>JAUIMM010000702.1:0-600000 GCA_031769625.1 Taudactylus pleione | reverse complement strand
ATCCGCTGTGTAACTGGGTGACATCTGTCATTCTTGCTTCCTCTTGCAAAGTTTTGTTTAACAGTCAATTGTTTTTTTAAACTACTACTAGCATTCTTGGTCCCCTTCTGGGATAAGGATCCACCCTCAGCAGCAGCAAGATTAGTGCTCAAGGATTCTTCTGAGGAATCATGATTAGGGGAGGACTCACTTAGCCATAGCAAATTAGAAACAGAACTAGCTGTGATCATTAATGAGGAGATAGATTATGAAAGTGTTGTTGGTGGAGATTGCAGCTACTGGCATCTAGCTGAGCGATGGGAGCTAACTAACGCTGGACTGTTTGTTGTTATTACTTTAGCAGAAGTTTTAGATGTTGACAAAAACTTTTAATGAACATGCTGCAAATGACTTAAAAGGGAGGAGGTTCCTAGATGGTTAACATCCCTACGTCTACTTACTTTGGCTTTACAAATGCTACAGATGGATAGACAGGATTTGGGTAAAAATAATTCCACCCTTAAGAGGTGGATTTTTTGGTGTTATGTCCTGACATAACAATGGCCTTCTTCTTATCAAGAACTGCTTCCACTAGTGCCTCACTTACACAAACAACATTCTCATCATCAACAACCTCATTAACGGTGTCAGCTACACAAATATCCCCCTCTTCCTGTTGCACTTCCTCAGTAGTATCCTCAATCTCTAGGTCAGCATCTTACTTGTGCCGCTCATCCCCATATTTGCAGAGGGTGCAGAAATAGTGGAAAGAGGTTTATCTACATGTCCTGTATCAGAAAAGTCAGGTTCACACATAGCACTTATGGTCACCCATAGAGTTTCCTCAGGGATTTGTGACATTTCATAACACACAGTTTGTTCTTCTGCCATAGGGCCTTTTTTCAGCACTGATTTTCTTGTTTTAATTTTTTTTACTCTTCTACACTCTGTAAGAGTTTTGCATCATCATGTGAGGCAGAGAAAGATGCCTGACTGACAGCAGTTACAGAACCACCACTCACAGGCCTGAGCCTTTACTTGCTACTGCGTGTGGTGTATGGCATGTAGAGGTGATATTTTTTTCAGCAATGTGAAATATTTTGATTTCAGATGTCCTGACATAAACTCTCTATGCCCTTGAACACTAACTTTAGTAGATGTCATTGAAGGAAGGACTAGTATCACCATGACTGGTGGCAGCAGCTGCAGAGCTAGTACTTGGTTGCTACTCCTGCTCTTCCATTGACTGATCATGATCCATATCAACTCATGCTTATATTATTAACACAGTGGCACAGCAGCTACTGAGCATTATTGAACAGACAAGTTTTACAAAAAAACACAAGTGAAAAAAAAAAATCAGATTTTTCACAAATGTTCACTTCATACTGTAACTCACACAGTGATTATATTATTAACACAGTGGCACAGCACTTACTGAGCTTTACTGAACACACACAAGTTGTTTTCTGTTTTTTCACAAATAGTAACTTCACCAAAAACTTTTGCGGGCAGCAGCATGCACTGTGCACCATTAAAGGGTTGATCCTACCCAGTGTTAGGGGGTTTGGTACGGTATCCCAGCGGTCAGGATGCTGGCAGTCAGAATACCGACAGTGGCATCCCGACAGTCAGATTTCTGACCTTTAACTCCTAACCCTAAACCACCTTTCCTGCAGCCTAACCCAAACCCTCCACTCCACAGCCTAACCCTACCACTAGTGCCTAACCCTAACTTTCCTCCTAAACCTAATACTTACCACGGGGATGTCAGCGGTCGGGATTCTGCAGCCGGAATTCTGACTGCTGTCGGGATTCCGGTGCTGGTATTCTGACCACCGGGATGCCGACTACATCCCGTATTAGAGGCTCTGGGCTGCCATGTAGGCAGTGACAAAAGAAAAACTCCAGTATTCACCAAGGGTTAATGCTGCCACTGCAGCTGCAGTGCTGGCAGTGACATATAAAAAAACAACACCAGTGTGCAGTTGCACCAAAGGTTAATGCTGAGCACTAGTGTGACACACTTAGGGTTACAGCACCAGTGTGACACACTTTGACAATATAGATGTAACTTCCTGCACAATAAAACTAAAAAGCAATGAGTTGCTAACTGACTATCATTTATATAGCTTGGCTAATATTAACACTAAGAGCCTGAGGACTGCAGTGGACAGTCACATAGGTCTGCTCAGCAGCAGGGCCGGATTTACCATTAGCCCACCTAAGCACCTGCCTAGGGCCTGTCGGGTTCCAAGGGGCCCGTGGCCGGGCCCCCCCACCCTTCGGAATCTGGCCCTGGAGTGAACCTGCCATGCCGAGCTGAGTTAAGAACAAGTTAAACTGCTGCTGCTGGCACACGCAGCAGCAGCATGTTCCAAGGCCCTACCCCTACCATTTAGCCAGCCCCTTCTTACCCTAACAGCCAATCCACAAGCAGCCTGCACTGAGTGAACCAGCCCTCCCCACCGCAGTCACACACACAGTGAGTGCAGCCATCCTCTATTACAGCCCCTGCAGTATAGCAACCTTCTCCCTCTCTCCTCCGCAGTGCAGCAGGCAGCCCCCTCCTCCAGCATCGACCACCTCATCTCCCCCCCACAGTGTAGCAAGATTCCCCCCCACAGTGTAGCAGACAGCCCTTTCCTCTGGCATTGACCACCCCACACATTGTAGCCAGCATCCTCCGACATCGACCTCCTCCTCCCCCTGCAGTGTGGTAGGCTGCCTCCTCTCCCACCCTTCCCACGCAGTGTGGCAGACAGTCCCCTCCTCCGGTATTGACTACCTCAGCTTCCTCCCCACAATGCTGCCTCCTGCCCCCACCCCGCAGTGTAGCAGACAGCCCCCTCCTCTGGCATCAATCCCCTACCCCCCTACATTGTAGCAAGCTGCCTCCTCTCCCCCCCCACTCCACGGTGGATAAGACAGCCTCCTCCGGCATCCTGCGGGATGTGGGAACCGCGGGAGACATTCACTCCTAAGATACAGAGAGTTGGGTAAGTTTAAATGGAAGATAAAAAAAAATCCTACTGTGTTAAATAGCTCAGCCAGCTCTTCCTTTGTTTTATATATATATATATATATATATATATATATTAGGGGTGTGCACTGGCCACTTTTCGTGTTTTGTGTTTTGGTTTTGGATCTGGATCTTTCTTCGTGTTTTGGATCTGGATTGGTTTTGCCAAAACCACCCTTCCGTGTTTTGGGTACTGGGTTTTGTGTTTTGGACCTGTATTTTTTTAAAAAAAAGAATTTCCACTCATTTCCAGTCTATTCTGAACACCTCACACCTCACAATAGTGTTTTTATGTCCAAAAGGCAATGCTAAGCGACACGAGTGGGCGGCACAAACACGTGGCCCATCTAGGAGTGACACTGCAGTGGCAGACAGGATGGCAGTTTGAAAAACTAGGCCCCAAACAGTACATAATGCAAAGAAAAAAAAGAGGTGCAAGATGGAATTGTCCTTGGGCCCTCCCAGCCACCCTTATGTTGTATAAACAGGACTTGCACACTTTAACAAATCAATCATTTCAGCGCCAGGGTCTGCCACACGACTGGCTGAAATGATTGGTTTGTTTGCCCCCAACAAAACAAGCTGGCAATTAATCTGTCCCTGCACAAACTGGCTCTACGGAGGCAAGATGACGTCCTCATCCTCCTCATCCACCGATTCCTCACCCTCTTCAGTGTTGTGTACATCCTCATCCTCACAGACTATTAACTCGTCCCCGCTGGAATACACCACCAAAGGTCACTCTGTACGTTCTGGAGGCTGGTCTCCCAGGAAGAGTTGATAATTCATTTTTATGAACATCTTCTCCACATTTTGTGGAAGCAACCTCCTACCCCTTTCGCTGACAAGGTTCCCGGCTGCACTAAACACTCTTTCGGAGTACACACTGGAGGGGGGCAACTCAGGTAACATAGAGCCAGTTTGTACAGGGGCCTCCAAATTGCCTCTTTTTCCTGCCAGTACAGGTACGGACTGTCTGACATGCCTACTTGGATGCTGTCACCGATGTAATCCTCCACCATTCTGTCAATGGTGACAGTATCATATGCAGTGACAGTAGACATGTCAGAAATTGTTTCCAGGTCCTTCAGTCCGGACCAGATGTCCAAACATGGTCCTGCCTGCCCAGCATCACCGCCAGCGGGTTGCTTAGGATACCTAAGTATTTTCCTGGCAGCCCCAGTTGCGGGAGAAAATGAAGAAGGAACTGTTGACGTGTCACGTTCCGCTTCAGCTGACAGTGTTTTCACCAGCAGGTCTTTGCACCTCTGCAGGCTTGTATCGGCCGGAAAGAGAGACACCACATAGGCTTTAAACCTAGGATCGAGCACGGTGGCCAAAATGTAGTGGTCTGATTTCAACAGATTGACCACCCTTGAATCCTGGCAAAAGCGAATGAAGGGCTTCATCCACAAGTCCCACATGCCGACCGGAATCGCTCCGTCTTAGCCCCTCCTTCACTTTCTCCAGCTGCTTCTGCAAAAGCCTGATGAGGGGAATGACCTGACTCAAGCTGGCAGTGTCTGAACTGACTTCACGTGTGGCAAGTGCAAAGGGCTGGAGAACCTTGCACAACACGGAAATCATTCTCCACTGCGCTTGAGTCAGGTGCATACCTCCTACTTTGCCTATGTCATAGGTGGATGTATAGGCTTGAATGGGCTTTTGCTGCTCCTCCATCCTCTGACGCATATAGAGGGTTGAGTTCCACCGCGTCACAACCTCTTGCTTCAGGTGATGGCGGGGCAGGTTCAAGAGTGTTTGCTGGCACTCCAGTATTCAGCACGCAGTCACTGAATGGCGAAAGTGGCCAGAAATTTTTCGGGCCACCCAAAGCATCTCCTGCACGCCCCTGTCGCTTTTCAGAAAATTCTGCACCACCAAGTTTATTGTGTGAGCAAAACATGGGACGTGCTGGAATTTGCCCAGATGTAATGCCCGCACAATATTGGTGGCGTTGTCAGATATCACAAATCCCCAGGAGAGTCTAAGTGGGGTAAGCAACTGGGCGATGATTTCCCTCAGTTTCTCTAAGAGGTTGTCGGCGGTGTGCCTCTTACTGAAACCAGTGACACACAGCGAAGCCTGCCTTGGAACGAGCTGGTGTTTCTGAGATGCTGCTACTGGTGACGCTGCTGTTGTTGCTGCGTAAGGTGATACATCTACCCAGTGGGCTGTCACAGTCATATAGTCCTTAGTCTGCCCTGTTCCACTTGTCCACATGTCCTTGGTTAAGTGGACATTGGGTACAACCGCATTTTTCAGGACACTGAGGACACTTTTTCTGACGTTTCTGTACAGTCTCGGTATCGCCTGCCTAGTGAAGTGGAATCTAGACGGGATTTGGAACCGGGGACACACTACCTCCATCAGTTGTCTAAATCCCACTGCACTAATGGCAGATACCGGACGCACGTCTAACACCAACATAGCAGTCAAGGCCTCAGTTATACATTTTGCTTCAGGATGACTGCTGTCGTACTTCATCCTCCTCGCTAAGGACTGTTGGAGGGTCAATTGTTTAGTAAAAGTAGTGGTGTTCCTACTTCCTCTCTGGGATGATGAACGACTCCCAGCAGCAGCAACAGCAGCAGCGGCAGCAGGAGGCGTAGCAATGCAGGATCCTCCGGAGGAATCCCGAATAGGAGAGTCAGTCATGCCAGTGACATGGCCTGCAGGATTACTTACGATCCTGACTAAGGAGGAAATTGACGAGGAGGGAGTTGACGGTGTGGTTTGCAGGCGCTTGGATACAACAGGACAACGGGATTTAGGTGTCCCTGGACTGCTTACGGTCTTAGCCAAAGTTTCTGAACTTGACAGTAACTTTTTATGAACGCGCTGCAGGTGCCGTATAAGGGAGGATGTTCCTAGGTGGTTAACGTCCCTACCCCTACTTATTTCACCTTTACATATGGTACATATGGCAAGACAGTTGTTGTCCGGATTTGGATAGAAATATTGCCAGACCAAAGAGGTGGAATGTTTGGTCTTCTGCCCAGGCTTGACCGTTATAGGGTTTTTCATCCCACAGACAACAACTGTGTCCCCCAGAGCCTGATTTAAACAAACCACATCACCATCAGAATCCTCCTCGCCAACTTCCTCCTCAGTGCCAGCTACACCAGTATCCTCATCCTGTTGTACTTCAACAGCGACATCTTCAATTTGCATATCAGCAAGTGGACTGTGGGTGCTCCTTTCAGCACTTGCAGGGGGCGTGCAAATGGTGGAAAGAGCCACCTCTTCCCGTCCAGTGCTGGGAAGGTCAGGCATCACAACCGCCTCCACACTTGGACTCTCCTTGGGGATTTGTGATATCTTCTTAGAATGCACGGTTCTTCGCTGTGCTTTTGCCAGCTTAACTCGTTTGATTTTTTTAGCGGGAGAAGGGCTTCCATCATCATGTGAAGCTGAACAACTAGTCATGAACATAGGGAAAGACCTTAGCCGTTCCTTGCCACTCCGTGTCGTAAATGGCATATTGGCAAGTTTACGTTTCTCCTCAGATGATTTAAATGTTTTTTTCAAGGTCATTTTCCTGAACTTTACCATTTGGGATTGTATGTGCCCTCTACTATGACATTGGGCATCGGCCTTGGCAGACGACGTTGATGGCATGTTATCGTCTATGTCATGACTAGTGGCAGCAGCTTCAGCACTAGGAGGAAGTGGTTCTTGATCTTTCCCTATTTTATTTTTATTGGAGAAAGTTTGGTCCTAGATTTATGTTATATTGATATATACGTGCGGCTAAGGCGCACACAAACACAGAAAATAATTTTTTATTTTTGTTGGAGACTAGTGCACTTTGTGGGTTACACCACCCTTTAAGAAATGAGCCAGCCGGCTCTTTACTTATGGGACACAGGTGCACGCTTGGCGCTGCTCCTTTGTTG
This sequence comes from Taudactylus pleione, assembly GCA_031769625.1. Classification (NCBI taxonomy): domain Eukaryota; kingdom Metazoa; phylum Chordata; class Amphibia; order Anura; family Myobatrachidae; genus Taudactylus; species Taudactylus pleione. Next base: position 593,100 of record JAUIMM010000702.1, on the reverse strand, counting down.
ATGCACGTGCAGCTACAGCCCACACAATTCACAAAGACAGAAAAAAAAAGAAGAATTTTTTATTCTTTGTGGAGCGCACTTTGGGGGTTACACCACCTTTTAACAGACAGACGGATGCTTGGCGCTGCTGCTTTGAGGATGCACGTACATTGCAGACAATTCACAAACACAGAAGAAAATGTTTTATTTTTGTTGGAGACGGAGTGCACTTTGGGGGTTACACCACCCTATAACAGACAGATGCACGCTTGGCGCTGCTCCTTTGTTGATGCACGTGCAGCCACAGTGCACACAATTCACAAACACAGAAAATATTTTTTAATTTTGTTTGGAGTGCCCTTTGGGGGTAACAGCATCCTTTAACGGACAAGCCAGCCGGCCCTTTACTTATGACACAGACGCACGCTTGGCACTACTTTGTTGATGCATGTGCTGCTACTGCGCAGACAATTCACAAACACAAAAAAATATATATTTTTGTTTTGTTTGGAGTGCACTTTGGGGGTTACAGCACCCTTTAACGGTCAAGCCAGCCGGCCCTTTACCTATGACACAGGCGCACGCTTGGCGCCACTTTTTTGATGCACGTGCGGCTACTGCGCACACAATTCACAAACACAAAAAAATATATTTTTTTATTTTGTTTGGAGTGCACTTTGGGGGTTACAGCACCCTTTAACGGACAAGCCAGCCGGCCCGTTACTTATGGGACACAGGCGCACACTTGGCGCTGCTCCTTTATTGGTGCACGTGCAGCCACAGTGCACACAATTCACAAACACAGAAAATATTTTTTTATTTTGTTTGGAGTGCCCTTTGGGGGTTACAGCACCCTTTAACGGACAAGCCAGCCGGCCCTTTACCTATGACACAGGCGCACGCTTGGTGCTATTTTGTTGATGCACATGCGGCTACTGCGCACACAGGGCCTGATTCAGAGCCGCTCGTAAGCAGCTGCTCGTTCGCTCCGAGTGATGTTTGCACATCTGCGCATGCGTATGGGTCATAATGCGCATGTGCCAACCCGTCAGTGCAGTCGGAAAACGCATGTTCGCAAAATAGCGAGTGCCTGCTAATTTGAGTGACAGGATGAGGCGTTTGTGGGTGGTAACAGGGGAAGGTGCTTGAAAACGGGGAGTGGAGATCCGAACGCAGGCGTGCCAAACGGTCAAAACGGGCGTTTGAAGGGTGTGCATAATTAACAAAGCAGCGTCATTGACCACGTCACTTGGTTGTTTCTTAGCCTGAACTGTTCGCATGATTGCGGTAGGAAAATCCAACCACAAGCACTGCGAGCAGTTCAGACGCCTTTCGATGTACTCGATTAATCAAATAAATAGCGGAGATGACGTAAGATGCAAGCGGCCAGGGGGCGTCTTTACAAAATAGCGAGCGCATGTTTCGTTCACTCGCTGAGACATAGAGGCGTCAACAGACCGCAAAGAGCGAGCGCTCAATTTAAATAGCCGGCCCCTTTTTCTGAACGAGCGAGCGCAAATAGCGTCCGGCTCTGAATCAGGCCCACAATTCACAAACACAAAAAAATATTTTTTTTTATTTTGTTTGGAGTGCCCTTTGGGGGTTACAGCACCCTTTAACGGACAAGCCAGCCGGCCCTTTACTTATGGGACACAGACGCGCGCTTGACGCTGCTCCTTTGTTGATGCACGTGCAGCCACAGTGCACACAATTCACAAACACAGAAAATATTTTTTTATTTTGTTTGGAGTGCACTTTGGGGGTTACAGCACCCTTTAACGGTCAAGTCAGCCGGCCCTTTACTTATGACACAGGCGCATGTTTAGCACTACTTTGTTGATGCACGTGCGGCTACTGCGCACACAAATCACAAACACAGAAAAAATATTTATTTTTTTTGCACTTGGGGGGAGCACCCCTGATGGACAGAGCACCCCCTGGACAACACTACAGCACCCCTTTAGGACTGGGACACTGCACAGGACTTTGGAGTGGACACAGCCCCTATGGACAACTGACTGCACAACACAGGCCTGCCAGCCCCTATGGACTTTGGACTAGTGGACACAGCCCCTATGGACAACAGCAGCACAGCACAACACAGCCAGCCCCTATGGACTTTGGAGGAGTGGACACAGCCCCTATGGACAACAGCAGCACAGCACAACACTACACAGCCCAGCCAGCCCTAACTCCCACCCTCCCTCTTCACTGTCCACAGCCGAGTGAGAAAATGGCGCCGACGCGGGTACCTTATATATAATCCAAAACCCGCGAGACCCGGAAGGCGGGATGATGACGTTTTGCCTCGATTTCAGATCCGAGTCAGGCAGGAAAAGTCGAGCCTGACTCGGATCGGCCTCGGATCGGGGGGGCTCGGGGGGGTTCGGATTTCAGAAATCCGAACCCGCTCACCCCTAATATATATATATATATATATGTGTATTGCTGTATATACTAAATGTGTGTATATGCTGTTTAAATTGTATGTATACTATACATACTATATATTCGCTGAGTCTAATTCCCTTTTCCTTCTCTCACCATGATTTTCCCTTTTCCTTCTTCCTCTGTTTGTCCCCCTTTATTTCCATATACCTCTATTTGACCCTTTTACTCCCATCTACTTGTTTTGTCTACCATTCCTCCAGTCTACCTGTTTGTCCCCCCTTTACTCCCATCTACCTCTTTGTCCCCCCTTACTCCCGTCTACCTGTTTGTTCCCCCTTCACTCCCGTCTACCTCTGTTTGCCCCCCCCTTTAGTCCCGTCTACCTGTTTGGCCCCGCTTTACTCCCGTCTACTTCTGTTTGTCCCCATTACTCCCGTCTACTTCTGTTTGTCCCCCTTTACTTCCATCTACCTGTTTGTCCCCCTTTACTCCCATCTACCTGTTTGCCCCCCTTTACTCCCGTCTACCTCTGTTTGTCCCCCCTTTACTCCCATCTCCCTCTGTTTGAATCTTTGTCATACTTGATGTTTTGCCTTGCTAATAACTGCATATATTACAGTAGTGTCACTGGATCAAGTTAATATATATATATCTATATATATATCTATATATATCTATATATATATCTATATATATATATATATATATAATATATATATATATATATATATATAAATATATATATATTAGGAGTGGGTATTCAAACCCGGCAGTCAGGATGCCTGCTGTCAATATGCCAACAGCAGCATCCCGATGCCCAGGATACCAACAAGGGTTGGGTAAGTATATTTTCCCTCCCCTTGTCCTCCTAACCATGTGTTTCTTCATCCTAACACTAACCCTTCCCCCACCCTATCCTAACCCTCACCTTCCCCCCTCAGTGCCTAAACCTAACCCTCCACCCTTACAGCCTAAAGCTAACCTCCCCCCCCCCTCCCTGTGGTGCCTAACCCTAACCCACCCCCGGGGATACCTAACCCCCCACCCCAGCCACCCCAAGGTGACGCCTAAACCTAACCCTCCCCATCCACGGCTAAGTCCTGACCAGCCCCGCTACACTTATATTTGGCATCCTGGCTGTCGGGATTTTGGTGTCAAGATGTCACCTACTGTCGGGATTCCGGGGGCCGGTTTTGTAGCCGGAGAGGGTTATTCTTGCGCCGGGATTTCTTCAGCTGGGATTCCGCAGTTCGGTATAATTACTACGTCCGATATATTATTATGATGTGTCTATATAATTTGATGTGTGTATCCTGCTCCAGAAACATCTACTGTAATATATGCAAAGGATTGTTTGAGGGTGGGGGGCCCCAAATCAGTATCTTGCCTAGAGCCCCATGAGGTCTAAATCCAGCTCTGCTCAGCAGTCATCAATTCAGTCAATTCAGCAGCACCCACCGTCAGCACACAGCTCTCCGGCGGTCCTGTGTGAAATGGCACCCGAATCACTGCAGGAGAGCCTTATGTAGAATTCAAAACACGCGAGATCCGATGCCAGGAAAATGGCATTTTGCCTTGTTTTGGAATTCGAGCCTGGTGGGAAAACCCACGGCTTGGATTCACTTTGAATCAGGAAGGTCTGATGGGCTCGGTTTTCAGAAAACCGAGCCCGCACATCTCTACTTAGAAGTTAACTGCACTAATGTTAGTTAGATAAAGCTACAGTATACTTTATGGTAATTTGTATGTATCTCTCTTTTTTATGTTCTTCTTATGATCTATTTGCATACCTATATGTGAGTGTAATTAACCATTTAATATACTTGCAGTGTACTGTGGTTTTATGGTAACAAGTATATTTACTAAAACAAAACATGTACTGTATGCTAACAGAAGCACATTGTTCAGTTGAGTAGATGGCTAATTATAAGTAAATATGTAGTATGCACACAAATAGCTGGTAAAAATCACATAGGCATGTATTCAATGTGCTTAACTCAACTAATAAGAGTGAGCATCCACATGTTTAGTCATTTGTAATTTTGTGCATAGAATATCAGCATACTGGATGTCAGACATACTATGGCATCTAATGGTCAGCACAGAAGTAGTGTAATTAGCTTAGCTAAGTTCTCAGGGTATTCTGGATAATTACTGGGGGCAGCCTTGTCAATCCTCACATGGTGTGCCAGATATCTACACACATGTGATCCTCTCAGCCAGCATCCAATGGTGAGTTTATTATCCCTGAATTTTCCATTATAGATCTGAAGATAGAGCTTATGTAATCATGTTTCTGCACCCTGCAAATTTGTATTGTTCTATTGCAGTATCTCATCAGTACATGTTGTAATTGTATTCTATCATTTATTTTCACAGTTTTACCAATTTCATCTATTGTATAATAATACATAATCACCATTCTTCATATAATCACATCTGACTGGGATTATTGAAAGTAGAGGTGGTTATACTGTATGCTTCGAATTTGTTTAGTGTGAGGCAGAACACTTACCAATACCACTGACCTCGTCTACAAGGGAAGCCTGTACCGCAATAGGTACAAGTGCTTTTCACTACAGTCAGTTCCCTTATAGACCCATGGCTACAAGCAGAAAATTGAACTGTAGGTCTTAGAAGTCATCTATGCACGGATTTGCATAATTGGGTTTAGGGATGTCCATCGATTATCGAAGGTTGGCAACTATCATTGGCTAGGTAACTAGGTATTTGAGGGCCCCATAGCAAAAGGTGGGGGGCCCCTATGAACCACCCAATTGTGAAAAATTTATATAACACATGTAACTTTGACAAGGAAGATGGGCCCCCCTCAGTTCTGGGCCCCATAGCAGCTGCATCCCTTGCACCTATGGTAGTTACGCACATAATCATTGATTTTTTTACAATGGTCAATGATTTTGCCATCATTGGGGATGTCCAATGGCAAAATTCAATTGCTTTTAAGTACTGCAAATGTGCTGCCAAAGACCCTGTATGTTTGCACAAGAGCAGACCTGAACCTTCAAATGTTTCCTCCCGATCCTGAAAAACTATTGATGGTTAAATTGTTGATAGACAACCCTAGTTGGAAGTACAGCTTAATCCTGAAGGATTGCCCTATTTTTCACTGGGAGATCTTCCAAACATTCTGAGAGGGTTGGCCGTGAATCATGCACTAATTCTTAACACTGAGCTTTTACTCTGGATAAATTATACAGAAGGATGAACTGAAGGAGGTGTGACAACCCCTACAAGGTTTTTTAATGTAGAAACGGACAGTAAAACATTTTGTAAAAAGTTATTAAATATGACTCAATATACTTAGAAGGAAGCAAGGATACAATGTGTATATAGAGGACGATCTAAACCCTTTTCAACACATACATTATAGTGTACAATATTTTAATCAAGTAAAATATTATGCTGATGGTTGAGTGCTGTGGATTAAGGACCTGATACAGACCCATTTGCAAGCGGGCGCTCGCTCATACATGGTCGATGTTGCCTGCGCATGCGCGAACTACTCAGAGCAATCGGAATCCGCTCGCTCGACCAGCAAAGACAGCCCAGTGTAATGAGTGACAGGAGAGGCCATTTGTGGGTGGTAACAGGGGCAGGACACTAATAACGGGGGTGTGGAGGCATTCGGTATGAAATACCGCCGGCCGCATGGCCAGCCCGACGAGGAAGGAAATCCCGATCGTCTGTAAGGTAAGTATGACCTAACCTAACTATACCCCCTAACCCTAACCCTCCTTTAGGGTGCCTAACCCTAACCTCCCCCCCCGTACCTAACCCTAATCCACCCTCTAAAGTGCCTAAACCTAACCCCCCCTTTCCCCGCTGCCTAAACCTAAGTCCCCCGAGGGAGTGCCTAACCCTAACCTTCCCCTGGGGGTGCCTAACCCTCCCTCCCCCTAGCCTACCCTAACCTCCCGGGGGGGTACCTAACCCTAAGTCCCCCCTGGGAACCCTAAACCTAACCCTCCCCCCCGCGCAGCTGTCTGCGCTCGGAATCCCTTCGATAGGGATGCCGGGCGCCGGTGTCCCAGCGTAGGTTAGTTAACCCACGCCGGAATTCTGTAGTCTAGATGACGGCGGTCGGCATAGTGACTGCCGGCATCTTAAACATATCCCGTGTGGAGGTGCGAAAGCAGGCATGCCTGAGTGTAGCAACGCCGTTTCAGAGGCATACATAATTAACACCCAGCGTTATAGTACACGTCACCTGCCTGTTTTTTACACTGAAGTCCTCGCAGCACTTGCGGTAAGGCAATGCAACCACAAGCGCTGTGCCCTTCCAATGGTCCTCAATGCACCAATGTTTTAATTGGGGGTGTGCACCGGCCACTTTTCATTTTTTGTGTTTTGGTTTTGGATCTGGATTGGTTTTGCCAAAACCACCCTTCCGTGTTTTGGGTTCTGGGTTTTGTGTAGAGATGTGTGCCGACCCCTGTGTTTTGGTTTTGGATCTGGATCTACCCTGGTTTTGGATCTGGATTGGTTTTACCAAAACCTCACCTTCGTGTTTTGGTTTTGGATCTGGATTTTTTCTTAAAAAATCATAAAAACAGCTAAAATCACATAACATGGGCCTGTTTTTGTTCCTACAGTATAATTAACCTCAATAAAATTTATTTCCAGTAATTTCCAATCAATTTTGACCACCTCACAAAATTATTTGCTTAATCTCGTTAAGGCCAAAAGGTTGCTTCCAGCTAGCTGGCTGACTAAGCTAAGTGACACAGTGGGCGGCACTAACATGTGGCAGTTCAGTTTCTAATTTCCAACATTGATACAGTGTGTTATACAGTGTGGGTTGGATACACCAATAGTGCACTTACTGTGACAGCAGTGTCGGCAGAGAGGGGTTGTTGACGTGTCCTCAGTACATGGAATGGTAGTGCTGCGGTGCTGGCAGTGTCCTCAGTGAAGGGTACCGGTGATGTCAGCAGTGTGGGGGTGCCAGCGGTGTCTTTAGTGCAGGTTTGCTCGCTGTGTCGGCAGTGCGGGGGTGCAGCGGTGTGTTAGTGCAGGTTTGCTGGCTGTGTCGGCAGTGCAGGGGTGCCAGCGGTGTCTTTAGTGCTGGTTTGCTGGCTGTGTCGGCAGTGTGGGGGTGCCAGCGTTGTCTTAGTGCAGGTTTGCTGGCGGTGTCAGCAGTGGAGGGGTGTCAGCGGTGTCTTTAGTGCAGGTTTGCTGGCTGTGTCGGCAGTGTGGGGGTGCCAGCGGTGTCCTCAGTGAAGGGTAACGGTGATGTCAGCAGTGCGGGGGTGCCAGCGGTGTCTTTAGTGCAGCTTTGCTGACTGTGTCGGCAGTGCGGGGGTGCAGCGGTGTGTTAGTGCAGGTTTGCTGGCTGTGTTGGCAGTGCAGGGGTGCCAGCGGTGTCTTTAGTGCTGGTTTGCTGGCTGTGTCAGCAGTGTGGGGGTGCAGCGGTGTGTTAGTGCAGGATTGCTGGCTGTGTCAGCAGTGTGGGGGTGCCAGCGGTGTCTTAGTGCAGGTTTGCTGGCTGTGTAGGCAGTGCAGGGGTGCCAGCGGTGTCTTTAGTGTAGGTCTGCTGGCTGTGTCGGCAGTGTGGGGGTGCCAGTGGTGTCCTTAGTGCAGCTTTGCTGACTGTGTCGGCAGTGCGGGGGTTGCTGGCGGTGTCATCAGTACATGAAATGGCAGTGCTGGCAGTGTTCTCAGTGAAGGGTACCAGCGGTGTCGGCAGAGCGTGGGTGCCAGCGGTGTCCTCATTGCAGGTTTGCTGACTGTGTCGGCAGTGCAGGAGTGTTCTCAATGCAGGGTGCCGGCGGTGTCGCCAGAGCAGGGGTGCCAACGATGTCCTCAGTGTAGGTTTGCTGACTGTGTCGGCAGTGCAGGAGTGTTCTCAATGCAGGGTGCCGGCAGAGCGGGGGTGCCAGCAGTGTCTTCAGTGCAGGTTTGCTGACTGTGTCGGCAGTGCAGGGATGCTGGTGGTGTCCTCACTGTGGGAGTGTTGGCGTGTCGGCAGTGTGGGGGTCGCTGACGGTGTCCTCAGTACGTTGGGCAGCAGTGCAGGAGTGTCGGCAGCGGTGGTGTCGGCAGCGGGGGATACTGCCAGTGGGGGTGTCGGCAGCGGGGGGTGCCGGTGGTGTCAGGCGGCGGGGGATGGCGGGCACCATCTTTTTTTCCTCCTTTGTAGTGTTTCCAATGGGCTTAATGCTGATTGGCTGAGAGCCGTGACAGACGGCTCTCTCAGCCAATCAGCGTTAAGCCCGCTGAAAACAAAACCTCGCAACTCAACAGAGGGGTCGCAAGGTTTTGCCTCGGGTCAGGGATCCGAGTCAGGCAGGGAGATCTGAGCTGCGCTCGGATCTCCCGGATCCCCGAAATTCGGGTGGGTCCGGTTAGGGCCAGTTGTATACATTATGGAGCTCAGGGCGAAAGTTTCAATTTGCGCCCCCCCCACAAAAAAAATTGATTACAGCTTTTGGAAAGGGGACGTGTCCTTGCGGGACACCCCAATTCATCACACTTTGAGGTGTGCCCAGCACTTACGGAGGTGTAAGGTGCAACAGGTGTATATGGATGTTACTGAGCCTGCCTCCATTACTAATACCAGCAGCAGTTACACCCTCCCTTAAAGCAGTAGCAACATTCCCTCACCTTACACCAGCAGCAGTTACACACAGTTACACGCCTTACCAACACTCCAGCAGCACACAGCCCCTCCCCTTACCAATACTCCAGTAGCACACACCCCCTCCCCTTACCAACACCCCAGCAGCACACTCCCCCACCAGCACACTCCCCCACCTGTACTAACACCCTAGCAGCACACTCCCCCACCTTACAAACACCCCAGGAGCACACTCTCCCACCATACTAACACCCCAGGAGCACACTCCCCCACCTGTACTAACACCCCAGCAGCACACTCCCCCACCTTACTAACACCCCAGGAGCACACTCCCCCACCATAGTAACACCCCAGGAGCACACTCCCCCACCATAGTAACACCCCAGGAGCACACTCCCCCACCATACTAACACCCCAGGAGCACACTCCCCCACCATAGTAACACCCCAGAAGCACACTCCCCCTCCTGTACTAACACCCCAGCAGCACACTCCCCCTCCTGTACTAACACCCCAGCAGCACACTCCCCCACCTGTACTAACACCCCAGTAGCACACGCCCCCACATTACTAACATCCCAGGAGCACACTCCCCCACCTTACTAACACCCCAGGAGCACACTCCCCCACCATACTAATACCCCAGGAGCACACTCTCCCACCTTACTAACACCCCAGGAGCACACTCCCCCACATGTACTAACACCCCAGGAGCACACTCCCCCACCTTACTAACACCCCAGCAGCACACTCCCCCACCTGTACTAACACCCCAGGAGCACACTCCCCCACCTGTACTAACACCCCAGGAGCACACTCCCCCACCATACTTATAACCCAGGAGCACACTCCCCCAACTTACTAACACCCCAGGAGCACACTCCCCCACCATACTAACACCCCAGGAGCACACTCCCCCACCTGTACTAACACCCCAGGAGCACACTCCCCCACCATACTAACACCCCAGGAGCACACTCCCCCACCTGTACTAACACCCCAGGAGCACACTCTCCCACCTTACTAACACCCCAGGAGCACACTCCCCCACCTTACTAACACCCCAGCTGCACCCTCCCCCACCTGTACTAACACCCCAGGAGCACACTCCCCCACCATACTAACACCCCCGGAGCACACTCCCCCACCTGTACTAACACCCCAGGAGCACACTCTCCCACCTTACTAACGCCCCAGGAGCACACTCCCCCACCTTACTAACACCCCAGCAGCACACTCCCCCACCTGTACTAACACCCCAGGAGCACACTCCCCCACCATACTTATAACCCAGGAGCACACTCCCCCACCATACTACATACCTCCCAACATGACCCTCTCCAGGAGGGACACAATGCTCTGGTCCCTGACTTCCCTGGTAAGAGGTGGGGCTGCAGCGCAGTTCAAAATTCAAATAGCGGAGCCACACCAACTGTCATTTCACACACTGCCAAACATCACTGGCTGGGACTCACTGGCAGTTGGTGTGACTCCCCTATTTGAATTTTGGACTGTACTGCAGCCCAACCTCTGGAGCCTCCACCAATCATAAATTACCAGGGAAGTCCAGGACCAGAGCATTGTGTCCCTCCTGGAGAGGGTCATGTTGGGAGGTATGATACAGGAGCACACTCCCCCATCATACCAACACCCCAGCAGTGAGCACCACACTAACCCCCTCTTACTAACACCCCAGCACCAGCGTCACTTACAGCAGTACACTAGTTAAAAACATTCCTTACCTGATGCTGGTCTTCTCCTTCCGGTCGGCTATGTAGTCTCTGTACTGCTGTCATCCTCCCACACACTTCCTTGTTGCAAGCAGCCATGCCCGGGCAGGACGCTCCCAGAGCACTGAGAGCAGAGCTTAAGGAGGCAGAGCTTCTCAGGCTCAGCCTCCGAGACTCAGAGTATGCTGCTGCTGCTATACAAATCAGGCAGCCAGTAGCAGCAGCTGCCCGGCGGCCAGAAATTATAATGAAATACTAAAAAAAAAAGCCTGAAAACGACAGGGAGGCTCAACAGCGCCCTCTAGGGGCCAGCGGTCCGGCGACGGCCCTGTTAGCCTGCACCTAGAACCGTCCCTGGGTCCGGTTCTCAGGAAACCGGACCCGGTCATCTCTAGTTTTGTGTTTAGGATCTGTATTTTTTGGGAAAAAAGCATAAAAACAGCTAAAACCACAGAATTAGGGGGTTTTTTTTGCTCCTACGCTATTATTAACCTCAATAACATTAATTTCCACTAATTTTCAGTCTATTCTGAACACTTTGCACCTCACAATATTGTTTTTAGGCCAAAAGGTTGCACCGAGGTAGCTGGATGACTATGCTAAGCGACACAAGTGGGCGGTACATACACGTGGCCCATCTAGGAGTGACACTGCAGTGGCAGACAAGATGGCAGTTTGAAAAACTAGGCCCCAAAGAGTATATACTGCAAAGAAAAAAAAGAGGTGCAAGATGGAATTGTCCTTGGGCCCTCCCAGCCACCCTTATGTTGAATAAACAGGACATGCACACTTTAACAAACCAATCATTTCAGCGCCAGGGTCTGCCACACGACTGGCTGAAATGATTGGTTTGTTTGCCCCCAACAAAACAAGCTGGCAATTAATCTGTCCCTGCACAAACTGGCTCTACGGAGGCAAGATGACGTCCTCATCCTCCTCATCCACCGATTCCTCACCCTCTTCAGTGTTGTGTACATCCTCATCCTCACAGACTATTAACTCGTCCCCGCTGGAATCCACCACCAAAGGTCACTCTGTACGTTCTGGAGGCTGGTCTCCCTGGAAGAATTGATAATTTATTTTGATGAACATCATCTTCACCACATTTTGTGGAAGCAACCTCCTACGCCTTTCGCTGACAAGGTTCCCGGCTGCACTAAAAACTCTTTCGGAGTACACACTGGAGGGGGGGCAACTTAGGTAAAATAGAGCCAGTTTGTACAGGGGCCTCCAAATTTAATCTTTTTCCTGCCAGTATAGGTACGGACTGTCTGACATGCCTACTTGGATGCTGTCACCGATGTAATCCTCCACCATGCTGTCAATGGTGACAGTATCATATGCAGTGACAGTAGACATGTCAGAAATTGTTGGCAGATCCTTCAGTCCGGACCAGATGTCCAAACCGGCCCTTGACTTATGACACAGGTGCACGCTTGGCGCTGCTACTTTGTTGATGCACATGCGGCTACAGCGCACACAAACAGAAAAAAATTTAAAAAAATGTTTGCACTTGGGGGAAGCACCCCTGATGGACAGAGCAGCCCCTGGACAACACTACAGCACCTCTTTAGGACTACAGCCTTTATGGGACACTGCACACAAGTCACAAACACAGAAAAATATATTTTATTTTTTTTACCGGCACTTTGGGGATTACACCACCCTTCAACAGACGAGCCAGCCGGCCCTTGACATATGACACAGGCGCACGCTTGGCGCTGCTACTTTGTTGATGCTACTGCGCACACAATTCACAAACACAGAAAAAAAGATTTTTATTTTTTTTGGAGCACACTTTGGGGGTTACAGTACCCTTCAACACATGAGCCAGGCGGCCCTTGACTTATGACACAGGAGCACGCTTGGCGCTGCTACTTTGTTGATGCACATGTGGCTACTGCGCACACAATTCACAAACACAGAAAAAAATAATAGTTTATTTTGCACTTGGGGGGAGCACCCCTGATGGACAGATCACCCCCTGGACAACACTAAAGCCTTTGTGGGACACTACACAACACAGCCCAGCCACCCCCTATGGACTTTGGAATGGACACAGCCCCTATGGACAACTGACTGCACAACACAGCCCAGCCAGCACTTATGGAAAAGAGCAACACAACACAGCCCAGCCAGACCCTATGGACAACAGCAGCACAACACAGCCCAGTCAGCCCCTATGGACTTTGGAGTGGACACAGCCCCTATGGACAACAGCAGCACAACACAGCCCAGGCAGCCTTAACCCTCACCCTCCCTTTTCACTGTCCATAGCCGGAGTGAAAAATGGCGCAGACGCAGGAACCTTTTATAGAATCCAAAACCCACAAAACCCGACAGCGGGATCATGACGTTTTGCCTCGATTTCAGATCCGAGTCAAGCGGGAAAACCCGAGCCGGACTCGGTTCCCGGCTCGGATCGGGGGGGTTTCGATTTCATAAATCCGAACCCGCTCATCCCTAGTTTTAATACACCTCCAGGAGGAGACGCATGCCAGTGGGCGTCTCTACAGACGCTAATAGGCGTCTATAGACACAGGGTGATCGCTCGCCAACACAAAGTGGGCGTGCTTTTGCCTTTCCGAGCCATCGCCTACCATGCCGTCACTTAGCCGAATTTGCATAGGCTGGGTACGAGTGGCTCTGAATGAACTCCTAAGTCAGTTATTTATATATTTTTTTGTGGTCACACTAGCTAGGGCACCCTGCTTTTCAAATGTAAGACAAACTTTGTCAGTTTATTCCCAGGTGCTCATTAACTGATATGCCTGGGTGTGGTTCTGTCTCTTTAAGCCAGGATCCATACTCATGGATGAAGCATAATTTGTATTTAAAATCTGTGTGGTAGTTGGAGCCAAATGAGGCAGAGCAATGTTCATACTGTTGAGAGTCAGTTTAGGGACTGGCCAGATGGGAAGACCTTGACGTGATTGGCCAGGTGGTCAAATTATTGCAATATTTTGGAACTAACATTCCCTGTATTTAAAGGGATTACAGTTTGGAACGTAATTGAGTGCAAGTTTGTATGATCTTTTTCATTTATATAATTATATATATATACGAGGGTTGTTCAAAACGTAATGCCTAAATGCTCATAACTCTGAAATAATATGCAATATTTATTTGAAACTTTGTCAGTTAGTAGTTTAATATGTCTGCTAGCTATATATGTATTTTTGTTTAGGTAGTCCAAGAAATACCATGGAATCCAAGATGAAATAAAGAGACGTCATTTCAATTTCTGGAAAAAGAAGGCTGCAGTGCTACAGAAATCCACAGAAGACTGAAAAAAGTGTATGGTGAGTGTACAATTGACTATAGCAATGTCAGAAGGTGGATGAAGTGTTTTCAATCGGGAGAACGTCCGTGTGCGACAAACCTCGTGGTGGCAGACCGTCAACTGCAATGACAGCAGAGAACTGACACAAAGTCGATGCCATGATTCAGAAAGACCTTCGTGTGACCATCAGAGATGTCAGTGATGAACTTGAATGTAGCCATGGCACTGTAAAAACACTAATCAATGATTTGGGATATCGTAAAGTGTGTGCTAAATGGGTTCCAAAGCAATTAACCAGGGATCATAGGGCCTAGAGGGTGGAAGTATGCAATGACCTTTTGACCAATTTGAAGCCAACCCTGAGATGTTTTTGGAAAATGTCATTACAGGAGATGAGACCTGGGTATTCCTTTAGGACCCAGAAACAAAGCCCTAATCAAAGCAATGGAAACACCCAAGTTCACCTAGGCCAAAAAAGTTTAAATCACAGCGATCCATAAACAAAGTCATGGCCACATTCTTCTGGGATTGCCGAGGTGTTATTCTCATCGATTACTTGGAACCAAACCAATCAATCAACAGTGATCAATACATTATTACACTTAAGAAGCTGAAAGAAGCCATCCGCAAAAAAAGGTCAACAATTACACTGTCAAATGTCATCTTACACCACGACAATGCCAGACCTCACACTTCGATGGCAACATCTGCAGCCATTTCCAAAATGGGGTGGGCAATAATGCCACATCCACCATACAGTCCTGATTTGGCCCCTTCTGAATTTCATCTGTTTGGCCCTCTCAAATACTGTCTCCGGGGTCAACATTTTGAAGACATAGAGGTTGTTAAAAACTCCATATGTTCCAGGGTCAAACACCAACCACTGGAATTTTTCCAAAGTGGATTCACAGCTTGGACTGAGAGGTGTAGAAAATGTTTGAGGGCAGATGGTGAATTTTTGGAGTAGAGTCATTCTGTTACTAAGACTTCAAAGTATTTTACTGCAAATTTGCAAATCTGTATCTATAATAAAATTTGAGTTGTGAGCATTCAGCCATCACTTTTTGAACAACCCTTGTATTATTATTATTATTATTACCAGTTATTTATATAGCGCACACATATTCCGCAGCGCTTTACAGAGAATATTTGGCCATTCACATCAGTCCCTGCCCCAGTGGAGCTTACAATCTATATTCCCTATCACATGCGCACACACATACACACTAGGGTTAATTTGTGTTGGGGGCCAATTAACCTACCAGTATATTTTTGGAGTGTGGGAGAAAACCGGAGCACCCGGAGGAAACCCACGCAAGCACAGGGAGAATATACAAACTCCGCACAGGTAGGGCCCTGGTGGGAATCGAACCCATGACCTCAGTGCTGTGAGGCAGTAACGCTAACCATTACACCGTCTGTGCTGAAAATATGCAAAAAATGGGGTGCACTCACCAGTCTTCCAATAAAATCCTTTATTTAAGCATTGAATAATAGCAGCAGGTATAACAGCATGTCGACGTTTCGGTCCTAAGTGTGGACCTTTGTCAAGATGTAATACAAAGTACTAACAACCCATTTATACCTTCACAGTACACAGAAACACCACCCACTTTAATTACTAAACCCACCCTTAATTGACAGATATAAAAGAAAAACAGAATGTAACATAAAAACAATACCTGATCTGATGGGTACACAACTTGTACATCATATAGTAATATAGCTTAAGTACATCCAATACATATATGTACTTTATAAAGTCAATAACCTGTTACCGCTGTAGATCGTGGTTAATCTATACAGCCGCGTGCGTTCCACCTAGGAGACACTTCCGGTCGGTGGAACGCATATCCGGCCGAGGTGTAGTCATAAAAACACTACATGCAAAGTGATAGAGGAAGTCACCTGACCTCCGTGATATTTACATCTACGACAGTATCAGAGTATAAGAGAAGACAGTGTGCGTTCCACCAAAGGCTAACTTCCTATCGGTGAGACGCACTGTCCATCCCACTGTCACTATAGCAGCAATGTAAACAATCAAGATAGTGATCCATTGTGCTTTCAGGTACCCATCCACTGTGCAACATCCTTATTAAGAATACTATACAAAATCACATCAAAATTAAATTTAATCACATAAATTAATATAACCCTAAAGCAAAAACATATCCTATTCATTATAAGCCATATAGAAAAAAGACCATAAAAAGTAAAAAAATATTGAAAACAATACAAAAAAATGAAAAAATTGAGTGAAAAAAATGAAAAAATATGAAAAAAAAAATATCCATTAGAGAGTTCATTAGCAACAGTCCAAGGTGGTGCACCCCAAAGAGAGCCAAATTAGTTTAGAAAAATTCCATAATGTATCGCATCATTGAGGCCCCGAGGCCAAATGGTGTCCAGTTTACTGATCAAAACAGCTTCTCTTTTTAAGAGCATCTTTGCTCGATCACCTCCTCTTCGGGGTGGTGGCACCCAGTCAATAATCATGCATTTAAGCGATGCTAACAAATGATGGGCTTCAAGAAAGTGCCTAGCTACTGGTTTATCAGAATCCCCATTCGCTAATGCACTGCGGATAGAAGACCTGTGGTTTGCCATGCGTTCTCGGAAAGGATGAATCGTCTTTCCGACGTACACCTTTGAGCATGGACAAGTCAAGATATAAATCACATTGTCTGTAGTACATGTAACCCGATATCGAATCTTGATTCTTCGCCCTGTATGGGGGTGATGGAATCCTTCCCCTACAGACATGCTCCTGCATGTGATGCAGTTGGCGCATCTGAAGCCGCCAGTTTTTTTATATGGTATCCATGTAGAGCTATCCCTGATAGGAGTCAAGTCTGGGCGCATCGATATGTCCTTCAGATTGCGACCACGTCTGTAACTAACTAACGGTCTATTTGGTAACTTATTACTCAAATTCGGGTCTGAAGAAACCAAGTGCCAATGTTTGTTAATGGCTTTACGAATATCTGTACCCGCTGTGTCATAGGTAGTCGTAATAACGAAAGGATTCTGAAGCCTTTTCTTATTAGCAATTTTTTTATCACCATTCAAAAAAATGTTTTGTGCCCTAGCTAGACATTTGTTGATAGTTGATTTGTTATAGCCTCTTTCAAGAAATCTTAATTTCATTTCTTCAATCTGAGATAGTGAATTAACTGAATCCGAATTATTGCGGAGCACTCTCAAAAATTGAGACACTGGTAAACTCCATTTTAAAGGTTCTGGATGGTGACTCTTAAAAAATAATAATGTGTTGTGGTCTGTAGATTTTCTATATAGCTTATAACCATACCCAGAGCTGGTGGCATAGATGGTAATATCCAAAAATTCTATCTGTACTTTACTGTACTGCATTGTAAACCTAATAGGTGAATCAATTTGATTTAGAGACCGTATCATCTCAAGAAGAGCTTCTTCGGCTCCACACCAGATCAAAAATACATCATCAATGTACCGACGGTAAAAAGCGATACTATCTCCAAACGGCGGCAGGATGTGAGTATTCTCATACCTATCCATATATAAATTAGCGTATGCCGGGGCGATGTTACTACATGCAGGAGCATGTCTGTAGGGGAAGGATTCCATCACCCCCATACAGGGCGAAGAATCAAGATTCGACATCGGGTTACATGTACTACAGACAATGTGATTTATATCTTGACTTGTCCATGCTCAAAGGTGTACGTCGGAAAGACGATTCGCCCTTTCCGAGAACGCATGGCAAACCACAGGTCTTCTATCCGCAGTGCATTAGCAAATGGGGATTCTGATAAACCAGTAGCTAGGCACTTTCTTGAAGCCCATCATTTGTTAGCATCACTTAAATGAAAGATTATTGACTGGGTGCCACCACCCCGAAGAGGAAGTGATCGAGCAAAGATGCTCTTAAAAAGAGAAGCTGTTTGGATCAATAAACTGGACACCATTTGGCCTCAGGGCCTCAATGATGCGATACATTATGGAATTTTTCTAAATTTGGCTCTCTTTGGGGTGCACCACCTTGGACTGTTGCTAATGAACTCTCTAATGGATATTTTTTTTTTCATATTTTTTCATTTTTTTCACTTTTTTCATTTAATTTTTTCATTTTTTTATTTTTTTGTATTGTTTTCAATATTTTTTTACTTTTTATGGTCTTTTTTCTATATGGCTTATAATAATAGGATATGTTTTTGCTTTAGGGTTATATTAATTTATGTGATTACATTTAATTTTGATGTGATTTTGTATAGTATTCTTAATAAGGATGTTGCACAGTGGATGGGTACCTGAAAGCACAATGGATCACTATCTTGATTGTTTACATTGCTGCTATAGTGACAGTGGGATGGACAGTGCATCTCACCGTTAGGAAGTTAGCATTTGGTGGAACGCACACTGTCTTCTCTTATACTCTGATACTGCCGTAGATGTAAATACCACAGAGGTCAGGTGACTTCCTCTATCACTTTGCATGTAGTGTTTTTATGACTACACCTCGGCCGGATATGCGTTCCACCGACCGGAAGTGTCTCCTAGGTGGAACGCACGCGGCTGTTATAGGTTAACCACGATCTACAGCGGTAACAGGTTATTGACTTTATAAAGTACATATATGTATTGGATGTACTTATGCTATATTACTATATGATGTACAAGTTGTGTACCCATCAGATCAGGTATTGTTTTTATGTTACATTCTGTTTTTCTTTTATATCTGTCAATTAAGGGTGGGTTTAGTAATTAGAGTGGGTGATGTTTCTGTGTACTGTGAAGGTATAAATGGGTTGTCAGTACTTTGTATTACATCTTGACGAAAGTCCACACTTAGGAGCGAAACATCGACATGCTGTGATACCTGCTGCTATTATTCATTGCTTAAATAAAGGATTTTATTGGAAGACTGGTGAGTGCACCCCATTTTTTGCATATTTTTGTTCTTTATGGGTGTTTTTTGGACTTCCCTTTGGGTGAGCTACCCCAGCGATTTGATTATGAAGACGTGAGTGTGGACTTATCCAGAATTGTATTATACATACAGAAAGTTTTCATTTTTTTTGCATGTTTGTCCTGCACCTGTGATTTTTTCAACTGACTGTACAGATGGAATTTTTGATCTTTATATATGGAAATATCTAGTAGATGCAACTCATTTTCCATTGACTGTGGGACATCCTACTAGTTCATTTTTTTTTTTAATTTTTTTGTCTTTTTGATTTATTTTTATTTTTCAATATTTTTTATTATTTTTTTGTTGTTTTTACATGCTTAAGAGCTGGTGGTGTTATTCCGTAAATGGAGAATTTGGTGTCAGCTGAACTTCTACTTAATGCAGAACATGAGCAGTTAACTCTAACTGATGACGATGCTGAACGAGTGTTGTTTGCTACTAATGACTTTGAGACACTACCTGCTGAGAGTGCTTTGGATGTATACCACAAGATCTTATATTTAGAGAAAAAAGAAATAGATCTTTTGTTACACGGACAATTTTTGTCAGACTATTTCCGCAACAAACAAATTCCACGTGGATTTAGATTGAAAAATATACCCACTATTGGTAGGAATAATCCAGCATTTTGCAGCAGGTGGTGCTCTGTGTTAAACAAATGTTCATTTGATTTGTTATTATTGGTCATTGAAGAGGTGGGGGTGGATTTAAAAAAAAGTCAGGACGGAAATTGCTGCTCTTCGTCCTACAGTACTTAATATTTTACAGAATGACAACACAGAACAGTGGCTAGATAAATTAAAACAACAGGTGGACAAATACTGCAAGGATCTAATATCGTTTAAACGAGCCAAATTAGAGAAAGTTTCACGAGATTACCAAGACCATCGGGTTTACCGATGGTTGACTGGGAACGATAACTTTTGTCAGAGGTTTAGAAATCAAAGATTTTGTATCCAACCATCTCAATTGGAGAGTTATACCTCTTCTGACCATGATTCTTCAGATCCCCAGGTTAATTCGAGACCACCTCTACCGAGGGCCAACACTAGGTCTCAAGTAGGCACTTTTCCTTTAAACGCAGAAGGCCCCACCCAAGGCAGGGCAAATTTAAAAGGAAAGAAAAAAGTGACCCAAACAAAAACACAGAGGGGGCGGTAATTAATTTATCGCACCATATATTAAGTAGCTAAGAGATGAGTCTTTTATCTAAAGGACTGACTTTTGTCCCCACCACTAGATTCAATGACTTTAGATGGTCTATTGACAGATATAAATTGAACCACAAATTAAGATTAAAAGAGATGTTCAAAGATGACATGAGAGAACAAAGTATGACTACTAAATTCATGAAAAAAAGTACATTTGATCCTTCATCTCAAAACCCCAGTATCAAAACCTTCAATAGATTGCTGGATCATAGTGTGCGTGAATCCATTAAACAGCAAACTAGGATTAGATATAATTTGACACCATCAGAGAGAGCTTCTCTCAAAGATTTGAAAAAAAACACCTCTATCACTATTAGATCGGCAGATAAGGGTGGAGCAGTAGTGGTACTTGATACCATAGATCAGTGATTCCCAACCTCGGTCCTCAAGGCACACTAACAGTCCTGGTTTTAGTGATATCCATGCTTGTGCACAGATGGTTAAATCAATATAACTGAGGTACTAATTAAGTCACCTGTGCTCAACTATGGCTATCCCTAAAACCTGGGCTGTTAGTGTGCCTTGAGGACCATGGTTGGGAACCGCTGCCATAGATTATGATGCTGAAGCATTAAGACAACTAAGTGATAACAACACCTATCGAATATTACAGGGAGATCCTATGTTGGGCTTTAAGAATAGATTGGATTCGTTACTATCTTTGGCTTTATCCAATAGTTGGATAGATAACGATACTGGAGGTTTTTTGAAAACCGATTTTCCTATTTGTCCTATTCTATACTTACTTCCCAAAATCCATAAGACTTTAGATAAGCCGCCTGGGCGTCCTATAATCTCAGCCCGCAATTCATTATTTTCACCAGTTGCGCAATATGTAGATATGTTTCTACAGAAGGCGGTGGTATGTATAGATAGTTACCTAAAGGATACTCAGGATCTGATCGATCAAATCAATGTCTTACCTCCATTAACGAATTGTATTTTGGTAACCATGGATGTTTCATCCTTATATACCGTAATACCACATATAGGAGGCATCTCTGCAGCCAGGGATGCTTTAACTAAAAGTCATGACGGTATGCCACCAGTTGAATTTTTGATGAGTCTTTTGGAATTATCATTAACGTGTAATTATTTTCGATACGGGGAGCGATACTATCTCCAAATGGCTGGTACGGCGATGGGTAGTAACATCGCCCCGGCATACGCTAATTTATATATGGATAGGTATGAGAATACTCACATCCTGCCGCTGTTTGGAGATAGTATCGCTTTTTACCGTCGGTACATTGATGATGTATTTTTGATCTGGTGTGGAGCCGAAGAAGCTCTTCTTGAGACGATACAGTCTCTAAATCAAATTGATTCACCTATTAGGTTTACAATGCAGTACAGTAAAGTACAGATAGATTTTTTGGATATTACCATCTATGCCACCAGCTCTGGGTATGGTTATAAGCTATATAGAAAATCTACAGACCACAACACATTATTATTTTTTAAGAGTCACCATCCAGAAAGTTTAAAACAGAGTTTACCAGTGTCTCAATTTTTGAGAGTGCTCCGCAATAATTCGGATTCAGTTAATTCACTATCTCAGATTGAAGAAATGAAATTAAGATTTCTTGAAAGAGGCTATAACAAATCAACTATCAACAAATGCCTAACTAGGGCACAAAACATTTTTTTGAATGGTGATTAAAAAATTGCTGATAAGAAAAGGCTTCAGGATCCTTTCGTCATTACGACTACCTATGACACAGCGGGTACAGATATTCGTAAAGCCATTAACAAACATTGGTACTTGGTTTCTTCAGACCCAAATTTGAGTAATAAGTTACCAAATAGACCGTTAGTTAGTTAGTTAGTTAGTTAGTTAGTTAGTTAGTTAGTTACAGACGTGGTCGCAATCTGAAGGACATATTGATGCGCCCAGACTTGACTCCTATCAGGGACAGCTCTACATGGATACCATATAAAAAAACTGGCTGCTTCAGATGCACCAACTGCATCACATGCAGGAGCATGTCTGTAGGG
The DNA here is from genome assembly GCA_031769625.1 of Taudactylus pleione. Lineage (NCBI taxonomy): Eukaryota > Metazoa > Chordata > Amphibia > Anura > Myobatrachidae > Taudactylus > Taudactylus pleione. The sequence goes on along the minus strand of JAUIMM010000702.1, from coordinate 570,957 downwards.
GAAGGATTCCATCACCCCCATACAGGGCGAAGAATCAAGATTCGACATCGGGTTACATGTACTACAGACCATGTGATTTATATCTTGACTTGTCCATGCTCAAAGGTGTACGTCGGAAAGACGATTCGCCCTTTCCGAGAACGCATGGCAAACCACAGGTCTTCTATTCGCAGTGCATTAGCGAATGGGGATTCTGATAAACCAGTAGCTAGGCACTTTCTTGAAGCCCATCATTTGTTAGCATCACTTAAATGCATTATTATTGACTGGGTGCCACCACCCCAAAGAGGAGGTGATCGAGCAAAGATGCTCTTAAAAAGAGAAGCTGTTTGAATCAATAAACTGGACACCATTTGGCCTCGGGGCCTCAATGATGCGATACATTATGGAATTTTTCTAAACTAATTTGGCTCTCTTTGGGGTGCACCACCTTGGACTGTTGCTAATGAGCTCTTCAATGGATATATTTTTTTCATAATTTTTCATTTTTTTCACGTTTTTCACTTAATTTTTTCATTTTTTTATTTTTTTGTATTGTTTTCAATATTTTTTTATTTTTTTACTTTTTATGGTCTTTTTTCTATATGGCTTATAACGAATAGGATATGTTTTTGCTTAAGGGTTATATTAATTTATGTGATTACATTTAATTTTGATGTGATTTTGTATAGTATTCTTAATAAGGATGTTGCACAGTGGATGGGTACCTGAAAGCACAATGGATCACTATCTTGATTGTTTATATTGCTGCTATAGTGACAGTGGGATGGACAGTGCGTCTCACCGATAGGAAGTTAGCCTTTGGTGGAACGCACACTGTCTTCTCTTATACTTTGATACTGCTGTAGATGTAAATACTACGGAGGTCAGGTGACTTCCTCTATCACTTTGCATGTAGTGTTTTTATGACTACACCTCGGCCGGATATGCGTTCCACCGACCGGAAGTGTCTCCTAGGTGGAATGCACGAGGCTGTATAGATTAACCACGATCTACAGCGGTAACAGGTTATTGACTTTATAAAGTACATATATGTATTGGATGTACTTATGCTATATTACTATATGATGTACAAGTTGTGTACCCATCAGATCAGGTATTGTTTTTATGTTACATTCTGTTTTTCTTTGATATCTGTCAATTAAGGGTGGGTTTAGTAATTAGAGTGGGTGATGTTTCTGTGTACTGTGAAGGTGTAAATGGGTTGTTAGTACTTTGTATTGCATCTTGACAAAGGTCCACACTTAGGACCGAAACGTCGACATGCTGTGATATCTGCTGCTATTATTCAATGCTTAAATAAAGGATTTTATTGGAAGACTGGTGAGTGCACCCCATTTTTTGCATATTTTTGTTCTTTATGGGTGGTTTTTGGACTTCCCTTTGGGTAAGCTACCCCAGTGATTTGATTATGAAGACGTGAGTGTGGACCTATCCAGAATTGTGTTATGTATATATATATATATATATATATACTAGGGGTGTGCACCAGCCACTTTTCGTGTTTTGGTTTTGGATCTGGATCTTTCTTCGTGTTTTGGATCTGGATTGGTTTTGATAAAACCACCCTTCCGTGTTTTGGGTTCTGGGTTTTGTGTTTTGGATCTGTATTTTTTTGAAAAAAAGCATAAAAACAGCTAAAATCACAGAATTTGTGGGGTTTTCTGCTCCTATGCTATTATTAACCTCAATAACCTTAATTTCCACTCATTCCAGTCTATTCTGAACAACTCACACGTCACAATAGTGTTTTTATGCCCAAAAGGTTGCACCAAGGTAGCTGGATGACTATGCTAAGCGACACAAGTGGGCGGCACAAACACGTGGCCCATCTAGGAGTGACACTGCAGTGGCAGACAGGATGGCAGTTTGAAAACTAGGCCCCAAACAGTACATAATGCAAAGAAAAAAAGAGGTGCAAGATGAAATTGTCCTTGGGCCCTCCCACCCACCCTTATGTTGTATAAACAGGATATGCACACTTTAACAAACCAATCATTTCAGTGCCAGGGTCTGCCACACGACTGTGGCTGAAATTATTGGTTCGTTTGGGCCCCCATAAAACAAGCTGCCAACGAATCTGTCCCTGCACAAACTGGCTCTACGGAGGCAAGATGTCGTCCTCATCCACCGATTCCTCACCCTCTTCAGTGTTGTTTACATCCTCATCCTCACAGAGTATTAATTCGTCCCCACTGGAATCCACCACCACAGGTCCCTCTGTACATTCTGGAGGCTGGTCTCCCTGGAAGAGTTGATAATTCTTTTTTATGAATATCATCTTCTCCACATTTTGTGGAAGCAACCTCCTACGCCTTTTGCTGACAAGGTTCCCGGCTGCACTAAACACTAGGGATGTGCAGGCTCGGTTCTACTCGGTTCTGTTCGGTTCTTTTTACCGGATCTTATTGGGTTTCAGCTGTCACGAGTTTTGGATAGCCAATAAGATTCGGTAAAAAGAACCGAACGGAACCGAGTAGAACCGAGCCTGCACATCCCTACTAAACACTCTTTCGGAGTACACACTGGAGGGGGGGCAACTTAGGTAAAATAGAGCCAGTTTGTACAGGGGCCTCCAAATTGCCTCTTTTTCCAGCCAGTACAGGTACGGACTGTCTGACATGCCTACTTGGATGCTGTCACCGATGTAATCCTCCACCATTCTGTCAATGGTGACAGTATCATATGCAGTGACAGTAGACATGTCAGAAATTGTTGGCAGATCCTTCAGTCCGGACCAGATGTCCAAACCGGCCCTTGACTTATGACACAGGCGCACACTTGGCGCTGCTGCTTTGTTGATGCAGGTGCGGCTACTGCTCATACATTTCACACACAAACACAGAAGAAAAGAAGATTATTTTATTTTGGTTGGAACGCACTTTGGGGGTTACACCACCCATTAACAGACAGACGCACGCTTGTCGCTGCTGCTTTGAGGATGCAGGTGCGGCTACTGCGCATACATTTCACACACAAACACAGAAAAAAAGAAGATTATTTTATTTTGGTTGGAGCGCACTTTGGGGGTTAGATCACCGTTTAACAGACAGGCGCACGCTTGTCGCTGCTGCTTTGAGGATGCAGGTGCGGCTACAGCCCACACAATTCACAAAGACAGAAAAAAAAAGAAGAATTTTTTATTTTTTTTGGAGCGCACTTTGAGGGTTACACCACCCTTTAACAGACAGACGCACGCTTGTCGCTGCTGCTTTGAGGATGCAAGTGCGGCTACAGCCCACACAATTCTCAAAGACAGAAAAAAAGAAGAATTTTTTATTTTTTGTGGAGCGCACTTTGATGATTACACCACCCTTTAACAGACAGACGCACGCTTGGTGCTGCTGCTTTGAGAATGCAGGTGCGGCTACTGCGCATACATTTCACACACAAACACAGAAAAAAAGAAGATTATTTTATTTTGGTTGTAGCGCACTTTGGGGGTTACACCACCCTTTAACAAACAGACACACGCTTGTCACTGCTGCTTTGAGGATGCAGGTGCGGCTACAGCCCACACAATTCACAAAGACAGGAAAAAAAAGAAGAATTTTTTATTTTTTTTGGAGTGCACTTTGAGGGTTACAGCACCCTTTACCGGACAAGCCATCTGGCCCTTTACTTATGACACAGGTGCACGCTTGGCGCTGCTCCTTTGTTGATGCACGTGCAGCCACAGTGCACACAGTTCACAAACACAGAAAATAATTCCTCCACCATTCTGTCAGTGGTGACAGTATCATATGCAGTGACAGTAGACATGTCAGAAATTTACATTGTTGGCACGTCCTTCAGTCCGGACCAGATGTCCAAACCGGCCCTTGACTTATGACACAGACGCACGCTTGGCGCTGCTGCTGTGTAGATGCACGTGCAGCTACTGTGCATACATTTCGCACACAAACACAGAAAAAAAAGAATTGTTTATTTTTTGTGGAGTGCACTCTGGGGGTTACACCACCCTTTAACAGACTTATGGGACACAGGCGCACGCTTGGCGCTGCTCCTTTATTGATGCACGTGCAGCCACAGTGCACACAATTCACAAACACAGAAAATATTTTTTATTTTGTTTGGAGTGCACTTTGGGGGTTACAGCACCCTTTATCGGACAAGCCAGCCGGCCCTTTACTTATGGGACACAGGCGTACGCTTGGCGCTGCTCCTTTGTTGATGCATGTGCAGCCACAGTGCACACAATTCACAAACACAGAAAATAATTTTTTATTTTGTTTGGAGTGCACTTTGGGGGTTACAGCACCCTTTAACGATCAAGGCAGCCAGCCCTTTACTTATGACACAGGCGCACGCTTGGCGTTACTTTGTTGATGCACGTGTGGCTACTGCGCACACAATTCACAAACACAGAAAAAAAAAAAAATTTTTGGAGTGAACTTTGGGGGAGCACCCCTGATGCACAGATCACCCCCTGGACAACACTACAGCACCCCTCTAGGACTACAGCCTTTATGGGACACTGCACAACACAGTCCAGCCAGCCCCTATAGACTTTGGAGTGGACACAGCCCCTATGGACAACTGACTGCACAACACAGCCCAGCCAGCCCCTATGACAGCAGCACACCACAGCCCAGCCAGCCCCTATGGACAACAGCAGCACAACACAGCCCAGTCAGCCCCTATGGACAACAGCAGCACAACACAGCCCACTCAGCCCCTATGGACTGAGTGGTCACAGCCCCTATGGACAACAGCAGCACAACACAGCCCAGCCAGCCCTAGCTCCTACCCTCCCTCTTCACTGTCCACAGCCGGAGTGAGAAATGGCGTAGACGCAGGGACTTTTTATAGAATCCAAAACCCGTGAGATCCTGAAGGCGGGATGATAACGTTTTGCCTCAATTTCAGTTCCGAGTCAGGTGGGAAAAGTCGAGCCTGACTCGGATACGACTCGGATCGAGGGGGCTCGGTGGGGTTCGGATTTCAGAAATCCGAACCCGCTCATCCCTAATATATACATATATAGGGAGCAGAGTAGCACTCACATGCTGTAACACAGCTGGTGGGGTGCCGCACTCAGGCTAATTCAATGAAGGGGCCATAATAATTGGGGCCACATGGTCAGACATAATGTAGGCAGGTTGTGGATCTTGAGAAAGGTCCCTGCGTGGACCGAAACGTCGACCAAGGACAACTGTCTTTACAGTGATGCAACATTAATGAGTTAAATATATCTCTTATTTTGGTAAAAGCCTTGTGAGTGCACTCTTTTCTAATAATTATATATATATATATATATATATACTATGTTGACAAAAGTGATTGGACATCCTGTGCAAGTGAAATGGTCCCATGCATACCATTGCACACGAGTTCCAAATGGCCACTAATGTGGCGGTTTTGACAAGAACACAATGCCACCTGTCATGTTTCCAGGGCGACGCTGGACTGGTACACAGAAAATTCGGTAACCCGGATGGACTGGTCAGCTCAGAGTCCAGATCTTAACCCCACTGAGAACTTCATGGGACAAATTGGAACAACGGGTGCATTCTAGGCTGATCGACCTTCTTCAGTGTCACTGTTGGTCACTGTACTAAAGGCGGAATGGCAAAACATACCACCTGCTATTGTCCAGGAACTTGTGGACAGTTTGCCAAGAAGGGTGTCTACAGTAATCACTGCACGTGGTGGACCTACTATGGATGGACTGAAGTCAATAAAAATCTCGTTGATCTATTTGCTGTAGTGTCCAATTAATTTTGTCTATATAGTGTATACTGTACAGGAGACTTTTATATATGTATAGTTTTATTTTAGAAATGACTTTTAAATTACTTTTAGAAATTCCCAGAAGTAGCGGTTTCTACATGGATATCATTGTCATGTGATCCTAAATCATGCAGTGATTAGTTTAGTTTGGAATGTGTAAATCAGCGTTTAACATAAACTACAGTGTGCTATGAATCATGGAAATACTTCCATATAAAGACTGTTTAACACTAATGTTTGAGCATATCATTCCTTTAAATTTATGAAAATGCCTGACAAAAATAGCTGATGTAAAATATGTACCATAAAGCTGCAATTTTGCACATAATATAGAGGATATACAAGGCAGAACATGAATTGAATACACATATAATCTAAGGATCTGCTCCGACTCCCATGTTTTGGCTTTGGTATTGGGTCTGGATTAACTTTCGTGTTTTGGTTGTGGTTCTGGTTTTGCAAAACCACCCTCACGTGTTTTGGATCTGTATTTAGTTTTAAAAAAATTATAAAAACAGCTAAAATCACATAATTTGGGCCTTTTTTGTTCTTACAGTATTATTAACCTCAATAACATTAATTTCCAGTCATTTCCAGTCAATTTTTACCACCTCATAGCTCACAATATTGTTCGCCAACATAGGCCAAAGGCTGGTTGGCTAAACTAATGCTGGCCATACAAGCAACAATTATCGGGACGATCCGCCTGATATCGGCGGATCGCCCCAATAATTGTAGCATGTGGGAGGGCGACCGAGGGTTAAATATTGCTCGGTCGGACATGCCGGATTGTCCAGCATGCCCGTCCGATGCAATATTTACTGGTAAAATGTCGGCCGCATCGGGCAGTGTATGCCCAGCCGCGGCCTACAGACAGACATTTCCTGTGTCCCTTCCTACAGAAGGAACAGGGAAATGTCTCCTCCCCCGGGGGTGGAGCGCGGATGTCGGGCTGATACACTGTGAGAGAAATCTCACAGTGTATGCCGGCGACATCTGTGACTGGCAGGCTGCCAGATAAAATGTCTGTCGGTCTGACAGACATTTTATCTGGCCGTGTATGCCCAGCATAAGCAACAGAGCAGCGGCACAAACACACGGCAGTTATTTCTGTTTAAAAATGTTTAGCAAATTAGTAATGTATTAGCAATAACCAATCAAACTAACTCGCAAGTACGATCAATAAAAATAATACCATACAGAATTGACTAAATATTGTGCGTGGAATATCCTTGCTCAAAACAAAAGTAGTCATAGTCAACAAGCAGCAAACAAAAAAAACCTAAACCATGTGTAAATAGCAACAGCAGACATTAATGCCCCCTATACAAGTGCACATGCCCCCAGCACATGCCTATTCTCAGTGTATTTCCCTCCTGGGGTGCTGGGCCACTGATGACTAGCACTCTGTGCCCATGTAAAGCCCCGTTCAATCAGCCTTTTTGCTGAGCTGTTCCCCAAAATGTCCCCAACCATAAAAACAGTGTTCCGCACCTGCGGGTCTGATACAGCATGGGTCGCACACAGTGTAGGTTAAATACAGTGCGGGATACAGTGCAGGTCAGATACAGTACGGTATATAGTGTCGGTCGAATACAGTGCAGGTTGATTACAGTGCGGGATACAGTGCAGTTTACAGTGCAGGTCGGATACAGTGCGGGTTGGATACAGTGCGGGTTGGATACAGTGTGGATTGAATACAGTGCAGGTCGGATACAGTGTGGGTTGAATTCAGTGCGAGTCGGTTACAGTGCGGGATACAGTGCGGTTTGGATACAGTGCAGTTTATAGTTGAGGTTGGACACAGTGTGGGGTGGATACAGTGTGGGTCGGATACAGCATGGGATACATTGCGTGTCAGATACAGTGTGGGTTGCATAAAGTGCAGGACAGATACAGTGCGAGAAACAGTGTGAGTTGGATACAGTGTGGGTTGAATACAGTGCAGGTCGGATACAGTGTGGCATACAGTGTGGGTTGGATTCAGTGTGAGTCGGTTACAGTGCGGGATACAGTGTGGGTTCGGATACAGTGCAGTTTATAGTGCAGGCTGGACACAGTGTGGGTTGGATACAGTGTGGGTCGGATACAGTGTGGAATACATTGCGTGTCAGATACAGTGTGGGTTGCATAAAGTGCAGGACAGATACAGTGCGAGAAACAGTGTGAGTTGGATACAGTGTGTGTTGGATACAGTGTGGGTCAGATACAGTGTGGTTAGGATACAGTCAGTGTGGGTTAGATACAGTGCAGGTCGGATACAGTGCGGGATACAGTGTGGTTTGGATACAGTGCAAGTCGTTTACAGTGCAGGATACAGTGTGGGTTGGATACACCAATAGTGCACTTACTGACAGCAGTGTCGGCAGTACCGGCGGTCATCCTCAGTGTGGGGGTGCCGGCAGGGTGGAGGTGCTGACAGTGTTGGCAGTTTGGGGGTGCTGGCTGTGTCAGCAGCTCTGGGGTGCTGGCGGCATCGGCAGCGGGTGGGGCAGCGGTGTCAGTGAGGGGGGATGGCCTGTATCTTCCTGTTCCTTCCTGTGCCCATTGAAGTCTATGGGTAAGTGCTTATTTGCTAAGAGCCGTGACAGAAGGCTCTCTCAGCCAATCAGCGGTAAGCCCAGTAAATTCAATTGGACTTTAAAAATTGTCGCCCGAGGCAAAACCGCGAGATCTGACAGTGGGATCTTGAGTGTTTGCCTCGGATAGGGATTCGGGGCAGGCGGGTAGATCCAAACTGTGTCTCGGATCCCCTCCAATCCCAGACGTTCGGGTGGGCTCGGGTTCTCTGATAGAACACTATTATCCCATAATATATGTTAGGAAAACTTAGGGCCTGATTCAAACCCGCTCGCAAGCGCTATGCGCTCGCAAGCGGATCGATGGAGGCCCAGTGTGCATGCGCACGATGGAGCCGGCTCCGTCATGCACATGCACGATACCCGGATAGCGACGGGCAAACCATCGCTCCGGGTCTCGTACCAAAGGGGGCGTGCTGTCGATGTTGAGTGACAGCACGCCCCCTTTGGTGGGTGGGCCGGGGGAGTGGCTACCCAAACGGAGGTGTTCCCATGTGAACGCCTCCGTTTGGGGGCGACCCCACTGACATCACGAGTGATGTCAGTGGGAGAGATTTCGGCTCTGTGAGAGCCAAAATCTCTCTGGGGCTTGCGGCCACGAGACCCTACCACAAGGGTCTCGTTGCAAACCCGATGGTCGCGATGGTCTTGACCATTGCGACCATCTTCCTGGCCGCTCGCTATAGCTGTGGGTGGTCACCCACAGCTATAGCTGTGGGTGGTCACCCACAGCTATGCCAGCGGCCAGCAGGTCGCTCTAAAAAACAAGATTGCCGGCCCTGATTCAGAGCGAGCGCTCTGTCAGAGCGTCCGGCTCTGAATCATGGCCCTAGTTTTATGTGGCATTTTGCACAGGGCAGTTTCTGGCCAATTTGGCTCCCAGTGCGAGCATTCAAAATGCGCCCCCCCCCCCCCATTATAATATTTTCACTAAAACCTCTGTTGTGTGATTTTGGCAAAATTGTTTAAAAATAATGTAATAGAATTTGAAATATAGATAGTTTATTCAAAACAGTCAAAAGCCTTTAGTTGCAAAAAAACCATTTATAATCTTTATTCAAGTTCACTTGGTATATATTATATAGTTTACATTTATTAATATATACTTCTTAAATTAAAATAAAAAGTCAACATGTTTCACTTGTATTAAATGCACATTAAGAATTACTTTATGCAAGCACCCAGGACAAAATTTGTTCATCTTTTATCATGTTCAAAATTAAATAACTTTATTCACAAAAAAGATGTCAAGAACCTCTATAGTGCACTATAAGACAAAAAGGTCCACAGACATCACTTGCACTAAGTGCTCCAAATAAAACCTCAGTTCAAAACCAAGATAAATGTTGTAGTACTTAAAAGGTTATTTAAGACAAAAACACTTGAATCCCAAGAAAGAGGTCAAGAACTTCTATAGTGCACCATAAGACAAAAAGGTCCACAGATATCACTTGCACTAAGTGCTCCAAATAAACCCTCAGTTCAAAACCAAGATAAATGTTGTAGTACTTAAGAGGTAATTTAAGACAAAAACACTTGAATCCAAAGAAAGAGGTCAAGAACTTCTATAGTGCACCATAAGACAAAAAGGTCCACAGACATCACTTGCACTAAGTGCTCCAAATAAAACCTCAGTTCAAAACCAAGATAAATGTTGTAGTACTTAAGAGGTAATTTAAGACAAAAACACTTGAATCCCAAGAAAGAGGTCAAGAACTTCTATAGTGCACCATAAGACAAAAAGGTCCACAGACATCACTTGCACTAAGTGCTCCAAATAAAACCTCAGTTCAAAACCAAGATAAATGTTGTAGTACTTAAGAGGTTATTTAAGACAAAAACACTTGAATCCCAAGAAAGAGGTCAAGAACTTCTATAGTGCACCATAAGACAAAAAGGTCCACAGATATCACTTGCACTAAGTGCTCCAAATAAACCCTCAGTTCAAAACCAAGATAAATGTTGTAGTACTTAAGAGGTAATTTAAGACAAAAACACTTGAATCCCAAGAAAGAGGTCAAGAACTTCTATAGTGCACCATAAGACAAAAAGGTCCACAGACATCACTTGCACTAAGTGCTCCAAATAAAACCTCAGTTCAAAACCAAGATAAATGTTGTAGTACTTAAGAGGTAATTTAAGACAAAAACACTTGAATCCCAAGAAAGAGGTCAAGAACTTCTATAGTGCACCATAAGCCAAAAAGGTCCACAGACATCACTTGCACTAAGTGCTCCAAATAAAACCTCAGTTCAAAACCAAGATAAATGTTGTAGTACTTAAGAGGTAATTAAAGACAAAAACACTTGAATCCCAAGAAAGAGGTCAAGAACTTCTATAGTGCACCATAAGACAAAAAGGTCCACAGATATCACTTGCACTAAGTGCTCCAAATAAACCCTCAGTTCAAAACCAAGATAAATGTTGTAGTACTTAAGAGGTAATTTAAGACAAAAACACTTGAATCCCAAGAAAGAGGTCAAGAACTTCTATAGTGCACCATAAGACAAAAAGGGCCACAGACATCACTTGCACTAAGTGCTCCAAATAAAACCTAATTTCAAAACCAAGATAAATGTTGTAGTATTTAAGAGGTAATTTAAGACAAAAACACTTGAATCCCAAGAAAGAGGTCAAGAACTTCTATAGTGCACCATAAGACAAAAAGGTCCACAGACATCACTTGCACTAAGTGCTCCAAATAAAACCTCAGTTCAAAACCAAGATAAATGTTGTAGTACTTAAGAGGTAATTAAAGACAAAAACACTTGAATCCCAAGAAAGAGGTCAAGAACTTCTATAGTGCACCATAAGACAAAAAGGTCCACAGACATCACTTGCACTAAGTGCTCCAAATAAAACCTCAGTTCAAAACCAAGATAAATGTTGTAGTACTTAAGAGGTAATTTAAGACAAAAACACTTGAATCCCAAGAAAGAGGTCAAGAACTTCTATAGTGCACCATAAGACAAAAAGGTCCACAGACATCACTTGCACTAAGTGCTCCAAATAAAACCTCAGTTCAAAACCAAGATAAATGTTGTAGTACTTAAGAGGTAATTTAAGACAAAAACACTTTAATCCCAAGAAAGAGGTCAAGAACTTCTATTGTGCACCATAAGACTAAAAAGTTCCCCAGACATCACTTGCACTAAGTGCTCCCAATAAAACCTCAGTTCAAAACCAAGATAAATGTTGTAGTACTTAAGAGGTTATTTAAGACAAAAACACTAATCACAAGAAAGAGGTCAAGAACTTCTATATTGAAATCTTAAGACTAAAAAGTTCCAAAGTCATCACTTGCACTAAGTGCTCCAAATCTAAAAATGGTCAAAGGGCAATCATTTGGATTGAAATTTAATTTTTTCTTACACAAATGGCACTTTTCTAGACTTTGCAGCTGCAAAACTTTGTATTGCCTTAGTATAATCTATATTTTCTACCATGTCACTCTCAATAGACAATATAGCAAGAGCTGATAGTCTCTCCTCAGACATTGTGGACCGTAAATATGTCTTTATCAATTTTAATTTACTAAAGCTTCTTTCACCACTAGCAACTGTAATTGGAATGGTCAGTAAGATTGTTAGCGCAACCCATACATTTGGAAATAACCCTTGAGTCTCTGTTTGATAAATGTGATGCAGCACTTCAAGGGGTGTGATAGAATTTTGCACAATTGTAGGCTGAATGTATCTTAGTTCCTCTGACAACTGAAAGCCATCAATATCAGAATCTTGTGTTGAATCATTAATGCTCAACATATGCTCCAAGTGCTTGCACCGTTTAAGCAGCTCTTCCTTTGCAGGTAACATCTTGATGTTGTAGAGAAAGCTCCATGTTTTGTTGTGTTTGGACAGTTGAACAAAACGCCTTTCAAGAGAAGTAGTCATGTTGTCAATCAGTGGGTAAAATACTGTTGATTTGAAACGAGCTTCATCATCTTGAGGAGTCTCATCATGGGCCTCATACTCAAACATTCTTTTCTTTGTTCTCTGTCTTTGTAGCATATTTATCTTTGGCTCAACCCCTAAAACTGTGGCTATTTCTTTTGCAGTAATCATAGCAGATATGTAGCCAGAACTTCTATACTTTTTCACAAAGTTGATGCAGACCTCAAGTAGGTTGTTGCAAAGTGGAAGATCAATAGACTTAGACTGCATGGATTTGCTTACAATGTTTACTTGGAAGAGAAGGTCATACCAAATAATAAGCGTCAGAATAAAACTGAAGTCTTCCAAATGTAAAGCAAGTGACTTGGCCTCTGATGATAATGATGGATCATCAATCTTTTCTTCCATGTTCAAGAGAGCCCCATGTATCTCAGTTAACTGGTACCGGACTGCTTTCAAGCTTTCAATTCTGCATTCCCATCGGGTTTCACATAGTTTTTTCAACGAAATTTTTTTGACGTGTTCCCTCAGAATGCTCCATCGTTTTGTTGATGATGCAAACAAATTAAACAGTCTCTGAAGTACTCCAAAAAGAGAAACGGATTTCACCGAAGATTTTGCAGCATCGCAGATTACCAAATTTAAGCTGTGGCAGCCACATGGGTTAAAAAAAGCTCGAGGATATTGCTCAAGTACTCGCTTTTGGACACCTTTGTTAATTCCAATCATGTTGGCTCCATTGTCATACCCCTGTCCACGGCAATTGTCCATGTCGAGACCACATGCTGAGATTTCACAGTAAAGAAGATCGACAAGTCCTTTGCCAGAAGTGTCATTTGCTGGACGATAAGATAAAAAATGTTCCTTAACAGAGATGTCTTCTCGTGCAATATGTACAAATCGGATGGTGAGTGACAACTGTTCTGTATGGCTAACATCTGGAGTACAATCCAAAATAACTGAAAAATATTTTGCCTCTTTGGCCCTATCAATAATTGCATTTTTCACTTGACTCCCCATTAAATTGATGAGTTCGTTCTGAATGAGATTGCCACAATAATGACTATGGATGTCTTCAGATGTCACTCTGCGTAAATGATCCAACATAACTGGGTCAAATTTACCTAATAATTCTATTAGGCTTAAAAAGTTTCCATTATTGGATGTGAATAATTTATTGGATTTGCCACGAAAAGCCAAATTATTTTTTGCCAGAAATACCACGACTGCCATGATTCTCTCCAGTACAGCCTTCCAGCGACTGGTCTCTGATTGTATTTGAACTTGCATGTCTTTATCTATGCCTTTGTTTCTAGTTAGGTATCTTTCTGCAGAAAGCCACTTTTCACTAGATTGAAAGTGCTCTGGAGATCCTTCATGCATTTTCAAATATGCACCAATATGTTGCCAGTTATTAACCCCATTAATTCCAAGTTTGGATTTGGGTTTTGAAACAAACAATTTACAGCAAAAGCAGTATACTTTGTCAGACAATACGGAATATTGAAGCCATCGCCTGGTTAGTTTTTCTTTATTTTGTAGTATACGTATTCCATAGGAAGTTGAAAAGTGCCTATTTTTTTTATCCTTAGGATAGCAAAAATTTGAGGATGGAAGAGGTTGTGGTCCTTCCATAACAATGTGGTCACGTATATTACTATCTATTGACTTGGGCCAGAAAGAGATTTCTTTGTACCTATTTACAAATTGGTTATCAATTTTCAAAACCACTTGACTACATGAGACTTGTGGCGCAATCAATACATTCAACACAGCCTCTTCAGTCATATTAGCCACATAATTTTTACCAGATAATTGACTACATGAGACTTGCGGTTCACAGGACATGTTCAATTCATTTTCCATAGAAGTGTCAGCTACATCATCTTCACCAGGAAACGGACTACCCGATACATGTGGCTCATTCACATGCAAGTCAGCTTCATCAGTAATATATGTTGCATCAGCATCCCCAGTTAATCTACTACATGAGACTTGTGGCTCAATCGACACATTCAGCTCTGCTTCCACAGTAGTACAAGCTGCATCATCTTCACCAGAAAACTGACTTCCTGAGACTAGTGGCTTAATCGACACATTCAACACATCTCTCTCAGTAATATCCACTGTAATATCCTCAACAGGTAATTGACTACCTGAGAATTGTGGCTCAATCAACACATGTAAGTCAGCCTCATTAGTAATATCTGCTGCATCATCATCCCCAGGTATTAGTCTACCTGAGACTAGTGGCTCAATCGACACATCCAACACAGCTTTCTCAGTAATATCAGCTGTAATATCCTCAACATGTAATCTACTAGAAGGCAAGTCTGCCTCATCAGTAATATCTGCTGCATCAGCATTCCCAGGTAATCTACTACATGAGACTTGTGGCACAGTCATCACATGCAAATCAGCTTCCTCAGTAATATCCACTACATCATCTTCACCAGGCGACAGTTTCTGCTGTTCGAGTAATTTTGGTGTAATCTTTTTTTCCTTCCTTAAGAACAAAGCCATTGTTTTTGAACTTTGAAGGTCCTGGAGCATTTCCTTCTTTTTTCTTTTTCGATTTTGTGCCCCAGATTTTTTAGGCGACATTTCTAGAGTTTGACACACCTGTTAGAAAGAGACTTATATGAGGATTCTATTCTAAAACAAGCCTCATGCACTTTTAAATATATAGTATCATACTATATAGTGTATCAATGTGGATACAATTTTGATTAGATATATCTTTTAATTACTCGATTAGATTACATACTATTAGTATGTAATCTAATCGAGTTATTAAAAGATATGTCTAATCAAAATTGTATCCACAGATCTGATACACTAAAGTACATAAAATAATTATAGAAAGGACTATAATTTCATTATTCCAAATGGTCCCCATCAAATATAAAAAAAGAAAAAAAAAAAAAAAGAGACAGTGTGCGGATAGTCAATTTATGCCAATTTTCACACTGATCGTGCCCAAAAAGTCTCACAGTTTTAGCCAAGTAAAACTGCTAAACATAAAGTACTGAGAGCCATTGCAACATGTTCATCCAATTCCAAACAGGTAGTTTTTAGCACATTTAAGCTGTCAACCCCCAGGGGCTGAGACTGAGTTAAAATGCCAGCGCCGGCACCTGTTTGTGCCCGACAGTAGCAAAAATGTAATGCATCCGAATACTTGAATAAGTTTGAGGATAGATAAGCACCCTGTTTGATATGTAATTTTGTTAGGTAAGTTAAGGGTTAAAAGCTGGAGGGGGGTGCGGTTAGTTATTGGTCATTTGAGGAGTATAAGCCTATGGTAGGATTTCTGGGAGGGCTTAGAGGTCCCATATAAATAGTCTGGGGAAGGGAGCCATCTTCCTCTTTCCAGTTTATTCAACCAGGCTGGCTAAGTGTCATTTATATATTATATTTAATCTGCCTGTCTTTCCCTTGCCCATCTGCATTTTACACCTCATTTATCCCCCTTTTCTTACACCCTCTCTAGCTCCTGTCAGTATTTCTTTTATTGTTTATCTATTTTGCTTCCTTTCAGACTCTGTTCCACATTTTCCTCCTCCCTCCCCTGCTTTTGTGTTCATCCATCCCCTGTCCCCTGCCAGTATCTTCTCAGCCATGCCCAGCTGTTCAGCCGCCCCCCACCCCCCGCCCGCCCGCCGCCTTATGGAAGCTCCCAGGCCTCTCGCCCTGCGGCCCCCTTGTCCCCTTCCAGTACCCCCGTCAGTTACGCCCAGGCCCCGCCGTTCAGCCAACGCCCCCCCCCGCCGCCTCTCACCACAGTGGCTTCCTCTTAGTGGGGCGCGCCCTGCTATAGGCCGCGACCGCGCGCCTGTCTGCACTCCCGCACATGGCCCAGATCATGGCCGTCTGGCTCTCCGGCGGCGCCGCGAGTAGCCCAGGCGGCCACAGCCCCCGTCCCAGCTCTGCAGATCACGGCCAGCCCGCTCCCTGCGCCGGTGGTTGGCCCCGGCCACAGGGTCACGGCGGCCATTTTATATATTTTCGGCCTACGCAGGGAGCCCTGCTTGGTCCTGTTCCCCCCTTCATCCGCCCCCTCTGCTCCAGGAGCAGGGCCCCCCCCAGCACTCCCCGCTGTTCTTTAGTAACAGGGTTTTCCAAGGCCCCAGGTGCCCCCCCCAGCAATCTTTCCCCTGTTGTTTGCCGGCACCCAGGGGCGGGAGTTATACCCCTTCGCCCCGTTTCTGGCTCAGCAGTAGGACAGGTCCCCATATTTATACACCACCACACTACACGCAGAATCCCCTTGAAATATACTGCCCCTTACCATCCTGCCCCTTCCGTGTACCATCAGCCCCCCCCTGCTGCAACTGCAGACCCTAACCCCCTTTTACAAGGTTTTTGCACCTTCCTATCAGGTTTTTTCAACCCTTTTCCCTGCCTCATGCCCCCGCACCTGCATATTCCCAAACTACACATATGTTGCAACCCTCCCCCCTTCTGTCCACCCTGACTTCCCCGCAATCTGCCCACGCCCCCCACTGCCACCCATTCCCCCCCTGTCCCCCATTCCGCAGGCACAGTTGCTGTGCGGTCCAATTCACCAGTTACTGTTTCAAGCCCCCAGGTAGGAGTTTCTGATCTTTCCAGTCGCGTTATCGAGGTCCAGCAGACGGATGATGCAGTGGTATCAGCGAGTCAAATCGTGGTGGGCGCAGCGAGGGACAGTTGGCGAACGCTCAGGAGGAAATGTCTGGTCCTTCGGCGGCAATTTCTGGTGAGCATGGTTCTTCTATATTTCGCAGCGCACATTCATCTTCCACTGATTCTAGCGATTCTTCCAGTTCATCTGATAGGCCGTGCAATTTCAGGCGTTACTTTGCGCAAAAAATAATAATAATAAAATAAATTAAATAAATAAATAAATAAAAATTAAGGCAAAGCGGGGGAGCCATAAGAGGTCTAACACAGTGTCGGCAACTAAGGTGCCGGATGCATCGGGAGATTAGGTTCACTGCGCGAATATGGCTATCCTTAACGGTTTAAGTTCTAAATTTAGGGAGCAGATCAAGAAGAGTAAATTTGTGCATATGTTTGCGGTTGCGGATTACACAAGTAGGTCTTTGGATCGGACTTAGTCAGCTGGGGTAGTTGCGGAGGCGACATTTCGTCCTTTGGCGCGTGTATATGTTTTTGCGGCACGCCCCTTGAATCCAGGCCTGGGGAGTATTATGAATGTGCTAAAATACATGCACATGGTACACGGCTTAAACTAGTCAGCTAAAGGTACCGCTTGGCGGCAATACGACGCATTTAGGACACAGCAGGAGGGGTAGCAGTGTTTTAATTCAGTTTCAAGGACGTCGAGGTTTGGCCCTCCAGTCAA
Organism: Taudactylus pleione; assembly: GCA_031769625.1. NCBI lineage: Eukaryota > Metazoa > Chordata > Amphibia > Anura > Myobatrachidae > Taudactylus > Taudactylus pleione. The sequence goes on along the minus strand of JAUIMM010000702.1, from coordinate 553,402 downwards.
TCAACTGCCTAACGCGCCTGCAGATTCCTCGGCTGGTCTGAAGCAGCCTTTTCTGATCCGCCCTGGATCTGCAGGCATCAGTTGCGTGTCATGCTATGCGTGTAATAACACGCAGCATCATGAGGGGCAGGCTGTGGATATTGGCATATCTGCATGCTCTGCGGGAGTGGTCACCCAGCCAAGATGTGCAGGGGGTCTGCGGCGCAGGAACAGGTTGAGGAGAATAGGGCAACGAGCATCGCGGAGGTGTTCAATGAAGTGCCGTTGCTGAGTAATTTGGGGGTTTTGAGGAGTTGGTTGGGTCGTTATCCCCTTGGGGAGGAAGCAGCCTTTTTTTCGGGGGGCAAGGTTTTGGCGTGGGTTGGTGTTTACCTTTGACATGGGCGATATCTTGGTTTTCTAGGAGGATTCTGAAATCAGTGCATGTCCATCTGGAAGTCGTTAGGTGTACGGTGGAGGCGGAAGCCAGGTTAGGGCGCATGTGTGGCCACCTTTTGCATCCCCCCCCTTTTCTGAAAGTTTCAGGCGGCACCGTAGAGGGAACCGAGTAGATTTGGGTTGATACAGCATCTCTCTTGCCCAGATAGAAGGGTTGGGCTCCCACGCAGGATGTCCATCAGATTGTCGTGTCGTTTGCCAATCTGTTTATAAAAAAAAAAAAAAAAAAAAACGCCCTGGAGATAGTACAAGGTTTCGGGGGGAGGGCTCTACTAGCTAAGGCGGATATAGAATCCGCTTTACGGCTGTTGCCCATTCACCCCGAGTCCTTTAGATATGTGGGAATTAAAGTAGTAGAGCTCTATTACGTAGACTGATGTCTGTCGATGGGCTGTTTCATTTCGTGTACTTTTCGAGGGTTTAGTTACTTTTTTGCTTGCCGGCCTTGTTCGTCGTTAGTAAGGTCTACTTATGCGCATATATTACTTGGATGTAGAAACTGATACCTTGATAGGGTTATGCCACTTGTCTATGGAGAGGGCGTGGCATTTCGGGGGAGTTGCTAGAAGCGTTCATTTCGGTAAAGAAGGTTTAGTTAATGTAGTTGCAATCGCTAAGTTTCGCATTTAGAGTCATACCTAGGAGTTGGGTTTTTTTTTTTTCAGCAGATGGCTAGGAGGAACCTCAGCGGGGGTTAGGAAGCCTCATAACCTCATTCTGCATCTCTTTGGAGCTGAGTGAGGTTCTGCGTTTTTGGTTGGTTGTTTATGTGCGAATTCAATGGCGTAAAGATATGGCCTCCGGCATCTGTAGCCAATTCGAACTTCAACTGTTTACAGATGTGTCCGGTTCCTTAAGTTTTGGTGTATTTTGTAAGGGTGTGGTGCATGGAGCCCGGGCCGGTTACTTATGGGTTTCAGGGCCTAAACAAGAACATACTTCTTTTAGAGAGTGTTCCCAATGGTAGGTAGCTGTAGGAGAGCAAGATTTGCAGGCGAATTCCCTTTTGGATAACAAGCGTGGTGTAGGTCGGTGCTAATCAGGGACGGACTTAGATCCGGCCTTACTGTTGTTGATGTATTTTACACTGCTAAGTGGGTAAGGAATATTGAATTTAGGGCATGGCAGGTTTCAGGCGCTGCAAACGGTATGGCGGACGCCTAAAATCTTTTTCAGTGGGACAGGTTCATTTTATCGTGCCTCCTGTTTAAATGGTTTAACCTTCCCTTTCCATGCCCGGCATTTCATTGGGCTGGCATCAAGGACCTCACACTGAAGTCATTGACACCTAGTACATTAAAGACCTACACGGCGGTTTGGTACGATGGGCAGGGTCTTAGCTTCCAAGAGCGGGTGAGGTAGGTCGATTGATGATTATATAGCAGAGTTTGTCTGGGCCATGCCACGAAAGGGGTCATTCCAAGGCGGTTTGTCTTCAGCATTATCAAGTATCTCTAAATTTTTCCAGGCACGCCGTGGGCGGATCTGGCCAATTACATTATACTAAGCATGGGCAAGCTAGTTGCTGCTAATAGGCTTTATGCGCTAGCAGGTTTAAGGTTTAATAAGGTGGTTATTAAGCAGGTATTGATCTTATGCTAATTACATAGGTTTAAGACAGATTAGCTGGCCAGGGGGCGTTGCATTTCTATTTAGGCGCTTGCATATCTCGTGATTTTGTCCAGTTGCTCAGGCAGGGTGCTTTAATAATGTTCGCCCTCCAGGTGGCGGGCACTGGTTTATCCTTGCTAATCTAACCCCCTTTGTCCAGGTGGCAGTTTATGAGGGTATTTCAGAATTATCTTATTGCTTTAGGTATAGCTACGGAGCTTTGCAGGACTCATTAATTTAGTTAGGGGCAGCAGCTTGCGCAGCGGGGGCAGGTGTTTCAGTCGACTTGTTAAAAACAGTTAGGGTGGTGAGGTCGTATTTAAAGGAGGATAAATTGCACTAGGTAGTTGCGCTCCTTGCGAGTTTGTTGGGAAACCTAGGGGCCTTATGCCTACTGCCGCTAGGGATTCTGAAAGGATTTTCAGCTTTTGCCCTCAAAGAGGTTTTGCTGTTTTTCATCTTCAGATGGGTCACAGAACTATTTTGTTTCCCTTTCCTTGGGGTTAAATTGTTGTTGTTATTATTACATACCAATTTCTGTCTGTATTAAATTCCAATATCTGTCTGTATAAATGCCAATTTATGTCTACGTGAACTCTCGGACAGGTTTGTCCGGGAATGCTAATTGTCGGGTTTGGGTAAATTCCTATTTTTTACTGGGCTAGCCAGCACCCCTTGGATTTGCAGGTCCAATTTTTTGTTGTGAGTGGGTAAGTTGCAATTGTTAGGATTACGAGAAATGCATTGGAAGCGCCTGCTAGATGCCCTATGGGCAGCAGACGAGACGTTTGGGGCCCCACTTGGGAGGCAATGATTTTGGTGCATGCATGGGTATTGAGCGGATATGGTCATTGCACACTTGTAATTTAGCGTTGGCGGACGCGTCATGCAATACCCAAGTTTTTTACGTTACAGGGCGGAGAGCTTTCATAGACCCAATGGGGCTAAACTCCTGGGCGCGGGGCTAGTGTGGTTGATCAGTGACCTCTGCAGTTTCCCTTTATTTTCAGGAAGGTCACAGTTTGGTGGCGGGCCTGGTTCTGCGAACCGGGCTTTGGCAGGAAGCAGTGCTCACGGGCGGCCTATTATTAGCGCAGGAGTGCCTGTGGTAGCATCTTTCCTTTGAGAGCGGCCAGTTTGTCACCGCCTAAAGGGGGGACATGGTCTTTGTTCCAAGGGAGGGGCCAATGCTGTGCCAATTAGGGGAGGATGGTACTGCCCCAGGTCAGTCTGCGCAGGGCGGGGATCCGCCCCTATTATTTAGTATTGGTATCCATCGGGCTGTGGCCTTGGAGCACTGCTTTCTTCTTGCCACCTATTCTAAAATTTCAATTTGATCAATAAATTCTGGCTGTGACCTCTTTTAATTCCATACATGTGTCAGTGTGTTTATTCCTAGGTTTAGGATTAAGTTAAATTAACAAAAGGGAATAATAAAACAAATGGGTGACTTAATGCATCCGAATACTTGAATAAGTTTGAGGATAGATAAGCACCCTGTTTGATATGTAATTTTGTTAGGTAAGTTAAGGGTTAAAAGCTGGAGGGGGTGCGGTTAGTTATTGGTCATTTGAGGAGTATAAGCCTATGGTAGGATTTCTGGGAGGGCTTAGAGGTCCCATATAAATAGTCTGGGGAAGGGAGCCATCTTCCTCTTTCCAGTTTATTCAACCCCACCCACCCACCCACCCGTGTAAGCTGGTTTCTATCATTCTTATTTTGTTGGATAGTGCTTTTGTCTGTGATTTCTCCCAACAGGTAGAGGTGCAACCTGGCGGGAAGCAGTGCTCACGGGCGGCCTATTATTAGCGCAGGAGTGCCTGTGGTAGCATCTTTCCTTTGAGAGCGGCCAGTTTGTCACCGCCTAAAGGGGGGACATGGTCTTTGTTCCAAGGGAGGGGCCAATGCTGTGCCAATTAGGGGAGGATGGTACTGCCCCAGGTCAGTCTGCACAGGGCGGGGATCCGCCCCTATTATTTAGTATTGGTATCCATCGGGCTGTGGCCTTGGAGCACTGCTTTCTTCTTGCCACCTATTCTAAAATTTCAATTTGATCAATAAATTCTGGCTGTGACCTCTTTTAATTCCATACATGTGTCAGTGTGTTTATTCCTAGGTTTAGGATTAAGTTAAATTAACAAAAGGGAATAATAAAACAAATGGGTGACTTAATGCATCCGAATACTTGAATAAGTTTGAGGATAGATAAGCACCCTGTTTGATATGTAATTTTGTTAGGTAAGTTAAGGGTTAAAAGCTGGAGGGGGGTGCGGTTAGTTATTGGTCATTTGAGGAGTATAAGCCTATGGTAGGATTTCTGGGAGGGCTTAGAGGTCCCATATAAATAGTCTGGGGAAGGGAGCCATCTTCCTCTTTCCAGTTTATTCAACCCCACCCACCCGTGTAAGCTGGTTTCTATCATTCTTATTTTGTTGGATAGTGCTTTTGTCTGTGATTTCTCCCAACAGGTAGAGGTGCAACCTGGCGGGAAGCAGTGCTCACGGGCGGCCTATTATTAGCGCAGGAGTGCCTGTGGTAGCATCTTTCCTTTGAGAGCGGCCAGTTTGTCACCGCCTAAAGGGGGGACATGGTCTTTGTTCCAAGGGAGGGGCCAATGCTGTGCCAATTAGGGGAGGATGGTACTGCCCCAGGTCAGTCTGCGCAGGGCGGGGATCCGCCCCTATTATTTAGTATTGGTATCCATCGGGCTGTGGCCTTGGAGCACTGCTTTCTTCTTGCCACCTATTCTAAAATTTCAATTTGATCAATAAATTCTGGCTGTGACCTCTTTTAATTCCATACATGTGTCAGTGTGTTTATTCCTAGATTTAGGATTAAGTTAAATTAACAAAAGGGAATAATAAAACAAATGGTTAACTTAATAGCTCAGTCTGCCACGAAGGGGAGTCAGCTGCCAGTGCGAAAAAATAATTTCCAATTTGTGAAGAAACAATCAGATACATACCTAAAGAAAAATTAAAACTGTGTAGACACTGAATGTAAAGAACATAAACTGTGGTGAGTACTCACAGTCTGTGAAGGCTTGGAAACACAATGATTGGATCCTCAAGGCAAACGTCTGTTCTGCTCTGAATGTGCAGACCTTTGTAACACAGCAAAGAATACAATGCTTAAGCCATTTTAGTGAGGAAAACCACTACTTACTGCATATCTAACATACCAGCATTAAGGTGTCCAACCACTTACAACATCGTAATCGTGCAATCACTCAATAACTGTGTCCCCACCTATTTGCTACGTATCCCCCTTCCTTGTCTGTGTGTTCTTATCTAGACACTTTCCCCTTCATATGCTTTACACCCTATCATAATATGCTCCAGTCCAGACATCCCTCTCCTATCATAATATGCTCCAGACACCCCATCATAATTATATGCTCCAGGCACCCCTATTCTAGTATACTTTAGACATCCCCCCTGGTATAAGATGCTCCACATCCCCCTGGCATAGCATGCTCCACACACTCATGGCATAGATAGCATGCTCCATTCCCCCCTGACACTGTGACACAGCATGCTGTACACACACCCTGATTGTAATAACATGCTTCACCTCACCCTACTGACATTACACACACATGCTGCAGCCTGCCCCCCCAACTATTACACACATGCTGTAGCCTGCCCCCCAACTATTACACACATGCTGCAGACAGCCTGCACCCCCCAACTGATATTGCGCACCCACATGCTGCAGACAGCCTGCACCCCCCCACAACTAATATTACGCACCCACATGCTGCAGACAGCCTGCTGCACCCCCCCAACTGATATTGTGCACACACATGCTGCAGACAGCCTGCACCCCCCCCAACTGATATTGCGCACCCACATGCTGCAGAGTCAGACAGCCTGCCTGCACCCCCCCCCAACTGATATTGCGCACCCACATGCTGCAGACAGGCAGCCTGCACCCCCTCCAACTGATATTGCGCACACATGCTGCAGACAGCCTGCACCCCTCCCAACTGATATTGCACAGCACACCCACATGCTGCAGACAGGCTGTACCCCCCCAACTGATATTGCGCACCCACATGCTGCTGAGTCAGACAGCCTGCACCCCCCCAACTGATATTGCGCACCCACATGCTGTAGAGTCAGACAGCCTGCACCCCCCCCAACTGATATTGCGCACCCACATGCTGCAGACAGCCTGCACCCCCCCAACTGATATTGCACACCCACATCCACATGCTGTAGACAGCCTGCACCCCTCCCCAACTGGTATTGCGCGCACACACGCTGCAGACAGCCTGCACCCCCCCCCAACCGATATTGCGCAGAGCGCACACACAAGCAGCCTACACCCCCTCCCCCTTCGCGGAGGGTTACCTTACCTGGTGAAGCTGCTTGTCCCAGGCCAGCCAGTCCGGACTCCGGAGTGCGGCACTGCGGCAGATGGGAGCGGTAGGGCAGCCGGGGCCCCTGCTACCACCATGTGACTCAGTCACTGTGTAGGGCGCTGAGACCTGAATGAGGCGGCGGCCGCGCCCGCCACGGGACTCAATCTGAAGCGGCAGGCGGCAGCAGACGGAGCGGAGGCAGAGGCCAGACAGGGCAGGGAAGCGGGCCCTCCTTCAGGACTCAGAGTCCGGCTGCGACCCGGGGGGAGTGGTGGAGCGGAGGACGGAGGTCTCTCCCTCTTAGCCAGCGCCCAGAGTGTCAGTGCGGCTGCTGTGATGAACGCCGAGTGGGAAGAGCGGGAAGAGCGGCTTCCTGTCATGTGACAGTGCCACCCATGACGAGTGCAGGGAGGCGGTGATTGGACGTTGGCCGCGTATTTTGAGATCAGTGACAGGGTGGAGGCGCCCCGTGCGATTGCACGGGTCGCCCGCCCCTAGAAACGGCCCTGATTTTGCATTACCGTTGGACCAATGGACTATTCTGTAAGTCAGTTTGCTAAAAAAAAAATCACTAACTATTTTTACCATTTTATAAGATATGTACAGTATTACAGAAATTTCATATCATTATGATAAACAAGGAATACAAATCAAGATGATAAAATGCTCCAACGTCTCCAAGGTATCTCCACACCACCTCCGGTCAGCGGAACAAAGGTCACATACCCCATGACTGGGTACTGCAACCCAGTGGCACATCCCCTAAAGTGACACGGCATATAAACATAGTTATATATAAAACAATGGGCCAGCAAGCAATCCCTCATAGAGTGCCTTATACATATAGCCAACACATTGTAACTACAGTACAGTATCTTAAAATTCAAACAGATCTAATAGATATATTGAGGTAAAATACATATATCACACTCTCCAATGCTACCCAGTTAATGACCCAAATCAAATGTGGATATATTTGATTGGTTATATTCCCAGGTTACTAAGCAACCAGCCAGGAATGTAAATAATAATGTTAAAACAAAAAACAAAAACAAGGATAAGCATTTTAAATTCCATTTGAAGTGGCTCAAAGAGCAGAACTCACAAAGCAAAGGGTGATAAATGGATTTTCTTAACTGAATAAATTTGCAGCTTGATGTTAATAAAGATTACAACTGTTAGTAAGTACACCCAATCTAGTCATCAGAGCAAGCAAAAAAAACAATACACAAAAACGGGGGAAAAATACATTCTTTATTTAGGCCCTGTGGTGAAATGGAATTGAGTTTATAAATCCACTGGCATTCACGTCTCAGAAGAAAGTTCTGTCTATCACCCCCTCTTAGTAATGGGGGAATGTGATTAATTGGCATAAAGGTAAAATCTCTTATGGTATGTCCACAGCTGGCAAAATGTTTAGCAACAGGTGGCATACTATGATCAATTGTCAAGGTGGCTTCCTTAATCGAGAATCTATGCATCACAATATGTTACATAGAATTTGAAACATAGAATTTGACGGCAGATAAGAACCACTTGGCCCATCTAGTCTGCCCCTTTTCATGTATCCTTTAGGCAACTTCAACACTATTTTCTCCTTACGTCTCTCTTAAGGATATTCTTATGCCTATCCCAAGCGTGTTTAAATTGTTCCACCGTTTTAGTTTCAACCAAATCTGATGGGACCATACGTATGGTCTCTCCTACATGGATTAATTTGCATACTGTAGGTGACAAATTTAGTTTTGCAAGTCATGTGATGGCGAATGTGATATTGCATTCCCATGTTCGGATGATGGAACACACCGCCCGTACACATGTAGCGGCAGTTAATGCACCCAGCGCATTCATAGTCTTCGTTCTGTAGGGTCAGCCAATTTGTGTTGTTATTGACTCTTGGGCTGATATCCATATATGTGATCTGTTCTTTCAGGTATACTGCATTTGTAGCAGAACAAAGGATAATTTCGACAACTGGGACCTAATATTGGGTCTGTCCTAATAATGTGCCAAAGTCTAAAGCTGGCCACACACTAGACCAACTTACATCCAACCAGCCAACTAGTTGATTGGTTGGAATGAAAATCTGGTAAGGTATGAAAGCAAATGACAATCAGCAATTTGCTCCCAAACACTGGAAAATGGACAAAAACTGTTGTTTGAACAAATTGTTTTGATCAAACATTTAACAAACTTGTCTGAACGACCATTTTCATCTGTTTTCTGGCATTTAGGAGCAAATTTCTGATCATCATTTACTCCCATACGTTACCAAATTTTCATTCCAACCAATCAACTAGTTGGCTGGTTGGACAGATAATCTTTAGATGTGTGGCTGGATGAGATAGAGTATGTGCTCGAGAATATGACTTTCTCCATTGTGTCATCTTTCTTCTTTGGAGTCAATAACTCCTCCCTTTTCAAACATTTGCGTATTGTTTTTCATACCTCATACGAGTTATAGCCTTTATTAATAAAATTCTGCCCCATTTGATTCTAGGCACCTGGGAGTTAATCCTCACAACTCTAATAAGTTGTGAATAAGACAACCCTTGTTTAAAAGGTTGCGGATGAAAACTATGTTTTTATGAGTAGGTTTTTTTTTAAATCTCTGTGAAAAAAACATTTATATATACTCGTATTTTATTTTTGTTTTGTTTTGTTTTACTTGTTTCCAGTATCCAATTGGGGATCCCCATCTATCTTGGAGAATGGCAAAAAGAAAGTGTGTGTATTGCATGATGTGCAGTGTATGATGTATATGACATGTACAGTAGTTGATGCATGTGATGTGGTAGGCCATGGCTTAACAGTGCAGCCCAGGGCTTTAATGTATTACACTATTACACTTAGAAAATCTAAATACTGTAAATAAATACATTTATCTTTGCATACACCAAAAGAGATATATTATTAATATAATAAATAATTGTTTCGCAATATAGAACAGGATCCAAAGTAGTTATCAATCAGGTGTTTAAAATGTTAATTAAAAAGGTATCAGAACCTGGCTGGATGAAGGGTGGCAGAGGCAAGAAGGGAGCAGGTGGAGGTGATGGGTGGCAGGTGCTGGGTGCTGCACATAATTACATTCTTTTCAAGTAAAAAAAAATCGAAGAAACTTTCAATACATAACTTGAATAGCTTGTCTAGAGGGGCAATCCAAAGGATTATAGTTCAAAGTGAGCTGCTTTGCACCTTGCTCCCACATAGAAAGTGAAGTAAGAACACAGGCACCAAGGAGTATGGATAGAGGTAGCAGGGGATGAGTACTGTACTATTACGGTACTTTACTAAAAGCTCTTTTTTACTTTGTTGCTAATAAACCATAATAAAAGGGTATTCCTAAATAACTGTAGGCAAAACTTTAGTGTCAGGTTTTCTTCATATGTAACTACTCTCCCAGAACATCAGAATCTTCTGGAGTAGACAAATTTACCACATATCAGTAACTGACTCTGCTGCCACCCACTTTCCAGGTGAAGTGGGTGGTCCAGGTGGCTTTGAAGACACAATTTGCATTGTATTGCGTTATTGTTACCCCCGCCTCCCACCTCCCACTTTATGATGTCAGGAATCACAGCTTTGTATGGAATCGGTATGTTATACCGGCGGACGTCAGCCCAGCGGATGAAATACCGACACTGCAAGGCCGGCATATGGAGATCCTGACAGGGTAAGTATAAAGGCTATCTCTAACTCTCCCCCCACAACACTCCCTTAGGGATGCCTAACCCTAATCTCCCCCTTGGTGCCTAACCCTAACCTCCCCCCAGGGGTGCTTAAACCTAACCCCCCCTCCCCGAACCCTAAACCTAACCCTCCCAATGGGGTGCATAACCCTAACCTCCCCCCGGGGGTGCCTGACCCTAACTGCCCCTTCCCCTAGCCTAACCCAAACACTCCCAGAGGGGTGCCTAACCCTAAGTCCCCCCAAGAGACCCTAAACCTAACCCTCCCCCCCCGTAGCTATCCACTCCCGACGCCCAGCTTAACTACGATCGGTATGCCGGGCGTCGGGATTTTGGCGTGGGGCTAATGATATGTGGCGGTATTTAGATGCCTATCATTAGTCCCATGCTGGGATTTCACCGTCGGGAAGCCGGCGGTCGGCATTTTGACCACCGGCTTTCTGACTACATACCCTTTATATTATAGGTAATGGGGCAATTGTGATGCAATTATGGCACCATGCCCCCAGCACCTCCCACCTGGCAGGACCATGCCCCTCTCCCCTCCTCAGCACATCCCACTTGGCTGCCCTTCCCTGAATGTCTGCAACTATGTTTTTATTTCATTTTATTTCAACAGCAATTTCTCAAAAAGGTCACACATATTATTTTCCAAACCAAGCCATGGATTGTGAACAGAAAAATGGAAAAACACTTGTAAATGGAGGCACTAAGGGCCTGATTCAGACACGGTCGCTATGAGCGTACGCTCGCATGATGCATATGCAAATATTTGAAAGTGACGCGGCGGGGAGCGATCGCTCACCAAGGCATAAGCACGCCCATCTTACCTGTACGAGCGTTCACTTTGTGTATGCAGACTCCCCTTAGCGTATGCAGAGACGCCCACTACCACACGTCATCTCCTGGAAGTTTATGAAAACATTGGTACATCGACCACTATCGGATGTGAACGCAGTGCTTGTGGTAGCTTTTTTTTACCGCACGCATTGCGAGGAAAACAGAGGAAAAAAATGGCTGGTGACGTGTACTATGACGCTGCCTGTTAATTATCCACGCCTCTAAAATGGCATTGAAACACTCAGGCACGCCTGCGTTCGCATCTCCAACCCCCCGTTTTTACTGGACTGCCCCTGTCACCACCCACAAACGGCCTCTCCTGTCACTCACTATGCTGGGCTGGTTTTGCTGGGCGAGCGAGGGATCTGCCATCGCACAGTGTAGTTTGCGCATGTGCACTGCGATGCATATGCATGCGCAGATTAGCAACCATCGGCAATTGCGTACGGACTGCAGATACTGTCCAGGTCTGAATCAGGCCTTAAGTATTGAATGCAAAGTATTGAATGCAAAGGCTCCCATACACAAGTGACTCCCGGGCCGGGACACATTGACGGAAAAGGGGGGCCCGGCCCACTGCTACCACCCACCTGCCGCCGCTACTGTGGACAAATGAGACTCCGCCCCCTAACCCACCTTTGCTTCCTTGTCCCCAATGTGAAAGGAGCCCACCGCCCGCCACGAATGAGGTGCCTGCTGTCCGCTCCTTCAGGCGATGTAACTTTATTGTACATCGGCAGAAGGAGTGGACCCTGGACAGGCCGTCCGTTCATATCGGGCGGCGGGATCCTTATCCGGCGCGCGTGACCTCATTGTCACCGCGCGCTAATGAAGAAGAGGAGCCACATCATCACCAGCCTGGCCCTGGAGCCAAAGGGTAAGATTTATATGCTCTCTGGCTGGGGGAGAAGGGGGCTGCAAGAACACTGTGCCGGGCCTCCCTGTGTATGTATATATATATATATAAATATTAGGGGTGAGCGGGTTCGGATTTCTGAAATCCGAACCCCCCCGTGCCCTCCCGATCTGAGGCCGATCCGAGTCAGGCTCGACTTTTCCCGCCTGACTCGGATCTGAAATCGAGGCAAAACGTCATCATCCCGCCTTCCGGGTATTACGGGTTTTGGATCCTATATAAGGTACCCGCGTCGGCGCCATTTTCTCACTCGGCTGTGGACAGTGAAGAGGGAGGGTGGGAGTTAGGGCTGGCTGGGCTGTTTAGTGTAGTGTAGTGTAGTGCAGAGTAGTGTTGTGCTGTGCTGTGCTGCGCTGTGCTGCTGTTGTCCATAGGGGCTGTGTCCACTACTTCAAAGTCCATAGGGGCTGGCTGGGCTGTGTTGTGCTGCTGTTGTCCATAGGGGCTGGCTGGGTTTTGTTGTGCTGCTGTTGTCCATAGGGGCTGACTGGACTGTGTTGTGCTGCTGTTGTCCATAGGGGCTGGCTGGGCTGTGTTGTGTTGCTCTTGTCCATAAGTGCTGGCTGGGCTGTGTTGTGCAGTCAGTTGTCCATAGGGGCTGTGTCCATTCCAAAGTCCATAGGGGGTGGCTGGGCTGTGTTGTGCAGTGTCCCACAAAGGCTATAGTGTTGTCCAGGGGGTGATCTGTCCATCAGGGGTGCTCCCCCCAAGTGCAAAATAAACTATAATTTTTTTCTGTGTTTGTGAATTGTGTGCACTGTGGCTGCACGTGCATCAACAAAGGAGCAGCGCCAAGCATGCGCCTGTGTCCCATAAGTAAAGAGCCGGCTGGCTCATTTCTTAAAGGGTGGTGTAACCCACAAAGTGCACTACTCTCCAGCAAAAATAAAAAAATATTTTCTGTGTTTGTGTGCGCCTTAGCCGCACGTATATATCAATATAACATAAATGGAGGACCAAACTTTCTCCGATAAAAATAAAATAGGGAAAGATCAAGAACCACTTCCTCCTAGTGCTGTTGCTGCTGCTGGGAGTTGTTCATCATCCCAGAGAGGAAGTAGGAACACCACTACTTTTACTAAACAATTGACCCTGCAACAGTCCCTAGCGATGAGGATGAAGTACGACAGCAGTCATCCTGAAGCAAAACGTATAACTGAGGCCTTGACTGCTATGTTGGTGTTAGACGTGTGTCCGGTATCCGCCATTAGTGCAGTGGGATTTAGACAATTGATGGAGGTAGTGTGTCCCCGGTTCCAAATCCCGTCTAGATTCCACCTGCATCCTCAAAGCAGCAGCGACAAGCGTGCGTCTGTCTGTTAAAGGGTGGTGACACCCTCAAAGTGTGCTCCACAAACAATAAAAATATTCTTCTTTTTTTTCTGTCTTTGTGAAATGTGTGGGCTGTAGCCGCACCTGCATCCTTAAAGCAGCAGCGACAAGCGTGCGTCTGTCTGTTAAAGGGTGGTGTAACCCTCAAAGTGCGCTCCACAAACAATAAAAAAATTCTTTTTTTTTCTGTCTTTGTGAATTGTGTGGGCTGTAGCCGCACTTGCATCCTCAAAGCAGCAGCGACAAGCGTGCGTCTGTCTGTTAAAGGGTGGTGTAACCCTCAAAGTGCGCTCCACAAACAATAAAAAAATTCTTCTTTTTTTTTCTGTCTTTGTGAAATGTGTGGGCTGCAGCCGCACCTGCATCCTTAAAGCAGCAGCGACAAGCGTGCGTCTGTCTGTTAAAGGATTACATCGGCGACAGCATCCAAGTAGGGATGTCAGACAGTCGTACCTGTACTGGCAGGAAAAAGAAGCAATTTGGAGGTCCCTGTACAAACTGGCTCTATTTTACCTGAGTTGCCCCCCCTCCAGTGTGTACTCCCAAAGAGTGTTTAGTGCAGCCGGGAACCTTGTCAGCGAAAGGCGTAGGAGGTTGCTTCCACAAAATGTGGAGAAGATGATGTTCATAAAATGAATTATCAACTCTTCATTTTTTTTTAAAAATACAGATCCAAAACACAAAACCCAGAACCCAAAACACGGAAGGGTGGTTTTGGCAAAACCAATCCAGATCCAAAACACGAAGAAAGATCCAGATCCAAAACCAAAACACAAAACACGAAAAGTGGCCGGTGCACACCCCTAATATATATATATATACACACACACACACATATATATATATATATATATATATGTGTGTGTATATATATATATATATATATATGTATATATATATATACTGTATATATATGTGTATATATATATATAATGTGTCTTGAAAGCAGCACTTCTCAAGAATGTAAATACAATAATAAAATAATTACGCTCTGGTGTCCTCAATGCCAAACACGTTGTCCATGTGGCTGTAATAAAAGACTTCCAATCGGGGGCACTCAGGAAATAATCAGTCACACATCAGGTTGTGTAACCAATGTTTCAGTGCTCTGGCACATTTTCGTCAGGGTGCACCTGTGTATAGAGCATTGAAACATTGGGTACACAACCTGATGTGTGACTGATTATTTCCTGAGTGCCGCCGATTCGCAGTGCCAGATTATGGTCCACATGGGCCTGGAGCTGAAATTTATGAAGGGCCTATTGTGTGATGCTGCAGGGGGTGTGACCAGCATGGCAGGGGTGTAGCCTCTGATGTGGGGGTGTGACCAGTGATGTGCGGTGTGTGGTCTGTGCCGAGGGGTGTGGCTAGCACCCTGGAGGGCCTACCTGCAGCCATCTCAATCTCCCTAGTGCCGGTACTAATGATGACACTTGTGGCTCTGAACAGAAAAACAGTGGGGGGGAGCGGCTTCCTGCTTGCAGGCGCATGGATTTTTGTATTAGCCGAATGGAAACTCCCTTTAGCATAAAGTGCAGTGTAGGCATTGAGCTTGGTAAGGATTAAGGGCCTCATTTATCAATGAGTTTTATCATTCACAAAGAGTGGTAAAACTTGTTGCATATGATAAAGGTGCTCCAGCCAATCAGCTCCCAACTGACATCTGTTTGAAATATGATAGTTGGGAGCTGATTGGCTGGAGCACCATTTATCATATGCAAAGAGACGATAAAACTTGTTGATAAATGAATCCCTAAATTTGTATGCACCCCGACAAAAATTTTAATCATGCACCTGCCCCTTCCTATCTCATACAAATATTGAGCTCTTTTCTGCCATTGTTTCCAAACATCCAAAAATCATACATGCTGTCTATATATAATATATACACATATATATTTATAATATATACACACATACACAGTGCTTAAAGTGGTCCTAAAGAGGTGGTGGAACTCATCCCCCTATCCACACTCCTCTCCATGGGTGACACACCTCGAGCCCCGCCCTTTCCTGACTACCTGGCAGATACCACACCCCTAGCCCCTCCCCTTCAAGTGTGATTGTGAACCATACACCTATACTGTATATAGTCACACATACATCCATATAGCAGAGCAGGGGGAGACTGAGGTATAGAACGAGAGTGAGACTAGCACTCCAAAGCAATGACCAATTTTATTATTATGCTTTATTTTTATGGTGCCAGAAAGTCTCTGCAGAACCTTCCAGAGTACATAAACAGGGTATGAGCTCCCCAAAAAAGTGAATTACAGTACAAAACATTGCAGTACAAGGACAAGGTTTATTAACCATTGTTGAATAGTGGGGGCACTGATTGGACTGGCTGGGGGTTCTTGCTGAGGGGCAGCGGGCTGGTTGGGGAGTTAAGGGAGGAGACACTGGGCTGGAAATATGGGAGACAGTGGGATAGGGGGCCAATGAGATGAAGGTCCAAGGCTGTATTGGAAGTGGGGCAGTGAGATAGGGGTGGGATGAAGGAACACTAAGCTGAAGTGTGAGGAATGAGGGGGGGCACTGAACTGGATGGGGAGGGGGTAGTGGGCAGGATGGGAAGGGGCTAGTGAGTTAAGCGTGTGAGGGAGGGACACTGGGCTGAATTACGGTGATCACTGTGACTGTACTGGCTGGGCAGTTCCGCCCCGTTCCAGCCCACTTTAATCCCTGCACATACATATATTATATATACATAGATATGCATATATAGATACAAATACTGTACTACATAAATATGTACACATTATATCAGTATATATATATATATGTATATGGTAAGCAATCGGGAAGCCGACTGCCTAAATACCGGCAGCCGGCTTCCCGACTGTCATATCCCGGCAAGGGTGAAATTCCGGGCGTCTAGATGTAGACGCCCGCATTTCCCCAACGCCGGGAGACCGGCGCCCGGCATCCCAATCGTTGTGATGCCGGGCGCCGCGAGCGGACAGCCGCGGGGGGGGGAGGGTTAGGTTTAGGGCTCCAGGGGGGGACTTAGGGTTAGGCACCCCCCCGGGAGGGTTAGGGTTAGGCTAGGGGGAGTGAGGGTTAGGGTTAGGCACCCCCGGGGGGGACTTAGGGTTAGGCACCCCCCAGGGGACTTAGGTTTAGGCAGCGGGGAAGGGGGTGGTTAGGGTTAGGCACTTAGAGGGGGGATTAGGGTTAGGCACTTGGGGGGGAAGTTAGGGTTAGGCACCCCTAAGGAGGGTTAGGGTTAGGGGGGTTAGGTTAGGTTAGTAGATACTCACCTATCCACGATCGGGATTTCCAGCGCTGTCGGGCTTCCGCTGCTCGCAACTCTGCTCATGTCTGCCTGCCGCTGACGGGGAATGCGGCCGGCGGTATTTCATACCCATTCCATGTATATGTATATATATATATATATTTAATATATAGTATACTCTATTGATAATATATATATATATATATATATATATACATACACACACCTATATATACCTAATGGGTCATGTTTTTGGGCAGGTATATATTATATATATATATATTTGTTAAACTCTGTTGCCACAGATTGCCCTATATTATGCATACAATACATTTATGCTACAGTATCAGAAAAAATAGCCAGGCGGCAGGACTGACACCTCACCTCAGTTAGGAGGGTCAGACACCCTGCCACTGCCGGGCCGCCTTCAAGAGCCACTGTGTTTGCTGAGGCTGTGCTGCTGGACCCGACCGGATACTTCTGGGCGCGGTGGTGACGGGCGGCATCTTAGTGACGTCACACGCAGTGATGTCACCCGGCGCTGTCACTGTGCATTAGCGGTGCAGGGAAGTCTAATTAAGCCTTCTACTGCGCCGCCGTCTATGTTGCCAGCTTATGATCTTCCAGCGCATGAGCAAGACAGGGGGAGGAGGGTGGTTGTGGCCAGGGTTGAGGGGGAGTGGCCTCGAACTGGCTGGCTAATGAAGCAGGAAAAAATGTTTCCTGTCTGTAACGGCCAACACAGCAGATGCTGCTGTGGGCATATTCTGGTGGTGGGCCTGGAGCTGTAGCTCCATCAGCCCCATTATTAATCCGGCCCTGCCGATTCAAAGTCTTTTTTATATATATATATATATATATATATATATATAATATGTGTGTGTGTGTGTTTGTGTGTACCAGGCACATGTACTTCAGATGCAGTTGTATGCCGATATATATGGCCGTAAGTCGGGGAATGCGGCCATAGGTTTCCATATTGTGGGGGGGCCCTGCCTATTTTGTCAGTCCCGGGCCCCACAATTTCTGATGGCAGCCCTGCCTGGAACACATATATATGGTACACTATTCATCAGGGACGTCTCTTCTGTTGGGCTTTTAGGGCAGTTGCACAAGGGCCCAAATCTTCAAGGGGCCCTCCAGCCCCCTGCAGCCGCGGGCAGTTAGTAAATGTTTTTTTTTAAAGCTAGTGCTTTTCTGTGTCCGATCTGCCAGCCCCCCCCCTCAACGTGACGAGTGAACCCCACTTCCCCTGGTACACAGCCGCGGGCAGTCTGTGTCTCTGTGACACAGCTGCACACATGTGTAGCGCTGACCGGACAGAGGGCATGATTCAGAGGTGCTCGCAAAAAGCGAGCGCTCACTCTGAATCAGGGCGGGTGGTTGGTTTTTAAGTTGCGGCCTCTTGGCCGCTCGCATAGCTGTGGGTTACCACCCACAGCTTATGCGAGCGGCCATGATGATGGTCGCGATCGTCAAGACCATCATGACCATCAGGCTTGCGACGAGACCCTTGTGGTAGGGTCTCGTGGCCGCAAGCCCCAGAGAGATTTTGGCTCTAACAGAGCCGGAAGCTCTCTCACTGACATCACTGGTGATGTCAGTGTGGCCGCCCACAAGCGGCAGGTGTTTGCTTGGGAACGCCTCCGTTTGTGAAGCCACCCCCCGGCCACGCCTACAAAAGGGGTCGAGCTGTTGATCAACATCGACAGCCTCCCCTTTTGGAGTGAGTCCCAGAGCGAGCGCTGTTTGCGCTCGCTCCGTGGCTCGCGCGTGCGTACTGGCCCACCATCGACCCGGTTGCGAGTGCTTGCGACTGGGTCTGAATCAGGCCCGGAGTTCGGTCAGCAATACACAGTGACAAACACACAGCCGCCGCCGGCAGCTATGTGTTTGTTTTAGCAGCCGATGAGAGTTAGACAGACTTTCATCGGCTGTTGTGCCCACTGCCAAAGCCGGGCTTCCGGCTCCTTCAGTGGGTAATGGGAGAGAATTCATGACGTCATGATGTCTCTTCCATAATGCAGAGCGGGCCGGCCTGGGAAGACGGACGGAGGAGCGGATGGCGGCGGCGGGGTTTCAGGTAGGTGTTTATTTTTTATTTTTATTACATGTGGGTCTCCTGGGGGGCGGATTACTACTGGGGGCACTGCAAGGGGGGACTACTACAAAGGGGGGACTACTACTGGGGGCAATACAAGGGGGGGGACTACTACTGGGGGCAATACAAGGGGGGGACCACTACTGGGTGCCCTACAAGGGGGGGACCACTACTGGGGGCACTACAAAGGGGGGACTACTACTGGGGGCAATACAGGGGGGGACTACTACTGGGGGCACTACAAGAGGGGGACAATTACTAAGGACACAAGAAGGGGGGGACAACTACTAGGGGCACTACAAGGGGGGGACTACTACTAGGGGCACTACAAGGGGATGGGACTACTACCAGGGGCACTGCATCGGGGGACCACTACTGGGGGCTCTATATAAAGGGCAGTACTGGGGGTACTACATAGGTGGGGACTACAACTGGGGCCACTATTTAAAGGGCACTGCATAAGGGGTACCACTACTGGGGGCACTGCAAGGGGGGGACTACTACAAAGGGGGGACTACTACTGGGGGCAATACAAGGGCGGGGACTACTACTGGGGGCAATACAAGGGGGGACCACTACTGGGTGCACTACAAGGGGGGGACCACTACTGGGGGCACTACAAAGGGGGACTACTACTGGGGGCAATACAAGGGGGGACTACTACTGGGGGCAGTACAAGAGGGGGACAACTACTAAGGACACAAGAAGGGGGGGACAACTACTAGGGGCACTACAAGGGGGGGACTACTACTAGGGGCACTACAAGGGGATGGGACTAATACCAGGGGCACTGCATCGGGGGACCACTACTGGGGGCTTTATATAAAGGGCAGTACTGGGGGTACTACATAGGTGGGGACTACAACCGGGGCCACTATTTAAAGGGCACTGCATAAGGGGTACCACTATTGGGGACACTGCATGGGGGGTCTACTACTGGGGGCACTATATGGGGTACTGCATAGGGGTACCACTACTGAGGAAACTGCATTGGGGGGACTACTACTGGGGGCACTATATTAGGGGCTTACTACTGGGGGCACAATGGGTGGGTAGGGGCCCCAGTGCATTGCTTTGCCCAGGGCCCACCCTGCTGTTAAGACAGCCCTGCTATTCATTACTTCTACTATTATTAGTGTTCATTATAGCACACGGCGTCTGCCATAACCCATGCGCTCGTAGTACACAGACTTCCAGCTACTTTGAGTGACGTTTCTGGGTGGTTACAGGGGAAGCTGCTTATGAATGGGGGAGTGGTGGAGCGAACGCAGGCGTGCCTGACCGTCAAAACGGAGTTTTAAGGGCGTCCATAATTAAAAGACAGCGTCATTGTACACGTCATTTCACATCTATTTTGATGGAAGTACTCGCAGTGCTTGCGGGAGCCCAGGGTCTACCACAAGCACTGCGTTAGCAGGCGATGGTTCTAAACTCTGCCGATGTCTGCAGGCAAATAATAGAGTAGCAGGTGCTACTCATTGCACTGAATAATTACAAAGTAGATGTGTTATTTAGCATTTTTTTTTTCCTGGTTACTCTTTTTCTTTGTGATTGTGATTTTTTACAGATACCAATCTCCAAAACCTTTTACTTCCCTAACAATTGCCCCTATTTTTTTTTTTAAACAAATACATGATAAATTGATTTTTCTGAACTATCTCGTAGGATTACATCGACGAAGAGAAAGACCACGACATGGTCAATCCCCACCCACCCCTGAAGCCGCCTCCGCCCAACCTTCCTCCACAACCACCTCTGAATCCGCCTCCACCCAACCATCCTCCCCACACACTCCTGAAGACACCTTCCCCCTACCATCCTCCCCACCCACCCCTGAAGACACCTCCCCCCTACCATCCTCCCCACCCACTCCTGAAGCTCCTCCCCCCAACCTTCCTCCACAACCACCTCTGAATCCGCCTCCACCCAACCATCCTCCCCACCCACCCCTGAAGCTGCCTCCCCCACCACTCTTCATCACCCACCCCTGAAGCTGCCTGCCCTCACCACTCCTCATCACCCACCCCTGAAGCCGCCTCCCCCACCACTCCTCATCACCCACCCCTGAAGCCACCTCCCCCCACCACTATTCGGGGAGCTCCAATTGGGCTGCTTCATCCCAAGAAGTGCCGGGCCCAGGAGATGAAGGTACATATGTCACAGATGCCATAATGCAATCTATATCAAATGTAGGAACCAGTAAATAATGCCATGTGAAAGCAGCATTAGCCACAGTACCCAATGTGCTACACTGTGCAGTATTAGCCGGCGAAGGGATACGTACAAAATATTGATGTTTTAAACTGTTAGAATCTACTAACAAATACTTCAGAAATAATATTTATTTACATTTATATTTCAGTTGAACAAGAGGAGCCAGAGCGGCAGTTGCCGAGGAGGGAGCTTACGCTCATTGGCACAGCTGTGCGTCAAATCCTGAAGACCATTACCTGCATTCAAAATGCACTTTAATACATTTTCAAAATATGAAAAATTAAAACAAATTAATTATGAAAATGTGTTGTGTTTTTATTATAGGTTAAGATATTCCATTAGTTAAATATTAGTTTCTAAAAACATAAAAAGTCTATCCATCTCATTCTATCTGTATATATGTTCAATTTAATAACATGTATATATATATATATATATATATATATATATACTAGGGGTGTGCACCGCCCACTTTTCGCGTTTTGTGTTTTGGTTTTGGATCTGGATCTTTCTTCGTGTTTTGGATCTGGATTGGTTTTGCCAAAACCACCCTTCCGTGTTTTGGGTTCTGGGTTTTGTGTTTTGGATCTGTATTTTTTTTTTTTTAAAAGCATAAAAACAGCTAAAATCACAGAATTTGTGGGTTTTTCTGCTCCTATGCTATTATTAACCTCAATAACCTTAATTTCCACTCATTTCCAGTCTATTCTGAACACCTCACACCTCACAATAGTGTTTTTATGTCCAAAAGGTTGCACCAAGGTAGCTGGATGACTATGCTAAGCGATACAAGTGGGCGGCACAAACACGTGGCCCATCTAGGAGTGACACTGCAGTGGCAGACAGGATGGCAGTTTGAAAAACTAGGCCCCAAACAGTACATAATTCAAAGAAAAAAAGAGGTGCAAGATGGAATTGTCCTTGGGCCCTCCCACCCACCCTTATGTTGTATAAACAGGACATGCACACTTTAACAAACCAATCATTTCAGCGTCAGAGTCTGCCACACGACTGTGGCTGAAATGATTGGTTCGTTTGGGCCCCCACAAAACAAGCTGGCAATTAATCTGTCCCTGCACAAACTGGCTCTACGGAGGCAAGATGTCATCCTCATCCTCCTAATCCACCGATTCCTCATCCTCTTCAGTGTTGTGTACATCCTCATCCTCACAGAGTATTAATTCATCCCCACTGGAATCCACCACAGGTCCCTCTGTACGTTCTGGAGGCTGGTCTCCCTGGAAGAGTTGATAATTCATTTTTATGAACATCATCTTCTCCACATTTTGTGGATGCAACCTCCTACGCCTTTCGCTGACAAGGTTCCCGGCTGAACTAAACACTCTTTCGGAGTATACACTGGAGGGGGGGGCAACTAATTTAAAATAGAGCCAGTTTGTACAGGGGCCTCCAAATTGCCTCTTTTTCCTGCCAGTACAGGTACGGACTGTCTGACATACCTACTTGGATGCTGTCACCAATGTAATCCTCCACCATTCAGTCAATGGTGACAGTATCATATGCACTGACAGTAGACATGTCAGAAATTGTTGCCAGGTCCAAACTTGGTCCTGCCTGCCCTGCATCACCGCCAGCGAGTTGCTTAGGATACCTAAGTTTTTTCCTGGCAGCCTCAGTTGCAGGAGAAATGAAGAAGGAGCTGTTGACGTGTCACGTTCCGCTTCAGCTGACAGTGTTTTCACCAGCAGGTCTTTGCACCTCTGCAGGCTTGTGTCGGCCGGAAAGAGAGACACCACATAGGCTTTAAACCTAGGATCGAGCACGGTGGCCAAAATGTAGTGGTCTGATGTCAACAGATTGACCACCCTGGAATCCTGGCAAAGCGAATGAAGGGCTTTATCCACAAGTCCCACATGCCGAGTGGAATCGCTCCATCTTAGCTCCTCCTTCACTTTCTCCAGCTGCTTCTGCAAAAGCCTGATGAGGGGAATGACCTGACTTAAGCTGGCAGTGTCTGAACTGACTTCACGTGTGGCAAGTTCGAAGGGCTGGAGAACCTTGCACAACATGGAAATCATTCTCCACTGTGATTGAGTCAGGTGCATACCCCCTCCTTTGCCTATGTCATAGGTGGATGTATAGGCTTGAATGGCCTTTTGCTGCTCCTCCATCCTCTGAAGCATATAGAGGGTTGAGATCCACCGCGTCACAACCTCTTGCTTCAGGTGATGGCGGGGCAGGTTCAAGAGTGTTTGCTGGCGCTCCAGTCTTCGGCACGCAGTCGCTGAATGGCGAAAGTGGGCAGAAATTTTTCGGGCCACCCAAAGCGTCTCCTGCACGCCCCTGTCGCTTTTCAGAAAATTCTGCACCACCAAATTTATTGTGTGAGCAAAACATGGGACGTGCTGGAATTTGCCCAGATGTAATGCCCGCACAATATTGGTGGCGTTGTCAGATATCACAAATCCCCAGGAGAGTCTAAGTGGGGTAAGCCACTGGGCGATGATTTCCCTCAGTTTCTCTAAGAGGTTGTCGGCGGTGTGCCTCTTACTAATACCGGTGATACACAGCGTAGCCTGCCTTGGCACGAGCTGGCG
The DNA here is from genome assembly GCA_031769625.1 of Taudactylus pleione. Classification (NCBI taxonomy): domain Eukaryota; kingdom Metazoa; phylum Chordata; class Amphibia; order Anura; family Myobatrachidae; genus Taudactylus; species Taudactylus pleione. The sequence continues at coordinate 530,096 of JAUIMM010000702.1, read as the reverse complement.
TTTCTGAGATGCTGCTACTGGTGACGCTGCTGTTGTTGCTGCGTAAGGTGATACATCTACCCAATGGGCTGTCACAGTCATATAGTCCTTAGTCTGCCCTGTTCCACTTGTCCACATGTCTGTGGTTAAGTGGACATTGGGTACAACCGCATTTTTCAGGACACTGAGGACACTTTTTCTGACGTTTCTGTACAGTCTCGGTATCGCCTGCCTAGTGAAGTGGAATCTAGATGGGATTTGGAACCGGGGAAACACTACCTCCATCAATTGTCTAAATCCCACTGCACTAATGGCGGATACCGGATGCACATCTAACACCAACATAGCAGTCAAGGCCTCAGTTATACGTTTTGCTTCAGGATGACTGCTGTCGTACTTCATCCTCCTCGCTAAGGACTGTTGGAGGGTCAATTGTTTAGTAAAAGTAGTGGTGTTCCTACTTCCTCTCTGGGATGATGAAAGACTCCCAGCAGCAACAGCAGCAGCGGCAGCAGTAGGCGTAGCAATGCAGGATCCTCCGGAGGAGGACAGACGCACGCTTGGCGCTGCTCCTTTCTTGATGCACGTGCAGCCACAGTGCACACAATTCACAAACACAGAAAAAAAAAATTATTTTGTTTGGAGTGCCCTTTGGGGGTTACAGCACCCTTTAGCAGTCAATCCAGCTGGCCCTTTATTGATGGGACACAGGCGCACGCTTGGCACTACTTTGTTGATGCACGTGCGGCTACTGCGCACACAATTCACAAACACAAAAAAATATATCTTTTTATTTTGTTTGGAGTGCCCTTTGGGGGTTACAGCACCCGTTAATGGACAAGCCAGCCGGCCTTTTACTTATGGGACACAGGCGTACGCTTGGCGCTGCTCCTTTGTTGATGCACGTGCAGCCACAGTGCACACAATTCACAAACACAGAAAAAAAAAAATTATTTTGTTTGGAGTGCCCTTTGGGGGTTACAGCACCCTTTAGCGGTCAATCCAGCCGGCCCTTTATTTATGGGACACACGCGCACGCTTGGCACTACTTTGTTGATGCACGTGCGGCTACTGCACACACAATTCACAAACACAAAAAAATATATTTTTTTATTTTGTTTGGAGTGCCCTTTGGGGGTTACAGCACCCTTTAGCGGTCAATCCAGCCGGCCCTTTATTTATGGGACACAGGCGCATGCTTGGCATTACTTGGTTGATGCATGTGCGGCTACTGCGCACACAATTCACAAACACAAAAAAATATATTTTTTTATTTTGTTTGGAGTGCCCTTTGGGGGTTACAGCACCCTTTAGTGGTCAATCCAGCTGGCCCTTTATTTATGGGACACAGGCGCACGCTTGGCACTACTCTGTTGATGCACGTGCGGCTACTGCGCACACAATTCACAAACACAGAAAATATTTTTTTATTTTGTTTGGAGTGTACTTTGGGGGTTACAGCACCCTTTAACGGACAAGCCAGCCGGCCCTTTACTTATGACACAGCCGCACGCTTGGCACTACTTTGTTGATGCACGTGCGGCTACTGCGCACACAATTCACAAACAAAAAAATATATTTTTTTATTTTGTTTGGAGTGCCCTTTGGGGTTTACAGCACCCTTTAACGGACAAGCCAGCCGGCCTTTTACTTATGGGACACAGGCGCACGCTTGGAGCTGCTCCTTCGTTGATGCAATTGCAGCCACAGTGCACACAATTCACAAACACAGAAAAATATAATTTTTTATTTTGTTTGGAGTGCCCTTTGGGGGTTACAGCACCCTTTAGCGGTCAATCCAGCCGGCCCTTTATTTATGGGACACAGGCGCACGCTTGGCATTACTTTGTTGATGCACGTGCGGCTACTGCGCACACAATTCACAAACACAGAAAATGTTTTTTTATTTTGTTTGGAGTGTACTTTGGGGGTTACAGCACCCTTTAGCAGTCAATCCAGCCGGCCCTTTATTTATGGGACACAGGCGCACGCTTGGCACTACTTTGTTGATGCACGTGCAGCTACTGCGCACACAATTCACAAACACAGAAAATATTTTTTTATTTTGTTTGGAGTGTACTTTGGGGGTTACAGCACCCTTTAACGGACAAGCCAGCCGGCCCTTTACTTATGACACAGCCGCACGCTTGGCACTACTTTGTTGATGCACGTGCGGCTACTGCGCACACAATTCACAAACACAGAAAATATTTTTTTATTTGGTTTGGAGTGTACTTTGGGGGTTACAGCACTCTTTAACGGACAAGCCAGCCGGCCCTTTACTTATGACACAGGCGCAAGCTTGGCACTACTTTGTTGATGCACGTGCGGCTACTGCGCACACAATTCACAAACAAAAAAATATTTTTTTTTATTTTGTTTGGAGTGCCCTTTGGGGTTTACAGCACCCTTTAACGGACAAGCCAGCCGGCCTTTTACTTATGGGACACAGGCGCACGCTTGGAGCTGCTCCTTCGTTGATGCAATTGCAGCCACAGTGCACACAATTCACAAACACAGAAAAATATAATTTTTTATTTTGTTTGGAGTGCCCTTTGGGGGTTACAGCACCCTTTAGCGGTCAATCCAGCCGGCCCTTTATTTATGGGACACAGGCGCACGCTTGGCATTACTTTGTTGATGCACGTGCGGCTACTGCGCACACAATTCACAAACACAGAAAATGTTTTTTTATTTTGTTTGGAGTGTACTTTGGGGGTTACAGCACCCTTTAGCAGTCAATCCAGCCGGCCCTTTATTTATGGGACACAGGCGCACGCTTGGCACTACTTTGTTGATGCACGTGCGGCTACTGCGCACACAATTCACAAACACAGAAAATATTTTTTTATTTTGTTTGGAGTGTACTTTGGGGGTTACAGCACCCTTTAACGGTCAAGCCAGCCGGCCCTTTACTTATGACACAGGCGCACGCTTGGCACTACTTTGTTGATGCACGTGCGGCTACTGCGCACACAATTCACAAACACAGAAAATATATTTTTATTTGGTTTGGAGTGTACTTTGGGGGTTACAGCACCCTTTAATGGTCAAGCCAGCTGGCCTTTTACTTATGACACAGGCGCACGCTTGGCACTACTTTGTTGATGCACGTGCGGCTACAGCGCACACAATTCACAAACACAGAAAATATTTTTTTATTTTGTTTGGAGTGTACTTTGGGGGTTACAGCACCCTTTAGCAGTTAATCCAGCCGGCCCTTTATTTATGGGACACAGGCGCACGCTTGGCACTACTTTGTTGATGCACGTGCAGCTACTGCGCACACAATTCACAAACACAGAAAATATTTTTTTATTTGGTTTGGAGTGTACTTTGGGGGTTACAGCACCCTTTAACGGTCAAGCCAGCCGGCCCTTTACTTATGACACAGGCGCACGCTTGGCACTACTTTGTTGATGCACGTGCGGCTACTGCGCACACAATTCACAAACACAGAAAATATTTTTTTATTTTGTTTGGAGTGTACTTTGGGGGTTACAGCACCCTTTAATGGTCAAGCCAGCCGGCCCTTTACTTATGACACAGGCGCACGCTTGTCACTACTTTGTTGATGCACGTGCGGCTACAGCGCACACAATTCACAAACACAGAAAAAATAAAAAAAATTTTAGCACTTGGGGGGAGCACCCCTGACGGACAGAGCACCCCCTGGACAACACTACAGCACCCCTTTAGGACTGAGACACTGCACTGGACTTTGGAGTGGACACAGCCCCTATGGACAACTGACTGCACAACACAGTCCAGCCAGCAGTAGAGGGCACAGCCCCTATGGACAACAGCAGCACAGCACAACACAGCCAGCCCCTATGGACTTTGAAGTAGTGGACACAGCCCCTAAGGACAACAGCAGCACAGCGCAGCACAGCACAGCACAACACTACTCTGCACTACACTACACTACACAGCCCAGCCAGCCCTAACTCCCACCCTCCCTCTTAACTGCCCACAGCCGAGTGAGAAAATGGCGCCGACGCGGGTACCTTATATAGGATCCAAAACCTGCGAGACCCGGAAGGCGGGATGATGACGTTTTGCCTCGATTTCAGATCCGAGTCAGGCGGGAAAAGTCGAGCCTGACTCGGATCGGTCTCAGATCGGGGGGGCTCGGGGGGGTTCGGATTTCAGAAATCCGAACCCGCTCACCCCTAATAAATACCTACTTTTATGTATATATTTAGAGAGAGAGATAATATATAATTAGACATACAAAAGTTGGGTGAAGTTATGTAACACCCTCTTAGGGATGGTATTTGTAAATACACCCCTCTCAGTGTTAGAGCTTGCTTCCTGTTGCAGATAATACATGCCTGAGACCCGGACCAGTTTTCAGGTAAAGGAGGGGTTGGAGAGATAGACACGCAGGGGTGGGAAGACTGGGTGTGTAGCTGGCAGAGCAGAAGGAGGAGGGGGAGAGAACAAAGGGATTAAGTAGAATAATTTGGGAGAGAGCAGACATCTTTGGGAAGCTTCAGAGCTGGAAGCAGAAATGTAGCCCTCGTGCTCCCCTGGCAGGGGGAGATTGGCGGGGCCGTGGTGACTGCCACGATGCCCATCTAACACCAAAGGAGAAATAGGTCTGGAGTGAGACCACTGAGATAAAGTCTGTGATAGTCCACAGAGAAAGAGCTGGAAGGTTGCAGTGTGAGCCGCTCAGTGAAGTGTTCAGCACCCAAGAGAGGGGTAAAAGACGCAAGTATATGTGTTGAAGAGATGGGGAAGAGGAATTTCCCAGGAGCTTTTACTGTTAAGGTACCAGAGGATTCCCTTATGCATAAAAGCCCCCCAGCAGGGGGGTCACTGTGGTAGCAGTGTGGCTATAGGAGCCATTCCTGTAGGATAGGGATTGGCGGCAGCTGAGAGTCTGATAGCTCCAATAGAAAAGTCTGTATATTGCTGTCCCATGTGAAAGAGAAGGGGAGCAGAGAGAGGCAGACTGGGTATGAGACACTCTGTATATTGTCTTAGAAGAGACAAAGGAGAGGCAGAGTGCAAAAGAAGTTATGTGAGATGTGTGTGAAGCTGTGGAACTACAGGCACCAGCCAGCATAGGGCCAGGTGGACCTGCATGTATGAAGTGGAGAACTACAGGCACCAGCCAGCATAGGGATAGGTGGATCTGCATGTATGAAGTGGAGAACTACAGGCACCAGTCAGCAAAGGGCTAGGTGGACCTGCACGTATGAAGTGGAGAACTACAGGTACCAGCCAGCACAGGGCTAGGTGGACCTGCACGTATGAAGTGGAGAACTACAGGCACCAGCCAGCGAAGGGCTAGGTGGACCTGCACATATGAAGTGGGAACTACAGGCACCAGCCAGCAAAGGGCCAGGTAGACCTGTGTGGGTAAAATGCAAAGCATTCATTGTGACTGTGCTTAAAGACTGTGCTGGTGAAGAAGAGTGTGATGTAATGTAACCATATCCATAAGATTGTCATATACCATCTGACATGCCAAATATATGAGCTGGAGGGAGAGGAGAAGCTGCTGTAACCATATTCTTGTCCTGTAAAGTCATGTTCAGGAGGAGAGAAATAAAGTGGTATATTTTTATAAGAGAAGGTCTGGCGCCCAAGTTATTCAAAAGAACTGTTGCTGCATGTGTCTATCTATACCTGTATCTATATGTGTGACTGTTATAAAGCCTGCATGGTCAGGGACCCCCTTCTCAGGTTATGGCCACACCCTGGAGAGCTAGCCTGAGGCAATAGGAGGTGTATCACTCCAAATGCACCTATGTACCACACCGCACACTGAAGGGGGTTACAGTTAAATATGAAAACTCCAACAACAGCAATTTAAAAAAATTAAAAAAGGTGCGGCTTTACACTGATTGCAATGGCATCATAAGCAATTAAAGGGAACATCGAAAGATCAGATGAGAACACATGACTCTGGCAAGTAATCTCGATGGCCGCGTAGGGTGATGGCTGCGTCCGTCGGACTGCTACATGTGTAGTCGTCGCTCGCTCTGTTACATGGTCTGGTAGGTGTGTTTTCATTGTGAAGGGTGTTTACCCGCTTGCGCTGTGCTTTGCGAGCGAACGATAGATTTGCATTTTCTCGCTCGTAGCAGCTGCGAGCAATCGCGCTTTAGCGAACGGCTGTGAATCAGGTCCAGAGTTTGAGAACCTGTGTACTGAGAAGACTACAGAAAAAATTCTCAGAACTGGTGACACCGCTGTACAGTATGTTTCCACACAGCTGCAGACAGAAGGTTTATGTAAAAGTCTACTGGAAATTCTACATGACTTTCCAGAAGCACCATCTGTTTCTGCTGGCTGGTTTTTTGTTTGAATTATTTATGACAACAATTTTCAGATTTATCAGGTTAACCTTTGGATAGTCTCCTAAAACAACTATTGACTATTTAAATTTTTCAGTGCAGTGTATTAAGATGTGAGGATTAATGATACCATTTCAGTGATGTACCTCAAGCTGCTAGTAATCCTTTTCACATAATATATCAACAAAAGTTTGAAAATAGGAATCTGAAAATATGTTATCACACAGAAAATGATATTTGAGCTGTTCATTTGTCAGAGACTGCAGAACATACGACTGTTTTATTTTTGTTTTGCTTTAAATTATTTATACAAATTCAATAAGCATGTGAAATCACACATCAAATTAAGTCAGTGACTTTATAGAGTATATCAAAAGCATGTAAGAAACCATATCAATGGTATATGTCCTTAATATAATAGCAATACACATAATGAATACAAAATAAAACCTCTTATTTTTGTTTTTTTGTTCTGCTGAACTTACAAATTCAAACTAAAGCTGGCCATACACTAGTGCAGCCCAGAGGGAGGATAGCAGAAGAGGTTGCCTGATAATGAGAGCTCCTCCATACATTAAGGGCCTGATTAAGAGTTCAGAACAAGACATGTGTCGGCTGTTGCTCTTTGAGGATGAGGAGGTGAGTCGAAGCCAGTGTCTGCGTCATCTGACGCAGGTTTACTGGCCTCACAAAGGGGCAGGAGGTGGCTATTCTAAGTCTTCGGATGCAGGTATTTTATCTGAGATTCTGGCAGACGGCATCTTTTTCCTTCAGACGCCTCCTGCGGGCATTAGTATATTTTTGCTAATGCCAAAGCCGCATATTTTTGTTTAGCACACCCCCCCCCATCACCCCCCAGCCCTGTCGGCGACCCTGCTGGCAAGGCTGTAGCCTGGATCATACTTGCCGACTTTCCAAAAATCCTCTCCAGGAGCAGCCCGGAGAGAAGATGCTGCTCTCAGCTTTGGGGGGCGAGGCCAGACTGCTGGACGTCATTAGACCGCGCCCCTTTTTTACGGGAAAACCTGTGATTTGCGGGTCTGCGAGGAGGGGGCAGGGCTAAATTATGCGGACCCGCAAATTCCCCATAAATCTCCCCATCCTGACCATTTCACTAGGAAGTGGGCAGGATGTGGGAGATCTGATTACTCTTTCGGGGGTGCTGGAGAGTAGGCAGGTATGATTCAGATGTTGTCCTGGGGCAAATTCAGGATTTCTAGAGGCAGATCTTTCTACATGCTAGACTTTTAAAAAGCAAAACAAAAAAATGTGACATCAGACACTTATTCAAATGCACTGTTTTGTGCTTGTATACAAGCACAATTCATGAAGGGGGCAATTCAATAATCAATGAAGGTGGCAAAGTGCCGGAGAAACAGTAGGAATGCTGGCACATCACAGCCATTAACCTTGTGCATTTTCCCCCATACCCCATAAAGGCACACAGGAAATTGTGCAATGGTGTTATGTGTACAGGTAAACACAGAAAATACAATTGCCTTTGTGTCTACTCAAAATCAGAGAAACAAAATAATGAAAATGTAAAAATTTCCACCTGCTATTTCTAAACATGCCCTGCTGCCCACCAGCTCTTATCTCATATGTCCCTCTGCCTATCAGCTCTACCCACCAGCTTTCCCTGAAATACCCCTCAGCTCATCTGCTTTCCCCTTGCATGCCCATCTACTAACAAACATTTTCCTTACATAACTTTTTTTCACCTTCTGAAGAAACCGCTACCCTTAATAGCGGAGAAACGCGTAAAAAAAATAGGGATACTCCACCTGCTTGCTGCTGCTCCATAAGGGTTTTATATCTGCCGGATTTTTCTACCAGCCGGAGGACTCCGATCGCTCAGTACACTACTAAACCAGCCGGAGGTCTCTGCTGTCTCTACCCTGTGCACTCCCCCCTTCAGTGAAGTGGCGGCACCGTGTGCTATGGGTTGCCCGCTACAAAAGACCTAAGCCTGAATACCGGGAGAGGTAAGAACTCAAAGAAAGAAGTACAGTATACTCCTCTTGGAACTGAAAACCCTACTTACACCACTTAACCGGGTGGGCTAATATTATGATCTGTGGGATGCACTAAGGAAGGGAGATTGGAGATAAGTTAAAAATACCTGGCAATTGTATTGAAGACAAAAGGGAAAACTGTTGGAGATTTTGCAACAAGTAAATCAGCTGCTTATAATTTATTTATACAAAGTGGACTTTTGATTTTTTGTTTTGTCATTTTATTGATAAAATTAACATGTGGTGTTATGTACAAATATAGATTGTTTTTAATATAAATTTTGGAGTGTGTATATATATATATATATATATATATATATATATGGATATTAAATTTTAAATCAAATTATTATTTGGACTCCTTGTTGTTTTAGATAACACTAATTGTAGATCCTTACATACTCCTCTGCCCACCAGGTTTTCACTCACATGCCACTCTGCCTACCAGCTTTCTCTCACATGCCAATTTTGCCCACCAGATTTTCCATCACATGCCCCCTGCCTATGAACTTCTGCACCAGTCTTTTATTTTTATGCCTTCTGTCTATCACATTTTTCCTGACATGCTCCCTGATGCAAAGCAAAATGTTCCCATACCTTTTATCAACTGCTCCTCCCCCTTCCATAGTGATGTCGTGACCAAGTCCCTGATGGCTGGATGGCTTGTTGATTAACCCAGGGAACATACCAGGACTGCCCATGTAACTTTTAAGTACAATTGGGATGTAGTCAGCATCCCGGAGCATACTATGTCGGTGGTCAATATCCCGGTGCCGGAATCCCGACAGCAGTCAGAACCCCGGCTCCAGAATCCCGATGGTAAGTATTAAGGTTGGGGTTAGGGTTAGGAACTAGGGGGAGGGTTAGGGCTAGGCTGCGGGAAGGAAGGTTTATGGTCCGGCTGCAAAGAAGGGAGGTTAGGGATAGGCTGCAGGAGGGGAGGGTATGGGTTAGGCTGCTGGGATACTGCTGACATTGTGTGCACTGGGATTGTATACCCAAACCGTACAACTAAGTACAAATAACGCTACATAATTTCTCCTGTGTAGTAGCCACATGACATATGGTATGTTCACATTAATGTCTATTATGTAAGCTATAAAATTATGTAAGCTATAAAATGAGTGTAAACAAGACTGCTTTGGTGTGATTGGTTTGATACCTAATTTCTCCTATACCATATGCCTAGGTGCCTTCAATTCACCACAGCCCATCGTACAGACATCAGGTATATTTCTGTGATTTTGGGAACTAGTAGCTGTGGTGTTAATGTAATGTTGTTGGTCAAAAACAGAAAACATATAGTGAGGCATTTGATATCTGCTTATGTTCTGTCATACCTGGTGAGCAGACTGCTGTTTGGATACCCCTGCTGTTCTTGTTGCCAACTATGCATCCTCAAGTAATCTATATGCAGACATAAACAAAGGTCTTGTTTACCAATGTCCTGTCTAGGTAATTGCTTTTTTCCTGCTCACAGGATACAATAATTGAATGTATATACTAACAAAAATACCCAAGCCCCCATTTCAGGTTTCTTGAGTGATTAAACTCCTATTGATCTGTGTGGGCAAAATTGTAACATAACATTAAAATAACATAACTCACAATAAACCATGATAAAACCGTAATCTCTACAATGTTTATAATACCATCTATCTGAGTTCAGTGTATTTTGTAGTGCTTTGCAGCATCACAGTTTTTGTAAACCCATAATTTTCTCTTGAGCTAACAATAAAATGCCACCCAAATGACCAAAATTAATTTGAGTCACTTTTACATATCTGGAAAGTCAGTTTCATCCTTTAAAATAGTAATCTCTGCAGCAGAAAAGTCAATGGTGAAACACTGGATCCTTGTATCAGGGATGACAGGACACCAAAATTAAAACACCAACTAAAAATTCACTATTTCTATGTCTCACACCAAAGGTTACATGGACCAAAAATAAATCAAGCTGCTTCAGGGTCCATGCAGCATGCACAGAGTATAGTGAAAATATTTTTCATACACGGTTTACTCTGGGTTCACCCTAACAAAAGCCATAAGAAAAAAGCATATCCTAGCTTCTAGGTGCCCTAAATGGAAGAGGCTTCTAAAGCCGGCTACACATCTGGCTGATCCGACGGGTGATGGGATCCTGCATCAGCAAGTGCATACACACCTGCACAATTCATGGAGCAACGGCACGATGTAGAATACCATGCTGCATTCGGCAGCATGGCATCCTACACGATATCTTCTGATTGACTGTACAGCACGGCCAACCATAAGACATGGCATGCAACTGCGGGAGCACACTAATCGGGTACACACATAATGATATGCCTGATTTCCAATTCGCCCGGAAATGACAAATCGGACCGATATTGTTTACGTGTGTACCCAGCCTTACAGTGGGAAGCCCATCTTTCCACTCTTTGATTATGATGATCTCACAATCTCTTGTGTCTAATTATAGAAATCTTAATAATAAGCTAGAAAGCCTACCTGTCTGTTTATCATTTATGCACGGCTAGAGTTTTGGACCTACCGTAGCTCCACCAAATTGGCAGGGTGATGTAGTTTGACCAGAATTAGGTTTTTGCCTAGATTTGAACTTCATCAGGACCACATACTGCTACATAATTCCTAAAAATGGGGACACTCTTAAATTGCACAGGTTTCGGGGCTGGCTCAAGTGGAAATTGGCAGTCTGCCAAAACCTGTGTGAATGCTACAAAAATATCCTTTTAACCTCACAGTCTGAGTAAGCATCAAACTTTATAAATCATGCAAGTTAATATTAAATCCAGAGTTAGTCCTTTTTAAAGTGACCATATATATTAGTCAGCACTCTGTGTTTGCATGCAAGTTTGTGACTAGAAATTTGGGGGCCACATAGCAAGCTCTTAAAAGGCTACCCCAGAGGTAAAAATCACATACATTTGCCCCCCACACAGAGCCCAATCATTTTATGCCACAGAGAGCCCATTCAGGTTATGCCACGTAGTAGAACCCCTTATACACATTATAACATGCAATAGTAGTGCTCCTTATACATTATGCCACACAGTAATGCCCCTTACACATTATACCACACAGTAATGCCCTTTACAGATTATGCCACATAGTAGTAGTGGCCCATATAACACATTATTCCACACAATAGTAGTGCCCCTTACACATTATGCCACACAGTAATGCCTCTTATAACATTATGCCACACAATAATGCCCCTTATACATTATGCCCCCCCAACAACCCCTCCCCTCGTGTCCCTACAGCAGCCTTTCGCCTTCCCCTGTGTACCATCAGCAGCCAGCAAGTGTGGATTTGGGGACGGGCTGCCAGCTAATTACAGCTTGTGCACCGGCAGGCAGCAGCAGACATGGACAGATAGAGCCGGCTCAATTTGAATCGAGCCTGTTGCAAGCCAATCAGAGCTCGCAGACCAGCAGCCAATCAGGTGACGCCACTGCTGATTGGCTGCTGGTCTGTGAGCTCTGATTGCCTCCTGACCGGCAAAGCAGTCTCTCCATGTCTGCCTACCGGTGCACCAGCTGTAACCAGCTGGCAGACTGGCACCAAATCAGTACCGCTGCCACCTGGGCCCCCCTCAGCAGACTGTATCCAGACTATAGATAGACAGTTAAAAGGTTGACAATGTCTAGACAGACATCAGATGTTAGACAGGCAATAGGTCGGCAGGGACAAAATGTCGACAGGGACAAAAGGTCAACACACTAAAGGCCGACATGGAAGAAGGTCAGCAGGTACAATAGGGCGACATGGTCGACATCTTTTTTTTGTTAGGGTTAGGCACCAGGAGGGAGAGTTAGGCACTTACCAGAGGGAAAGGGTTAGGCACTAGAAGGGATGGTTAGGCTCAGGTACCTACCCCGAGGGTTAGGGTTAGGCACCAGGAGGAAGGGTTAGTGTTAGATACCAAGGGGAGGGTTAGGGTGAAGATTAGGGTTATAAAAATAAAAATGTCGGCCAATTGTGTGTCGACCATTTTCGTGTTAACATGTTGACCCTGTTGACCTATTGCCTGTGTAACATCTGGGGTCTATCTAGATATTGTCGACCTTTTAACTGTCTTTCTTTTATACCACACCGTCGGCGGTGACTGTACTGGCCCACCTTGTGTGTGTGACTGAATGCAGGCAGAGCGGCAGGCGACAGAGGCAGCTCAGGCACCATAGCAATCGCACCCCTTGCACCCACAGACCACAGAACTAAAGACTCTGGGCCTGATTCAGACCCGCTCGCGAGCGCTGAGCGCTCGCAAGTGGGTAGATGTTGGCCCAGTGCGCATGCGCACGACGGAGCCGGCTCCATCGTGCGCATGTGCGAGACCCGGATAGCGACGGGCAAGCCGTCGCTCCAGGTCTCGTACCAAAGGGAGCGTGCTGTCGATGTTGAGTGACAGCATGCCCCCTTTGCTGGGCGTGCTGGGGGCGTGGCTGCCCAGACGGCGGCGTTCCCACTGGAATGCCTACTGTCTGGGGCCAGCCCCACTGACATCACGAGTGATGTCAGTGGGAGTGCTTCCAGGAGGCCGCTCTAAAAATTAAGAAGGACGGCCCTGATTCAGAGCGAGTGCTCGGTCAGAGGTCCAGCTCTGAATCAGGGCCACTGTTTGCATGCATGTTAGCAAACAGTGGGGACCTTTTCAGGATCAATGGAATGGGGTTATAGGTGAGGACAATATAAACGAAAAAAGGCTACAGGTGTACTTCAGGGTCCAGTTTTCAACCCAGGCAACGCCTGATAACCCAGCTAGTTTAATAATAACTTAATACACTTATCTTTACATTTAGTCTCAAATTATCTTAAATGTTAACACTGGACATGGTTTTAGCTCATCCATGCCTAAATTGCAATAATAAACCGAGTTCACCCCATAACTATTGTAATGAATGACAGAACTTTTCTTCAACAAATTCCATTAAAGTTTAGAAAGCTTCTTTCAGTATAGTTAAATATTTGTAATTAAACAGAAATATAAACAACAGAACTTATGGGTTTTTTTGTTGTGTTGCTCTCCTGTGCCGAGCTCATACACTGTGGGCCTGATTCAGAGCCGGACGCTATTTGCGGTCATTCGTTCTGAAAAAAGGGGTGGCTATTCAAATGAACCGTTCGCTCTTTGTGGTCTGTTCACGCCTCTATGTCTGAACGAGCGGACAAAACTTGCGGCCGTTTTTTTGGAAACTACGCCCCCTGGCCGCTCGCATCCTACGTCATATCCGCTATTTATTAGATTAATCGAGTACATCGACCAGCGTATGAACTGCTCGCTATTCTTGTGGTTGGTTTTTCCTACCACAATCTTGCGAGCAGTTCTGACTATAAAATAACCCAGTGACGTGGTCAATGACGCTGCTGTATTAATTATGCACACCCATTAAACGCCCATTTTGACCTTTAAGCACGCCTGCGTTCGGATCTCCACTCCCCGTTTTCAAGCACCTTCCCCTGTTACCACCCACATACGCCTCATTCTGTCACTCAAAATAGCAGGCATTCGCTATTTAGCGAACAAAAGATTTTCGGCCGCACTGACTGGTTCGCGCATGCGTATTACGATCCGTACGCATGCGCAGTTGGGCAAACATTGCTCGGAATGAACGAGCGGCCGCTTACGAGCGGCTCTGAATCAGGCCCTGTGTTTGGAGAGAGTTACATGATAACCATTGATTTTGGTGAATTGAGCATGCATACATTAATGAGCTTGCCATAGGCACGCTCAGTGATCTGATGACAAATAGCATCCTCAAACTAGTGGCATGAAATACTTCACAATGTTTAAGGGAACTAACATCTTGCTTTCCCTTTAGGATGTACTTAAACCCCATTTTATTTTGTCTGTATATCACTTTTCATTTGTAATGCCAACATTATTTTGTAAAATGTGAGTAACTTGGTCATACTTTTTTTTCAATTATAAAATAACCTTACCTTAGGCTAGCTGATCAAATCCTGTAGAAATACTTACAGAAAAATAATGTGAATATACTGTATATAATACACACTCACAGACAGCTGGTAACTGACTGTCCTCTACAAGGCACTGACCTGCATATCCAAGCTGAGTGACATCACAGATGCCCTTTAGGATGCCAATCACATGATCTGCCTAGTCAGAGCTGGTAAAGCTCAATGTGCCAGTATTTTTAACTAGGGGTGTGCACCGGCCACTTTTCGTGTTTTGTGTTTTGGTTTTGGATCTGGATCTTTCTTCGTGTTTTGGATCTGGATTGGTTTTGCCAAAACCACCCTTCCGTGTTTTGGGTTCTGGGTTTTGTGTTTTGGATCTGTATTTTTTTGAAAAAAAGCATAAAAACAGCTAAAATCACAGAATTTGTAGGTTTTTCTGCTCCTATGCTATTATTAACCTCAATAACCTTAATTTCCACTCATTTCCAGTCTATTCTGAACACCTCACACCTCACAATAGTGTTTTTATGTCCAAAAGGTTGCACCGAGGTAGCTGGATGACTATGCTAAGCGACACGAGTGGGCGGCACAAACACGTGACCCATCTAGGAGTGACACTGCAGTGGCAGGCAGGATGGCAGTTAGAAAAACTAGGCCCCAAACTGTACATAATGCAAAGAAAAAAAGAGGTGCAAGATGGAATTGTCCTTGGGCCCTCCCACCCACCCTTATGTTGTATAAACAGGACATGCACACTTTAACAAATCAATCATTTCAGCGCCAGGGTCTGCCACACAACTGTGGCTGAAATGATTGGTTCGTTTGGGCCCCCACAAAACAAGCTGGCAATTAATGTGTCCCTGCACAAACTGGCTCTACGGAGGCAAGATGTCATCCTCATCCTCCTCATCCACCGATTCCTCACCCTCTTCAGTGTGTACATCCTCATCCTCACAAAGTATTAACTCGTCCCCACTTGAATCCACCACCACAGGTCCCTCTGTACCTTCTGGAGGCTGGTCTCCCTGGAAGAGCTGATAATTCATTTTGATGAACATCATCTTCTCCACATTCTGTGGAAGCAACCTCCTACGCCTTTCGCTGACAAGGTTCCCGGCTGCACTAAACACTCTTTCGGAGTACACACTGGAGGGGGGGCAACTCAGGTAAAATAGAGCCAGTTTGTACAGGGGCCTCCAAATTGCCTCTTTTTCCTGCCAGTACAGGTATGGACTGTCTGACATGCCTACTTGGATGCTGTCACCGATGTAATCCTCCACCATTCTGTCAATGGTGACAGTATCATATGCAGTGACAGTAGACATGTCAGAAATTGTTGCCAGGTCCTTCAGTCCGGACCAGATGTCCAAACTTGGTCCTGCCTGCCCTGCATCACCGCCAGCGGGTTGCTTAGGATACCTAAGTTTTTTCCTGGCAGCCCCAGTTGCGGGAGAAAATGAAGAAGGAGCCGTTGACGTGTCACGTTCCGCTTCAGCTGACAGTGTGTTCACCAGCAGGTCTTTGCACCTCTGCAGGCTTGTGTCGGCCGGAAAGAGAGACACCACATAGGCTTTAAACCTAG
Source organism: Taudactylus pleione (assembly GCA_031769625.1). Lineage (NCBI taxonomy): Eukaryota > Metazoa > Chordata > Amphibia > Anura > Myobatrachidae > Taudactylus > Taudactylus pleione. The sequence continues at coordinate 514,284 of JAUIMM010000702.1, read as the reverse complement.
GATCGAGCACGGTGGCCAAAATGTAGTGGTCTGATTTCAACAGATTGACCACCCTGGAATCCTGGCAAAGCGAATGAAGGGCTTCATCCACAAGTCCCACATGCCGAGCGGAATCGCTCCGTCTTAGCTCCTCCTTCACTTTCTCCAGCTGCTTCTGCAAAAGCCTGATGAGGGGAATGACCTGACTCAAGCTGGCAGTGTCTGAACTGACTTCACGTGTGGCAAGTTCGAAGGGCTGAAGAACCTTGCACAACACGGAAATCATTCTCCACTGCGCTTGAGTCAGGTGCATACCCCCTCCTTTGCTTATGTCATAGGTGGATGTATAGGCTTGTATGGCCTTTTGCTGCTCCTCCATCCTCTGAAGCATATAGAGGGTTGAGTTCCACCGCGTCACAACCTCTTGCTTCAGGTGATGGCGGGGCAGGTTCAAGAGTGTTTGCTGGCGCTCCAGTCTTCGGCACGCAGTCGCTGAATGGCGAAAGTGGCCAGAAATTTTTCGGGCCACCCAAAGCGTCTCCTGCACGCCCCTGTCGCTTTTCAGAAAATTCTGCACCACCAAGTTTATTGTGTGAGCAAAACATGGGACGTGCTGGAATTTGCCCAGATGTAATGCCCGCACAATATTGGTGGCGTTGTCAGATATCACAAATCCCCAGGAGAGTCTAAGTGGGGTAAGCCACTGGGCGATGATTTCCCTCAGTTTCTCTAAGAGGTTGTCGGCGGTGTGCCTCTTACTGAAACCGGTGATACACAGCGTAGCCTGCCTTGTAACGAGCTGGCGTTTCTGAGATGCTGCTACTGGTGACGCTGCTGCTGTTGCTGCGTAAGGTGATACATCTACCCAGTGGGCTGTCACAGTCATATAGTCCTTAGTCTGCCCTGTTCCACTTGTCCACATGTCCGTGGTTAAGTGGACATTGTGTACAACGGCATTTTTCAGGACACTGAGGACACTTTTTCTGACGTTTCTGTACAGTCTCGGTATCGCCTGCCTAGTGAAGTGGAATCTAGACGGGATTTGGAACCGGGGACACACTACCTCCATCAATTGTCTAAATCCCACTGCACTAATGGCGGATACCGGACGCACGTCTAACACCAACATAGCAGTCAAGGCCTCAGTTATACGTTTTGCTTCAGGATGACTGCTGTCGTACTTCATCCTCCTCGCTAAGGACTGTTGGAGGGTCAATTGTTTAGTAAAAGTAGTGGTGTTCCTACTTCCTCTCTGGGATGATGAACGACTCCCAGCAGCAGCAGCAACAGCAGCAGCGGCAGCAGTAGGCGTAGCAATGCAGGATCCTCCGGAGGAATCCCGGATAGGAGAGTCAGTCATGCCAGTGATATGGCCTGCAGGACTACTTCCGATCCTGACTAAGGAGGAAATTGACGAGGAGGGAGTTGACGGTGTGGTTTGCAGGCGCTTGGATACAACAGGACAACGGGATTTAGGTGTCCCTGGACTGCTTACGGTCTGAGCCAAAGTTTCTGAACTTGACAGTAACTTTTTATGAACGCGCTGCAGGTGCCGTATAAGGGAGGATGTTCCTAGGTGGTTGACGTCCCTACCCCTACTTATTTCACCTTTACATATGGTACATATGGCAAGACAGTTGTTGTCCGGATTTGGATAGAAATATTGCCAGACCAAAGAGGTGGAATGTTTGGTCTTCTGCCCAGGCATGACCGTGATGGGCTTTTTCATCCCACGGACAACAACTGTCTCCCCCGGAGCCTGATTTAAACAAACCACATCACCATCAGAATCCTCCTCGCCAACTTCCTCCTCAGCGCCAGCTACACCAGTATCCTCATCCTGTTGTACTTCAACAGTGACATCTTCAATTTGCATATCAGCAAGTGGACTGTGGGTGCTCCTTTCAGCACTTGCAGGGGGCGTGCAAATGGTGGAAAGAGCCACCTCTTCCCGTCCAGTGCTGGGAAGGTCAGGCATCGCAACCACCACCACACTTGGACTCTCTTTGGGGATTTGTGATATCTTCTTAGAAAGCACAGTTCTTCGCTGTGCTTTTGCCAGCTTAACTCTTTTGATTTTTTTAGTGGGAGGAGTGCTTCCATCGTCATGTGAAGCTGAACCACTAGTCATGAACATACTAGGGATCGACCTTAGCCGTTCCTTGCCACTCCGTGTCGTAAATGGCATATTGGCAAGTTTACGTTTCTCTTCAGCTGATTTAAATGTCTTTTTCAAGGTCATTTTCCTGAACTTTGCCATTTGGGATTGTATGTGCCCTCTACTATGACATTGGGCATCGGCCTTGGCAGACGACGTTGATGGCATGTTATCGTCTATGTCATGACTAGTGGCAGCAGCTTCAGCACTAGGAGGAAGTGGTTCTTGATCTTTCTCTATTTTATTTTTATCGGAGAAAGTTTGGTCCTCCATTTATGTTATATCGATTTGATATATACGTGCGGCTAAACACAGAAAATAAATTTTTTTTTGGTTCGGACTGGAGTGTACTTTGTGGGTTACAGCACCCTTTAACGGTCAAGCCAGCCGGCCCTTTACTTATGACACAGGCGCACTCTTGGCACTACTTTGTTGATGCACGTGCGGCTACTGCGCACACAATTCACAAACACAGAAAATAATTTTTTTTTAGGTTTGGACTGGAGTGTACTTTCGGGGGTTACAGCACCCTTAACGGTCAAGCCAGCCGGCCCTTTACTTATGACACAGGCGCACGCTTGGCACTACTTTGTTGATGCACGTGCGGCTACTGCGCACACAATTCACAAACACAGAAAATAATTTTTTTTTGGTTTGGACTGGAGTGTACTTTCGGGGGTTACAGCACCCTTTAACGGTCAAGCCAGCCGGCCCTTTACTTATGACACAGGCGCACGCTTGGCACTACTTTGTTGATGCACGTGCGGCTACTGCGCACACAATTCACAAACACAGAAAATAATTTTTTTTTAGGTTTGGACTGGAGTGTACTTTCGGGGGTTACAGCACCCTTAACGGTCAAGCCAGCCGGCCCTTTACTTATGACACAGGCGCACGCTTGGCACTACTTTGTTGATGCACGTGCGGCTACTGCGCACACAATTCACAAACACAGAAAATAATTTTTTTTTTGGTTTGGACTGGAGTGTACTTTCGGGGGTTACAGCACCCTTAACGGTCAAGCCAGCCGGCCCTTTACTTATGACACAGGCGCACGCTTGGCACTACTTTGTTGATGCACGTGCGGCTACTGCGCACACAATTCACAAACACAGAAAATAATTTTTTTTTTGGTTTGGACTGGAGTGTACTTTCGGGGGTTACAGCACCCTTAACGGTCAAGCCAGCCGGCCCTTTACTTATGACACAGGCGAACGCTTGACACTACTTTGTTGATGCACGTGCGGCTACTGCGCACACAATTCACAAACACAGAAAATAATTTTTTTTTGGTTTGGACTGGAGTGTACTTTCAGGGGTTACAGCACCCTTTAACGGTCAAGCCAGCCGGCCCTTTACTTATGACACAGGCGCACGCTTGGCACTACTTTGTTGATGCACGTGCGGCTACTGCGCACACAATTCACAAACACAGAAAATAATTTTTTTTTGGTTTGGACTGGAGTGTACTTTCGGGGGTTACAGCACCCTTTAACGGTCAAGCCAGCCGGCCCTTTACTTATGACACAGGGGCACTCTTGGCACTACTTTGTTGATGCACGTGCGGCTACTGCGCACACAATTCACAAACACAGAAAATAATTTTTTTTTAGGTTTGGACTGGAGTGTACTTTCGGGGGTTACAGCACCCTTAACGGTCAAGCCAGCCGGCCCTTTACTTATGACACAGGCGCACGCTTGGCACTACTTTGTTGATGCACGTGCGGCTACTGCGCACACAATTCACAAACACAGAAAATAATTTTTTTTTGGTTTGGACTGGAGTGTACTTTCGGGGGTTACAGCACCCTTTAACGGTCAAGCCAGCCGGCCCTTTACTTATGACACAGGCGCACGCTTGGCACTACTTTGTTGATGCACGTGCGGCTACTGCGCACACAATTCACAAACACAGAAAATAATTTTTTTTTAGGTTTGGACTGGAGTGTACTTTCGGGGGTTACAGCACCCTTAACGGTCAAGCCAGCCGGCCCTTTACTTATGACACAGGCGCACGCTTGGCACTACTTTGTTGATGCACGTGCGGCTACTGCGCACACAATTCACAAACACAGAAAATAATTTTTTTTTTGGTTTGGACTGGAGTGTACTTTCGGGGGTTACAGCACCCTTAACGGTCAAGCCAGCCGGCCCTTTACTTATGACACAGGCGCACGCTTGGCACTACTTTGTTGATGCACGTGCGGCTACTGCGCACACAATTCACAAACACAGAAAATAATTTTTTTTTTGGTTTGGACTGGAGTGTACTTTCGGGGGTTACAGCACCCTTAACGGTCAAGCCAGCCGGCCCTTTACTTATGACACAGGCGAACGCTTGACACTACTTTGTTGATGCACGTGCGGCTACTGCGCACACAATTCACAAACACAGAAAATAATTTTTTTTTGGTTTGGACTGGAGTGTACTTTCAGGGGTTACAGCACCCTTTAACGGTCAAGCCAGCCGGCCCTTTACTTATGACACAGGCGCACGCTTGGCACTACTTTGTTGATGCACGTGCGGCTACTGCGCACACAATTCACAAACACAGAAAATAATTTTTTTTTGGTTTGGACTGGAGTGTACTTTCGGGGGTTACAGCACCCTTTAACGGTCAGGCCAGCCGGCCCTTTACTTATGACACAGGGGCACTCTTGGCACTACTTTGTTGATGCACGTGCGGCTACTGCGCACACAATTCACAAACACAGAAAATAATTTTTTTTTAGGTTTGGACTGGAGTGTACTTTCGGGGGTTACAGCACCCTTAACGGTCAAGCCAGCCGGCCCTTTACTTATGACACAGGCGCACGCTTGGCACTACTTTGTTGATGCACGTGCGGCTACTGCGCACACAATTCACAAACACAGAAAATAATTTTTTTTTGGTTTGGACTGGAGTGTACTTTCGGGGGTTACAGCACCCTTTAACGGTCAAGCCAGCCGGCCCTTTACTTATGACACAGGCGCACGCTTGGCACTACTTTGTTGATGCACGTGCGGCTACTGCGCACACAATTCACAAACACAGAAAATAATTTTTTTTTAGGTTTGGACTGGAGTGTACTTTCGGGGGTTACAGCACCCTTAACGGTCAAGCCAGCCGGCCCTTTACTTATGACACAGGCGCACGCTTGGCACTACTTTGTTGATGCACGTGCGGCTACTGCGCACACAATTCACAAACACAGAAAATAATTTTTTTTTTGGTTTGGACTGGAGTGTACTTTCGGGGGTTACAGCACCCTTAACGGTCAAGCCAGCCGGCCCTTTACTTATGACACAGGCGCACGCTTGGCACTACTTTGTTGATGCACGTGCGGCTACTGCGCACACAATTCACAAACACAGAAAATATATTATTTTTTTAGCACTTGGGGGGAGCACCCCTGATGGACAGAGCACCCCCTGGACAACACTACAGCACCCCTTTAGGACTGGGACACTGCACAGGACTTTGGAACTGACTGCACAACACAGTCCAGCCAGCCCCTATGGACTTTGAAGTAGTGGACACAGCCCCTATTAACAACAGCAGCACAGCACAACACAGCCAGCCCCTATGGACTTTGAAGTAGTGGACAACAGCAGCACTACACTACACTACACTACACTACACAGCACTAACTCCCACCCTCCCTCTTCACTGTCCACAGCCGAGTGAGAAAATGGCGCCGACGCGGGTACCTTATATAGGATCCAAAACCCGCGAGACTCGGAAGGCGGGATGATGACGTTTTGCCTCGATGTCAGATCCGAGTCAGGCGGGAAAAGTCGAGCCTGACTCGGATCGGACTCGGATCGGGGGGGCTCGGGGGGGTTCGGATTTCAGAAATCCGAACCCGCTCACCCCTATTTTTAACAGGTAGAAATGATAAAACAACATATAACATTTTAATTATACTATAAATAATTTAATATGGTTTGTATGTATTTATTTATTTATCTATACATAGTATCAAATAAGTCCCTGGTAGGCATCTGTGTGTTTGTTCGGGCTAATCCCGAGAATCACTGGACAGATTTTGATGCAGTTTTCACTATTCTATAGAGCATTTGTCGAGGAAGGCTTAGGTGTATGAAGCATTAATGTACAGTATAACAAAACGGAGCTGAGCAGTGACAATTTTAGCAAAGCAAGTCAATAAAAAAATGAATGCCTGAGCACTTATTTGGCTTACGCTTCCTAAACCCTTTAACCGCTTAACTGACGAATTCTTTTTCCAAAATCCGCTCCGAAATTGTCGGATTCTTTTATGATTGAATTAGGTCAAGAACATAATTTTAAAACTTATCCAACATGATTTTTAATTAAAAGAAATGTTTAAACACAGTATACCATAAAAATAGCAAATTTTATGGTATATTGTATTGATGCCTAATGACAGCTGTACCATCGATTGTCAATGGTTCATTAGCACATATACTGTACACACATATATATATATATATATATATATATATATACACACAGTACACACACATATATATATATATATTTATATATATATACGCATACATACATAAATACACACACATCCATACAGATGTAGCCACGCTCATATATGCCCTGATGCACTCGAGGCATGGAATGGCGCGACTAGCATGCCCGCGGCTATGGCGTTCACGTGTGCACGCATGCTCCGCACACCATAGACTTCAATGGGGTGCTCGCAGCCTGGCAATTGCTGCGATATGCTGTGATGCGCGATGAGGCTGGCTACACATGTGTATGTGTATATATATATATATATATTTATACACACACACATATATACAGTACAAATATATATATATATATATTATATATACACACACATATATATATATACTGTATATATATATACATATACATATATATTATGAGCATACATCGCTAATGTCTATACAACCTGTGTACTTACTATTTAGTTCAATCCTGGTCTGGATATTATCAACACTCATATCGATTCATTAGTTGTTTTTTTTCCTGCCAATAAGACAAACTCACTACACACACAAGATAAGCGCAGCACTGTGTTGTTATTATTTGCCTTTGATTAGGTTGGTCTCCTATAAGTGCAGCTGCTATTGAAAGCATAGTATATTTCCCATGTGATCCACAGTGCGCGAATATTATATTTTTGTGATTCTAAACTTTGACCATATATCTGCAGCCGAAGTAGTCACATGGGTATTATTGACATCAGGCAGGATAGGGTGAACAGAGCCCAGATAGCATTCTCTACAATCCTCTTAGAGGACAAACAGGACAACAAAAGTGAAAAATTCTGTAATATCTTCCTTCAATTAGAAAAACTGATTTCAAAGGAAAACTAGCTATGGTGGGATACGCATATCCTTAAATGGTACTTATAATATAATTCCAAAAGGCCTACGAATTAAGAAGGTACCAACCTACAACACAGAGGATAATGATTTCATGACACAATGGAACAACATCCTAGCAGAATGTTCTAAAAAGTTGATGAACCTTCTGGTCAACAACCATACAGATAAGCTTAAATCACTAGATAATGAAAATAAGAATTTAGATTAACAATTAGCACCATATAAAGAGGAACAAGAATGCATAACCCTATCAAACTTGACAGAAACCAGAATACTTAAAGTAGAAACAAAATTAATCGATACAAAAAGAGCAAAGCTCTTAAGAGAGAAATTTGGCATCAAACATAAATCCAGAACAAACAAAAAAACAAAGAGCCAGAAGGACAATGAACATTGCTGTCAGCATACAAGGAACACTGAAGATACCCCTATATACAAAAAACTAAAATTAACATATCCGCAGTTTATAACCAAGATTCACAACACAAAGAAAATAACCATTCCCACCACAGACATACATGAGGAACTCTCCATTGACTCATCCATACACCAATCAGATTTAGAAGAATCATTTTCAATTTATGAAGTTGAAGAAGATACTGAGTTTGAGAATTTAGCAAGACTATCCCTAGGAAAAGGATGGACCAGTAGTGAGAGGTTATTCACTGAAGGGAAAATGATTGATAACAAGATGAAGACAATTCAGTCAACAAGTGCAGAGGAGTCTTTTTTAGGGATGAGTATGAGAAGACTACCAGAAGAAATAGCAACGGATATTACAATCAAACCAGGAAAAAGAAAATTAGATGAACCTGAAGAGGCATCTGGGGAGGGACAAAAAACAAAGAACAAAAGAACTGAACCACCAGGAAGATTAGGACAAGGCATATTCAATCTAAGTGACATGATCTTATCAAATGACCACCTGAGACTTTTAGATAAAGGAATGAATTTCGCCCGAACTCATAAAATGGGCAAATTTAAAACATACGTAGATCTTCACAAATTTGCTAGAAAGCTTACTCTGAAGAAATTCTTCATGAATACCACAGCAGCTGCTAAAAAACAAGACAATCAAAGAGACACCTGTAAGCATTCAGGACCTCATTCAGAGTCGGTCGAAGCGGCCGCACGGTCGTACGCCACCGTTGTTCGCTATACTGCACATGCGGAAAGTTCGCAATGCGCGTGCGCAAACTAGCCGCTACGATCAGAAATTTCTCTCTCCTTGAACACAGCCAGGTCGGTAGTTTGAGTGACATATTGAGGCGTTTGTGGGTGGTAACAGGGGAAGGTGCTTGAAAACGGGGGAGTGGAGATCCGAACGCAGGCGTGCCTAATTATGCGAACGGCGTTTTATGGGAGTGCATACGGTTTATGGGAGTGCATAATTAACAAAGTAGCGTCATGGCACATGTGACATGGGAGGTTTTTACACTGACATGATCGTAGAGCTTAAGAGAGGGTATGGTCAACCTTAAGTTCTACGACCAGTTCCGATGGTTCCTGATGGTCTCGATTAATCCTTATATGCCCGGAGATGACGTGTAATGCGTACGAGAAGGGGGCATATTTTTTTGTCTTCCGGCCGTGTCCTCCCCTTTGTCGGCCAGCTACCGATCCGAACTTAGGGACGCAACTTGCAAGGGAATCATTTGCATATCCAGCCCCTTTTCCCATACGACCGAGCAGCCACTTCGACCGACTCTGAATGAGGTCCTCAGACCTTAAACCAGACTCTGAATTTTACCACATCCACATGAAAGGCCGCCAAGTGGACACATTCATCATATGAATGGTAGAACAAGATCTAGAGCAGATCAACATGAAACGACCCCACAAGAAGAACCTAACAAAACAAGAAATGGCTGCATTAAGAGACCTACAAGACAACAATTCCATCATTTTGAAACCAGCAGATAAAGGGGGAGGGGTAGTTGTGTTGAACAAAAATGACTACATACAAGAAATGAACAGAATACTAGGAGATGAAGATACATACAGGAAGCTGAAACAAGACCCTACAAGTAAATTCAAGAAATAGCTGGACATACACCTCAAAAGAAGACTAGATTCAGGAATACTCTCATTTCAGGAATACCATTTTATAACTACACATAGGCCCTCATTCAGACCCAATCGCGAGCGGCTGTGCACTCGCAAGTGGGTCGATGGTCCGCACTGCGCATGAGCACGGCGGAGGGAGCACCGTCGTGCGCATGCGCGAGACACGACGAGCGAAGGATTTTCCTTCGCTCGGAGTGTCTCATCAAAGGGGGCGTGCTGTCGATGTTGACTGACAGCACGCCCCCTTTGGTGGGCGTGTCGGGGGCGTGCCTGCCAGACGGAGGCGTTCCCAAGGGAATGCCTACCGTCTCAAGCTGGCCCCACTGACATCACTAGTGATGTCAGTGGGAGTGATTTTGGCTCTGATAGAGCCAAAATCACTCCTGGCCTTGCGGTTGAAAAACTGAACCGCAGGCTTTTGCTCACAGTTTCGAGGTCGCGATGGTCAAGACCATCGCGACCATCATCCTGCACGCTTGTATATGCTGTGGGTGGTGACCCACAGCTATACGAGCATCCAGGAGGACGCTCCATATTAATGGAGGTGGGCCCTGATTCAGAGCGAGCGCTCTGGTCAGAGCGTCCGGCTCTGAATCAGGGCCATTATCCCTTATTTCCAGTTTCTATTACTTACCCAAAGTCCATAAGAACAATAAAACACCACCAGGGAGACCGATCATTTCTGGTATTGGCTCCCTGACTTCAAACTTGTCAGAGTATTTGGATCAGTTTCTACAAATATATGCACAACAACAACATTCATACCTTCGGTATACAACACAAATTCTGAATGTCTTTCAAAATATCACTTGGGACGATCAGGCATGGTTAGTAACGGCAGACGTAACATCTCTGTAGGCCATCATAAAACATGACCAAGGGATTGCAAGTATTGACTACCATCTAAAGAAAGATCAAGAGATGACAGACATGCAAAGAGAATTCAAACTAGACAGTATAAACTTCATTTTAAAGCACAACTATGTATGGTTTGAAGACATTCTTCTTGCAAACGACAGACACAGCAATGGGTACGAAGTCTGCCCGTAGTTAGGCCAACTTATTTATGAGTTGGTGGAAGGACCACACTATCTGGTCCAATGACGAATTAGGGCAAACCTCGTACTCTGGAGGAGATATATCGACAATATATTTTTCATATGGAAAGGTAATTAAGAATCTCTACTTAAATTGATAGACTCATTGAACCAGAACAACAACTATTTGAAGTTCACCGTAAATTATAGCAAAACACACGTTGAATTCCTGGACTTGAAGATCTTCATAGAGGATAATAAGATCCATACAAACACCTTCTAAAAAGCAGTGGATGTGAATAGTTATATTCTCTCCACTAGCTGGCATCATCCCAATTGGCTCAAAGCCATACCAAAAGGACAATATATCACATTATGAAGAAAGTGCTCTAGATTGCAAGATTTCAAGAAACATGGAGAAGAATTGATAATACAATTTAGAGGAAAACTATATGACGAAACTGTTTTAAGACAAAGCTTCAAAGAAGTAGAAGAAATGAAGAGAGAAAACGTATTACAATACAAGAGTAAAGGAAACAGCGGTGTTTATAACAGACTACTCACAAGAAGCCAAACAAGTACAGGCAAGTCTGAGAAGGCATTGACCAATTTTGATGGAGGATGAGACACTAGCTGAACTTTTATACGAAAAGTGGTATTTAGGAAAGCTCCAAATCTGAAACAAAAACTCATGAAAAACCATATTGGGCCCAAGAAGTATACACAAAAAACCATAGAGATGAAGGCACAAAAGAAGGGGTTCTATGCATGTGGAACATGCCAAGAATGCAAGATTATGAAATCACATAGCACCAAACTTAGAACAGAATGTAAGTTGACAAATACAGGCAAATCATATGCCGTCAAAGATAGACTCACTTGCAACAGCAAAGGTCTGATCTACCTACTGGAATGTGTATGCCATAAACAGTATGTGGGAAGGACAACAAGACCATTAAAAATCCAAATCGCCAAACACGTACGGAACATCAAAAATGGTTGGAAGACTATAACCTATCAAGACAATTCAAAGAATATCATGGGAGCAATCCAGAGACATTAAAATGCACAGGTATTGAAGAAGTGAAACCTAATTGGAGGGGAGTTAATTATAATCACAAAATAAACAAAACAGAACTAAGATGGATGTATGAACTAAAAACTTTCACACCTTCTGGACTCAATCGAGACAATGAAATAAAATCAATAATATGTAAATAAAGATAGTCAGCATGAACGCTCACCTAGTTTGATGCAAGTGATAGCATCTATATTTCATGCACTTTAGTCAGAATCAATTAAATATAAAATAACATAACAACATTTATAGTTTTGAACATCACCACCCTATAAATACATTCCAAGATGATTAATATATCCCTAGAATCTTCCGTTTTGGAACTTATAGAAGCATTATTTTCCTTTTCCTTCTTTATACTTAAAGTCACTTTAAAATAAAATATGTACTCTGACAACATTGAGTCAATGCAAATATAAAAGGTCAATATACTGTATATCTGATACATACAAATATATTGATCACCTCCGATAAAGTTATTATATGAATATAAGATCAGACCCTATCTATTAAATGTGTCGCATGTACTTATTCTTACATTCACTATCTATATAATACCTTTGCTAAGGTCATTATATAATTACGATTAGGCTCTATTTAATGAGTATTTCACATTCATATTCTTTGCATTCGCTACTTATTTTCAACAAGGGATATGTGGGTATCTAAACACATCCAGATCACTGGATTAGAAACAAGGAGCAGTGTGATTGACATTTCTGGACACCAATCAGAACACATGCATGTGACCTGGAGCATCTCCAATAGGCAGTAAGATATGGAAACCAAGGCCTTTAAATAGGATAAATGAGGAAGACCAACATCTGGTAGAAACGCATTGGGATTATCAAGCAAACACCTTTACGCTTCTAATGGAAAGGCACAGACAGCCGGATGGGCGCTCCAATGTCATAGAGATCACGTGATCCGCCGAGCACCTGGAAGCCACCGAGAAGGGAGAGAGAGACGTCACGGACAGCAGGGAGATCGGGCCCTGGTACGACGGAGCAGTCGGTGAGAGGAACACACAGGTAAGTCTCCGTAGCGGTAGAGGGACCCAGTAATCGACTCTCACAAGCCCTGAACCGGTGTATCCCTACCCCAGATGTCAGCTGCACCTCCATGAACACTAGATACTGGGGGACGTCTAAGAAAAGGCGGGCCCGAGTTGTTTGGCATCCGGACAGAAAACTAAGGCCCTCATTCAGAGCCGCTCGTTAGCAGCAGTACGCTCGTTCCGAGCGATGTTCGCACATCTGCGCATGCGTACGATTTTTAGTACGCATGCGCGAACCAGTCAGTGCGGCCGAAAATTGTTTCTACGCTATATAGCGAGTGCCTGCTATTTTGAGTGACAGAATGAGGCGTATGTGGGTGGTAACAGGGGAAGGTGCTTGAAAACGGGGGAGTGGAATTCGAACGCAGGCGTGCTTAAAGGTCAAAACGGGCGTTTTAAGGGTGTGCATAATTAATCCAGCAGCGTCATTGACCACGTCACTTGGTTTTTTAAAACTCAGAACTGCTCGCAAAATAGCGGTTGAAAAAACCAACCACAAGTTACGATGTACTCGATTAATCTAATAAATAGCGGACATGACGTATGGTGCGAGCGGCCAGGGGGCGTTTTTATCAAATAAACGAGCGTATGTTTTGCTCGCTCGTTCAGACTTAGAGGTGTGAACAGACTGCAATGTGCGAACGGATCTTTTGAATAGCCACCCCTTGTTTTTGAACGAACGACCGCAAATAGCGAACGGCTCTGAATGAGGGCCTAAGGGCCTGATTCAGACCCACTCGCAAGCGGCTGTCCACTCGCAAGTGGGTCGATGGTGTGCACTGAGCATGCGCACGACGGAGGGAGCTCCGTCGTGCGCATGCGCCAGACGCGACGAGCAAAGGAAAGTCCTTCACTCGTTGTGTCTGATCAAAGGGGGCGTGCTGTCGATGTTGATTGATAGCATGCCCCCTTTGGTAGGCGTGCCGGGGGCGTGCCTCCCTGATGGGGGCGTTCCCACGGGAACGCCTCCCGTCAGAAGCCGGCCCACTGACATCACTAGTGATGTCAGTGGGAGTGATTTTGGCTCTGATAGAGCCAAAATCACTCCGGAGCTTGCAGTTGAAAACCTCAACCGCAGGCTCCGGCTCGCAGTTTCGATGGTCGCGATGGTCAAGACCATCGCGGCCATCAAACTGCACGCTCGTATAGCCTGTGGGTGGTGACCCACAGCTATACGAGCGTCCAGGAGGACGCTCCATTTTCATGGAGGGCGGCCCTCATTCAGAGCGTGCGCTCTGCTCAGAGCGTACGGCTCTGAATGAGGGCCTAAGGTCTTGACCATCGCGACCATCGAAACTGCGAGCCGGAGCCTGCGGTTGAGGTTTTCAACCGCAAGCTCCGGAGTGATTTTGGCTCTATCAGAGCCAAAATCACTCCCACTGACATCACTAGTGATGTCAGTGGGCCGGCTTCTGACGGGAGGCGTTCCCGTGGGAACGCCCCTGTCAGGGAGGCACGCCTACCAAAGGGGGCGTGCTGTCAATCAACATCGACAGCACGCCCCCTTTGATCAGACACAACGAGCGAAGGACTTTCCTTCGCTCGTCGCGTCTGGCGCATGCGCACGACGGAGCTCCCTCCGTCGTGGGCATGCTCAGTGCACACCATCGACCCACTTGCGAGCGGACAGCGTGCTAAAGCAATTTTTTAAATATCTATATCCAATATATCTGTATTTCCAAAAAAATTAAATAAGCTTACCTTAGACTTGGTGATCCTAAGTGGTCAAATCCAGTAAATATACTTACAGAAATAAACAGTGAATATATGCAGAACACACTTACTCACTGACATCTGGTAACTGAGAGCTCAATGCCAAGTACTGACCTATATACCCCAGATGACTGACATCACAGAAGTTCTTTGTGATGTCAGTCATCTGATCAGCCAGTCAGAACTAGTAAATCTTGACTTGCCAATATTTTTAACAGATGGCAATTATATATAACTGCATACAACATTACAATGATACAAATTCTATTAAAAATATGTTATGTATGTATGTATTTATTTATTTATTTGTATAAAGCCATAATTTACCTAGTTCTTTACAAGAGACAAAACAGGGAACTGTAGTACAGTAAGTGCAACACAAAAAGTATACAACAACTATACAATGTATACAATACAATAGGTATACAAAACAGAAACATATTAGGAGAGGAGGTCCCTAATTACATTCTAATTGTAGGTTGGGATTCATACTGAGACAGAAATGGGAGGAAAATGTGCAATAGATTCTTATACTTGAATATATTAGTTGTCATGTATGTCTATCCTGAATATTTTCTTGCTTCATTTATGAGATGTGTGTTTAAATTGGAGACGGTGGAGAGGGGAGAAGATGTTTGACTTACAGTATTCCAAGTGACAAATATTCCATAGATAAGGAGCAGAAGGGTAGATGGGTTTACGGTGAGAGAAAGATGTAGAGATGAAGGGTGTAACAAAAAGATGATAATACTGCACAGATCATAGAAGATGAATTTGGGTACAATGAAATGGATAAAGATGAAAGTCAGGTAAACCTGTGTGTAATTCTTTATGGTAATCCGAAAGGAGGATGATAATGGTGTGAAACAGAAACCAGTTTGACAAGGGACTGGAATCCTTAATTTGAACTATCATTGTACAAATATCATAGGCTTAATGATTTGTTTTTATCCCGAACCTTATTATCTTCATTAATCAGGTGATATCTAAGCACATTCTCCCTTATTGATTAAACATGGTAAATGTGTACAAATAAGACAGGATGAGAGGTTGTGTGAAGTATAACCATTTGTGATTGTACCTTGGGCCAGGAGCAGCAAAGAAAAGTCTCTTTGACCCTGCCTGTTCTATTTACTCATGTTTTTGAAATCAAAGTTCATTTAAGTCTTTTTTTAATGCCAGTGTATAGCTAGCCTTAAAGAAGTGTAGTGATAGCACAGGCATATGATATAGAAACATCGGTAAGCACACGATTCTCAACATATGGTTGGACAATTTAGAAAGAGAAAAGCTTGGTGACAAACTAGCAAAATAAGGCAGGATTTTTAATTGCAAATAGAAGGAGTGCTATTGTGTCAGAGGAAGGGACAGACATGTTTCCAGTGAAGGAACCAGAATTCATGTGTGACAAAACAGCAGGTGCAGATTAAGCTGCAATTAGTCAGATTGCGGCAGAGTAAAAGCAGGGGCGTAACTGCCGTGGGTGCATAGGGTGCAGTTGCTATGGAACCCGGAGCGGATCCGGAGCCCAACTGTACCCTGTTCACCTCATGCATGTGAGGTCCTGGTTTTGTTGTGGATCCGGGGTGGTAAAAGGAGCAGACACTGAAGCAGGCTTAAAAGTAAATGTGGAGTTTATAATGAGTGGCTTAACAGACATGAATGTGATAAAACAGAAAGTCCGGGTATAGCACTAAAGTGCACTTGGGAGCTGTAGTGAGGCAAATAGGAGAAATTCCAGTTAGCGACAGGCAATGGAAAATGTCCAGGTAGTGACTGGTTAATAGAAAATGTCCAAGTAGCGGCAGACAAGGGGAACTGTCCAGGTGGTGACTGATTAATGAAGAATGCAGACTGAGGAAGAAATATCCAGCAGAGTGTCAGTGGAGGCAAGGTGAAGGGTGAACAGCAGAACTCAGGCACTCAGGCAAGGGGAAGGTAATGGAGGATGCAGGGTAGTCCAGCGGGGTTGGAGCAGACAAGCAGGCATGTAGGTAGCGTTTTACAGGTAACAGATGGTGAGCACAGGGAATTCTCTCTCAGCTATGCTGAGAAACACGTTGCACTGGCAATGAAGAGTGGCTCTGAACCTCCCTAAATACCAAGTGCTGTGCCGTGACTGGCTAGAGAGAGCATGTGACAAACCAGGATTGGGCGAGGAAATCACATGGCCGGAGGCAAGATGGCGGCGCCCATGCCAAATAGAACGGAAGCACTGCCAGGCCTCACCAGCCCAACGTGACAGCATGCCCGCGCAGAACCACGCACAGCAAATGCCCCTCGCCACACACCAGCACCACCGCCAGACGCCCCCCATCACAGTGACCTCACAGGTAATACCCGTCGACCACCATGCTGAGAAACCCTGGTTGTGACAATGCAGCATGGCCACATGATTAGAAATTAAAGTGGCTGCAGAGCTGGCCATGCATTTAGATATGAAGCGGCCGATTACAGGCTTCACAGCCATCATGGTGACTTCCACTATGTCACTGTGGGGGCAGGGCTACACTGGACACTGATGCGCACTATAGCTGCTAAGCCACATCATTTGTCTACCCTCCAACATGACCCGTTCCATTAAGTACAAAATGCTCTGCTCATGGACTTCCCACCTAATGTATGATTGCAGTCACCTGTGTTGGACTAGGTAATTGATAACACAGGCGTTTCACCACAGGTGGCTGCAATCATAAATTAAGAGGGAAGTCCAGGAGCAGAGCATTGTGTACCTAATGGAAAGGGTCATGTTGGAGGGTCTGCATTTGCTCTGTGTGTTTGTATGTTCACAGACTGTGGGCACTGATGATCCCTCCTGCGAACTGCTAGTAACTAAGGGGGAGATTTATCAAAGCTTGGAGAGAGAGAAATTGGAGAGAGATAAAGTACCAACCAATCAGATGCTGTCATTTTTCAAACACAGCACCTAGAAAATTATTAGCTAGCACTTTATCTCTCTCCACTTTATCACTCTCCAAGCTTTGATAATCTCCCCCTAAGAAGCGCCATGTAAATTTGCTTATTTTTAACTTTTAATGTTTTTTAATTGTCCTACAACAACTAATGTGCAGGGGTGTGGGTAAATCACTAGTAGTGTGTTCAGCATAAGGTTAGTTTTCCTTAGGGGCTGGGTACCAGCATTTTATTGCGGCCCCTATCCCCTTAGGGAGAATGACTAGCGTTGGTTATCTCTATTGATATGGGACGCCACACTGCTGTTGTCCTTGCAATAGTGGCACTAGCATTTACTGGTGTAACCTAGTGTTGGTACTGGTATTTTCAGAAGGGGCTCCATGGCCTTGACCTTTAGATTTTGCCATACCAGCCTAAGTTAGCAGCACTAGAGCTCGTCTTTGAGGGGCGATTACAAACATTTTTTTTTTTAATTCATGATTTCATTTTTTATACATCAGCACAGCTTTTACATGGATCTTGCACATGGGAGGGAGCAGTTGCAACAGATTCGCCTCCTGACATTATACATTATGTGACTGCTTTCAAACCTACTTGGGTTTTACTTGGGCTATGCCAGCCTGTCCCTTCCTTCCCCATGTTGTGTCTTTGTGTGTATGAAGTTCTAAAAATAAGACATAGCCAACTGTATATAGATAGCAGGCATTAATAAAATTTACTGTGCACAGTAATTAAAAGCATATTTTGGATTTAAAAGTTGAACCTATATCCAACTTTACATCAAGCTAAAGGGCCTGATTCAGCTTGGATTGCGGTTGCTAATGTGCATGCAATCGGACGATTGATGCTTATTGTGCATGCGTACGCATCTCAGTGTGCGAGCCGGCCACTGCGATCAGGACTGACTGCGCAGACCCATCGCAGAGTGAATGACAGAAAATACCATTTGTGGGTGATGACGAGGGGTGGTCGGCAAAACGCAGGCATGCCAGTGCGTTTGAACACCATTGCAGGGGTGTGTATAAATTACCCACTGCGATGCCCTACACAGCCTAAGGCCTCATAGCATGCGATGAAATTAGCAATCTCTGAGTAAGGTCAGAGCTTGTGCAAGTGTGCATGAGGCTGCGATGGTACTCGATTATACCGATGTTTTTGCAGTCTTGCCAAACATTACGGATGTGTGTAAGGTAAAGTGGGTGTCCTTATGTAGTGCTGCGGTGGCATAGCGATCACAATGAATTATCATACTATCGCAGTTAAACTACATGCGTAATCGCAGCTGCGATTGCAATAGCGATCTAAGCTGAATCAGGCCAAAAGTTGTGTTCAGAATTCTCTTGATCTGCCACAAGATGGCAGCAAAGCCATAGATAAACACACCATAACAGGATTTGGATTCAAATTAGATCAAATGTATTTGATATAATTAATATTATGTTACTTGAGGTTAGTAAGGTGGAGGACAAGAAGAACAGACATAAATCTTGATATATTCATGCATTCCAAAATCAGTCATTGGTGTACAACTCCCCAAATAAGACACACCAGGACGGTAGGTGCCAAATGCCCTGATGGGGTGTAATCATAAAACTATATACCATTGGTAAAGGAGAGAGCACCCACTAACGGAATTAACTATTAACTCAACAAAAAACATTCTTTCCACCAGCACATAAAGGTAATAAACACCCAAACGAAAAAGAAGTGAGGGAGAGAGGGTTTTCCATAAAGGCAAGAGACCTAAAATGGATGCCGGACACTCATAATAGTCACCTAAAAAAACCTACCTAACTGTGATAGGTCATGCACCACATTACCATATGTCAATTAACTATCCAATCTCTTAAAGGGGCCATACACTGAAAGCCATGTGGTTTAATCATACTCAGACCTAATCATTCCTATGCGCCAATTCTCTCTTAGATGAACTGTGTTTGTTTTGTAAAATGGCCACCAGATACAGGATGGTTGAGATTTAAATTCCTATGATACGATCTTTTACTTACAATATATTGTATTGTGTATAATCTATGTGGGCAATCGCTGTATAATTGTTTGTTAGTGTGTATAGTATGTATGTGTGTGGGTATATATATATATATATATATATATATATATATAAATATATGTCCAAGTTCCAGCACTGAAAAGGTTCCCATGGGTAACCAGCCCGGGTGCCCTCCGTAGGAACAACTCAGTGGTTGTGACAATATAAAATAAAAGCAATCGGCGGCACTCCAGTCAAATAATAGGTCACACTAGCGTTGGTATTAGTTCTGAACTAATACCAATGCTAGTGTGACTTATTACTTGACCGGAGTGCCGCCGATTGCTTTCATTTTATATATATATATATATATATATATATATATATACATACACGTGTATATATATATATATATATATATATATTATGTCCAGAATGCAGAATGAACCCTGGCACTCCAGTGCTCAAAAGTAGAGACTTGCTCCGGCGCCCCCGTACAGTCACTTACGTAGAATAGATGGCACTTGGAGACTTGAATATTAAACAGAATACCCCATGGCAGGGGAGTTTATTAGTGCAGTCAAACACTTTGTCCTGAGGAAGGGAACCTGATCCCCAAGACGTTGACTGCACTAATAAACTCCCCTGCCATGGGCTATTTTGTTTAATATTCAAGTCTTCGAGTGCCACCTATTCTACGTAAGTGATATATATATATATATATATATATATATATATGTATTGTGACACAGTTAGGTTAGGGGGTCCCTCTCCTGGGTAGAGGACTCCTTCCTTACACACACACACAGCAGCAGGGAAGCAGCACACCAGTCTGGATGCAAGTACAAGCTGGTCGGCGCCAGTCTTTATTGTACAATGTCAGAAACAAACATAAAGAAAACATAAACATAAATCCTAGCCCTGTCGGTGCACTAACTTCACAGGTAGTTCCCTCACTACCAGAACCTGGCAGGGCCTAATGCCCTCACCAGCAACAAGGGCACAGCACAACACTTACAGTTAGGTTTTCAAGTGTCTCTGAGCAAACTCCCTGTCTGCTCTCCCAGGTGAGACAATCAGCCCTCAACACACTAGGCTTATATTGGCCACTCTCAGGTGGAAACCCTAACAAGCCTGTTACCAGGCTAAGAGAACCAAAACCTGGAGTGGCCGTGGGTGGAGCCCTCCCTCTCCTCTCACCCACAACCCCCAGGTCCCAAACCGGCTTTTCAAAAAGCCGAGACTCAAGCCTGCTACACTGCAGACTTTCTCCTGGAGGTTTAAAACACATAAGACAGGAATCTGGGACAAATGTACCTGCCACAGACCACTTTACCAATGATCCTATCACATATCCCCCCCCTTTGTTTCGACCTGTGGGGCGGAACAACTGAAGCCCCCAAACAATGAACGCGTTACAACGCGTCAGCATTGGCCAGCTGGCTTCCTGGCCTGTGTTCCACTGAAAATTTAAAAGTTTGTAATGCCAAGAACCATCTCGTAATTCTCGCATTACTGTCTTTATTTTCAGACATCCACTTCAAAGGGGCATGGTCAGTGATCAATTTGAACTTTCTTCCAACCAAGTAGTACCTGAGAGCCTCTAACGCCCACTTTATGGCCAACGCCTCCTTCTCCACTGTGGCATAGTTTCTCTCATGTACATTCAACTTTCTGCTTAGATAGAAAATAGGGTGTTCCTCACCCTCCTTGTTCTGGGACAGGACCGCTCCTATACCTACTTCTGATGCATCGGTTTGTACTATGAATTCCCTGTCAAAATTAGGAGTCATCAGGACTGGTTGGGAACACAACGCTACTTTCAACTCCTGAAAAGCTTTCTCCGCCTCAGGACTCCATTCTACCATGACTTTTTGTTTGCCTTTGGTCAGGTCAGTCAGTGGGACTGCCATGGTGGCAAAGTTGGGTATAAACCTCCTGTAGTACCCCGTAATTCCCAAGAAGGCTCTCACCTGCTTCTTATTCAGAGGCCGTGGCCAGTTTTGTATGGCATCAACTTTATTGAGCTGAGGCTTTATCAGGCCTCTGCCAATGGTGTATCCCAGATATTTTACTTCCTCCATGCCTAGACAACACTTTTTTGGGTTGGCTGTCAAACCTGCCTTATAGATGGAGTCCAAAACTGCTTGTACCCTGGGTAAGTGAGACTGCCATTCAGGACTATGAATGACCACGTCATCCAGATAAGCAGCCGCATACCGTCTATGGGGCCTTAGAATCCTGTCCATCATTCTTTGGAAGGTAGCAGGTGCCCCATGTAGCCCGAAGGGCAACATCTTGTACTGAAACAAGCCCTCTGGCGCTGAAAAAGCTGTCTTTTGTTTGGCGCTCTCGGTTAACGGTACTTGCCAATACCCTTTGGTTAGGTCAAGAGTGGTTAAATACCTTGCCGTCCCTAGTCTCTCAATCAACTCATCCACTCTTGGCATCGGGTAGGCATCGAATTTTGAAACACTGTTCAACTTTCGGAAGTCATTGCAAAAACGCACACTCCCGTCGGGCTTTGGAATCAACACAATGCGACTTGACCATTCACTATGTGATTCTTCAATAACCCCTAACTCTAGCATATTTTTAATTTCTTTCGACACCGATTCTCTTTGTGCTTCTGGCAACCTATAGGGCTTTAGATTAACTTTAACCCCTGGGTCAGTGATGATGTCATGTTTAATGACCGAGGTTTTCCCGGGTACGTCAGAGAACAGCACCCTATTTCTGATCAGAAACTCCTTGACCTCTTGTTGTTGAATTGCCGACAGGGTTTTTGCCACTGTCACTTCGGGAACTAAGGGCCCTGGATTTACTGGAGGGGCTCGGACGGCCAACAGTGCCGTTCTATCTTTCCAGGGCTTTAACAGATTTATATGGTATATCTGTTCCGGCTTTCTTTTCCCTGGCTGGTAAACTTTGTAATTGACCTGCCCCACTCTTTCTAAGATTTCAAAGGGCCCTTGCCATTTAGCCAAAAGTTTATTTTCCACAGTGGGAACCAATACTAACACTCTGTCCCCAGGAGCAAAGCTGCGTAACCGAGCATTGTGGTTGTATACCCTCTGCTGTGCCTGTTGAGCCTGTTCCAGGTGCTCTCTCACTATCGGCACTACCGCAGCAATTATCTCCTGCATTTGAGAAACATACTCAATCACGGTTTGTAAGGACTAGACTGCCCCTCCCATGTCTCTTTGGCAATGTCTAGTAACCCCCTTGGGTGTCTCCCATACAACAAGTCGAAGGGTGAAAACCTGGTGGAGGACTGGGGAACTTCTCTTATGGCCAACAATAAATACGGCAATAAGTAATCCCTACCATCCTTGTCGACCACTTTCCTAAGCATGTGTTTTAACGTCTTGTTAAACCTCTCGACCAGCCCATCGGTTTGGGGGTGATAAACCGAAGTTCTTAACTGTTCAATTTTGAACAGGCGACATAACTCTTTCATGACTTTTGACATAAACGGTGTACCCTGGTCAGTTAGTATCTCCTTGGGTATACCCAGCCTGCTAAAGACATGAACTAGCTCTCTGGCAATGGTCTTGGTTGACGTATTGTGCAACGGGATCGCTTCCGGGTACCTGGTAGCATAATCCATTATGACCAGAATATACTGGTGTCCCCTGGCAGACTTCAATAAGGGTCCCACCAAATCCATCGCTATTCTTTCAAACGGCACCTCTATGATAGGCAATGGAACTAGTGGACCCTTAAAATGTGGCCTGGGAGCATGATACTGACACTCAGGGCAGGATGCGCAAAAGTCAGACACCTCTTTATGAAGCCCGGGCCAGAAAAACCTCTGCATTATTCGCTCAGTGGTTTTCTCTACCCCTAGATGGCCTGCCATTATATGACCATGGGCCAGATCCAACACTGTTCTTCTGTAGGCTTTGGGAACTATTAGTTGTTCCACAATATCTTCCCCCTTCTTAGTCACCTGATATAACAAATCCTGACACATTGCCATGTGGGGATATGACAAAGGACTATCAGGGTCTACGGGTTTACCATCAACTACTTTTACATTCTCCCTGGCTTTTACCAAAGTAGGGTCATTCAACTGCTCCACGGCAAAGACCTCTCTTCTGACCTCTAAATCAGGCAGACGATCACCTGGCCCAACAACACTTCCCACCTCAATGGGAGGCACATGAGTTGGCGGGCCACCGTCACGTTCCGCATTCTCTAGTTCGCCAACCATAGTAGAAAAAGGGAATAACTCTGACTCAGAAGAAACTCCCTCCTCCACTACATCGACAACCTTCTCAAATGGATCGGGGTTGTTCACCTCTGGAACAAAACAGCTTTCCCACAACTTCCAGAAGTGAGCAAAGTCTCTCCCCAATATTGTATCGTACACCAGGCCATGCACCAAACCCACAGAAACTATAGCAGAGCCACATGGTGTCTCGATGTTCACCTCGGCCGAAACATAATATCGAGTATCCCCATGTATGCAGGTCACACCAACAGTTTTCCCTGTATGCCTCAAGGGGTTCACCAGCTCAGCTTTTATAAGTGGCACCAAGCTACCAGAGTCTAACAGTGCCTCTACTCGGTTGCCATCTACAGTGAGTACACACATGTGCTTATCAGTCTCAGCCTGCCGGTCAGCCGTACAGGCTGTCTGTGCAAAGAAAGACCCCCTGCGGTAGACATGAGCAGTATCACATTGCATAGGTTCAGTTGTAAGTGAACAATTAGCGGCAATATGGCCGAAGCCACCACATCGGAAACACTGAGTCATATTAATGTCTAGTCGTTTATGGGGCAAGAACCTTCCTGGCCTGGCAGGCCTGTCTCCAGGTTCTACACCCTCAGTCTTAGGTACATTCCACCGCCCAGCACCCTTCTCCCCTGGAACAGTCTTACCAGTGTCTGTGGGAGTTCGCCGGTGCGCCATCGGGGCTCGGTGGGGCATACTCATCAGCTTCTCAGCCGCCACGTACCTCTCCACTAGCTCGACCAACTGGTCTGCGGACTTAGGGTCTGCATGGCTCACCCACTTGCGCAGAGTCACAGGTAATGATCGCAGGTACCGGTCCATCACGACCCTTTCCACGATCTGTGGTCCCGTCAGCGTCTCAGGCTGTAGCCATTTTGAGGACAGATGGACGAGGTCATGCATCTGTGAACGTGGAGGCTTGTCCCTATGGAACTCCCAGCGGTGGACCTGCTGGGCACGAACAAAGGTGGTGACTCCCAAGCGAGTTAGGATCTCCTGTTTTAGTTTTTTATAGTCCTTGGCATCAGCCAGGCATAAGTCAAAATATGCTTTTTGTGGCTCCCCAGACAAAAAAGGTGCCACCAGACTTGCCCACTGCTCCTGGGGCCAACTCTCCCTTTCGGCCGTTCTTTCAAATGCGGCGAGATAGGCCTCCACATCATCGCCCGAAGTCATCTTTTGGAGGAAGTGACTGGCTCGTACGGAGTGAGTGGTGGTGGGAGGACCAGTATTAACATCTCTGGGCCGGGCGACCAGGTGCTGTACCACCTCTCTTATGGCCTGGCTGTTTTCCGCTAAGGCCTGGTGGGTTTCCTCAATGGCGACCTGTTGAAGTCTGTTAGTCTCCTGCTGAGCTCTGGTAGATTCCTGCTGAGCTCTGGTAGATTCCTGCTGAGCTGCTGTAGCTTGGAGCAAGGCCTTAATCATGTCCTCCATTTTGTCCTGGGGTGTAGGTTGGAAGCTGAACCTTGCCTCTCTGAGCATTGGCTGACGCCTCCTCTATGGGACTCCAAGGACACAGTGTTATTTCCACACTCATAAATTGGGTGGAAAGTTTTCCTCTTGCTGCAACTTTAGTGTGTGTGGTTACCCGCATTCTCCACCATATTGTGACACAGTTAGGTTAGGGGGTCCCTCTCCTGGGTAGAGGACTCCTTCCTTACACACTCACAGCAGCAGGGAAGCAGCACACCAGTCTGGATGCAAGTACAAGCTGGTCGGCGCCAGTCTTTATTGTACAATGTCAGAAACAAACATAAAGAAAACATAAACATAAATCCTAGCCCTGTCGGGGCACTAACTTCACAGGTAGTTCCCTCACTACCAGAACCTGGCAGGGCCTAATGCCCTCACCAGCAACAAGGGCACAGCACAACACTTACAGTTAGGTTTTCAAGTGTCTCTGAGCAAACTCCCTATCTGCTCTCCCAGGTGAGACAATCAGCCCTCAACACACTAGGCTTATATTGGCCACTCTCAGGTGGAGACCCTAACAAGCCTGTTACCAGGCTAAGAGAACCAAAACCTGGAGTGGCCGTGGGTGGAGCCCTCCCTCTCCTCTCACCCACAACCCCCAGGTCCCAAACCGGCTTTTCAAAAAGCCGAGACTCAAGCCTGCTACACTGCAGACTTTCTCCTGGAGGTTTAAAACGCATAAGACAGGAATCTGGGACAAATGTACCTGCCACAGACCACTTTACCAATGATCCTATCACAGTATATACATACACAAATCCATCCACTACAATATTCTATGCGCGCTAGTGCCCTCTTTGGGGTATCCCTCCTATGTACAGCAACAGGGAATGGCGGCACTCAGCGTCTTTTGTATGCAAAAACAATCTTTAATGTTTCGGGCCATTGCCCGTTATCAAGGATAACACATGAACACAGACATCATAACATTTAAATACTCCCCATGACCCTCATCAAACCCGGCAATCATACTCACCTGAACCGCTCCGGCTGGCATCCATCACTTGCGTGGTTTCCCCTGACTCTGGAGTTGCACACTGGGTGACGTCATTAGCTGCGCGATCCAGGACAAGTCGACCGCCGAGTACCCTCCCCCCGTTGTTGTCACAGCAACCTAAAAAAACAGGGATTCACTAAAACATTTTCACTAAACCAATTTATATCATATGGCTAAAAGCTGCATAATAACTCTCCGTTTAACAGTCTATTAAATCAGCATGCATATTGTTCTCACACAAATATATAAATTGAAAGACTAACTTTTACTCACTATTCTCTACATTAGTACAGATATACAACTTTTATAAAGGCCCATTTTGTAATGATCCGTGTATTCTTACAGGAAACCTAGTGTCTCATTCAACCCTTTAGGGGCTAAGGTGTCAAGCCTAAATATCCATCTGGATTCAGTTTGTAAAGGTAGTTTTGCCTATTGCCCTCTCTCAAATTCAATGGCACATGATCTATTATTCTTCCTCTCATGTCCGCCACACCATGTTTAGCCCATAAAAAATGTTTGGCTACCGGTTGGTCACTGGTGCCTGTGTTGATAGCTGCCCGAATGTCCGATCTGTGAAGGGCCAAGAATTCTTTAAATTGCCTCTCTGTCTTGCCCACCTAATACAAACCACATGGGCAAGACAGGAAGTATATCACATGGATGGTGCTACAAGTAACTGGAAACCTAATATTAAATTTAACTCCCATATATGGGTGATTAAATGTATCACCGATCTACAGGTAATAAAGCCCAGACATTGATGGTATCCATTTTTTTGAGTGAGAAAACGTTTAGCCTTGTTCTTAGCTTTTAATTTACCTATATCCAGTTTAACCATGCAATCATTAAGATTACGTACCCTGGTGTAGCATGGGAGCAAATCTGTATTCAGTAATTCTCGAAATGTTGGATCTGTGTTAACTATTGTCCACAGTTGTTTAACCAATCTGTTGGCACTTTACTTTTTATAGTGTACCTGTTCACCCAGGGGACATGGGCTGCTGGACTGACACTTTTAACTGTTGGTTGTAATAATTGTTCTCTTGGTATGTCCACTACTCTTTGTTTAGTTTTTACTAGTTCCACTCTGTCATAGCCTCTCTGAACAAACTTTTCCAACATAAGTTGTAATTGTTGTTCTAATGTTTCTTGATCACTTGTGTTCCTCCTCACTCTCAAAAATTGTGAGTAAGGAAGACCCTGTTTCAGAGGCTCTGGGTGGAAACTCGTCTGATGGAGAATAGTATTTCTATTGGTTTCTTTGATGTATATGGAGGTGCAATTTGCCCCCCTTACATTCTATTTTTACATCTAGGAAATGTACCGAATCCTCCGCTATGGTATAGGTGAACTGTACTACATGTCCTGTACTACTGTGGTCATCAAATATTTTTTGCAAGTCCATTTTGGTACTTGACCAGATGATAAGTAGGTCATCAATAAATCTGTTATACAGTAACAGATTTTGTGCAATTTTAGGTATCCTCAAGAATTTTTGATGTTCGACAAAATGCATAAAGGCATTGGCGTATGATGGGGCCACATTGGACCCCATCGCACAACCCACCCTCTGTAGATACAACCTGTTGTCATAGAGGAAATAATTAGTCTCCAAGGTTAGTTGTAATAACTTCATAAACAATGGCCCTTTATTTATGGGATTATCCTGTAATAGGGATTGGATAGCTTGCATACCCACTTGATGTGGAATGCAGGTGTACAGACTGGTAATGTCTGCACTGCAAAGCAACATTTCCGATGGTAATCCCCCTAATGCTTGTATTGTTCAACAAATCCGATGTGTCCCTCAAATATGAGGTAGTGTTTTGGACACATGGATTGAGGAACAGATCTAAGTATACTGCTATTGGTTGGTACAATGATCCCCTGGCCGAGATGATAGGTCAGCCAGGTGGATCATGTAAGTTTTTATGTACCTTAGGTACTGTATAATAGATGGGTGAAACTGGGAAATCAGTGGTTAAGACTTCCCTGATCCCCTCTATAATACTGCCATCTTCCTGCGCTGCTCTCAAGATGTTATCTAGTTCACCTTTGAAATTTTTAGTGGGATACATACTTAGGTAGTAATTCATACACAGCTCAATCTCCTAACTGTCTCATACATTCCCTATCATACGTCTCCACATCCTGTACCACAACAGAGCCACCTTTATCCGCTTTGTGGATTACCTTGTCCGTTCTTTTTTCCAACTCAATGAGCGCCTTGCGTACTTCTGCTGTGAGGTTTTTGTGTCTAAATTTATCGTTAGAGATATTCTCAACTTTGCTCACCAGCATTCTTGAAAATGTTTTTGTAGATGGATTTGCTGTACTGGGAACAAACTTGGAGCATTTCTTGAATTTTAACAATGCTTCAGGAATATCTAATTCAGTCTGATTCCTCATTTCAGATGCTTTAGGGCTCTTACCTTTTTCAAAATGATCTTTCAACCTCAAGGTCCTATTAAATTTGTAGGAATCTACTGTCCATTGAAATGGGTCTGGTGCTTCTGTCAGAATAAAGGTGAGTCCTTTAGAAAAGACCCTTTCCTCAATTGATGTCAAAGGTGTTATTGATAAGTTGAATACCTCATTTCTGAGATCATAAAGCAGTAGGGATTGGGGAAGACAGATTGGTGTGGATGGGGAGGAAGACAGGGTGGTGGGGGGAGAAAAAGTTGCATGGTTTGCGGGACCAGAGTAGTCCAGATGGAGGAAGAAAGAGTGCCACAGATTAGAGAAAGACAGCAACATGGCTGTGGAGAAGGCATGGATGCAGGGCGGTGCGGCTGGAGAAAAACAGATTGGTGCAGATGAGAGAACAGGGACTAGCACAGTTGGGAGACCACACAGCAGGAGGGATTGGGGAATATATAGCAGCATGTAGGCATATAGGGGAAGAAAGTGTACATGCATAGACAGAGTATGATAGTTTTAAAAATAAGTGAGCTGACGGTGTATTCTAAATTAGATAAATGTATGCATTGAGAAGGATGTTGGAAGCCAGTGAGATTGTTGTGGTGATCGAATGGGAAGATTGTGGCCACTGAGTGGGATGTGGGAGACACATAACTGCTCAAACCTCAGTTGCATAGACTGCATGTGTGTATTCCAATGAGCACACAATTCTGTGAATTAGCAGCTCCACCATTTTGTGAGTGACAGCAATCTCATTCTGTGAGAGTGCTGAATCTGCAGTTAACCACAGGGTGTGATGGCATACCATATTTGTATTGCACAAGGAACACATCCATTAAGGCATCAGCCTTAATGATCGTAATATCATTGCTTTTTTTTAGTTTGAGTGGCTCAAATTCAGTAGGTTTTGTGAAATTTCAGATCATGTCTAAGAAGCCTTATTGGGACATGTAAAACCGTAAGGTTTCTTGTCTATGGAATTTCATTGCTTTATTATAATTTATTAACCATCAGGGTTTTGACAAGCAAACCGGGTCACCTGCAGGGCAGAAGGACAACAAACAGGTACACTAACATGTGTGGAGGAGCAGACAGGACACAGGGTGCAGAGGGAGAGACAGCTGCAGGGGCAGGCTGCAGGTGTGTGGGGCAGTGGCAGCAGTGGAGATGCGGAGCAGTGGCAGCAACGGGTGTGCACAGAAGCATCAGCGGGTGACAGAGGGACTCACTGGTGTTGGGCATGCACCTGAGAAAATCAAATCAATAAGACACAGATGCATGGATGTATCAGTGACATCCATCCATGTATTGTTTTAAAAAATGAATGTGTAATATAAAAAAATGAATTACGTGCCTCCATAGCACAACCAGCATCAGGCTTTGGAGCCCCAGTGCTGGTTGTGCTAAAGACAGGGGGCAAATGACATAGAGATTCCCTGTATTAAGCACAACCAGCACCAGGCTAATCAGAGCCAGTCTTGGTTACCAAAATACAGGGGACAAGTGACATAGGGGTCCTCTTGAAAAAAACATAATTTTCCCATAGAGAAATCCTGAGGGGACGTGTTGTTTAAGGGGCTACGCCTCAAAAGCTATTTGAGACACAGTGCTGAAATTTGGCATGGGTTGGTAGAACTGTATGTCGGTGCTGCAATTTCAGAGCAAAAACATAAAAAATGAGTACTTGGGAGTAATTTAAATTTCCAACTGTCAGTATTTTCTGACACTCAATTAGGACCATTTTTCTGCTGTTCTCTATGGGGGATTTTTTGGGGGCAAATTTACACTTTGGGTTTGCTTTCTTAGGTAGCTATTGTTCGAGGGTAGGTGCTTTTGGGGTTTAGGTAATTGAGAAAGTTATAGTTTTTAAACTATTACCTCACAAATCCGCCATTATAGAGATAGGAAGTTTCAACTTGATGCGCAGCCTCAGTAGGAGCCTCCATCAGGTGTACTCACTGTGGCTTCACTTGGGTGCACCAAGATGGCAGGTCAGTGTGGGTGGTAGTGGCAGTAGGCTCGAGGGAAGGAAGCAGCCGCAAACTGCCACCGGACCTGGGGGATAGTAGGTGTTAGCTGTGACTGGGACCCATGCGTGTTAGCAGTAGCCGTGGTGCAGTCGGCATTAGGACCCAGGGAGGAAGCAGCAGACTGATGCAGGCTCGGATCTGAACGATCCATGATACCTGTATTTAAATAAACACAGAAGCAGTGAAGGGTCAATGAGAACGTCTGTGCTTCTGTTTAATTAAAAAAAAAATGGCGTGGCCTACTACCCACAAACAACAACCAGCCCCGGGCTTTGGAAAGCCAGTACTGGTTGTGCTAAATACAGGGGACAAATAAAGTAGGGGTTCCCCATATTAAGGACAACCAGCACCAGGCTTTTCAGAACCGGTCCTGGTTGCCAAAATATGGGGGACAAATGACATAGGGGTCCCCAGTATTCAGCGCAACCAGCACTGGGCTCTGAGCCGGCCCTGGTTCTGGAAATACAGGGGGAAAAATTGTCAATATGCCCTTCACTACACAAAGTCGCAAGGAAAGTATAAGGCCTTGTCCTTTCTTTAGGAAGACTGCTAATTCTTCTGATAGCCCTTTGGAAAAAACAACAGTATGCCCTGAGAAATCAAAATCACAAATCCCCGAGGAGAGTGCAAGTGTGTCCGCGGTTGCCATGTGTGGGCCAGACCTAAATACTAGTGTACTGGAGGATCCTCCAAGTTCCAACATTTGTGTGCCCTCTGTAAATGTGGGGAAGGGCAGTCAACATCTTGCAGACGTAGTCAGTGAGGATGCTTCTGTGGAATTGCACATGAAGGAGGAGGATATTTTGGTAGTTGAAGGTGCTAAGGATGATGAGGAGGTTGATGATGAAGATGTTGGTGATGAGGATGTTGATGCCGAGGATGTCCTTTGCGTAAGTAAGGCAACAGCTGTTGCCCATGGATTGAAAAAGCCAAAGCCATTGTTGTTATGCCGGGGCAAAAGACAAAAAAATCCACTTCTCATATATGGAATTATCACCACCCCAATCCGGACAACAGTTGTCAAGCCATATGTAACCATTGCAAAGCAAGAGTGAGTAGAGGGAGGGACCTAAACCACCTAGGAACGTCCTCCTTGTTACGTCACTTGGAGCGCATTCATCAAATATCAGTGTATGTCACCAAGTTCCAAAACTCAAAATGTAACAAGTCCAGTGTCACCTACCTGCTCCCTCTCTGTGGGATCCAAGCACCTTCGATCTCCAATACCAACACCTACATCATCACCTACATCCTCATTCGTGATCGGAAGTGATATAAAAAAACAATTGACTATTAAACAGTCCTTTGATAGAGGAAGTAAGTATAACAGCTGTCACCCAGTTTCACAGCGGATCACTGACGCCATGACGGCTGTGCTAGTATTGGATGGTGAAATAATAAAAAATTAGGATGATAGTGTGGAGGAAGTGCAAAAGGAGGATGAGGGGGAAATTTGTGTCCTATCTGACGCTAATGTGGATGTTGATGATAAGGATGTGGTTTTCGGAAATCAGCCACCAGTGGCGGCAGTTCTTGCTAATGATAAAAGAAAAGCAAGGTCTTGGGTGTGGAATTATTTTAATCTAAATTCTGACAGTTGTGAAGGCATCTGTTCCATTTGTAAAGCTAAAATTAGCAGAGGAAGGGACGTTAACCATCTAGGCACCTCTGTTTCATCATTTGCAGCGAGTTCATGCAATTTGTTTAACAAAATTATAATTTGTAAATTAATAACAAGCAGTCCAGTATCAGCTACCAGCAGTTTGGACCAGCACATGCAATCTCCACCACCAACACCCTCATCATCAACCTCCTCCTAAATAATTGAAGGTAGTCCTTCCAAAAAATGTTTTGTGGGGCCAAACAAACCAAGGTGTTCAGTTACAAAAGTGTCAGTCCTAGTGGCTAAAGTGCTTGGTTTGTTAAACTGTGCATGTCCTTTTTAATATCCCACATAAGAGTTTGGTGCTAGGGACAATTCCATCTTGCAAAGCTCGGATCTCCCTGCCTGCCCCGTATCCCTCACCTGAGGCAAAACCTTGTGAGCCCGCTGTCGGGTCACGAGGTTTTGTATTGAGCGGGCTTAGCGCCGATTGGCTGAGAGAGCCATCTGTCATGGCTCTCAGCCAATCACAGTTAAGCCCATTCAAAATGCAGAAGAAAAAGAAGATGGCGCCCGCCATCCCCCGCCACCTGACACCGCCGGCACCCACCACTGCCGACACCGTTGGCACCCCCACTGGCAGCATCTTCCACTGCCGACACCACCACTGCTGACACTGCCAGCACCCCTGTACTGAGGACACCGTCAGCAACCCCCACACTGCTGACACTCCCACACTGAGGACACCACCAGCACCCCTGCACTGCCGACACTGTCAGCACACATGCACTGAGGACAACGCTGGCACCCTCGCTCTGCCGACAACACCGGTAACCTTCACTGAGAACACTGCCAGCATTGCAGCACTGCCATTCCATGTACTCAGGACACCGCCAGCAACCCCCACACTGCCGACACAGCCAGCAAACCTGCACTAAAGACACCGCTGGCACCCCCGCATTGCGACATAGCCAACAAACCTGCACTAAATACACTGCTGGCACCCCCGCACTGCTGACATCACCGGCACCCTTCACTGAGGACACTGCTAGCACCGCAGCACTGCCATTCCATGTACTGAGGACACCGTCAGCAACCCCGCTCTGCGACACTGCTGTCACAGTAAGTGCACTATTGGTGTATCCAACCCACATTGTATAACACACTGTATCAGTGTTGGAAATTAGAACTGTACTGCCACATGTTAGTGCCGCCTACTCTGTAACTTAGCTTAGTCAGCCAGCTAGCTGGATGCAACCTAGATGAAGCAAATAATATTTTGAAGTGGTCAAAATTGATTGGAACTTACTGGAAATAAATGTTATTCAGGTTAATTATACTGTAGGAACAAAAACAGGCCCATTTTATGTGATTTTAGCTGTTTGTATGATTTTTTAAGAAAAAAATCCAGATCCAAAACCAAAACACGAAAACAAAACATGGAGGTGAGGTTTTGGCAAAACCAATCCAGATCCAAAACCAGGGGGGATACAGATCCAAAACCAAGACACGAGGGTCGGCACACATCTGTAATATATATATATATATTAGGGATGTGCGCGGACCATTTTTGCCGGATTTGGATTTGGTTCTAATTCATCGTCCGGCTTTGGATTTGGATTTGGATTTGCCAAACTGCGGTGACTGGCTTTGGATTTGGATTTGGATTTGGATTTTTTTACAAAAATTGACAAAAAAAGCTAAAATCACATAAATTGGTGTTTTTTTTCTTCCTAGAGTATTATTAACCTCAATAACATTAATTTCCAGTCAATTTAGACCATATCACAGCTTATAATATTGTTTTCAACATTATTGGCCAAAGGTTGCAGTGAGCTGACTGGTTACTAAGCGACAAAGCAGCGGCACAACGACACAGACACCACAGTATAAAGCACATCTATGACACATTGCCACACAGCAGTGGCAGAAATGAAAAGTAGTGCACCCACGCAGTTGGGTACGGCCAGCAGAGTCACAGTACTTGTTTACAAAGTGGGCTACGGCCCTAGGAGTCACAGTGCACAATCTTATTCGCATTACACCGCACATAGGGCCTGATTCACATTACACCATAAAGTAGTGTCTCTTATTTATGTTACGACACACAGTAGTGCCCCTTTTACACAATGCCCACAGTAGTGACCCTTTTACACAATGCCCACAGTAGCGGTGTCCCTTACACAATGTCCCCCAGCAGTGGTGCACCCTATGCAGTCCCCTTAGTAGTAGGGTCCACTATGCAGTGCCCCCAGTAGAATGCCCCCCAGTAGTATGCCCCCCATTAGCAGGCCCCCCCAGTAGTATGCCCCCCATTAGCATGCCACCCAGTAGTATGCCCCCCATTAGCAGGCCCCCCCAGTAGTTTGCCCCCCATTAGCATGCCACCCAGTAGTATGCCCCCCAGTAGTATGGCCCCCCCAGTAGTAGGCTGCCCCAGTAGCAGGCCCCCCCAGTAGTAGGCTGCCCCAGTAGTAGCCCCCCCTGTAGTATGGGCCCCCCCTGTAGTATGGCCCCCCCTGTATTAGGCTGCCCCAGTAGCAGGTCCCCCCCCAGTAGTAGTAAGCCCCCCCAGTAGTATGCCCCCCCCAGTAGCAGGCCCCTCAGTAGTATGGCCCCCCCAGTAGCAGACCCCCCCCCAGTAGTATAGCCCCCCCCAGTAGCAGGCCCCTCTGTAGTATGGCCCCCCCAGTAGTATAGCCCCCCAAGTAGCAGACCCCCCCAGTAGTGCAGACCCCCCCCAGTAGTGCCCCCGGCCCTTGCACAAATAAAAAAATAAAAAATAAAAACTTACCTGTATCCCCGCTCCCGCGCCGTCCGCTCTGTCACACGCTGAGGAGGGAGCCGGAAGACGGAGCTCATGTGTGAGCTCCAGCCGGCTCCCTCCGTGCAGCAGCCAATGAGAGTCTGTGTGACTCTCATTGGCTGCTGTAACAAACACACAGCTGCCGCTGGCGGCTGTGTGTCTGTGTCTGTGTAGGGCAGAGCGCTATCACTGCGCTCTGCCCTACACGCGAGGAGACCTGATGTCGGATTCTCTAGTGAGAATCCGACATCAGGCGGCCGCCGTTCGGCCCCGAACGGGGATCCGAGTCAGGCGGTGAACACCCGAACAGGGTTCGGGTGGACTCGGATCCCCAATGTTCGGAGCGGTTCGGATTCCACAGAATCCGAACCGCTCATCTCTAATATATATATATATACATATATATATATATATAAACAGAGCTATATACATTCAAATGGGGTCATTAGTATCATTTCCCTGCATTGATTGTAAGGCATAATGATACCTATGGCTACATGCATTTTCTGAAAGGTATCAGTGTATTTTCACCAACAAGTAGATCTTACTGGCTGCTTTGGGGCTCATTTACATTTGGATATAATTCAGTTTTATGGCACACCTCTCAGATGTAGCAGTACACGTCCACTTTACCACTGCGCTCATAGGTGCTGCTTTCACCATCTCCCTGAAATGCTCTTTCAAAAGTAGGCAAGTATGATCTAGAGGAGCATAAACATACTTGCCGACATTCAGCTCCCTCCTTCTGGGAGGGAGCTGAATGTCTGCGCACAGCGGGGGGCGTCGCCTGGTAATGACGTGGTTTTGGGGGAGGGGCCATGCAATCGTGTCATCGTGGCTCTGCCCCCTCTTCATAATGCCAAAAATATTGGCATTGTGAAGCAGGGGGCAGAGCCACAATGATGCGATTCAGCGCGAATCGCATCATCGTGCCCCCCCGCTGCGGTGTTTTCTTGTAATAGTCAGGGAGGCAGGCAGCAGCCGGGAGGCTTGCTTGCCTTCCCGGGGGGTTGGGAGCGGCACCCAATATTCGGGAGGCTCCCGACCAAATCGGGAGGGTAGGCAAGCCTGAGCATAAGGGAATCTGAAAATTACATATGGGAGCAGGTCACACATTCCCAATATATTAACTTCATTAGTAAGTACAGTTGTGAAATTTTTTACTTCTCTCACTAACCACAATTGTACTGTCATTTTATGGATAACGGTAATGATGAATCTCAAAAGATCATGGGCATATTCATCAATATGTACCTTTAAGTGCCGATACTTTGGTAGTGTTTTTGCAATTCAAGATTACTCCAATACGGGGATAGCTGCTGTTCCCACTATCCCTAACACTGCTGAATCCAACACTAATTACTAGCGCAATATTTTTTCATGACAGTGTTAAGGTGCCTACACACGTAGCAATATTTTACCAGATTTGGCCGATTTCGACGAATTGTGATGACAAATGGTGTAAAACATGGCCAAATCTTGAGTTTCCACTCACGATCACGATGCCAGTGCGTGTCCCGGGTTCGTCGTATATAGCATCTTCAGATCTGTCATGCTGTAGGGCAGATTTGCCGATCATGAATACTTTTTGCTCACTATGTATCTCACGATTCATCATACGTCGCGGAATTTGATGGATAGGACCCTGTACACGCCCATTCACCATCTTGTGCAGCATCGTGAATAGAAGAAGGACGCATGATTGGGAGCCTGCACACCTGAAGTCTCGGTTTCAGCACTTTGGTGAGTATTGGTACTGTATTAATGCAACCCCACTGCCCACCAATGTGTGCCACCCACCTACCCACCAATGTGTGTCACCCAATTATAAATGCATGACTCAGCCACTGCCCGCCAGAATGAGGCAGGCGGTGGCTGGGTCATGCATTAACCTCCCATGCCCACCAATGTGTGCCACCCACCTACCCACCAATGTGTGCCACCCAACTATAAATGCATGACCCAGCCACCGCCCCCCGGAATGAGGCGGGCGGTGGCTGGGTCATGCATTAACCTCCCATGCCCACCAATGTGTGCCACCCAACTACCCATCAATGTGTGCCACCCAACTAGAAATGCATGACCCAGCCATCGCCACCAGAATGAGGCGGGCGGTGGCTGGGTCATGCACTAACCTTCCATGCCCACCAATGTGTGCCACCCACCTACCCACTCCCTGCCCCCCAATGTCACGGACCACCTAATAAATAACTAGAAAATCTGAAAACACTCCAAATATATTAAAATTTCAAAAACAAATAAATTACAACAAGATAAACAAATACATTACAACAACATAAACAATTCTGGGCCTGATTCAGAGCCGGACGCTATTTGCGCTCGCTCATTCAGAAAAAGGGGCCGGCTATTTAAATTGAGCGCTCGCTCTTTGCAGTCTGTTGACGCCTCTATGTCTGAGTGAGCGAACTAAACATGTGCTCGCTATTTTGTAAAGACGCCCACTGGCCGTTCGCATCATACGTCATCTCCGCTATTTATTAGATTAATCGATAACATCGAAAGGCATCTGAACTGCTCGTAGTGCTTGTGGTTGGATTTTCCTACCGCAATCATGCGAACAGTTCAGGCTAAGAAACAACCAAGTGACGTGGTCGATGACGCTGCTTTGTTAATTATGCACACCCTTAAAACGCCCGTTTTGACCGTTTGGCACAACTGCATTCGGATCTCCACTCCCCGTTTTCAAGCACCTTCCCCTGTTACCGCCCACAAACGCCTCATCCTGTCACTCAAATTAGCAGGCACTCGCAATTTTGCGAACACACGTTTTCCGACCGCACTGACTGGTTGGCACATGCGCATTATGACCCATACGCATGCACGGATGTGCGAACATCGCTCGGAGCGAACGAGCGGCCGCTTACGAGCGGCTCTGAATCAGGCCCTTTATTACAACAACATAAAATGTATTTCAACAGCATAAACAAATATATTTCCTTTGTTTATGTTGCTGTAATATATTTGTTTATGATGTTGTAATATAACATCATAAACAAATGTATTGCAACAACATAAACAAATATATTACATCAGCAGAAATATATTAAAAACCTGTAAAAAAAAATTTAAATACGAATAAAAACACATTACATTCCTGTAAAAAAAAGTAAACATTACAATACAAATAAAAACACATTACATTCCTGTAAAAGAAAAACATATTACAATACCATAACACAAATCCTGTAAAAAAACATATAAAAAAACATTAAAACATTTAACATTAACAACATTAAAAAAAATCACCAAAAATGTACAATTATAGCTAAAAATGTGTATGGGCCTGATTCAGACCCGCTCGCAAGCGCATTGCGCTCACAAGCGGGTCGATGGTGGCCCAGTGCGCACGCGCGATGTGCGCACTACACGTGCACGAGCCCAGGAGCGAGTGCAAAAAGTGCTCACTCCAGGACTCACTACAAAAGGGGCAGCTGTTGATGTTGATCGACAGCTCGCCTCATTTTGTAGGTGTGGCGGGGGGTGGCTTCACAGACGGAGGCGTTCCCATGTTCGGCCCCACTGACATCAACAGTGATGTCAGTGGGAGAGCTTCCAGCTCAATTTGAGCCAGAAGCTGTTCTGGGGCTTGCGGCCACGAGACCCTACCACAAGGGTCTCGTCGCAAGCCCGATGGTCAAGATGGTCTTGACCATCGCGACCATCATCACTGCCACTCGCTATAGCTGTGGGTGGTCACCCACAGCTATGCAAGCGGCCAGGAGGCCGCTTCTAAAAAAAACAGCGCCCGCCCTGATTCAGAGCGAGTGCTCGCTTTTTGCAAGCACCTCTGAATCAGGCCCAATGTCCATATTTTTGTTCTTCCTAGGAATGTCGATGGATAGTGACCGAGAGTTTATGACTGGATTCTTCGAGATCCTACAGTTCAATGAGTGTCTATGGCGGATAAGCTGTAGACAATACCATATTAAGTCTTACAAATTGGCAGCTGTGGTACTATAACTTGATAATCTTCATCAGTGATCAGGAGTCACAACGCCAGTCTGTCGTCCTGATGGCCGAGAAAGAGGGAGAAGAGGAGGCGGCAGAAGTGAGTGGACAGTCTGAGGAGATTTTAGTAAGTTGCAACACAGTTCATAAACCAAAACCTTTTTTGTTTTAATAATCCCAAATGTCCACTGTAGTCAGTTAGTTCACAGACAGTCCTCCTGCCATGGCACCGCACCCAGTCCGTTGAAATAGGCCATATACTCCTCCCTCACTTCTTTGGCATGTGAGGTTGATGTTGTTTGAATTGGAGGTGCAGACACTGATGTAAACTGGGCAATCTCCGGATGTCCTGCATCTTCTGGTCTAGCAGTGACTGGTCCTCGTTGTGTAGTTTTTCTTCACAGAAAGTTATGCAACACACAGTACGCCATCACGACCTACTCTATCTTGTCCACACGTAGGTTTATGGTGGTGTGGATCCTCTTCTGTCTGGTCAGGCCCCTCTGTGCAAAAGGCTTCATCGCATGTTCATGTAAAGCAAAAGTCTCATCTGCAACAAAAACATAATTGAGGCCGTGCTGTGTCTCGTCCAGTGACGGCAAGTTGAGGGTTTTGTTGGTGAGTCTCTGGTAGAATGCTGTCTGTTTGAAGGACCCACCATCCGAAGCACGCCCATTTTTGCCAACATCCACAAACAAAAATTTGTAGTTGGCATTCACCACTGCCATGAGAACGATGCTGAAGAAGCCTTTATAGTTGTAGTAATATGATCCGGTGTTGGCAGGTGGGATGATGCGTATGTGTTGTTCATCTATGGCTCCTCCGCAGTTAGGGAAATTCCAACGTTGTTCAAACTCTTCAGCGATGCTCTTCCACTCCTCCGTGGTGTTTGGAAACTAGAAAAATAGTAAAAAATGGGTTAAAACATGACTATAATATTTTCTCCTTTTTTTTTCCTATATAGACTCCCATCCAAGAGCCTGATATGTCCTCCATGCCGGACCGAAGATTGATCGGGGACAGCGAGGTGGAAACTTCTTCCCTAGTCCCAACAACCATTCAACCCTCCCCCCATCATGTTCCGCACCTCCCTAATGAAAAAAAAAACACGTGGAAAAGCAGCAGCAGTACACAGAGCAGTAGAACATGTTTCTGCAACAAGCGAAATGCATCCTTCAGAAACAGCTGGATGACATTGATGATTTCACAGCACATATCAACTATAGAATGCGTAAAATGGATGACCCAACTAAGAAAAATTTCCACAGGCTCGTGTATGAGCTATTAATAAGGTCACTAAATAGTAATTTACATTACTCAACTTACATTACAGACCCACTAATGTATTCACCTGCCGCAACCGCCTATGTGAGGCCCCCCCAGTCAGTTGGGGGGGCCTCACATAGGCCCTCACAGTTGGAGGTTCCTCCCCCACCCAAGACCCCACCCACAAGCCATACTGTTTATAATGCTCTGCTGGAGGCAGTGGATGATTTGCCCCGTTATTTGTAACTGTTAGGGTTTTTTTTATTATTATTGTTGCCTGTACTTTCACCAAATTTTATCACTCCCAATAGGTGCTGCTGTATGGTATACGGTGGTGATGACACTGATTGGACAAGGTCACTACTCACATGGCCGGGGCCACAACCTGTACTTGTGCAATGTGTGTATTGGCCTGTTCAAACTGGCATCTGTCCCACCGTATAACATACAGCAGCCTACCTACAGGGATTGATAAAATTTGGTGATAATGCTGTTTTCTTCATTTTATATACATACTGTAAAATTGATATATTAAAAATAGCCACAACATTTTTTTATTTAATACTGTGCAGTGTTGTTGGCACAGTCTTGTTAATAAGCTGTCACAATTATATAAAGAGTTAAAAAAAAACACAAAAACATATAAAAACTTTGTTTCTTTCACAAGAAACAAATGTATAGTGTGTTTTTCTTTTTCTTACCTTGCAATACTGGTACTGCAGCACTTTAATGATAGCCTTGCAGTTCTCCGGGATGATGACGCTCAAGGACTGAGGGGAGATGAGGGTCCCAAACTTCAGGTCTTCCAGTTGCCTTCCTGTAGCCAGGTACCTCATGGTAGCCACCAGTCTCTCTTCAGCAGGGATTGCCCTCCGCCTCTTTGTGTCCTGCCTCCGGATGTGGGGGGTCACCATACTCAGCAACTCCTGGAAAGTGGCGTCATCCATGCGAAGGTAGTTGCGGTAGTCGTCCAGGTTGTTCTCCTTGATCTCCATTAGCAGGGACATGTGAGAGCGAGTATCCCTTTGCAGCAGCCACTCCTTGGTCCAGCATGCTCTCCTCCTCCTTCGCTGGGCCCTCTCCTGGATCACCTTGGCCCCAGCTTGGGCGACCAACACTTTATACTAGGGGTGTGCACCGGCCACTTTTCGTGTTTTGTGTTTTGGTTTTGGATCTGAATCTTTCTTCATGTTTTGGATCTGGCCTGGTTTTGCCAAAACCACCCTTCCGTGTTTTGGGTTCTGGGTTTTGTGTTTTGGATCTGTATTTTGTTTGAAAAAAGCATAAAAACAGCTAAAATCACAGAATTTGTGGGTTTTTTCTGCTCCTATGCTATTATTAACCTCAATAACCTTAATTTCCACTTATTTCCAGTCTATTCTGAACATCTCACACCTCACAATAGTGTTTTTATGTCCAAAAGGTTGCACCGAGGTAGCTGGATGACTATGCTAAGCGACACGAGTGGGCAGCACAAACACGTGGCCCATCTAGGAGTGACACTGCAGTGGCAGACAGGATGGCAGTTTGAAAAACTAGGCCCCAAACAGTACATAATGCAAAGAAAAAAAAGAGGTGCAAGATGGAATTGTCCTTGGGCCCTCCCACCCACCCTTATGTTGTATAAACAGGGCATGCACACTTTAACAAACCAATCATTTTAGTACCAGAGTCTGCCACACGACTGTGGCTGAAATGATTGGTTCGTTTGGGCCCCCACAAAACAAGCTGGCAATTAATCTGTCCCTGCACAAACTGGCTCTACGGAGGCAAGATGTCGTCCTCAACCTCCTCATCCACCGATTCCTCACCCTCTTCAGTGTTGTGTACATCCTCATCCTCACAGAGTATTAATTTGTCCCCGCTGGAATCCACCACCACAGGTCCCTCTGTACATTCTGGAGGCTGGTCTCCCTGGAAGAGTTGATAATTCATTTTTATGAACATCATCTTCTCCACATTTTGTGGAAGCAACCTCCTACGCCTTTCGCTGACAAGGTTGCCGGCTGCACTAAACACTCTTTCGGAGTACACACTGGAGGGGGGGCAACTCAGGTAAAATAGAGCCAGTTTGTACAGGGGCCTCCAAATTGCCTCTTTTTCCTGCCAGTACAGGTACAGACTGTCTGACACGCCTACTTGGATGCTGTGACCGATGTAATCCTTTAACAGACAGATGCACGTTTGTCGCTGCTGCTTTGAGGATGCAGGTGCGGCTACAGCCCACACAATTCACAAAGGCAGAAAAAAAAATAAGAATTTTTTATTTTTTGTGGAGCGCACTTTGAGGGTTACACCACCCTTTAACAGACAGACGCACGCTTGTCGTTGCTGCTTTGAGGATGCAGGTGTGGCTACAGCCCACACAATTCACAAAGACAGAAAAAAAGAATATTTTATTTTTTGTGGAGTGCACTTTGGGGGTTACACCACCCTTTAACAGACTTATGGGACACAGGCGCATGCTTGGCGCTGCTCCTTTGTTGATGCACGTGCAGCCACAGTGTACACAGTTCACAAACACAGAAAATCATTTTTTATTTTGTTTGGAGTGCGCTTTGGGGGTTACAGCGCCCTTTAATGGTCAAGCCAGCCGGCCCTTTATGTATGACACAGGCGCACGCTTGGCGCTACTTTGTTGATAACCGTGCAGCCACAGTGCACACAATTCACAAACACAGAAAAAAAATTTTTATTTTGTTTGGAGTGCACTTTGGGGGTTACAGCACCCTTTAATGGTCAAGCCAGCCGGCCCTTTACTTATGGCACAGGCGCAATTTGTTGATGCACGTGCGGCTACTGCGCACACAATTCACAAACACAGAAAAAATATTATTTTTTTTTGCACTTGGGGGGAGCACCCCTGATGGACAGAGCACCCCCTGGACAACACTACAGCACCCCTTTAGGACTGGGACATTGCATAGGACTTTGGAGTGGATACAGCCCCTATGGACAACTGACTGCACAACACAGTCCAGCCAGCCCCTATGGACTTTGGAGGAGTGGACACAGCCCCTATGGACAACAGCAGCACAGCACAACACAGCCAGCCCCTATGGACTTTGGAGGTGGATACAGCCCCTATGGACAACAGCAGCACAGCGCAACACAGCCAGCCCCTATGGACTTTGAAGGAGTGGACACAGCCCCTATGGACAACAGCAGCACAGCGCAGCACAGCACAGCACAACACTACACTGCACTACCCTACACTACACTACACAGCCCAGCCAGCCCTAACTCCCACCCTCCCTCTTCACTGTCCACAGCCGAGTGAGAAAATGGCGCCGACGCGGGTACCTTATATAGAATCCAAAACCTGCGAGACCTGGAAGGCGGGATGATGACGCTTTGCCTCGATTTCAGATCCGAGTCAGGCGGGAAAAGCCGAGCCTGACTCGGATCGGCCTCGGATCAGGGGGCTCGGGGGGGGGTTCGGATTTCAGAAATCCGAGCCTGCTCACCCCTACTTTATACTGAGAAGCATGCATCAGCACAGAATTCAGGAACAGGATAAAATGCAGGTAGCACACACTTTGTAAAAGGCAAGTCAAATACAAAGCAGAGCACAGTAGCATGGTACAGGGTCCAGCAGGTATACACCTAGCCTCACTAGTAGCAGAGCAGAATGTGCACAGGGTTAAAATGGTGCCTGCTTTTTATACCCCCTAGCTAGCCCCACCCATTTTTAAATTTCCCACCAATCGTGAATATCCTCGTGTTCTGTAAACTCACGATCTATCATGCACGATCTCACGATTTGGACTTCCGACACGATGCACGATAGATCGTGGGATCGTGAATCAAATTGGCAGCTTTTTTGACCTAATCATGCTTAATACTGCCGGGGAGCTCCCGGGGAGAGTACAGGGAAAATCGTGCACGATGTCTGATCGTGAGCACATCGCTATGTGTTTAGGCACCTTTAGTGTACATGTGCAAACTGAGTTCACACATGCGCTGTGGTGGAAGGCTTGCAGTACAGCGGTATGAGTATCTCAACCAAGCAAACTCTGAAAATTTATAAAGAGTTGCTGAAAATTAGATGGCCCCACCTGGACCCTAATAATGGTTGAGACTTACTAAAAACAAGCAGAAAATTGCCTTTCTGCATGTGTAATGTGCCCATTAGGGATCATGATTAGACCCTCAAATTTATATTATTTCTGTATCTTTTAA
The DNA here is from genome assembly GCA_031769625.1 of Taudactylus pleione. Lineage (NCBI taxonomy): Eukaryota > Metazoa > Chordata > Amphibia > Anura > Myobatrachidae > Taudactylus > Taudactylus pleione. Next base: position 469,964 of record JAUIMM010000702.1, on the reverse strand, counting down.
TGATCCATAAGGAACAAAAAGTTAAACATTCTCATTCAGGGGTATATTTATCACAATCCGCATGTGATAAATATTTTTCTCCTAAATTCGCAATGTCAAAATGAATATTTTCAAGTGAAATAACTAAGTTTCTCTTGCCAGAAAACTGGCTCCGATAAGACCCCGTCTTGGCGAAGAGCTAAAAGCAGTGTGTTAGCGCATCACTATCACACTGCTTCCTGGTTCGGGTCCCCGGCAGCCAATGTGCATGCGTGGCCATCGAAAAAATGTGTTAATTAGTAGCCCATAGACTATTGTAGGGTAATGCAGTCCGGAGCTTGGTAAATCCGGCAGCACAACAGCCCCCATAGAAACCTATAGGGGCTGCATTTTTGGCCAAAAATGGAAGGACAGCAGCATATATGAGAGATATCTACCGCGATCCCTCCATAATACATCTGGGGCTACTCAAAATTGTAGGCACCCCTCCCCCCCCCCAAAAGAAAAGTCTGTTTTCGGGGAATATCCTGCAACTATTTAATGATAAATAGGCCCCTTAGAATATTTAATACATGTTCTCATTCATACTATCACTTAAAAAATATAAGGTGGTATCCTTCTTGTAAGAAAAATGTAAAATGGGGTTATATTCACTACTACACCTAAGCCACCTGAAAGTGGACCAAGTGCAGTGTAATCAGGGTCGGACTGGCCCACAGGGGCACAGGGGAAACCCCCGGTGGGCCCCACTGCCCAAGGGCCCACCCCCTCCTCTAGGGATCAGGATCAAAACTGTGCACTTGAATTATCCATTATACATCCAGTATGTTACATTATACTGCACAGTACTATGGTGTATATTCAACAATGCATTGTTGTTATTAATCTATTATATATTGTATGCACTAGCAGTATTTACTAAATATATTTTTTAAGGGGCCCAGATCATGCACTCTGTAACGGTTAGCTAAGCCTCTGTGGAGGATGGCCACACCCCTTCTGGATGCTGGCCACACCCCTAAATATGGGCCCCTATCACTGCATTACCCCGGTGGGCCCTTCATGCTCCAGTCCAGCACTGAGTGTAATGCATCATTTTGTTTACTTGTGATGTTTATTACACTACAGGTTGAGTCTCCCATATCCAAAATGCTTGGGACCAGGGGTATTTTGGATAGCGGAATATTCCGTATTTTGGAATAATTGCATATAATATTAAAATGTCTAAGGTATAGGGCCCAAATCTAAACACAGAATGCATTTATGATTTATATACACCTTATACACACAGCCTGCAGGTAATTTTATACAATATTTTCAATAATGTTGTGGCTCAAACAAAGCTTGTGTACATACATGAAATTTATTTATGTATCATATACACCTTATACACACAGCCTATAGGTCATTTTATACTTTATTTTTAATAATTTTGTGCCTTAAACAAAGTTTGTGTACAATGAACCATCAAAAATCAAAGTTTTCACTATCTCAGTTATGCTAAAAATATTCCGTATTTCGGAATATTTGGATATGGGATACTCAACCTGTACTACATTTTCTTTTGACTATATTTGACATCTGTGTCATACATTGGGTCTAAATCTGAGTTGGATGCAGACGCCCACTGTTTGTCATTCATAGACGCTGAAATAGCTTGGTGCATCTAAGTATCATTGAAACTTGCAACTGCCCTACAGCAGGTTCTACTTCTCCATCTGAGTATGGCCTCTTATGTGAGCAGTTCAGTACACAACCTATTCCTGCAAAACACTCACAATACGCCTGCGACAGTCCCATAAGAAACAATGGGTGGGATGTAATAGGGTGCGAGTTCATTCGCGAGTACAAATTCAAACCTTGTTGCACATTTTGAAGGTGTGAGTTTTTCCAGCTACTGCCAAATGTAATAGGGTGTGAGTTTTCAGGGTGCCACGTAATTCTCATTCAACTTCACGTGAGAATTCACACTAGGAAGCATGGAGAGTCTGACCAACCAGAATGCGAGTTTCAGAATGCGAGTTGCACAGTATTAAAGAAAGTCACCCATTGGCACACAAATTGCCTGACTTGTACCTCACAAATCCTATATAAGTCCCACCTCAGCCATTTTGTCCTTTGATAAGGTGTTTGGGTAAGAGAGGAGAGTTTGATTGTGTGAGGGTATTATAGTTTCAGGCTGCGAGTTGTTGGAGAGAAGGAGTAGGAGGAGGTGATGACACTGCCTGAGAGTGAGGAGGAGGGAGATAGTGAGGAGCAGGAAATACATGAAGAGGAGCAGGACATGCAAGGGAGGAGGAGGTAGATAATGATGACGAGCCAGCTTCTCCTTTACCTGGCAAGACAGGAATGTGCGCTTCACATTTGAAGAAAACTGCACCCTCGTACATGCCCTGGTGCCAGTGTTTCAGCACCTCCTCGAAGTCCAGGCACACCGTACTCCCCTGGCCAGAAAGAAGGCTGTGTGGCAAGGCATCACAGATGCAGTAAATTCCGTCAGCTACTGCCAGCGTGATGTTGCCAACATCAAAAAGCGCTTCAATGATGTGTAGAGTGTCTTGAAGGTGAAGCTGACAGACGTGCTGAAAGAGTCCCGCAGGACAGGGGGTGATGCAGATAATCCAGCCAGAAATCCTCCCAGGAACCCACATAGAGAACCCAAGGCCCTTCTGGTGAGTATACAAAAAATGTTTGCACTTTTTTATATCTGTACCAATCTAAGGGCCTGATTCAGAGCCGGACGCTCTGACCAGAGCGCTCGCTCTGAATCAGGGCCCCCCTACATGAAAATGGAGCGGCCTCTTGGACGCTCGCATAGTTGTGGGTGACCACCCACAGCTATAGCGAGCATCCATGATGATTGGGCTTGCGACGGAGACCCTGCGCTAGGGTCTCGCTACCGCAAGCCCTGGAGTAATTTTGGCTCTATCAGAGCCAAAATCACTCCCACTGACATCACTACTGATGTCAGTGGGGCCGGCTTCAGACGGTAGGCGTTCCCATGGGAACGCCTCCATCTGGCAGCCACGCCGTCCTGCGCTCGCGAGCGGATCTGAATGACCCCCTAAGTCAGTTTGCAGTTACTATTAGACCAGGAGTGCCCATTAAGCTGCCCTCCTTCTGCTGTAGAACAACACATCCCAGCATAGCCTGACACAGTTTGACCATGGATACATTTCTAATCTGTCAGGGCATGCTTGGATGTGTACAGGAGTGCTGCTTATTTGTCACCCCAATGACATAGCCATTTGACAGTTAAACTGTTCCTGAATAAATATCACTAAATGTAGTTACAAAATAAAGTTGATTGTGAGGTACAGTAACTACATAATTGCCTACTATGCTGCCCTGCTTCCGGGAGGGGGCAGCCAGGTCTGCAGAAAATGAAGGTGTGGCAGCTGGGAAAATGGGCGGTACAGGGAGCGTGGCAGCACGATCAAGAAGACAGGCATTGTATAGCGGGGGTGGGGCTAATATGATGCAATGGGCGGGTCCGGTGGGTGCGAGCGGGGGTGCTGACGATGGAGAGAGGTGTGGGAGACTTGCCTACCTTTCCGGGTGGCCCGGAGCACCACCCAATTTTCGGGAGCCTCCCATTGGTTTGACATTTGAACAATGTCAAACCAAAAGCCAATAAACAGTTTACTTGTTGTTAAAATTCCATTATTAAAAAATGGTGGTTGTCTATTTTCAAAAATGATGTCTATTCAGCAACAGATGCATGTACATTAACAAAAATAGGCCACTGAAAATATTTATATTTATTTCTTCAGCTGCACAACAGAAAAAAATAAGGCTGCTGCCAAAAAGACACATCCACACATGGAAGAGGAGGAAGCTGGTGAGTCCTAAACAAATTTAAAGATAAAATAAAAAATCAGCACATGGGTCAGCAAGCCACAGAAAAACATCTATAATGTCACATCAGTAACATTAGTAACAACCATCGTGACATTTAGCCACATACCCATTAAACCAGGGGTCAGGGAACTTTACCTTTTACCCCAAAATATATTTAGATATGCCGACGTTACCCCCTTGATTTGAAAGGTAGGAAATCCTATAGTAGTGCCCCCATATAATGCCCCTGTAGTAGTGCCCCCATAGTTATGCCCCTGTAGCAGTGCCCCCATATAATGCCCCATTAGTAGTGCCCTCATAGTTATATACCTGTAGCAGTGCCCCCATAGTTATGCCCCTGTAGCAATGCCCCCATAGTTATGCCCCTGTAGTAGAGCCCTCATAGTTATGCCCCTGTAGTAGTGTCCCCATAGTTATGCCCCTGTAGTAGTGCCCTCATAGCTATGCCCCTGTGGCAGTGCCCCCATAGTTATGCCCCTGTAGAAGTGCCCCCAAAACTTATTTATTATAGTACTGATATGATTTATGCCACATTACATGGTTTAATGCAGTGGTCGGAGAACAGAGGTAAATTACCCCATTTGGGGTAAAACTGAAATTCCTGGGGGTAATGGACGGACAGCCGGGCATGCATATGAATCATTGCATGCCCGGCTGTCCGTCCATTATCCCCAGGAATGGAGGTTACTACTACAGGGGCATAACTATGGGGGCACTACTACAGGGACATAACTATGGGGGCACTTCTACAGGGGCATAACTATGGGGGCACTGCCACAGGGGCATAGCTATGAGGGCACTACTACAGGGGCATAACTATGGGGACACTACTACAGGGGCATAACTATGAGGGCTCTACTACAGGGGCATAACTATGGGGGCATTGCTATAATAGGGGCTGCCCTGTGTGGTGTAGGGGTACGTTGCCCTTCAAAAAAATATAATTTTTAGAGGGGCTGCCATGTGTGGTGTAGGGGTATGCTGCCCTGTGCCCTGTGTGCCGCCCACTTGTGTCGCCTAGCATAGTCATCCAGCTACCTCGGTGCAACATTTAAGCCTAAAGACAATATTGTGAGGTGTTCAGAATAGACTAGAAATGAGTGGAAATGATTGTTATTGAGGTTAATAATAGCGTAGGAACAAACAAAAAAAATTCTGTGATTTTAGCTGTTTTTATGCTTTTTTCCAAAAAATTACAGATCCAATACCAAAACCCAGAAGGGTGGTTTTGGCAAAAGTAATCCAGATCCAAAACACGAAGAAAGATCCAGATCCAAAACACGAAGAAAGATCCAGATCCAAAACCAAAACACAAAACACAAAAAGTGGCCAGTGCACACCCCTACAAAGAACCAAGGAAATGTAAGCAGTCTCTATTTTAACCACTAGATGGAGGTTTAGGATAAGAAAATGCACCCTTTGCTTATTCCATACATGGTACATTTCTACTAATTAGAAATGTGTGAACTGTATACAGTATATTTTGTATGAAAAGACACAAATATGTGCAGCTTGTTTTATCATATGTAACACATTTATGGTTACAAAATGTATTTATAAAATTGTATTCATTGTTGGTAATAGCAGTTTAATAATATTGAGCCTGATTCAGCTTTCGGAATAGAGGACCTGATTTATTAAGGATCGCAACTGCAACAGCGCATGCAGTTGGCCGATTGTTGCATACTGCGCATGCATCGTAGTGCACGTAGGCTACACTGCGATTGCACTGCGATTATGCAGAGCACGGTAGGCAATCGCAGATTGAGTGACAGATAGTCAGTGTTTGGATATAGTGACAGGGGAGTGGTTGGAGAAATGCAGGCGTGCCTGTCTGTTTGAACGTCGTTACATGGGCGTGCCTAAATTACCTTCTGCGACGGTATACGCAGCTTGAGTGCTTACTGCGTGCAACGAGGTTAGCAATTTGTAAGTAAGGTCAGGGCTGCTGTAACTCTGCGTGAGGGGACGATGGTACTCGATTTTACTGATATATATGCAGGACTGCAAGGTATTGAAATAGCGGTAGTGGGAGGCTGTGGATGACTATGCTGGCAGTGCGACAGCATTGCGATAGCATTCATTAGCATATTTTTGCTACAGACTTGCGTGTGATTACAGAGCTGCGATCACAATAGTGATCCATAATGAATCAGGCCCAGAGTACGATATTGCAAGTAACTGTGTATCTTGGTATAAGCATGCTGCACTGCAGGTGGGGCAGATGTAAAATGTGCAAAATTAGTTAGATTTGGGAGGGGTGTGTACAAACTGAAATCTAAATTGCAGTGTAAAAATAAAGCTGTGCAGTATTTGTGGGCTACATGCAAAATCAACCAGTATTTACCCCACATGCAAAATAAATGTATGTATTTGCACCCCTTGCATTGCAACAAGGTTTGTCCTGGTTCACAATTACTTGCAATATCGTACTCTGGGGTTAATTCACCAGTGCTATTCTGCAAGTGCGCAGAATGGGTCCTGCTAACACGCATGTGTAAGCGGGGTCATCGGCGCGGGACCGGCAAGCGTCGTCGTTCCGAGCGGCATGGTGCGCGGGCCAGAGATGGGGCTGGATGTGCTTGCATCTGAAAAGATTCAAGCTCGTCCAATCAGAGATGCGTGCCATAATTGGTGCCATTATGCAGTAATGGCTCACGGGTGGACAGCCAATCCGGTTCTGATGTGGCAAGCGGGGCGAGTCAGTTCATCAGGGGAGATCAAGCAAGGAGGATCATCTGCAGAGAAGAAGAGCTCCAGAGGCGCCGGAAAACGCTGGAAGATGCCGCGCTCAACACAAGAAGACGGAAGCGCTGTTGCTGAAGGAGTAAGACCGCGGCGGGCGGTGGGCAGCGGAGCCGAAGCTGAGGACCGGAGAGCTCTGCAGTGGAGGGAAGTTAAAGAGCTTATCGAAGTTCCCCACTGCAGACTCTCCCAACGGAAAGGGTAGGCGGCCGTTGGCCACCTTTACTTATATTTAAATCCTCCCTATGGCACCTGTTGTCGGGCCTAAAGCCCATGAGCACATTCAGGCATTAGGCCTGTGGACATAAGGCTAGGGGACATCAGTGGGCATTAGGCCCTATAGGGAACTTTTGCCCTCAGGCGTCAGTGTCCTGGGTATTAGGCCCAGGTCATTAGGGCATAAGTAGGCGGGCACTAGGCCCATGCCATCAGCCAGGCCTAAGGCCTGTAAACACCAGAGGCGGCCCTGTGATATAAAGTGGTCTGGGCATTAGGCCCAGATCACTAAACTACCACCAGTGGCGGCCCCGCAATATAAAGTGGTCTGGGCATTAGGACCAGATCACTAAACTACTAACAGAGGTCGGTCCCGCATTATAACGTGGTTTGGGCATTCGGCACAGATCACTAGACTCTCACCAGAGGCGACCCTGCATCAAAGTGGTCTGGGCATTCGGCCCAGATCGCCAGACCGCACAGATCACTAGACTCTCACCAGAGGCGACCCTGCATCAAAGTGGTCTGGGCATTCGGCCCAGATCGCCAGACTGCCGCAAACAGGTGGGCCTGCAGTAACAAGTGGTCTGGGCATTAGGCCCAGATCCCTAGAGATCAGCCACAAGAAGGTGGGCCTGAATTGAAAGGTGGTCTGGCAACAGGCCAGAACACAGGAGACCACCCACAAGTCGGTGGGCCTGCGTAATAGCATGACCTGGGCTTTAGGCCTGGATCACTAGGTACCGAGTGCTGGTAGGTGGCTTGTGGGATAAGGTAATCTGAGTATTAGACTCAGATCACCTGTGTTAGCCCCAGATTGGTGGGACTGAGTACCGGGAATACAATCAGGTAACCCAATTGGTACAGTATTGTATGTGTGATTTGTCTGCTGAAGGAAGGGCGGGGAATTGTTCTGTTTGATTCTTAGGGGCTGGCGGACAACCCGTCAAGGTGACAAGAGATTCAGTGTGAGTATCTCTTGGTATTGGTCTGTCCCTCACCTGAGCGTCAGATAGGGGATCTCGCACAACGGTGGGAGATCCAAAAATCTATACCTCTCTTCTCTGTCCATCTTTTCTTGAGCACTGGTTAGGGGATCTCACACAATGGTGGGAGATCCAAAGTGCACCTGAGTGTGTGAGCACTGTATAGGTGAGAATTGGGTAGCTGAGGCTTCGTGCCAATGATGACCATTCACCCAACCGGTGAAGGTCGCCGTCAATCCTAACACTTATAAGAGTCACCAAGGACAGAAGGATTACTATTGATTACCCGGTTTTCCTTACAGCACCAGGCTTGTTTGACCCCGATACCTACTCGGTGAAGAGGATCTGGACTATAGGGCGGGCGGTAGTTTGGAAACGAAGACTTCAGGCCTCTGCCGTGGAAAGTGGTGAGTGTTGGCTAACGAAATTTATTTGCGCATCTTACATTTGGCGTAGTCGGCAGGATGTCGGCTGACGAAGAAAACAAGGGGGCAACTGGACGGGTCGACATTGGCTCTGCCCTTGCCCATCTGCCTCGATATGATGGCCGCAATTTGCAGTTGGAAGATTGGAAATCCCGACTCAAAGGAATTGCCCTCTTGTATAAAGTGTCTGCAGAGTTGAAACATCAGTTGGCTCTGAACTCTCTCGAAGGGGAAGCCAGACGTACTTTCCTTTTGAGACCGGAGGAAGACCGTGATTCCCTAAAAAAAAGTACTAAAGATTCTTGGGGATCTTTATGGGAACACATCATCGGCTGGTACCCTTCGACAATGGTTGTTTGCCCGTTTCCAGAGAGGATGAGTCCATTCCTCAGTTTGCTAATGCACTTCAGGAATTGATGGGCGAAATTCAGAGACGCGATCCGGATGGGATGGGTGCACTTCCAAATACTAGCCAGATGTTACGAGATCAATTCGCAATGGGGTTGAGGAATGTCCCGCTGCGACAAATTTTGTTGGATAAGATCACGCAAGATGACAAACTGACTTTTCACCAGATACAGATAGACGTCGTGTCCAGGGACCGAGGTGCAAACTTTGGTCCATATGCTGTCACTCCACAGTGGGTACACCCCACGTCTGCCCCCGTGATGGACTGGGAGACCAACCCTTTGGAAACATGCGTTCAAGACTTTAAAGCAGCATTTTCTAAGGCAACCCGGGAAATGAAAGAAGAAGGTTCCCGGCTAAGAGAGGAAGTATACCGGCAAAGAGACAGCAAAACTGGAGAAGAGGAGTACCGACCCACAGAATCAGAAGGATCCAGAGGAAGAGGTGTTGGGACTCGACAGAAGGGAACTAGGGGCCTTCGATGCTACCTTTGCAATCGGCTTGGACACATTGCCCGGAATTGTACTGAGGCAATTTCTGAGCCTCAGTTAAACTAGAATCCCTCACGGTAAGGGGACCACCCGCGGGGGAGTTACTTGGAGAGATAGCCATTGTCAACTCAGCTGAATTTGTAGGGGAGTGTCCCATTGTTGTTGGATGCCTTGGGGTAAAAAGTCAACAATGTTTGTTATACAGGTTCTCAGGTGACCACCATGTCCGAGGACTGTTTTTTGAGACATTATTCTCACCTGAAGGAATCTGTTTCGGAGAGTTGGGTCACTCTCACCGCAGCTAACAACCTCCCTATTCCCGTGGAGGGAGTTGTCTGGATGGAAATAGAAGTTTGTGGCCGAAAGTTGGGGAAGAAAGGTATTCTTGTGGTTGGTAGCACAGGTTTGAGTCATGGACCGGTGATCATTGGTATGAATATATTGAAAGACCTGGATCAAATTTTGTTTCAAGAGAATGGTCCTCGGTACTGGACACATTTTGGGGTCCAACAACCGGTTCAACAAGCCTTCCAACAAGTGGGACAGCGGTGTGGGGCCCAGGGAAACGGAAATGAATCTTTGGGCCTCATTAAAACCAGCCATCGCCAACGAATAGATCCACCCCCTCGTCAGGAGATAGTACTCCCCCTGGAGGTGCGTACCCATCAGCGATTGGACGGGTTCGAGGTAATGATAGAACCCGCAGGCTTCCTTGGAATAGAGTCTGGAATAGTTCTGGCTAGAACTTTGTCAGTAGTCAAGGAAGGGAGGGTGTTGGTCCGGATATGTAACTTAGGGGAAAAACTTCAGCGTGTCCCAGCAGGAGCTACAATTGCCCAAGTGGTAGCTATTGATGATGATGGTGTCCGCAGAGGCCAAAGTATTTTGCTTCAGTCAGAAGCCACTGAATCATGGCCAATGTCAGTACAGGTCGAGCAAGAGGAAGAACCGTGTACAGAGTGGAATGGAGGGATAATAAGGGAGCAGATGGATGTCTCGTTAGCTGACTGTGACTCAGATACTGTGCGGAAGTTGGACCAGATGCTGTGGAGACGTCAGAAAGCTTTCTCGAAACATGAGGAAGATTTTGGATACACAGAAGATTTACAACATGAGATTTGCACTGGAGACACCTTACCCATTCGTGAAAGATACAGGCCTATTCCCCCGAAGCTTTACCAGGAGGTCAAGACAATGCTTCAACAAATGCTGGATGATCAAGTAATTCAGGAAAGTAAGAGGCCATGGGCAGCCCCCATAGTGTTGGTTAGGAAGAAGGATGGGACCATCCATTTTTGCGTGGATTACCGGAGGCTGAACAGTTGCACCGTATGGGATGCCTATCCTCTACCTCGGATTGAGGAGTCCCTGGCGGCTTTAGGTGAGGCCAAGTTTTTTTCCACCTTAGACTTGGCCAGTGCATACTGGCAGGTACCAGTTGCCACGCAAGATCAAGAAAAGACTGCGTTCATTACACCCATGGGACTTTTCGAGTTTTGTCGCATGCCATTCGGGCTCACCAACGCCCCGGCCACCTTTCAGAGGATGATGTAGCGGTGCCTGGGAGATTTGAATTTTGAAACCCTCCTGATTTATCTAGATGATAGCATTGTGTACTCATCCACTGTGGATGAACATTTAGCTCGTTTGGAGGTGGTCCTACAACACCTGGAGGGATATGGGTTGAAGGTCAAACCTAGGAAATGTCACATACTAAAGACCAGTCTGGAGTATTTAGGGCATGTGGTGTCGCGTGATGGGGTGCATCCCACACTGAGTAAAATTGCAGCCGTGCAAGAATGGAAGACACCCAGTACAGTGACTGAGTTACGAGCATTCCTGGGGCTGGTCGGTTATTACCGACGTTTCATCAAGAATTTTGCTAAGATTGCTGAGCCACTCCATGCCCTATTGCGAGGGGTGGCCACGACTAAGAAAACTCAAGCAGTGGCATGAGTTTTCCCAAGAGGTGGCCTTTGTACGCTTAAAGCAAGCTCTCACGGAAGCTCTCATGGAAGCCCCCATTTTGGCCTATGCCAATTTTGAGACACCGTTTGTTTTGTATACTGATGGGAGCTTACAAGGCCTAGGGGCCGTACTCACTCAGGTTCAGGATGGCCAGGAGCGAGTGATTGCCTACGGGAGTCGTAGTTTGAGAGAGACAGAGAGGAATACAGACAACTACAGTACCTTCAAGTTGGAATTATTGGCTGTAGTCTGGGCTGTAATTGAAAAATTTGCTGAATATCTGACAGCCACACATGTAGATATCTTTACTGACAATAACCCTCTGGCCTATTTGGGGACTGCCAAGCTTGGGGCCCTGGAACAACGCTGGGTAGCTTGGTTGGCTAAGTTTTCCTACACCATTCGTTATCGGGTGGGAAAAAGTAACGGAAATGCTGATGCTTGATCTCGATTCCCTGTAGAGGTCCCTGGGACACCGGGGGATGAAGAATGGGAGGAGGTAGAAGTCCCTGATCTGACATGTGTGAGGAAATCGGGAACACAGGGTGATCGGAATGTAAAGGATTGTGCCACGATACTCCGGAATACCAAACAATATTGGGCACGCGAGCAGCAGGAGGACCCAAGTTTCAGAGCTATTATGCAATGGGAAAGGAGTAGGCTTACTCCTTTCTGTCAAAAACTGCTGCGTAAGTGGGATCAACTAAAGGTTTGTGCAGGTACTCTCCGTCATCGCACCTACCTTAGTTCGGAGCTCCAGTTTGTAGAGCAGGTAGTGGTACCGGAGGCGTTGGTCCGACCACTGATTGAAAAAGCACACCAAGAAGGAGCACACTTGGGAAGTGAGAAGACCTATCAATGGTTGCAACGTCAGTATTTTGCACCTCAAATGCAGAACATGGTCGTTCGGGTCTGTCGGTAGTGTAGACGCTGTGGAGTGGTCAAACCCTCGGAACAACATGCGCCTATTCAGACCATCTGTACAAATCGACCATTAGAGCTATTGATGATAGATTATGTGCTGATTGGAGAGTCTGTTAGTAGTCATCAATAAGCTTTGGTGATGACGGACCACTTCACTAAGTTTACTGTGGTAGTACCAACCCGTGACCAGATGGCTGAGTCAGCTACCAAAGTGATTTTGGAGAATTTTATACGGCAATATGGACGTCCCGAAAGGATACATTCAGATCAGAGAGCCTGTTTCCAAGGGTGGCTAATGGAACGTCTGTGTCAATTGTACAGGCTACAAAAGTCCCGTACAACTCCATACCACCCTCAGGGTCATGGGACCTGTGAAAGGTTCAACCCGGACCTTGTTACAGATGCTCCGACCCTTGGAAGAAACAAAAAAATGGAGATGGCCTGAACATGTGCAAGAATTAGTTTGGGCCTACAATAATAGTGTGCATAGTACTACCGGGTTTTCTCCTTTCTGTTTGTTGTTCGGTCGGCCGGGCCGAGAAGTTCAGGACTTAGTACTAACCGAGTCCACCGATGGGGAGGAATCGCTTCCTACAGGCTGGGTGGAGGAAAATCGGCGGCGTCTGAAAATTGCTCCTGATGTGATTGAAAGGATGATAGCCGATCATAGATGTACCCCGGCTGTTGCGTGAGGGGTTGAGCCGTTTTCCGTAGGCCAATGGGTCCTGGTCCATATGACTCACCTGGGGAGCAAACTATCTGAGCGTTGGGAGGTTTTACCTTATGTGATCAAATGTCGTTTGTCAGCTGAAGGACCGGTTTATCAGGTGGAATCTACTGATGGTCTGGCGCAGGTGCGGACTCTTCATCGTGACATGTTACGTCCCTGTCTTTTCCCGGCTTCATCAGAGGGGAACACCATAACTGACCTCATTCAGAATGATTCACGTAATGAGGAGAGCATGTTGTCAATTCCGGCTGGAGTGGACAACCTCGGAGAAGAATGGTGGACGTCAGTGGAAATTCCTGATGTGAATGAAGTCTCCGATGTTCCAGAGTCAGATGCTGCGGGTGTAACCCTCTTACCTAGACGTTCTCAACAGTTCAATCGTGGTGGCCTGGGCCTTGATATGCTGATCCCAACTTTGTCTGGTCTCGGACCTCCTTTGTAGGGACTACAAAGGACACAGGGGGTGTAAATGTAAGTGGGGTCATCGGCGCAGGACCAGCAAGCATCGGTGTTCCGGCCGGCACAGTGCGGCGGCCAGAGATGGGGCTGGACGAGCTTGCATCTGAAAAGATTCAAGCTCGTCCAATCAGAGATGCAGCTTTTGAAATCGGCGCAGTTTGCGAGCCAGTAATGGCTCACGGACGGACAGCCAATGCGGTTCTGATGTGGCGAGCCAATCATGGCTCGCTGCATCATGGCTCCGCCCACTCGCAGCTCTATATATTAGGTGCTGCTGAGCGGGGCGAGTCAGTCCGTCAGCGGAGATCAAGCAAGGAGGATCATCTGTGGAGAAGAAGAGCTCCAGAGGCAGCGGAAAATGCCGGAAGACGCCACACTCAACACAAGAAGACGGAAGCACTGTTGCTGAAGGAGGAAGATGGCGGCGGGCGGCGGAACTGAAGCTGAGGACCGGAGAGCTCTGCAGTAGAGGAAAGTTAAAGAGCTTATCGAAGTTCCCCACTGAAGACTCTCCCAACGGAAAGGGTAGGTGGCCGTGGGCCACCTTTACTTATATTTAAATCCTCCCTAGGGCACTTGTTGTTGGGCCTAAAGCCCATGAGCACATTCAGGCATTAGGCCTGTGGGCATAAGGCCCGGGGACATCAGTGGGCATTAGGCCTATAGGGAGCTTTTGCCCTCAGGCGTCAGTGACCTGGGTATTAGGCCCAGGTCATTAGGGTATAAGTAGGTGGGCACTAGGCCCGTGCCATCAGCCAGGCCTAAGGCCTGTAAACACCAGAGGTGGCCCTGTGATATAAAGTGGTCTGGGCATTAGGCCAAGATCACTAAACTACCACCAGAGGCAGCCCCGCAATATAAAGTGGTCTGGGCATTAGACCCAGATCACTAAACTACTAACCAAGGCGGACCCGCATTATAAAGTGGTTTGGGCATTCGGCACAGATCACTAGACTCTCACCAGAGGTGACCCTGCATCAAAGTGGTCTGGGCATTCGGCCCAGATCACCAGACGGCCGCAAACAGGTGGCCCTGCAGTAACAAGTGGTCTGGGCATTAGGCCCAGATCCCTAGAGATCAGCCACAAGAAGGTGGACCTGAATTGAAAGGTGGTCTGGCAACAGGCCAGAACACAGGAGACCGCCCCCAAGTCGGTGGGCCTGCGTAATAGCGTGACCTGGGCTTTAGGCCTGGATCACTAGGTACTGAGGGCCTCATTCAGAGACGGTCGGAGGATGCAAGCGGTCGCTCAGAAACTGGGCGGATGCTTGCATCCTGACCGCCCGCCTCTGTTTCGGTCGTTAGGCTGTGGGTTTACACCCACAGCTCTAACGACCGCTAGGGTGATGGTCGAGATGGTCAGAGGTAGGGTCTCACTTGTCGTAAGCCCCGGAGAGCTTCTGGCTCTGTCAGAGCCGGAAGCTCTCCACTGACATCACTAGTGATGTCAGTGGGACCTCCCCCAAACGGTAGGCGTTCCCATGGGAACGCCTCCATTTGGGCTGCCACCCCCCGGCCCGCCTTCCAAACGGGGTGAGCTGTCAATCAACATCGACAGCTCGCCCCCTTTGGAAAGAGACCCGCTACAACCGGGGATGTCGGTCGTAGCGGGTCTCACGCATGCGCACGAAGGAGCCGGCTCCCTCGTGCGCATGCGCACTTGACAAACATCGAGGCGGCCGTGCGGTTGTAGACCCTGCGGCCACCTCTGAAGGAAGGCCTGAGTGCTGGTAGGTGGCTTGTGGGATAAGGTAATCTGAGTATTAGACTCAGATCACCTGTGTTAGCCCCAGCTTGGTGGGACTGAGTACTAGGCTCAGGATACTGAGTAAGTTTCCCTCGGGAGTCAGTACAAGGGGCTGTCCAGCCTCGGTGCTGAACCCCTGCAGTGGGAACTCTGAAGATCCAGCCCAGAGAGTCAAGGCAGCGGTATTGTTTTCTCAGAAGGGCACAGACAGGGCCGGCCGCATGAAGAGAGAGAGGGACAGCTGTATTGAGAGTGTCTCGGCTAGATATTTATTGTTGCTAAGCCTAGTTTATATAAAGTGTAATAAGATGTTTACCTGTTGGCTGTATTTATTCTTCTCGTTACCTCAGCGGAGAGTTGGTGAAGCCACATACTTCACCTACCCACCTGGTTTCCGGGAGTGACGTTAATGCTTCCGGGCATACAATCAGGTAACCCAATTGGTACAGTATTGTATGTGTGATTTGTCTGCTGAAGGGCGGGGAATTGTTCTGTTTGATTTTTAGGGGCTGGCGGACAACCCGTCAAGGTGACAAGAGATTCAGGGCCTCATTCAGAGGCGGTCGGAGGATGCAAGCGGTCGCTCTAACGACCGCCAGGGTGATGGTCGCAATGGTCAGAGACCATCGCGACCATCGGGGCTTACGACGAGACCCTTGTCGTAAGCCCCGGAGAGCTTCTGGCTCTGTCAGAGCCGGAAGCTCTCAACTGACATCACTAGTGATGTCAGTGGGGCCTCCCCCCCTCCGTTTGGGCTGCCACCCCCCCGGCCCGCCTTCCAAACGGGGCGAGCTGTCAATCAACATCGACAGCTCGCCCCCCTTTGGAAAGAGACCCACTACGACCGGCGCTGTCGGTCGTAGCGGGTCTCACGCATGCGCATGAAGGAGCCGGCTCCCTCGTGCGCATGCACACTTGACAAACATCGAGGCGGCCGTGCGGTCGTAGACCGTACGGCCACCCCTGAATGAAGGCCTCAGTGTGAGTATCTCTCGGTATTGGTCTGTCCCTCACCTGAGCGTCAGATAGGGGATCTCGCACAACAGTGGGAGATCCAAATATCTACACCTCTCTTCTCTGTCCATCTTTTCTTGAGCACCGGTTAGGGGATCTCACACAACGGTGGGAGATCCAAAGTGCACTTGAGTGTGTGACCACTGTATAGGTGAGAATTGGGTAGCTGAGGCTTCGTGCCAATGATGACCATTCACCCAACCGGTGAAGGTCGCCGTCAATCCTAACGCTTATAAGAGTCACCAAGGACGGAAGGATTACTATTGATTACCCGGTTTTCCTTACAGCACCAGGCTTGTTTGACCCCGATACCTACTCGGTGAAGAGGATCCGGACTATAGGGCGGGCGGTAGTTTGGGAACGAAGACTCCAGGCCTCTACCGTGGAAAGTGGTGAGTGTTGACTAACGACATTTATTTGCACACCTTACACATGCTAGCCCTTAAATGCCTCTACCTGATTGACAAGAAATGGCATTTAAGGAGCGTCGCAGTGGCGGGTGCTGTTCCCAGAGACGGGGCGTATCCACCCCTTTTTATGGTAGTGGCAAGCCCAGGATCTGCGTTGATCAACACAGTATCCTGGGCTCACAAGCTGGCCAGGCTGAGTAAGCCTCAGCTTACTCAGCTGTCAGGCCGCCCAGCATCGTCCAACATCGTGACCATCTACCACCGATAGTCACGATGTTCACAATGGTAATCCCAGCACTGCGACGTCTGTCGCAGTGCTGGGATCGCAAATGCAGCAGGGGGTTTTATACACCTCCTGCTGCATTTGCTTTATTGCAAAGATGCAATTGCAAAGCTGCCTGCATGTAGCCCCTCTGTTCCCAAAGCTGAATCAGGCCCATTGTACTGATGGAATCGGTATAGGTTGGAATCCCGACAGCGGCTGCCCGACATGGGTGAAAATCCAGATCGTCCCTAAGGTAAGTATTCAATAACCTAATTCCCTCCCCTAACCCTAACCCTCCTTAGGGGTGCCTAACCCTAACCTTCCCCCCAGTGCCTAACCCTAATCCCCCCTCTAAGTGCCTAAACCTAACCCCCCCCTTCACTGCTGCCTAAACCTAAGTCCCCCGGGGGGGTGCCTAACCCTAACCCTCCCCTTAGCCTAACCCTAACCTCCCGGGGGGTGCCTAACCCTAAATCCCCCCCCCGGGAGCCCTAAACATAATCCTCCCCTCCCCCCCGCGGCTGTCCACGCTCGGCGCCCGGCATCACTTCGATCAGGATGCCGGGCGCCGGTCTCCCGGCGTTGGTAAAATGACAGGCGTCTAGATTTAGACGCCTGTCATTTAACCCTCACCAGGATTTAAGCAGTCGGGAAGCCGGCTGTCGGGATTAGGTCCACCGGCTTCCCGACTGCATACCGTACTGATAAGTTTTTGAGGCCTTATCATCAATATGATGCTACACTTAAACACTATAAACAAATATATTAAATATCTGAAATGATTAACAATTCTACTGCATGCACTACTGGTCCTGATACCGGTTTGTATTTGTTAGTGATGACTGTTAACTGTGTCTGATTTAAAGGTACACTAGTTGTGTTAAAAGATTTGTCTATGAAAGGGTTTGCTATTTAATATACTGTAGCAATGTCATTTATCATAATGACTTAGGGCCTGATTCAGAGCCGCTCGTAAGCGGCCGCTCGGTCGCTCCGAGCGATGTTCGCACAACTGCGCATGCATATGGGTTGTAATACGCATGCGCGAACCAGTCATTGCGGTCGTAAATTGTGTGCTCGCAAAATAGCGAATGCCTGCTAATTTGAGTGGCAGAATGAGGCGTTTGTGGGTGGTAACAGGGGAAGGTGTTTGAAAACGGGGAGTGGAGATCCGAACGCAGGCGTGCCAAAAGGTCAAAACGGGCGTTTTAAGGGTGTGCATAATTAACAAAGCAGCGTCATCGACCACGTCACTTGGTTGTTTCTTAGCCTGAACTGTTCGCATGATTGCGGTAGGAAAATCCAACCACAAGCACTGCGAGCAGTTCATTCGCCTTTCGATGTACTCGATTAATCTAATAAATAGCGGAGATGACGTAGGATGCGAGCGGCCAGGGGGCGTTTTTAAAAAAATAGAGAGCGCATGTTTCGTTCGCTCGTTCAGACATAGAGGCGTCAACAGACCGCAAAGAGCGAGCGCTCTATTTAAATATCCGGCCCCTTTTTCTGACAGAGCGAGCGCAAATAGCGTCCGGCTCTGAATCAGGACCTGAGTTTTCTCCATGAGGATTGGAGTCCCTTAAATGGGTTGGGTATGTGTTTTTTTAATATACAGCTACATAAGGTGCAATCAGGGAGATTACTAGACTCTTCAGAGAGTCAGGGAGATTACTACTATTTCAGGGAGTTTCCCTAACAATCAGAGAGTTGGCAAGTATGCCTAACCCTAATACTCACTATCGGGATTACAGCCGCCTAAATTCTGGAGCCTGAATTCTGATTGCTGTCGGGATTCCGGTGCCGAGATTCTGTCCACTGGCATTGTCTGTGCCAGGATGGTGACTATATTCCCCTTATATTGCTGAACATGTTATGTAAATAGTATTAATACCATGTGTAATAGATATTTACTTTGCAAAGTTTGTGGTCTATTATACCACATTATTCAGAAGAGCACTTATGCAGGTCATGCATGAAATCAAAGTATATGAGGTGTATACAGTATCTTGGAAGTGCTGGATGGTTGGTGCAACAAAAAACAATGATGAAGATAACTAATAAAAGTACTATCTTGACACTTCTGATAATTGAATCCTCCTGCTTATAGGGCAATATTGTATCAAGTATATTTGCATCACTTTACATCTCCATTTGTCCTACTACTGGAAAGAAGATTTGCATTTGACTTTTAAAGGGGAAAAAAACAGACAAGGAATTGTTTTTGCTTAAATACATTTTATATAGAAAATGTGACTTCCAACTCTAGCTAATTTTGCACCATCTCTGCAGAGATCAAGGTTTGTCCTATGTTTTTAATAGGACACATTTTGTTCCTTCCAGTTACACATCAACAGAAAAGCACCTTTCTCAGAGCATCTACGTGTCCTTTTTCATTTTAATTATTTATTTTATACACATTCTGAGATATAAACCAGCAAATAACATTATACAACACATCAAGTCATTGCAAAACTAATCCACTTAGGTTGCTTGGCTATATATGATTTCCTAATGGCAAAAACAACTTAACACATATCATCTTATACTAAAATAACCACACAGAGATGTGATTTGGCAAAAATAAATGAAATCACAAATAATTTGATATATTGGAAATCAAAAGGGAAAGGGTGGCCCGGAAAGCTTATGCCCCTTAGTTGCACTCAAAACAAACCAGGTGACACATGGCATGTGCCGCAGCCTGAGTTGTTGGCCAGCACCTCCCCCTACCTGGCCAGGTTTCCCCACATGAGTTACTCACATGTAAACTTAGCCCTCCACTCCAACCCTTCTACCCCTTAGTAACACAAAAAAACAGTTCAACTAAAAACATCTCCATAAAATCAATATTCAGATGCCACATAGTGGCAAACCCCTGATCTGCCAGGACCCACGACTAGGATATCATTCAAGTAATGTGCCAGACCACCATGCCCCACCCCTGCCAGGATAAAGCAGTGCAAGAAGGAGCTAAATCATTAGAAAAATAAACAGAAAACTGTGCAGCCCATACACAAGCACGTGTCCACATAACAGCCTCCCTCCAAGTGAAACCCCATGGTTCAAAACTATCTGGAGTGCAGAAGCAGGAGGCAAAAGGCCAACTCAATGTTGGTTTTGGCCAACAGAACCCCAGTACTGAAAACCTTAACCATGTGCAGTTTTCTTCAAAAGACTGAATATTTCTGACATGAAAATAGATACTTCTAATTGATTTCAGCTTGCGAAAAACAAATAGGACATTTAAAACTCTCAGTTAGCTTGCGGTTCTGATATATAGCCAATTTATGATAATGTAGGGGTATTTTGTTAAATCCTAGGAAATTTTATCATCTAGGGAATATATAAGTTGGTTGACCTGAATACAGCAATGCTGAGATATTGGAGGCCATGTGGTCAATGTAGACCATGGAAAAAATTATTCTGCCCCTTTACACATCAGACTCGGACTTATGAAGAACTTTGTAAAGGGGATGAAGATGGAGAAGTTTTTATGTACCTGAGAGGAAAATTTCCACATCTGAGTGATGCTAAAGCTAAGGAAAGAATCTTTGTTGGTCCACAAATTCTTCAACTTCGTAAGGATGAAACATCGACAAAATCCTCCAGGTTAGTGAAAAAGCAGCTTGAGAAGCCTTTAACAGTGTTGTGCATGGCTTCTTGGGTAACAGAAGAGCTGGAAACCATGTTGAGATTGTGAACAACCTTCTAGAAAAGTATCATCAATTAGGCTGAACCATGTCCCTCAAAATCCAATTTCTCCACTCTCATCTGGACTTCTTCCCTGACAACTGTGGTGCAGCGAGTGACGAGCATGTTGAGAGATTCCACCAATACATTTCAGCAATGGAATAAAGATATCAGTGTAGATGGAACACTTCTATACTTGCTGACTACTGTTGGACAGTGATGAGAGATGCTCCAGAAGAGTAGTACAAGCTACAAGCAAAAAGAAAGCGCTCTCATGAATAGGCCTCTATTTCAGATGGTGCTTTCAATTGCTGTGTGTTATATTGTTTTCTTATTTGCGATTGATTGAATTGAAACAACTGTTATTTATGTTGTATCAAAAAATATCATACTATAAAATTGCATTTATTATGACTATATTAATGAGGTACATATGGCGCAAGTAGTGTATGTCAAAAACTAAAGCTAATAAAAACATTCAGAATTCATATTAGTTTTTCTTGACCTTAAATTAGTATATTATGACTATTTTTAGAGAGGCAACAAATTAAAAGTTTTTCTTTGTTGTACAGTGCAATCTACTCCGAATTGGAGAGCAACAATGGCAACATTAACTGCCATTTTGGGTAAGAAAGATGCTGGATGAGCTTGTATTTGTAGGCACCATACCTACTGAGAAAATTCACATTCCCTGGGGAGCGCTAGGTAAGAGCCATGCTCCTCAAAGTGGCATCCGCTATGACTTCTTTTTCAAATTCCTGCAAGCAACAATACGAGTAGATTCATCGATTGGTAAACGGAATCACTTAGAAAAATGCTCAAGCAAAATTGTGGCATCCTCCTGACAAGAATACAAGCCTAATAATTTCTTCAGTTCTTCTACCACGATAGGTCAAAAAAGTGTTATCGAGGTTCAGTGTGGGGCTCGGACTGACTTCACACAGAAGCCCCCTGTCCCTTTTTGCAACCCTTGATTGGGTGAGGGCCATTGCAGAGAGAACACATATGGCAAAACCTGCAGACTGCTCCCTTGGGACAGTAAAAATGTTAAATGTAAAACACTTGCCCTTGGTTGACTAGGGTGTGCCAGGCATTATATGCCCTAATGGCCTATAAACTGGGGGCCTGTCCTTAAGCCTAAAGCTTTTCACCCGGAGCTCATCCTGTGTTTTTGTGTAACTCTATGTATCCGCAAGGTAACCCTTCTTAAGTGTGTAAAAATGCCATGCAACATATTTATGTACTTTAAGAAATATCTCTGCCGCACCTCTGCAAGAAAATGCAGCCACACCGGCAACTGCGTTCACCTCTCAATCAGGCCCAGAATTGTGCATTCTTCACACTAATTTAATACAGACTGTGAAATTGCTACTACTGCACTGTATTGTGTAAGAGTAAAACCCTGTGCTCTGAAAGTATACCTGCATATTTGCTTTGTTGCTACCACACCTTAATGTCACCTGTTAATTGCCGACATTGGCACAAAGAGTTAAGTCCAGCATTTATCCAAGATGTGGTGATGCTACTGTTATACAACTGCATACCTATATTTACATTGCCTTGCTATTACTGCTATGTATTGTTTATTGCCATACCAACATATACTGTTAGTGATACCAACATCGCCTTGTATTATCTCATGTATGTATTATTGCAAGTGTCCACATTTGCTAAACTTAAACCTTAAAGCTTCATGGTTACACTCACCATTTGTCCACACTGCCAGGCGTCAGGTTGATGAACATATATGTTAATAAATGCACCAAGTGCCCTTATCCCCTTTACCCGAGAGGGTGCGTGTTTCTGATTTCTGGCTTTCAGGGAGACATGTATGGATTTCCTGAGACAACCTTTCGTGGAACCATAACCTGAAGTGAGAAACCAACACAGATGGAAGCATGTGTTGAGAACAGAAGAAATAGTCTGAGATGGTGCATGGAGGCTCTTGGAGGCACAAGCCAGGAATAGGGGCTATAGTAACAAAAATATATAGAGAGCATAGAAATTTAATAAGTGAGGATCAAAAGAGGATAGGGTCAGACAGTAACCAAATAGGGATCCAGGGCAGGGACCATGAGATGCAATGGGGCACTATGCTCAGTATGAGCCATGAATTGAACAATTACAGGTGGAAGGGAAGCCTTAAGTTGTCATGAACAGCCCTTGGCTTCCATATTTTAACTATAAATTACATTGAATTCAAGAGAAATGAGGCCTGACTGTATGTAATGTAATGTGCATGTAATGTCGATGCCGCACACAAGCAGCTGATGCTTTCAGTCTGCGCATGCTTTTGAGTTGCATTGTGTATGCATCCCAATGGTTACTGCTCTAAGATGCAGATCGAAATCACACGTAGAGAGATGCATTTCAGGGAGGTAACAGAGCGGTGGCTAGCCAGACGCGGATGTGTCACAGTCAGCGACTGCATCCAATTACGCAGTTGCACTGACAACAGCGGCCATGTTCAGACAGCAAAATTGCACTTGCAATCTTCGACATTGCAACCAATGGTGCGCTTTAGTACATGTGGCATCAGAATACCACCACTGCCAGCGGGCATCTCTGTAGACTGAGAATCGGTCATGTAATATTCTATTCAATACATCATGAAAGGTGGGTACAGGAGATTTCAAGTCAACTGCCCAATGAAAGGTAGCTGCACAAATAAGACTGACAAACTGTCACAAGCCGTGGCAGTGGCTTGTTTCCCACTGGCTCGGGACCTACACTGACTCAGAATCCGGTTCCGCTGATTACCAAGCACCGGGGATGCTGCAGAGAGTGACTCATACTCCATATGCTGCTGATTGGCTGCTCCTCCTATTTGTAGCTTCCAGATTCATTCCCCCTCGCCGGTTATAGAGTTTACTTCCACAGCTCGGTCTGGTTGTTCCAGCTATCCTCTGTGATTGTCTACACTTCAGCCGCTGCTTCTATTTACCACTCTCCGTCTCCCTCCACGCTGCCTTCCAGGCTTCAGCAGGTAGCTCAATTATTCAAGACTGTTGTTCCACTCTGCTCTGATTGCTGTTAGCTTGCTGTCTGTTTTCACCATCCACATGCTGTGCTCAGTGTATGCAGGTCCAAGCCTTTGGGTCCGTGCTTCCTCTGTATAATCAGCAGCTACAGCTTTCTCAGCCCTACTGTGTGTAATCAAATTGTACATTTACACCTGAACTATTCACCATCCACATGCTGTGCTCAGTGTATGCAGGCCCAAGCCTTTGGGTCTGTGCTTCCTCTGTATAATCAGCAGCTACAGTTTTCTCAGCCCTACTGTGTGTAATCAAACTGTACATTTACACCTGAACTATTTTCAGCCTATGTTATCCTGCCCTCCTGGCAGGCAACTCATCTAGCCAAGAAATCCTGCCCTCCTGGCAGGCAACTCATCTAGCCAAGTTATCCTGCCCTCCTGGCAGGCAACTCATCTAGCCAAGTTATCCTGCCCTCCTGGCAGGCAACTCATCTAGCCAAGAAATCCTGCCCTCCTGGCAGGCAACTCATCTAGCCAAGAAATCCTGCCCTCCTGGCAGGCAACTCATCTAGCCAAGAAATCCTGCCCTCCTGGCAGGCAACTCATCTAGCCAAGAAAACCTGCCCTCCTGGCAGGCAACTCAACTAGCCAAGAAATCCTGCCCTCCTGGCAGGCAACTCATCTAGCCAAGAAATCCTGCCCTCCTGGCAGGCAACTCATCTAGCCAAGAAATCCTGCCCTCCTGGCAGGCAACTCATCTAGCCAAGAAATCCTGCCCTCCTGGCAGGCAACTCATCTAGCTAAGAAATCCTGCCCTCCTGGCAGGCAACTCATCTAACCAAGTTATCCTGCCCTCCTCACAGGCTACTCTACAAACCAAGTTTTCCTGCCTTATCTGGTGAGACACTATTCCATAACACAAGCTTGTATTGGTGCTGAGAGATGCAGAAGATGCTTAGGAGAAGCAAAAATATTTGAGAAGAAAGGTTATGTTTACTTCAATAGTCAATACAACAAATAAATCTTAAATCACCCAGCAGAACCCTGTTAATAATTGCACCAGATATAAAAAAGGAACATCCATTCCAATACCTATTAGAGGTTGAAGGAAACATTTTATGACTCATAATACCAGTCACTAAAGTGTTTATAGAATTCTCCTTAATTTTCATACAGATTGCAGAGTTATGCTGGGCATACACGGCCAGATAAAATGTCTGTCAGACCGACAGACATTTTATCTGGCCGGCTGCCAGCCGCAGATGTCGTCGGCATACACTGTGAGATTTCTCTCACAGTGTATCAGCCCGACATCCGCGCTCCGCCCCCAGGGGAGGAGACATTTCCCTGTTCCTTCCGTAGGCTGACAGTTTACCGGGAAATATCGCATCGCCCCCCCCCACACGCTACAATTATCGGGGCGATCCGCCAATATATCGCCCCAATAATTGTAGCGTGTATGGCCAGCATTAGCGAGGCTCCCCAGATCTGACAGATAATTGATTTCTCTCACAGTGTATTCGGCAGGCATCTGCGCTCCGCCCCCGGGGGAGGAGACATTTCCCTTTTCCTTCCATAGGAAGGAACACAGGAAATGTCTGTCTGTCGGCCGCACTGGGCATACACTGCCCAATGCGGCCGACGGTTTACCGGGTAAATATCGCATCGGACGGGCATGCTGAACAATCCTGCATGCCCGACCGAGCAATATTTAACCCTCGGTCGCCCCCCCACACGCTACAATTATCGGGGCGATACGCCGATATCAGGCGGATCGCCCCGATAATTGTAGCGTGTATGGCCACTGTTAGCGAGGCTCCCCAGATCTGACATAATTGTATAGTGTATGAACAGCATTATCGAGGCTCCCCAGATCTGACATAATTGTATAGTGTATGCCCAGCATTATCGAGGCTCCCCAGATCTGACAGATAATTGTATAGTGTATGGCCAGCATTATCGAGGCTCCCCAGATCTGACAGATGATTGTATAGTGTATGCCCAGCATTAGCGAGGCTCCCCAGATCTGACAGATAATTTTATAGTGTATGCCCAGCATTATGCATACGACAGACATTTTATCTGGCCGGCTGCCAGCCGTAGATGTCCGCGGCAATCCCCAGATCTGACAATATGTCATTTTTGATCAATAATGGCTATTGAAAGCTTGTAATATATATATATATATATATATATATATATATATATATATATATTTATCTTCTCACCTTCTTGGGTCCTGTATAATCTGTACAGCACTATATAAAATGATACAAACTATATACAAACAAAAATATATTATTTCTTATTAATTTCAAGTTAATTTCTAACATGAGACGATCATAGTTTTATCTGCACCAATGTTAGTTATTATAAAATCAGTCATTTCAATTAACTATCTATGACAGCTTTTATTAAGCGGGGAAGTGAGAAGCTCTATATATTTGGAATGTAAATAATACTTTACATATCATAGGTAGAGTAAATTACTGGGTGTATAAAACAGGCTGAAATGTCATAACCCAGCGTTTCTCAGTAGAGTGGAACCAGATTTGTCAATTTTTAGGCGGTGTTTTGTGCAATACCAGCAAATATTCCTGCCTACAAGATACCAATTATATATGTTATGACCTACATATTTTATACTGACATTGGCAATAATATTTCAGGGTAGTTTGAACCATCAATTCTATCTATCTTTAATACAGTATATAGTATAGCATTTTGTGATTTATAGTTAACGCTGTGTCGAGTTAGAATATTTGCTACTGAAGCTCTGGTTACCTCAGATGCCTGAAGACTGCATACCCAATCCTGGCACAGTCATTTAGGAGATTATAGGGTCACAATCGAAGGGCACTGAAGTACACAAAATACCAGGAGCACTGGTGCACATTAAATAGAGTAAACCCCATAATCACCCTAAAATCTAAAGCAAGTGATACAACATGAAAGCAAGCACAAATGGAGATTAATAGTCTATAGCAGTGTAACCCTAGTAGTGGATGTTTTCCAGATCTCCTAGTTAGTGAACAGGTGTATTCATTACCGGCTGACACGTTAAACGATCCACGGGTGCTCATTATTTCATTTGTGATACTGAGAAGAACATGCAGCACTAGTAAATTCCTATTATATTACTACAGTATTTCTATTGTGATTAATGATGTGGGCTCGGGAGGGGGGTTTCCAGGCAACCGGAACTCCCCCCTGCATTTGCCTATGAAGCTGGTTTATAAAAGTTTTGAAAAACTAATATTATTTAGGCACAAGTATGTTCTTAAAATAGTACATAATTAATAAATCATCAAATGCAAATGACATAAACACATGCATACAAAACATTAGAAACAGTAGGGGTTATGGGGTCTATGTACTAAACCTTGGAGAGAGATAAAGTGGATGGAGATAAGGAACAAACCAATCAGCTCCTAATACCCCTTTCACACCAAAGCTAAAACCCGGGTTATTGCAGGGTTAACTCTAGTAGCTCCTTGGTGTAAAAGGGGATAGGGTTGGATTCCCGGGTGGAGTGACCCGGCAATCCAACATAGGTAACTTGCAAGGTTTAACACAGGAATGACCCGTGAAACCCTGCAGTGTAAACGGCGTGATCCAGGTCACGATGACCTGGAGCACGCCGCTTGCCTGCCGATTGGCGTAATCTCCAAGTGTCCACTTCCACGCCGGAAGAGCCGGGTCACTGCAGTCCAACTCCGGTGCAAACGGCGCTGACTCAGGAATATCTTGGGTCTGATCCGGTTTGGAACCCTGTTCCAACCTCTGGATCAGACCCGGAGTTTAGGTATAAAAGCGGTATAACTGTCATTTTTCAAACACTGCGCAATAGTCAACTGGCCGCTGGGTCGCTCAGGTGTAGCCAATATTAGATTTGTTCAGTGTCCCAATGTGATGCAACAAATATATTACAGAGCTTTGAGAGGAACCCATATTAAGGTACTTGATTTCAGAAATTGTGTTACATCTTATGTTATACATCTCTTGAAGTCATGTATAAGTAAAATAAATGCTGGCAATGCAAAATGCAGACACACTTCATTTTAAACTACACCATCATATAAATATATGTAACTTAATTTAGACTAATAGCATGAGCATAAATGTAATGAGCATGTGATTTTTAGATAGTAAAATAATTGATGTGAATATGTATTATTTCTATTGAGTACAGAAAATATAATGACAATGCTTGTATATTTGGTGATTAGTGCTCTTACATTTTTTTCCTATTGCCAATTGGCATTGATATTAGTGTTGATTCAATTTACAGCATGTGAAAATTTGTATTGATACCACAGTCACGGTATCAGGAAATACCTTTATGTCCGCTACACCTATTGGGGCTGATTTTGAGTTGGGAGCAATTCAAAAAAAGCAAGTGATACCCCTTTTACACTGCTGCAAAAACCTGAGTTGTTGCCGGGTCTACCCGGGTTGCAGCTCAGTGTAAAAGGGTCCCTGAAAAATAACCTGGGCCAAATGACCGGTGAATCCAACCCAGGTAGCTGCCAGGATTGGACTCAGGGTGGACCTGGGTAATGGTGCAGTGTAAACGGTGCAAACCCGGGTTATCCGACCTGGGTCATGCCTAAAATAAACTGCTTGGTGGTTGTGGAGCAGTCACCTCCCACTTTTTGTGACCTCACAGGTTTAGCAGGGCAGACCTGGGTTCAGTGTGAACAGGGCTGACCTTGGAGCAGTGCCAGATTAAGGTCTGGAGCTGAGATTTATGAAGGGCCTATTGTGTGCCGCTGCAGGGGTGTGACAAACTCTGTGGCAGTGTGACTAGTGATGTGGGGGCATGTCTAGTGTGTGAGTGTGGTCTCTACAGGGGGTGTGGCTATCTCCATGGGGGGGCATAACTTGCGCGTACCTTTAACAACTTTATAGTGGAACTATAACAAAAAAGTTGTGTTTTTTTTGTGAAAGGACAAACACAACTGTAGTCTGCGGCCTGTGGCACCTCTGAAGGTTATGATTGATCATCAATCACCCCTCATTGATCCAGCAGTTCCCTATATACACACATATACACAGATATATATATATATATATATATATATATATATATATTGTAGTGACTTGGAGTAATTAGCTGGTAGACGGGTGTCAGTGGTGCAGTGTCTAAGGTGCTCAATCAGGATCCAACACAGCTTTTCAGGTATAAATAAGTGCTTTACTTCCAGAATGAAATGGTGCAACATAAAAGAACAGAAAATAGCAAACACCTAGTCCCTGTTTAGGGCACTGACTCACTTCTTCGCCCCTGACTAACCTTGGGCAGCTAGTCTGTAAATAAAGTCCAAATTCTCTCTCTGCTTCCAGCAGAGTCTATCACAGGCTCCGGCATGGCTTTCACACAAAGTTTCTCTTGTGGTCCTCCCTGCCTCCTGCAGGTATGGACTCTGGCTTGCTTACCTGCAACTTAGCTGCTTTAACATGACACAGTCTGAGAGGTTTGTGGTCTTCCCTGCCTCCTGCAGATCTAGACTTAGGCCCCCTGGCCCCCAATGGTTTGGCTTAGCTTCACTGGGCTCCCTGGCCACCACAGTCCCACTTAGACTGTCTCCAACGGCAGCCTGATTGGTCTACCTTCTCATCAGCCCACACCTGGACTCTTCACAAGGCAGCCCCTAGGTGTGTCAAAACATAGTTTAATTACTCTGTGTGGGCGGATCCCTCCAACCTCACACAAAATCCATCGCTCACCATCGTCATCCCTGGTGATCTTGTCACTATATATATATATATATATATATATATATATATACATACACCAATGGGTTGGGTACAGGATGCCGGTGCTCAGGATCCCGCTAGTCAAAAACACCCAACGCCGGCATCCTTACAGGGTTAAGATACCAACACTTGTCGGTCAGTATCCTAACCCTCCCTCCCTGCTGCCTAATACTAACCTTCCCCCCTAGTGCCTAAACCTAATCTCTCCCCTCTGCACCCTAAACCTAATCCTCCCCCCTGCACCCCTAAACCTAACCCTCCTTACTTAGGGCCGTATTCAATTAGCCACGAAAAGTCCCATCCTTTTCGCCTGCCGGACTTTCCGCCTACATCGCATGTTTTAGGAGAAAACACTTTCCGTGCTCGCAGCCGCTTTTCGCCCTATTCAATTCCAAAGGACACGAAATTGCTTCCCAGCGAAACTCAAACAGGCGAAAAGTGCTGTCAGATTTGGGGAAATCAGCCTGACACCCCCCAAAAGATGCTCTGACAAGGGGGATCACTATGGATACCCCCGACTAGCCATGCTGAAGGTATTTGGGGTGCTTAAATGCTCTCAATTGTTGCTATTTAGTGTCTTTGCACAAGTGGTGAAGAATAGCATTTAGCAGGGTTTTTTTGCAAAAATAAGTAGTCCCAGCAAATGTAGGGTACATGAAAATGGGTGCCAGCATGGTTAAAAATCACTAAAGTGAGGTTTTAAAAAACGCACCTTCAGCAGCCCCCAAACAATGGACAAAGCATCTGCATTGGCCAGCTGGCTTCCTGGCCTGTGTTCTACCATAAATTTAAAGGTTTGTAATGCCAAGAACCATCACATTATTCTCGCATTACTGTCTTTGTTTTATGACATCCACTTCAGAGGGGCATGGTCAGTGATCAATCTGAACTTTCTTCCCACCAAGTAGTACCTGAGAGTCTCTAACGCCCACTTTATGGCCAATGCTTCTTTCTCGACCGTAGCATAGTTTCTTTCATGTACATTTAATTTCCAGCTTAAGAAGAAAATCGGGTGTTCTTCACCCTCTTTGCTTTGGGACACGACCGCTCCGATGCCTACATCTGACGCATCGGTTTGTACAACAAACTCTCTGTCAAAATCAGGGGTCATCAGAACTGGTTGGGTACATAACGCTATTTTCTACTCCTGGAAAGCCTTCTCTGCTTCAGGACCCCATTCCACTATAACTTTCTGTTTGCCTTTGGTAAGGTCAGTCAGTGGGACTGTAATGGTGGCAAAATTGGGTATAAACCTCCTATAATACCCAGTGATCCCTAAGAAGGCTCTCACCTGCTTCTTATTCAGGGGTCGTGGCCAGTTTTGTGTTGCCTCGATCTTATTGAGCTGTGGCTTTATCAAACCTTTACTTCTTCCATCGCCAGAGAACACTTTTTTGGGTTGGCTGTCAAACCTGCCTTATAGATGGAGTCCAACACTGCTTGTACTCTGGGCAAGTGAGACTGCCAATCAGGACTATGAATGACCACATCATCCAGATAAGCAGCAGCATACTGTCTATGGGGCCTTAGAATCCTATCCATCATTCTTTGAAAGTTAGCAGGTGCCCCATGTAGCCCAAAGGGCAACATCTTGTATTGAAACAACCCCTCTGGGGCAGAAAAACTGTCTTTTCTTTGGCGTTCTCAGTTAACGGCACTTGTCAATACCTTTGGTTAAGTCAAGAGTAGTTAAATATCTGGCTGTCCAAAGCCTTTCAATTAGTTCATCCACCATAGGCATAGGGTAGGCATCGAACTTTCACACACTGTTCAATTTCCGGAAGTCATTGCAGAATCGCACACTGCCGTCGGGTTTTGGAATGAGCACATTGGGACTTGACCACTCACTATGCGATTCTTCAATTATTGCCAACTCTAACATTTTTTTAATTTCCTTCGACACTGATTCTCTTTGGGCTTCTGGTAACCTATAGGGCTTTAGGTTAACCTTAACCACAGGGTCAGTGATTATGTCATGTTTAATGACCGTGGTTTTCCCTGGTAGGTCAGAAAACAGCACCCTATTTCTGATCAGAAATTCCTTAACTTCCTGCTGTTGACTGGCTGACAGGGTTTTTGCCACTGTCACTTCGGGTACCATGGGCCCAGGGTTTACTGGAGGGGCTCGGACTGCTGACAGTGCTGCTCTATCCTTCCAGGGTTTTATAAGATTTACATGGTATATATGTTCTGACTTTCTTTTCCCCGGCTGGTAAACGTTATAATTGGGAAAGATTTCTAGACTGCACAACCTGACTCTATATATAATGGGAGGTGCTACCTGATGAGACTAATTGCAGGCACAGAAACAGACAAATCTCAGGTGCACAACTCCAACTTATTAATAATATATATAAATGCAATAAAATTTTGCAATAAATAGAGGTTTTTAGCATAATCATGGCCAAGCTTATGGGCCTACCCACCATATCCAGGTAACCTCTTTCGGGTAGGTCCCTAACATACTAGGGTTAAAATCCAGAGCACAGGACCCCCCAAAAACTGCCCCAGCCAAGCCGTCCCAGGGCACCAGCATAGTAAGTAAAGTGCAGTGTAAAGAGATAGTTAGGAGCAGCTGAAGCTGCATAAAAAGAATGAAAATAAAAAAGTGAAGTACATATATATTAAACACACAGTGAAGGGTTAAAATGTGTTATAATGGAAAATGTGTTATAATGCAGTGCCCTGAGACAAATCAGCCAATGCAATCCAGGGGGACCCACACCCCAAAAATAAACCAAAGTTGCACTACAGTATATAACTTTTAGGACTTACCTAGAATTGTGCCTAATACAGTGTGCATATACATTACCATACTCCATGCTTTTAAACCAATAAGGAAGGGTGCTAGTCCAGAATGAGGGCGTCTCATTTCCCTCAGAAGTGCAGTAAAGCACATTAAATGGAGCATATGGGAAAGATTTCTGGACTGCACTTTATAATTGACCTGCCCCACTTTTTCTAAGATTTCAAAGGGTCCTTGCCATTTAGCCAAAGTTTACTTTCTTCTGTGGGAACCAACACCAACACTGTCCCCAGGAGAAAAGTTGCGTAAGCGAGCATTGCGGTTGTATACCCTCTGCTATGCCTGTTGGGCCTGTTCCAAGTGCTCTCTTACTATCAGCACCACAGCAGCAATTCTTTCTTGTATTTGAGAAACATGCTCAATAACTGTTTTATACGGACTGGACTGCCCCTCCCATGTCTATTTGGCAATGTCAGATAACCCCCTTAGATGTCTCCCGTACAATAAATCAAAAGGGGAAAACTCTGTGGAGGATTGGGGAACCTCTCTTATGACCAACAGCAAATAAGGTAACAAGTAATCCCAATCTCTATCATCTTTTTCCACTACTTTCCTTAGCATGTGTTTTAAAGTTTTATTAAACCTCTCCACTAACCCCTTCGCTCTGGGGATGATACACAGAGGTTCTTTTTTTTTGGATAAAGTATTCTTTATTAACATTTTTTTAATTTTAAACATATACAAAATAGAACATACACAAAATAAACAAACAAAAAAAAAACATTCCGCAGTCAGTATTCCTGAGCAACAAATAATATACAATAAAATAAAATAGGGAAATCATATTATAATCCAAAATGAAGTCAACCATATAAATTATAGCTATAGCTAAGTCCAAGGGAGTCTCTACTCTCGACTCTATCCATCTTGTCCAAATATGGTCAAATTTAAGCTCTGCTTTACGGACAAGGTATAAATATCGCTCATGTTCCACAGTAGCATTAACCAAAGAAACCCACTCCTGAAATTCAGGCCCACTAGGAGCCAACCATGATCGAGCCAAACAGACTTTTGCCAGAGCACATAAATTAATCGCATATTGAGTGCTATAACGGTCCAGCTCATCATCTTCTCTAGCCCCCAAAGTGCAGAATTTCGGCGTAAGTACTGTAATGGGAATACTGGTGCGAGACATAGCAGCCCCTACCTTAGTCCAAAAACCTGAACCACCGAACATTCCCACAATAAATGCCAAAATGTGCCTTGAATAATACCACATTTAGGACAGAGATCAGACTGTCTACCTCCAAAACGTACCAATCTCACAGGGGTTAAATATGCTCTATGTAAAATAAATAATTTTGGGGCCTATTCATTAAACCTAAAAATTCTCTAGAGATAATTAGGTTTAGAACTCGCATGGAGTTCTACCTAATTATAGGTGGAATTCATCATTCCACCTCTCCATAAGTATCTATTCCGAAAAGCTGTCATTTTTGCGATGACAGCTTTTCGGGAAATAGATACTTTTCCCTGCCTACACTACCTTATCGCATCTGGAAACAGTGCTGCGCATGCGCTGTTACATCTGTAAAACCAGCGCATGCGCAGCACTGCCTACAGATGCGTTAAATTTGTGTACCCCCCCACCCCCCTCCGCTCACCTCCCACCCCCCGACTTACCTGTCCGCGCAGCAGCCTCTGGCTCCGTACTGCTGGTCTGTCATGTGGTTTCCCAGCAGACCACATGACAGATTAGAAAAAAATATATATATTTTTTTTTTTCTAAACTTTCTTGTGCTCTGCTGGGGAGCACACATGTCCGACCAGCCTCCGAAGCCTGAGGACAGAGCAGAGCGCCGGAGAGACTCGTCGAGGGACCTGCACACGCGGATACAGGTAAGTCGATTCTGCTATTCACCACCTCACAGTGGCGAATAGTAACTGCATAAAATTCCGAAAAATTCATAATTTTCGGAATTTGATGAATACCACAATTTCCACATCCCCATACTAATGTATGGGGAGTGTGGAAATTAACGCAGGGGAACTTAGCAAGGAGATATCTGTGATATCTCCTGTGCTAAGTCTGTTCATGAATACCAAAATAACGTTATTTAAGGAAAATGTCCTTAAAAACGTTATTTTAGTGTTGATGAATAGGCCCCTGTATCTGCTGAAAATGTATATACGCAGTAGCCGTGCATGGAAACTCTAAAGCTGATTCCCACTCCTCATAACTGAAAACACCAACTATAGATTCCCAACCACTACACAGTTTGGCTAAACCATCCCCATGATGCGCTGACATCATATAAGAGTATAGAATTGACACTGACTTCCGAGGACCTAAAGATAACACAAATTATTTTACTGGAGAATTGGAAATAGAAGGGGGAACATCCTGAAATTGGGCAGGTAAGGCATGTCTGAGTTGCAAAAACCTATAGAAATATGTAGCCGGAAGATTAAATTCTTCCTTCAGTTGAGTAAAAGATTTCAAAACCCCATTTAAATATAACTGCCCCACTGTACCGATACCTCTTTTATCCCAAACCTGTCTAACAGAACTAGTGTCCAATTCAGAGAAATGACACGAATACCACAAAGGGATGTCCGGATCAATCCAATCAAACTGGATTAGTGTATGTATCTCTCGCCATATTTTAATTGCTTGAACAAGGAGGGGAGGACTACGCCTGGAAATCTTACCACTTAGCAAGGCCTGCATTGGGGTATGTCCCGGCGTTGCCCGCGACACAAAGAGAGTAAGTAAGGAGTCAGCATGGCTATCCTGCAACCAAGACCGAACATGAGCCAACTGTGCAGCATAATAGTAGAATCGAAAATGTGGAAGGGCCATACCACCACTCACCCTAGATCTAGTGAGAGTATCAATCAATTTTCAATCTAGGCCTCTTACCTGCCCAAATAAGAGAAGAAAGCATACTATTTAATTTCCAAAATATAGATGCAGGAATATATACTGGGGACTGTTGCAATATATAGAGAAATTTGGGTTGCAACACCATTTTTATCAGGTTCACTCTGCCCATAATTGTAAGAGGAAGCTTAGTCCAAGACCCAATCTTCTCCCTCAAATAAGTGAACAATGGCATTAAATTCAAGTCTATAAAGTCTCCTGTTCGTTTACATATCCAGACCCCCAAATATTTAAATCTAGGAACCCAACAAAAAGGCAAAGGCATCTCAGGAGCAACAGGAGAAGCACCCCTCAATGGTAATATAAAAGATTTACCCCAATTAGTAACGAGGCCTGAATAGCCGCTAAACTCTGCAAATACTTTGAGAACCTCGGGCATGGCTTTCCTATAATCTTTAAGAAACAAAAGTAAATCATCTGCGTATAAAGCTATTGTATCAACTCTAGTCCCCAGCTGTAATCCCACAACATCTGAGTGAGCCCGCAGAATACATGCCAGTGGTTCTATTGCTAGGGCAAAAAGAGCAAGGGATAATGGACAACCCTGTCTCGTACCGGGAAATAATGAAAATGAAGGGGAAATAAAACCATTAACAGATATTCTAGCACTGGGTCTATCATATATAAGTTGTACCCATTTGAGGAAGACAGGCCCCACCCCCATACACTGCATAACCTCCCACAAATAAGGCCATTCGACCGAGTCAAAAGCTTTTGCAGCATCTAATGAGACAACGACTGAAGCTGCTTCCTGCTCGTGAGATGCCTGCAAATGAGTGTAAAGACGTCTAATGTTTATTGAGGTAGATTTACATAGCATGAAACCAGTCTGATCCGGATGCACTATAAAATCAATAACCTAGTTAAGTCTCAGGGACAATATTTTTGCAAGTATTTTGGCATCGGTAGGGATCAGTGATATTGGTCCATAGGCATCAGGGTATCTAGGATCTTTCCCAGGCTTTGGCAAGACAATAATGACAGCCTCCGACATAGAGGATGGAAATACACCTTCCTCATACAAATCATTAAATAACTGAAACAATCTAGCAATAAATATCCCAGCATGTTTTTTATATAATCTAATTGGTATGCCGTCATTACCCGGGGCTTTGCCACCAGGGAAGAACTTGATAGCAACCTCTATCTCCTCCAGGATGAATGGGGTATCAAGAAAGGCTTGTGCCTCAGGCGACAAGGAAGGTAACCTAATATTAGCCACATAAGACTTCAGTTCGGCCATGGAGCAGGACATCCTAGTACTATAGATATTCTTATAGAAAGTGAGGACAATGTCAGCTATATCTGGAGTAGATGTAACAACCGTACCAGGACGCACAAGCTCAGCAACGATCGGAGATGGACGATCAGCGTGTACTAGGTGTGCTAGAGAACTCCCTGTCCTATCTGCATTCACATAGTATGTATGCGATTTAAATAATAGACTACGCATATTCCTATCATAGATATGAGCTGTCCACGCAGACTGAGCTGCCAACCAATGGATCTTAGACGTATCTAATTTGTCCCGCAAACAGACCAATTCCAATCGACGTGATTCTGATTCCAGTTCAGCTTCTCTCTTTCTATAAAACAGCTTCAATTCAGCAACACGCTTAATCAGAGTATCTCGCATATATGCCTTAAAGGAGTCCCATACAACGGCCACTGAGGCACAGCCAATGTTATCTGCAAAATACCCATCCCACAAAGCCTCTAACTCAGAACCAGCTTTCATTTGAATAAGCCAGAAGGGATGTAAATTCCAAAATACTTGACCTCTAGGACTAATTACCACCAAGGACATCATGAGGGGAGAATGATCAGACACCCCTCTGGCTTTATAAGTAATGTGACATATTTTGGGGAGCAGACTGGGGGAAACCAAAGCCAAATCAATTCTAGAAAAAGAATGATAAGTCGCGGAGAAACATGAGAACTGCTGTAAACCCGGATGTTTAACCCTCCAGGCATCTACCCACCCCAGGCTCTCTATAAAACTAGCAAAACACGATTTCCCTCTAACCAACTGTACATGAGAGGTAGCGTGCATTTGTCCATAAAGGGGTCTAGGAGATTATTGAAGTCCCCCCAAAAAAGTATCGGAGTACTTGTAGATAGAGCCACAAACTCAGCTGCACGCTACAGCACCTGATATGAAAAAGGAGGGGGTATATATACAGCTAATATATATAAAAGCCTGGAATGTATCTTACAGTCAAGAAACACATATCTACCATAGGGATCCGACTTAACTGAATTTAACACAAAGGAGACAGATTTTTTAATTAAAATCGAGACCCCCCTGGACGATGACATGTGGGAGGCGTGGTATGCCCAGCCCACCCATGGCCGTCGAAGAGAGAGGAGTCTACTAGCAACTAAATGGGTCTCTGTTAAACAAATAATATCAGCATTATATTGTTTAAGCATCTTCTGTACCAGAGAGCGTTTAATTTTATTATTGATTCCACGGACATTCTATGTAAGAAAATTTACCTTAGCCATAGCACAATGGAGAGCCCATAACTGCAAATTTCACAACATTTCCCCCTCAAACCCAGCATACAGAAACACTAAAAATAACACCTAATATAACACCAGATATAAAAATAATAAAAAAAGAGAAAAAACAAAAACTCCCAAAACCCCCAATCCTCCACTGCCCCCCACCCCGTATACCACACCTAAAATCGGCATACCTATATCCCAAACACACACAAATTATAAAATTAATCTGATATCAAATCCACAAGGGAGCAATAATAGAGACAGAAAAACAAAAAGAAGAGACAAAAAAAAGAAAAATATATAAGAGGCAATTAATTATAATAGTCACCATTGCAATGAGAGCCCCCTGAAATAGAAAAACCTGGCAAACATAATATACAACATCAAAGGAAAAAAAAAATGTTGGTGATGCAGTTAGTACTGTATTATATACAGCAATAAGTATTATGTAAACCAATCAGAGGCAACAGGGAAATGCTTGAGCTTCATATGTAAGAAGACAGCGAAACCTGTAACCCATCTCAACCATCCAAAGATACAAAATTATTCCAAAGGAGAGTCAGAGGATCAGTCCTCAAGAGTTGCCTTCTTCCTGGTGCGTATCGATCTAACCATGACGATGCTTCTCTTGAGGTCGCAAAAAACTTGGTTTCACCATTAACTGCCACAAGAAGTTTGGATGGGAACAACATAGCATATGACAATTTCAATTCACGAAGACGTCGTTTTATAGGAAGAAACTAGGGCCTGTCTCTCTGGACCTCCATCGCAAAATCAGGGAAAACGGAGATACGGACTCCATTACGCTCCAATGGACCCTTAGTGCGAGCCAGTCGAAGCACAGTGTCCCGATCTTGGTAATGTAGAAACTTTGCGATGAAAGTACGTGGTGGAGTGCCCGGTGGGTATGCAATGTGCTCTTTTCACAGCAAGTTGAGGAGTAAAAGATTCACGCCAAATGTATCAACCAGCAGTATCACCAGAAAATCCTCTGGGGCAGAACCTTCTTTTTTTTCGGGAAGGCACGTTGTTTCGCCTCAGACTGCCTTCCATAAACAAAATTTGACTGTGCATGGCAGTCATCTGAGTCGACAAGTTGGTGACCTGTTCTTTTAAAGGAGAGTGAGAGTCCTCCAGTGTGGAGATGCGTGTCTCAGCCTCCCTAACCCGTTCCCGAACTCTTTGAAGATCCTGACGCAATAGTGAAAGATCCAGTTGTACCTTCTCCATTTTATCAGACAGATGCTTTTCGGAGGAGGTGACAGCTTCTAGAATCTGCTTTAGGGTGACTTCAGTTGTAGAAATCTGCTCAGAGCCAGAAGATGTAGAAGGAGGGGGTGAAAAGGGGCCTTGGGCAGCACCTCCAGGGGGCAGCTGTGGGGCAGAGGATCATGCATATTTCTCCAGCTTAGCAGCAGCAGCAACAGCCTGTCCTGACTTCCCCATATTATCAGGAGATAAACAATGATTCAGCACAGGAAGGCAAGAAAAGGTGGCAGTCCTATATAGACTGTATGTGAACACACTGATCTCAGGTCTGTAGTAGGGGTGAGCGGGTTCGGATTTCTGAAATCCGAACCCCCCCGAGCCCCCCCCGATCCGAGGCAGATCCGAGTCAGGCTCGACTTTTCCCGCCTGACTCGGATCTGAAATCAAGGCAAAACTTCATCATCCCGCCTTCCGAGTCTCGCGGGTTTTGGAACCTATATAAGGTACCCGCGTCGGCACCATTTTCTCACTCGGCTGTGGACAGTGAAGACGGAGGGTGGGAGTTAGGGCTGGCTAGGCTGTGCAGAGTAGTGTTGTGCTGTGCTGTGCTGCGCTGTGCTGCTGTTGTCCACTACTTCAAAGTCCATAGGGGCTGGCTGTGTTGTGCTGTGCTGCTGTTGTTAATAGGGGCTGTGTCCACTACTTCAAAGTCCATAGGGGCTGGCTGGACTATGTTGTGCAGTCAGTTCTCCATAGGGGCTGTGTCCACTCCAAAGTCCTGTGCAGTGTCCCAGTCCTAAAGGGGTGCTGTAGTGTTGTCCAGGGGGTGCTCTGTCCATCAGGGGTGCTCCCTCCAAGTGCTAAAAAAATAATATTTTTTGTGTGTTTGTGAATTGTGTGCGCAGTAGCCGCACGTGCATCAACAAAGTAGTGCCAAGCGTGCGCCTGTGTCATAAGTAAAGGGCCGGCTGGCTTGACCATTAAAGGGTGCTGTAACCCCCAAAGTACACTCCAGTCCAAACCAAAAAAAAAATTATTTTCTGTGTTTGTGAATTGTGTGCGCAGTAGCCGCACGTGCATCAACAAAGTAGTGCCAAGCGTGCGCCTGTGTCATAAGTAAAGGGCCGGCTGGCTTGACCGTTAAAGGGTGCTGTAACCCCCAAAGTACACTCCAGTCCAAACCAAAAAAAAAATGATTTTCTGTGTTTGTGAATTGTGTGCGCAGTAGCCGCACGTGCATCAACAAAGTAGTGCCAAGCGTGCGCCTGTGTCATAAGTAAAGGGCCGGCTGGCTTGACCATTAAAGGGTGCTGTAACCCCCAAAGTACACTCCAGTCCAAACCAAAAAAAAAATAATTTTCTGTGTTTGTGAATTGTGTGCGCAGTAGCCGCACGTGCATCAACAAAGTAGTGCCAAGCGTGCGCCTGTGTCATAAGTAAAGGGCCGGCTGGCTTGACCGTTAAAGGGTGCTGTAACCCCCAAAGTACACTCCAGTCCAAACCAAAAAAAAATTATTTTCTGTGTTTGTGAATTGTGTGCGCAGTAGCCGCACGTGCATCAACAAAGGAGCAGCGCCAAGCGTGCGCCTGTGTCCCATAAGTAAAGAGCCGGCTGGCTCATTTCTTAAAGGCTGGTGTAACCCACAAAGTGCACTACTCTCCAGCAAAAATAAAGAAATATTTTCTGTGTTTAGCCGCACGTATATATCAAATCGATATAACATAAATGGAGGACCAAACTTTCTCCGATAAAAATAAAATAGAGAAAGATCAAGAACCACTTCCTCCTAGTGCTGAAGCTGCTGCCACTAGTCATGACATAGACGATAACATGCCATCAACGTCGTCTGCCAAGGCCGATGCCCAATGTCATAATAGAGGGCACATACAATCCCAAATGACAAAGTTCAGGAAAATGACCTTGAAAAAAACATTTAAATCAGCTGAAGAGAAACGTAAACTTGCCAATATGCCATTTACGACACGGAGTGGCAAGGAACGGCTAAGGTCGATCCCTAGTATGTTCATGACTAGTGGTTCAGCTTCACATGACGATGGAAGCCCTCCTCCCACTAAAAAAATCAAAAGAGTTAAGCTGGCAAAAGCACAGCGAAGAACTGTGCTTTCTAAGAAGATATCACAAATCCCCAAGGAGAGTCCAAGTGTGGTGGTGGTTGCGATGCCTGACCTTCCCAGCACTGGACGGGAAGAGGTGGCTCTTTCCACCATTTGCACACCCCCTGCAAGTGCTGAAAGGAGCACCCACAGTCCACTTGCTGATATGCAAATTGAAGATGTCACTGTTGAAGTACAACAGGATGAGGATACTGGTGTAGCTGGCGCTGAGGAGGAAGTTGGCGAGGAGGATTCTGATGGTGATGTGTTTTGTTTAAATCAGGCTCCGGGGGAGACAGTTGTTGTCTGTGGGATGAAAAAGCCCATCACGGTCATGCCTGGGCAGAAGACCAAACATTCCACCTCTTTAGTCTGGCAATATTTCTATCCAAATCCGGACAACAACTGTCTTGCCATATGTACCTTATGTAAAGGTGGAATAAGTAGGGGTAGGGACGTTAACCACCTAGGAACATCCTCCCTTATACGGCACCTGCAGCGCGTTCATAATAAGTTACTGTCAAGTTCAGAAACTTTGGCTAAGACCGTAAGCAGTCCAGGGACACCTAAATCCCGTTGTCCTGTTGTATCCAAGCGCCTGCAAACCACACCGTCAACTCCCTCCTCGTCAATTTCCTCCTTAGTCAGGATCGGAAGTAGTCCTGCAGGCCATGTCACTGGCATGACTGACTCTCCTATCGGGGATTCCTCCGGAGGATCCTGCATTGCTACGCCTCCTGCTGCCGCTGCTGCTGCTGCTGGGAGTCGTTCATGATCCCAGAGAGGAAGTAGGAACACCACTACTTTTACTAAACAATTGACCCTCCAACAGTCCTTAGTGAGGAGGATGAAGTACGACAGCAGTCATCCTGAAGCAAAACGTATAACTGAGGCCTTGACTGCTATGTTGGTGTTAGACGTGCGTCCGGTATCCGCCATTAGTGCAGTGGGATTTAGACAATTGCTGGAGGTAGTGTGTACCCGGTTCCAAATCCCGTCTAGATTCCACTTCACTAGGCAGGCGATACCGAGACTGTACAGAAACGTCAGAAAAAGTGTCCTCAGTGTCCTGAAAAATGCCGTTGTACCCAATGTCCACTTAACCACGGACATGTGGACAAGTGGAACAGGGCAGACTAAGGACTATATGACTGTGACAGCCCACTGGGTAGATGTATCACCTTACGCAGCAACAGCAGCAGCGTCACCAGTCGCAGCATCTCAGAAACGCCAGCTCGTTCCAAGGCAGGCTACGCTGTGTATCACCGGTTTCAGTAAGAGGCACACCGCCGACAACCTCTTAGAGAAACTGAGGGAAATCATCGCCCAGTGGCTTACCCCACTTAGACTCTCCTGGGGATTTGTGATATCTGACAACGCCACCAATATTGTGCGGGCATTACATCTGGGCAAATTCCAGCACGTCCCATGTTTTGCTCACACAATAAACTTGGTGGTGCAGAATTTTCTGAAAAGCGACAGGGGCGTGCAGGAGACGCTTTGGGTGGCCCGAAAAATTTCAGGCCACTTTCGCCATTCAGCGACTGCGTGCCGAAGACTGGAGCGCCAGCAAACACTCTTGAACCTGCCCCGCCATCACCTGAAGCAAGAGGTTGTGACGCGGTGGAACTCAACCCTCTATATGCTTCAGAGGATGGAGGAGCAGCAAAAGGCCATTCAAGCCTATACATCCACCTATGACATAGGCAAAGGAGGGGGTATGCACCTGACTCAAGCGCAGTGGAGAATGATTTCCGTGTTGTGCTAGGTTCTCCAGCCCTTCGAACTTACCACACGTGAAGTCAGTTCAGACACTGCCAGCTTGAGTCAGGTCATTCCCCTCATCAGGCTTTTGCAGAAGCAGCTGGAGAAAGTGAAGGAGGAGCTAAGATGGAGCGATTCCGCTCGGCATGTGGGACTTGTGGATGAAGCCCTTCATTCGCTTTGCCAGGATTCCAGGGTGGTCAATCTGTTGAAATCAGACCACTACATTTTGGCCACCGTGCTCGATCCTAGGTTTAAAGCCTATGTGGTGTCTCTCTTTCCGGCCAACACAAGCCTGCAGAGGTGCAAAGACGTGCTGGTGAACACACTGTCAGCTGAAGCGGAACGTGACACGTCAACAGCTCCTTCTTCATTTTCTCTGGGGCTGCCAGGAAAAAACTTAGGTATCCTAAGCAACCCGCTGGCGGTGATGCAGGGCAGGCAGGACCAAGTTTGGACATCTGGTCCGGACTGAAGGACCTGGCAACACTTTCTGACATGTCTACTGTCACTGCATATGATACTGTCACCATTTACAGAATGGTGGAGGATTACATCGGTGACAGCATCCAAGTAGGCATGTCAGACAGTCCATACCAGTACTGGCAGGAAAAAGAGGCAATTTGGAGGCCCCTGTACAAACTGGCTCTATTTTACCTGAGTTGCCCCCCCTCCAGTGTGTACTCCGAAAGAGTGTTTAGTGCAGCCGGGAACCTTGTCAGCGAAAGGCGTAGGAGGTTGCTTCCACAGAATGTGGAGAAGATGATGTTCATCAAAATGAATTATCAGCTCTTCCAGGGAGACCAGCCTCCAGAACGTACAGAGGGACCTGTGGTGGTGGATTCAAGTGGGGACGAGTTAATACTTTGTGAGGATGAGTATGTACACACTGAAGAGGGTGAGGAATCGGTGGATGAGGAGGATGAGGATGACATCTTGCCTCCGTAGAGCCAGTTTGTGCAGGGACACATTAATTGCCAGCTTGTTTTGTGGGGGCCCAAACGAACCAATCATTTCAGCCACACTTGTGTGGCAGACCCTGGCGCTGAAATGATTGGTTTGTTAAAGTGTGCATGTCCTGTTTATACAACATAAGGGTGGGTGGGAGGGCCCA
This sequence comes from Taudactylus pleione, assembly GCA_031769625.1. Taxonomy (NCBI): domain Eukaryota; kingdom Metazoa; phylum Chordata; class Amphibia; order Anura; family Myobatrachidae; genus Taudactylus; species Taudactylus pleione. Next base: position 426,503 of record JAUIMM010000702.1, on the reverse strand, counting down.
ATGACAATTCCATCTTGCACCTCTTTTTTTTCTTTGCATTATGTACAGTTTGGGGCCTAGTGTTTCAAACTGCCATCCTGTCTGCCACTGCAGTATCACGCCTAGATGGGTCACGTGTTTGTGCCGCCCACTCGTGTCGCTTAGCATAGTCATCCAGCTACCTCGGTGCAACCTTTTGGACATAAAAACACTATTGTGAGGTGTGAGGTGTTCAGAATAGACTGGAAATGAGTGGAAATTAAGGTTATTGAGGTTAATAATAGCATAGGAGCAGAAAAACCTACAAATTCTGTGATTTTAGCTGTTTTTATGCTTTTTTTTTTAAAAAATACAGATCCAAAACACAAAACCCAGAACCCAAAACACGGAAGGGTGGTTTTGGCAAAACCAATCCAGATCCAAAACACGAAGAAAGATCCAGATCAAAAACCAAAACACAAAACACGAAAAGTGGCCGTTGCACACCCCTAATATATATATATACATACATACACACACATATCATTCCTCACTCACAGTTTCAGACTGCAATGCAAATGTGACTTCCAGCTGAGAAACTAAACCATCCTGTCTGGGTATGAAACTAAAACCTGTTTGGATTCAGACAAATCCAATTGTGTAGATCAATGCCTGGATTATATTACAATTGCCAACAGGGATTCCCAATTTGTATGTAAATCACTCACAGTTTCTGGTGCATTGTCTATTCAATTTAGATTATCAAAAACATTACCATCTGTTCTTAGCTCGTGAGTTGTAGCTTAAAGTGACGCTGGTCGCAAAATGGCGTCTTGCAGATTCTTGTTTCTAAAATGGAGTCTAGCTGCCATTCGCAAGATGGCGTCGCGCACACTTGAATTTTAAACTGATCTTGTCTCAGCCAATTATCCAGCTTTGACAGTGTATAAATGAGGGAAGTGGAACAACCTTCTGAATGGCAACGGTGCAGCACACCATCCTGGACACTCATTAGTTTGAGAAGTAATGTATTAATTTAGCTTTTTAACTGGAAGTGCAAGAATAAAGAATAGTCAAATGTGGATAAATATCCTTTATTTGCGTATGTGTATGTATACAGCTGTAGCGTGGCCAGATCTAAAAATTGGTATACATAAGATAATACCAAGACGTAATATTAGCAGAATAATAGCTACTTTGGAAATCTATTTTAAGCTTGAACTCGCAAATCCAGCAATTCTCCTTAAACCGATTCAACTCATAATTGTTAGCTTTGCGAATCCAAGCGAAAAAAGACTAATACGATTCAAATAGCAAAATGTTTCCATAAATATTCCTATTGCTTCTGGGTCCTTTCATGCAGATGGTGAAATCCAAAATAGAGAAAGCTTTGCCCAAACACATCAAAATAGCCTGTTTCTGTAATGTTTAAATCACAGACAGTGATGCAGCTTTGTTTGTCTCCTTTTATAAGCATCATGATTGAATCTAGACGAATATAAAAACTTTCTACATCCAAACACGCTACTGATTTGGTCGTATATTGATTTTGTGATTTGAGATGCGATTTGACAAACACGATTTTTAGTAAATCAGTTATTTGTATGTGTGTCACTAAGAGTTCGAGGTTTGGTCCTATGTGTTTGAGGTGCGATTTGGGTTTTAGTAAATCCCCAATTTGCAAAATCGCACCAAAATCTCCAAAAAACACCAAATTGACCAAACACTATTCTTAGTAAATTTACCCTTATGCTCATTGAATCACTACACCCAGGGTCGGCAACAGAAATCTTGGGGCCCGGTACACTTGGATCTCAGGGGCTCCCAACCCTCCCCCTCCCATTGCCCCCTCCTTGACTCGTCCTCCAAACAAACATGCTGGGTCCACACACGCTTACAATTATTACAGATAGAGAAATACACACACACACATACATATATATATATATATACATACATATACAAACATACATATGTTGTACCCCACCTTTGAAAAAAAAAAAAAAGATCTATAAAGTACTGGCCCCTACAGGTGTGGGTATAATGTAATACACAGCCCTTAGCCTGTAATAGCAGGGCTGATGAACTTTTAGGTGACCCCTCTCTCTCCCTGGGGCTTCTGAGCCTGCGCATCCCAGGATGAAGTTTTGATAGCTGGCTTAAAATGGACCCTTTTGATTGGTTGCCCTGGGTTGTTGGGCAAAGGGTCCAAGGGGTGGGTTTATACTAGGGGCCCCTGACCAATGATATATGAGAACTGGAACATCGGACGCCATTTGACCACACCGTATGAAGAATTTCAAGGGTAATCGTACTACACATCTAACTAACTTTGAATCGCATTGTGTATGGGGCCCTTAAATCTAATGAAGCGCTGCAACAATCCCAATTTCAGTAAAAATTCACTTTATGCATGCATTTTTTGGCTAGGGTTTCATAAACAGACCCAAGTTGCCTATGTTTAAGTGTTCTGAGTAGGGTTTTCGATTCATGTAGTGTCCAGGACATTTAATTGAGTTAACATTAGATAAGACATTGGTAGTATAAAATTAGGCAATTGACTAAATGTTATTATATGGCCCATTTATCAAAGTTAATTTGAGGTAAATTCCCCGAAAACACCTGTTTTCGGGGGTTTACCTCAAATATTAAGTATCCCCCGGATGTATGAAAGAGGGACCGCAGCAGCTATCTCCAATACCTGCTGCGATCCCTCCATTGCCGCCAGCAGCCGCCTCCCCCATAGGTTTCTATGGGGGATGCGATCCTGCCAAAAGTATCAATATTGGGAATGCAAAGCATTCCCGATATTGGCCCCAGCAGCTAACGCTATCTGAAGATAGCGTTAGCCGCTGTAGTCTATGGGGACTTACCGCATTTCAGCCGGCGGAGGGATCTCCCAGATCCCTCCGCCGGCAATGGGCGCCGGTCATGTGAGTCCGCGGGACTGCGCATGCGCAGCAGTCCTGCATGCACTCTGGCCACATCGCAGGGACGGCCTCCTTTCGGAGCCCGTCTCCCTGCATGTGCCGGTACATACATTCAGCCGGTATGATCGCATTTTGCAATGCGATCATGGACGGTACTGGATGCCCTGATCGCATTGCAAAATGCGATCATTAATAAATGAGCCCCTTAGTTTGAAGGATAACTAAAATGTGCTTGAATAAAGTTTATTGCATTAGTTTTAGCAGTAAGTTATGAATTAGTGCATTGTTAAGAGTATATATTAGGAAGTTGTGATATTGTTATATTTTAATTTTGTGAAAAATGATCTTTGTATATTTTAACTTTGCAAATTGTGCTATCACTTATACCTTTAAAGGAGCAATATATTTACTTGAAATTTACCATTACTTTAACAAAATCCTAACAGGTTATTTTTAACAGAAATAAATGTTGGCACAAATGGTTGTGAATTAATTCTTTCTGGGGGCCCTTGCCTCTCTGCCGGTGCGTGATATAGTGAAGAGCTGCTGCTGAAGGAAGAATACCCCCATCAGTGTAACACTGACCTGTGCCTGCACCACAAAATGTACACCCTTACCACAACTGGGTATTACAGATGTTTCAGTGCTAACTGAAATGATAACAAGTCCAAAATATCATATAATACCAGCCACTCTTCCGACCTGTTCCAGCTACAGATCAAGTCAAACAACTCCTACAAAATAGAGGGGAGAGGGAACACCCCTGATGATGTTTGGTTAAACAAAACATGTTACCTCCCACTGCGTTTCTAACGGTTGGAGATTTTTACCTGGATTTTATGGGACTGTAGATCCATTGAATAATGCGGTGATTCTATGGCAATATAGGAGAGCAATTTTGGAGATCCTTCCAGACGTGGAGGTGAATTCAGAAAAGCCTATATTGTTTTTTTTTCTGTTGAGAGCAGTGGCTGACATACTTGCCAACTCTCCCTCATTGCCAGGGAGACTCCCTCAAATAGTAGCAATCTCCCTGAAGAGTCTGCTAATCTCCCTGATTGCACCTTACTCCCATTATATAAAAAAAAACATATATTCTTTCAAATGGGACCATTAGTATCATTTCCCTGTGTTGGTTATAAAGCACAATGATCCCTATTGCTACATTAATTTTCTGAAACGTATCAGTGTCATTTCATCAACTTACTACTTTTGGGCTTGTTTACATTTGGATGTTTCAATTTTATGGCACACCTCTCAGATGTAGCAGTACACGCCCACTTTAACACGCGCATAGGTGTTGTTTTCACAGTCTCCCTGAAATGCTTTTCAAAAGTAGGTAAGTATGGTGGCGGATTTTACCTAGGCATGCATGCGATGACCGGCAGAATGCATCGGGAGTGCGTTGCATCATGCATCCCACCCACAGTGAGAGTGGCAGTGACTTCCCATTGGAAGCGCTACCTGCCAGTCACACACAGGATAAGCAGCCTCAGGGGGATGTGTTTTCTACCCCTGGGACTGCCAGTCTGGGCTTAGATTAGCAGAGAGCAGCTTTTAGTGGAAGCTGCTGCTCTGCTTTTCGGGCAGCCCTACACGGCTTCTAAGGGCTGCAGCCGATGCAGTCCCTAGAACAGGGGTGGGGAACCTTTTTTTTAGCGGCCAATTTGATATATATAACATTATTTGCGGGACCGTATATGGCCACACCCCCTCTGTGTGACATGACTCAGGGGCGGGGCCACAATCACCAGTGATTACAGCAGAGCTATAAGTGCATCGGTGTGACCGTCTGAAGCGTCCTAAGGACGCCCCAGGCAGCACTGCTGCATAGATTCTGGCTGCAGGGTGCCATTCTAGGCATCTTGCTAGCCAGATGAGGCTAGCAGAAAAAAGCTCAAAGGGCCAGACCAAAATTCCGTTATACGGCCCCCGGGCCTGAGGTTCCCCATCCCTGCCCTAGAAGCTGGTGTTATGTGCATGTGCGGGGCTGTCACAGCTTCTGTGCGCACCTGTCAGATCCTATGCGCAGGCGTTGGCACCCGAACAGACAAGCAGCAGTGGCAGTACCCCTCATGTAAGAGGGTACGTGCAGCTGCTAGTTGTGAGCATATTTGAATTGGGGGTTCATTCCATTTTGAATAAAAAAATTATATTGTTTTATGGTTTTGCACTAGTGTTTTTTTATTGTAGTTTATACTCATATTGAGGCGGGCGTTTTTTGGATAACTGTTTTTGGCTTATAAATTATCAGATAAGCCTATATTCCTTTATTAAATGTACATGCAAAATAATTTGGCACAATATGTAAGGGTAATAACTGTCTGTACATACTACACTTATGAACTCTATCCCCTCTTATTTTAGAGAAAGAGAGGGATTGCTGCTTTTAGTGACAGTCACCACACACAACCACACCGGCCTAGTTCCCTCCCTCCACACGCCGGGTAACAGGAAGCAGTCTTCTTATACCTCTTCCCCGGAGTCACTCTCTCTGCCTGACCCACTTCCCTGTAGTGACTCGGGCCGCTACACTGGGTACACAGAGCACACACTACTGATTGCGGCCCCCGCTGTGGTAGTGGTGGTGTGGGCCGGATGACAGAGCTGCCGGGGCGCGGCCCTGTGTCACTAGAGGCGGGGCTGGTGGCTGGAATTCTGAGCTAGCTGCTGCACAGGAGGTGGCGATGAGACAGTGACAGCAGCATGGAGCACCCAGGGAAGTCCACACTGGAGCAGCAGAGCCCGGGCAGAAGCCAGCAACAGCAGGATGAGCGGCTGGGTGCTGCGGAGACGGGGAGCGACATGACCGGCGTGCACACAGCAGCAGTCGCCGCCGCCGCCCAGGGTAGCGACTCATATAGCGCACACACTCCCGCACAGCAGCAGCAGGTGAGAGGTGCACACACGGGCAGATTCAATGGGGAGAACCTGAGTTTGACTTCAGTATAACATAACACTGCTGTCATTGCATGGTGTGGGAGTATAGGTCTGTCTCCGTGTTGGTCCTCCAAGTTAAACAGCAGCTGGAGAGCCATATGGCCCCTACAGTATCTTACAGTGTTCAGGGAAAGGTTATTACTTATCATACTGTGTGATGTCAACAAACATTCTCTCAGTTTTATATTAACTGTTTGTGTTGCATTTATATTAAATGATATCTAATATATTATAAATAAATATGTATACACACGCAGAGTCTGCAGTATGCTATAAGGGTTGTCAAGCTAGTGACAATGCCCCAGTGTAGCTTTTTAGTGAGCTCTTCCCTGGGATGCCCACTGTGACCTAATAGGATCTGACAGGCAGAGAGAATGGGTCCCAGCACTAGAAGAAGCTGTCCAGGGTGTTCAGCTCTATAACTTGTGTGTATAAAAAATTGGAATTAGCTGCCCATAATATAGTTTCTAACATCACTAGCTTGTTTTTTTTTTCAGTAACTTTTTGCTGTCCTGATCACTAGTCTTATGTTTTACAACTCGATACAGCTACCGTCTTTGCTATGTATATGGTTTTAGTATTAATTATTTGAAAGGAACTGAATTCAAGTACTGACATTTTTCTACATTTACTTCAAACCGGCAATGCATTTGCAGAATTGTTCTGAAGAAATGCACTTTGAGCCTGATTCAGCATTGTACTCTATGCCGATAGCAGCTGTGATTTTGCAGGCTGCAGATGTGAGATGGTGTGCAAGTGTAGCAGCCGCCCAGAAGTGAATAGAGACGCATGCAGGAGCCATGGTAAAAGTCACAGTAACTGTGTACACATTCGCAGATACTCAGCCGCTCGAGTGACTCTATGGCCACACAGCATTCTACCCGGAAGGGAATGTAGTTACGTTACCAGGCGTCCAAGATCCCGATAGCCGGCACCTCAAACAAAGGTAAGCGGGGAAAGGTAAGCGTTAACTACAGGGGGGATTGTTAGGTTTAGGGACCCCTGTGGGAGATTAGGGTTAGACCCCCCCCCCCCCCATAGATGGTTAGGTTTAGGAAGGGGCGGTTAGGGTTAGGCACCTCGGAGGTAGGTTAGGGACAGGGGAGGGTTAGGGTACTTGAGAGCCCTGGTCGGGATGTAGAGCCTTTGGTCTTCTGGTGTCGGTATTTCATCCGACGGCTAAACAGCCGCCGGCATTACACACCGTTTCCCCTGAACTCAGGCGCTGGAGCGTACGGGATCGCAGACTCAGCCATCAACATGCCCTTAAAACTGCCGCTGCACATCTGCATATTTTCCTCCACTCCCCCATTACCTCTCCCAAACTGTGCCTTCCTGTCAATTGCCCTGCGTGGAGGTAAGCAATGCATTCTGGATGGGTTTTAGCGCACACGCAGTGCAGTTTACCGATAATCACTCATTGCGAAAACATCGGCATAGTGTGCAACTCTGAATCAGGCACTTTGTGAGATGAGTGTTAGTAATGTCAGCAGAACACAATCTAGCCACAGCTTTTTTTTTTTATCTGTCCCATTAGGGCACTATGCTAAAGATGTGGAAGTATTTTTTTTTGTTACATAATTGTTAAATAAATAATTAGGGTTCAAATTATTATCGTCTGTGTGAGTTTGCCTTGGGGCACTAATGCAGAGCAGGTCGGAGACCGGCAAAACACTTATCCACTGCACAAATTTCATTACAATTATTTCCTTATCCCAGGTGAGTTAATTAGTGTTCTGTGACCTAATCGACATCTCATGCATTTCCATGGTCACAATGCTACTTTCCTATGCAGGAAATTACTGTAAATGATCATTAGAAAATAATAAAAAAATAATAATTTCTTAACCAAACACTGCTTTTAGGTTTGAAGCAGACTGGAAATATTTTTTTTTATGTCCGTCATATGCTGTGCGTTCTTTACTTACACCATGTCAAGGTTTAGCTCTCTTATCTCTCTTTGTCAAGGGCGTGTATGGCTGATGTTACATAGAATTGTCTTTTATTTAATTTTAGTATTTTTTGTATTCAAATAAACTCCATACACATGATATGTTGCAGTACATTGATTGGTCTCCTGATTTTGGGCCATATGTTTTGAATGTTCATTGTGCTTCTAATTATATGGTCTCAATCCTGTACACCAGTGGTTCACAAACTCTGCCGCGGCGCTGTCACCAGGGTGCTGCGGCCAGAGGGAAGCTGCAGTTATTTTTTTTTTTTTTACAGGCCTTGCTAAAACGTCGATCGCGATCTACCGGTAGCTCCCGCCGGTAGATCGCGATCAACAGTAACTGGAACGGTGGCTCCGAAGCGGTCAGAGGCTAAGAAAGCCTCTGATCGCTTGTGCATTCCCAGTGATGCAGTGCGCAGGTGATGCACCCACGGCCCCGCACAATGCATCCCTGGGAACTTGTGAGGACCATGCGTGCCTGCTGGATCCAGCTTGATCTCGTCAGCGCAGCGGGAGTGACAGCAGGAGGAGCGGTCACCAGCATGAACTTCAGTCAGGTAAGTTCTGCACAGGGGTGTGGGGGCACTGCCTAAGATGCACTACTACAAGGGGTACAGCATAATGGGCACAACTAAAAGGGACTTTACATAAGGGGCACTACTACTGAGGGCATTGCATAATGGGCACTACATAAAGGGCAGTAGTACAGGTAATTCATTTGGCTTAGGGGTGCCTTGAAAAAATTAAGGAGACCTTAAGGGTGCCTTGAACTGAAAAAGTTTGGGAACCACTGCTATACACTATTAATGATTACTACCAGTTTACAGTTCCACAGAACATTTTGTCCTGTTTGGTAAATACATATATATTTTTTCTTTAATAAAGTAGCTGTCACCCTTATTGTAAAATCCATAGACAACGAGTGATGGATTTTACTTGTGGCTGCAACCCCCCCCCCCCCACCAGAAAATCTGCCACCTCAGTGAGCCAGTTGCAGTCTGTTTATTAACTGGCTACACTGTGACTGGCAGTGGCTTCCCATTGGAAATGCTACCTGCCAGTTACACACCGGACAGACAGTCCCAGGGGGAGGCGTTTTCTGCCCCTGGGACTGACATTCTGGGCTGCCATTAGCAGAGAGTGGCTTCTAGTGGGATTCTACCCAGATATTAGGGGCTGCAGCATTTGTAGTCCCTAGAAGTCTGTGTTTTGCGAATGTGCAGCATCGCCTCCATTTGTGCGCATGCTGCAGTCCCGGCGCCTGCCAGATCCATTGCGCAAGCACCGGGACCCGGCCAGCCAGGTCTGTCTCTTCCTCTCCTTCAGGATTGGCAGCTCCTTCATCCAAGAGGGTAGATGCCGCTGTTGTAGACAACTAAGGTTATTTGCAACTTCAAAAATCTGCTCCTAAGTTTACCAATGCATGGATACCTGTCCTCTCCTGAGTGACAGCAGATCTTTACCCCAGCTTCAGCACTGGAATCCCTGTCTCGGTACAGCCATATAGTTTGCTGGTTTTCCTCAGCTTAAACTACAATACACTAAAGACCATAGAGTATCTGTAGCCCTCAGCAAACCAAGCGGAGAAAAATAGGAAGTCAGCACTAGCTCTCATTTAACAATCAATATTCATCATTTTCTAAAATTTAAAGGTGCGTACACACAGTGCAATGTTTTAAACGATATTGTGCTTGTGGAACGACAAATCGTTTAAAAAGTGACGTATCTCGGTACAATAACTATGCCGATGCGCGTTCCCGCTGGTTGTGGTCTGTGATCTCTTGAACATGCAGAAGATCAATACCTATCTTTCACGATTTGGCACACATCGTTCCGTGTGTATGCACAATGAACGATTTCTTGTCACTGTTTCTGGCAACTCCTCTCCTCCATTTTGTGCCAGCCGACGGAGAGATAGAAGATGCATTATAAGGTTGTTTGCTGCCAAACGATATATCGTTAACTATTTGCAGTCATTAATGACCCATCTATATCGTTTGATCGTTTGTACAATCATTCCATATTTATGCACAATATCGTTGGTCCGGGAGTGTTCAGGAGTTCAAGGGAAATCATTAACGAGATTGGATCGTTAACTAAATCGCACCATGTGTACGTAGCTTTACTCAAGTCGAGTTAAATGTTAGTTTTGAAATTTATTAAAATTAAAAAGAAAATGTGATATTTTAGGAGCTGTGAAGGTATGCAATGCAAATTGGTCATTCATCCACTGCAGTAATCATTCAATCAACCAGGCGAGGCACAGGGTAACATATCTGTATATAATTACCCTATAGCTACATGTATAAAATTAACCTAGATACAGCATAAAAATAAAAGAAAACACAATGCTGTTAACTAGGAATGGACATCGGAGGCCCAGCATAAAATAATTGCTGGGCTTATGACATCGATGGCTATACTGTTTGCAGATGAAGCCGGAATATCGCGCATGTGCACATAAACTGAGCTGAATTCAAGAAGCCTTCAGATGGGCATTGGAAGAAGCATCCAATGGCTGGCAACCATCGCAAACCTGCTATTTGATGGAAAAAGTACTTTCATTGGATCGGGAACATCGATGGTTGCTAACCATCAGTTTCCGATGCACATGCCTTCTGTTAACCTAAATGGTGTGTATAATTGACTATCAAAATTACTAAAATTTTATTGACTTTTATTCCAATATTTTGAAAGCTACCAGATTCATTACAAAAAGTTTTCGGCCTCTTAATTCCTCATCTAGAAGGTTGATAAGTTGCTATAGGAGAAACTGGTTCCAAGGAATTTCTAGAATAATATTAATTACTATAAAAACGCCCGGAAACGTTTAACAGTATAATTTTAATATTGATGATAATATTTTACCACAATTGTGGCCAGTAGGGTAGCCCCATTGTGCTGAAATTGGCACATAGAGCAGAATTAGTACAATACCACTAGACAGCCACACATTGTATCCAGCTGGCTCATAACAATCCCTTATACACAATAGCCATCTAATAGCCGGTCTCCCGACATCGCAAGTGTGTATGCACTTGCCGATGCCGGGACCCCAACTGATCCCGTGTCTAACGAAATTGTGTTGGGTACACATCGTTAAATGTGTACCCAGCATAAGATCTCCATGTCTCTACTTCTCTATCATGTACTGTAGATACAGAAAAGTCATTTGAAACAATGACACAAATGAGTACAATTCTTTGATTCTTAATCAATGTTACATTATACTATAGTTTTATTCTAGCTGTTTTTATTGCTTCCTCTAAAACTGGCCATACACTGAAAGATTTTTCTGATGGTACAACATTCTGGATCGATTGTAACAATTTTGCAGTGCCTCCAGTGTTCTCCCCAGAATTTTTTTCCAGCCGGGTGGCATCAAGTAGTAGCCGGGTGGGGGCCTCCGCAATAATAAAATGTTTTAAACTCTGACCTTATAATGATTTAAACTTGAAATAACATTTTATATATTCTCCTCTTATCTTATTAGAGGCCCAGTTGTCTGATTATGAAAGAGCTGCAGTGTCTGTAGGATCTGGTACTTTTTATACAGCTCCCAGACACTGTCCCCACTTGCAGGCTCCCAAAGTGCCGGGTGGTAGGCTGATTCTTGCCGGGTGGTGCATCCGCAAAAAACAACCTGGGGAGAACACTGCCCTCCATACGCTGAATGATGTTCAGATGAATGCTTGAAATCACCAGAATAACGACCTGAACAATACATCATGTTTGAAAATCCAAACCAATTATCATGACCGTCAGACGATTATCATTCATGTACATGCACTTGCAAATTGTCAGGATTGGGAAACATTATTGTTCAGTCAGTGTGCTGTTCTATCTTTCATTACAATGTCACTTAAGGGAGATAGGAGGTGTGGAGCTGATGCAGTCCACTGCTGACTCCCCATAGTGATGCTATGTAGTCCCTCTGGGGCAGAAACTGCATAGCATCACTACGGGGGGCCAGCAGTGGACTGCATCAGCTCCACCCCTCCTATGTCAGATGTTTTTATTGCTTTCTCTAAAGGCCCCCATACACTGTGTGATTTGTATACATGATCCAATGTCGTTTATGAATTCCCTTGAAATTCTGAATGAACGATTTGTGCCAACAAATGGAAAGATTGTACAAACAAGCAAACGATATAGATGTGTTAATGATTGCAAATCGTTAATGATATATCGTTTGCTGCAAACAACCACACGATGCATCTGCTGGAATGTCAGTAGGGGAGGGCTTATCTAGGGGGTATAACATTGGTTGGGCAGGGGTTAATACACATTGGTGGCATAGTGGCTAACATTGGCAGAGCAGGGGTAAACATTGGTGCTGCAGTGGATATTGGTAGCAGGGTGTACATTTGGTGTTGTAGTAGAATACATTGTGTACAGGCGATGTGTATATACTCACTATTCGAGAAAAGCCAAATCTCCCCAGACAGAGGATCACTCTCCTGCTTCCAGCTGCTCTCTTCATCCACATCGTCTGTCACAAAATGAAGGTGGGGAGTGGCCAGGTACTTTGTCAACACATCGTGCATTGTACATCACATCGTTCATCAAGCAAAACACCGAACAATGGACCTCATTCAGACCCGCTCGCTGGCGCTGTGCGCTCGCAAGCGGCCCGATGGTTTGCGCATGCGCGCACTTCGTTCTGTGCGTGAACTACTCTGTGCGATCTCAGCCCACTCGCTCGCCCAGCAAAGACAGCCCAGTGAAATGATTGACTGGAGAGGCTGTTTGTGGGTGGTCACATGCCTGTTTTTTACAGGCAAAGCCAACCACAAGCACTGGGATCGCTACCGATGGTGCTCGATGTACCAATGTTTTTGTACACTTCCTGGAGATGAAGTGCGTTAGTGGGCGTTTAAACATACGCTAATGGGTGTCTGCATGCACAGAGCGATCGCTCGCACAGCGAAAGTGGGTGTGCTTATGCCTTGGCGAGCGATCACTTCCCATGTCGTCACTTTGACAAATTTGCATACACTGGATGCGAGCGATCGCATCTAGCGAGTGGGTCTGAATGAGGTCCAATGTGTGTCACATCGTGCACGATAGGTTGAAATCTTTCTGCAGGTTCAGTTGATCAACAATGCCGATGCACGACGCTGGGGACGCGCATCGGCATCATCATCGTCCAGAAAAACGTCACTTTTTACACGATTGGTCATTACAATCGATCGAAAATGGCCAAATCGTGTAAAAAATTTGCACAGTGTATGGGGGCCTTAAAGCTGGCCATACACTGAAAGATTTTACTCATGGTACAACGTTCTGGATCGATTGCAACAATTTTTTAGTGCCTCCTTACCCTGAACGATGTTCATATCAATGCTTGAAATCATCAGAAGAACGACCTGAACAATCCATCATGAGTGTAACTCTGCATGTGTGAGAATGAATTGAGGTGAAAACATTATTGTGGTGCCTTGAGAACAGAGGACCTCATTCAGAGTCGGTCGTAAGCGGCCGCTCGGTCGTACGCATCCGATGTTTCCAAACCACGCATGCGTACGGTTAGTTGTGCGCATGTGCGTACGAGACCTTGCGATCCAAAATGCTATCGATCGTATGGCTTACGAGCAGGAAATGGCTTTCGGGAGTTGATTGACATGAAAGGCCGTTTGTGGGTGTTGAAGGGGGTGGTGGTCTAAAAACGCAGGCGTTCCTCACCGTTTTCAGGGAGTTTGAGGGGCGTACATAAATTTCCTGCTACGACCGACATAGAAGACCGGAAGTAGTAAAACGTCACTCTGCGAGCAGGTTAGAGGCCTGGCTGATAGTACAGCTTCAGGTTGGGTATGTGCTCTCTCAAGCACCAGAGTACAATCGATACTATCAAATGTGACTGATGTTATGTTTGATGTTTCTATTTTGTGTCACACAATGCAAGCAGCTAATAATCACCTGATTTGGATGTAATTACCCTCAAATTAAATCTGAAAGTCTGCAGTTAAAGCACATCTTGTTTGTTTCATTTCAGAGCCATTGTGGTGGTGAATAGAGGCCAAAATATGAAACTTCTGTCAATGTCCCAATATTTATGCACCTGACTGTATGTGCAACTGAGGGCTTCATTCAGAGCCGCTCGTAAGCGGCCGCTCGTTCGTTCCGAGCGATGTTCGCACATCTGCGCATGTGTACGGATTGTAATACGCATGCGCGAACCAGTCAGTGCGGCCGAAAATCGTGTGCTCGCTGAATAGCGAATGCCTGCTATTTTGAGTGACAGTGAGGCGTTTGTGGGTGGTAACAGGGGAAGGTGCTTGGTTAAATACGTGTTTTTAAACCATTAACCATTTTTGTCTGTTTTCCAGTGTTTGTGAGTAAATGGTCGTCTGTCATTTGCTCCCATACATTACCAGGTTTTCATTCCAACCAGCCAGATTGGGCAGAAAATTGTGTAGTGTATGCCCAGCATTAGTCACAATGTGATGTGACTAGGACACAACAGGAAAATGTGCTGATTAAGTTGATATGCAACACCAGTATATCTGTGTACGCATAAGGACGCCCACTTTCCTTGTCTCACATCCGTAATACTTAGCAATATAGCAAAACAATCGGTAACATCGGACCCATACTTGCGCAAGCCGAGACCTTACTCAGAAATTGCTAACAGCCAAGCATACTATCAGTGCCATGGCTGCGTATGGGCACGCAGTGGATAATATATGCACTCCGCTGCAATGGCGTTGAAACGCACTGGCACGCCTGTGTTTGCCCAACCCTCCCCCATCCCCCCCCCCCCAATCACCAACCACACGCGGCACTTCCTGTCAATCACTCTGCGATGGGTCTGCGTAGCCTCTGCGATCACAGTCCCGATCGCAATAGCTAGTTTACGCACTCGGCCGACTGCGTGCATATTAGCAACTGCATTCCTTGCTAAATCAGTCCCAAAGTCATGAAGCAATAAAATTTAAATTGTACTCCTTCAATATGCCATCAGACCGTTGTGTACTGTTTTACTGCAGTCGATGGCAGGTTTGCAATCGCAGTCCATGGTGGGTTTAGAAAGGTTTTAGGTTTTTTGTTTTTTTTGTTTTTTTGCTTTGAGCTATATGATATGATTCAAATTACTCTCTGGACAAGCAACTACCTAGAGCATAACGATAAAAAAAAGCTCTGAATAACTATGACATGTTTGGGATTTAATTGGTGTTATTGAGATTTAATTGGTGTTATTCATAAAGGCATATGCAATAACTCTACAATGTAAGAACTATGAATACAGGTACATTTCATTTAGAAGCCTGTGTTACAGTCATAGTCATAATTGTTGCTGTCATCTATTATAAAGTGCCCCATAAACATTATTATAGTGTCTGCATCACAGGGACATGGTTGAGGTGTGTCCAGAAATAGTAGTGGCTGATACGTATCAGATTTTCCTGTCCATGACTATTAATAACTTTTTTTATTCTTTAATCTTGTTTTCTTTTATTTTTTTAACCAAGAAAGCAAACTAGTTTTGTGTGTGCATTTTCTATATAAATACTCTTAAATACAATAAATTTCAATCTAAATCTGTTCATTAAGAAATCTATTCCACATTTCCAGTTTCTGTAGTTTACATTGGCATAGACTGTCACTTTTGAAAAATCAATAATCAATGTTGATGTGTATCATTCGACTTACAGTTCTTCTGTATTTATACTCGTGTGTGTGTGTGTGTGTGTGTATGTATGCATGTATGTATGCATATATGTGTGTGTGTGATAGATAGATATATATAACACACACACAAGACTTTTATTCTTTATATGAACTTAGTCCATAATAAATCACCAATGTTCATCCTGCTTAATCCGGAAACTCTTCATCACCACACAGTGAAAAATAAAATCAACATTAATCTCCAACACAATCAAATTCATCAACCTTCAGGTTGTATCGTAGTCACCCATATATTCAATGCATGTCATAATGGCATATTCATACTCAAACTGTCTGTCGACCTCGGTCCCTTCTAGACCTTTAAAGACCAACAACATAACATCATCTTTTCATACCACAGAGTAACAGCATATTACTCACCACCAGTGACTTCTCCCCCTTTATGTGTTCCCTGCCACGCGCCAATAATCAACAGCTGTAGTAAATTGCTACAGCTCCATGTGCCTGCCCTCTCGGCGTACCTGCCGTCCTTCTGGTCCTCCAGCCTTGCGATCCAATGGTGCTTTCCACCAGGCTGACGCACTTCCTGTTCATTAATCAAATGTCCGGTCCGCAATTATGCACTTCTCTCATGCGGCTCAACAAAATCACACTATCACTATTAGATAGGAACTGTTAATCGCCGATGTTTACAGCTTATTATACAGGCCTATTATCAAATCAAATGTATACACAAACCGGACATAAAATACAGCCAGATCATGACCGGCAGGGGAGGTATGCTTTCCACCCGGTCTATCACCTCTGCCTCCTCTGGAGGAGGTACCTCACTTTGTTCCTTATAGTCTACCACTTCCCCAGCCATACTAGCAACAGTTTTTCCAAAAATGGGGAAAGTCTTTTTCCTATTATAACATAACATCATGTACTGAGGAAGGGACCATTCCCACTTTAACCACAGCTGAGCCACAAGAGGTCTCAACATTCACTTCAGCAGTATTATAATAACAGGTGTCACCATGTATGCAAGTTACACCAACAGTTGTTCGCTGGCCCTTTAAAGCATTTACCAACCCATCTTTCACCAGGGTGATTACACTTCCTGAGTCCAACAATGCCTCTACCCAGTTGCCTCCCATAACAACCTTACACATTTGCTTTTCTGACTCAGTTGAAGGTGTAACATTACAGGCTAACCTGGCAAAGAAAGACATTCTGCGACGTTCAAAGACAGCATCACATTGCATAGGTTCTTGAACAACTCGGCAATTAGCAACAATATGTCCTGGCATACCACACCAAAAACATTTAATCACATAACTGTCCAGTCTTTTAGGCATGTGAGACCTTTCTGGCCCCACTGACCCATCTTTGAACTGAGCACTCAGTCTCTTCAGCTTTAAGTTCCCTTATCTGCCCAGGACCCTTTTCCCACGGAACAGTCTTACCAGGTTTCACTGAAGTGCGCTGTTGTAGATCTGGGGGCTACTGAGGCATAGCCAACAGTTCCTCTGCCGCCAGATACCTTTCCACCATCTCCACTATCTTGCGTAAAGCCGTGGGCTGGGACCTTAAGTAAGGGTCCATGACAACTCTTTCAACCATCTGAGGTCCAGTTAATGTCTCTGATTGTAACCATTTTTTGGTCAGGTGAATTAGGTCGTGCATTTGTGAACTGGGAGGTTTGCCCAAGTAGTACACCCAGCGATGCACACGTTGCGCTCGGACCGACAAGGTAACTCCCAGACGAGTCAGAATTTCTGTTTTTAGCTTTTCATAATTCAAAGCATCCGCCGTGCTTAAGTCAAGGTATGCTTTTTGAGGCTCGCCATAGAGAAATAGGGGTCCAGCATTCCAGCCCACTGATCCTTAGTATACATGTACAAAAGATGAAGCAATAAGGCGCATGTGTGATATCTGTAAATTATATATAAATGATATAAAAATGACTTAATTGAAAGAGGTATTTATATGCACAAACGGAGCTTAGACTATTCATTGCCTTTGATAAAGCTGTCTGGTACAGAGAAACGCGTCAGGCTGTTAACGGAGAGGTCTCCCCACACGGAATCTACCAACTTCCACATTTGGAATATCCTATTTAAACTGGAATATACGTTGAAGCCACACCTGCACATCTTGTGCCGTCTGGGAGAGCGGGACACAGAGATCACACGGGCTGCATACCTAGTTATCTGGAACCCGCTGTTATGAACTGTGATTTTGGAGACTAAGGAAAAAGGGACTGCACAGGCTGCAGGATATTATTAACCCACCTTGGACACATCCCGTATCTCATCTATAATACAAGAGTGGTAAAAGCGGTAACTATATGGAACTTTACATGCTATCATCACATTCCTAAAACCAATTTTGTGGGAGATGTACCTCTGAGAAAGAACATTCATGCTCTATCGGATATATGCTAATTAGCAATTTTATTCTAGTTATTGTGCATTATCACACACATATATGTGTGTATGTATATATATATATATTTTTTTTTTTAGTGTTTTATTGTGTATAATAAATTGTGCATTTATAAAGATATCCACACAACATTTTTATATCATTTATATATAATTTACAGATATCACACATGCGCCTTATTGCTTCATCTTTTGTACATGTATATCTTTTCCCAGAGAGACTACTCTGGTATATGGCAGCAATTTAGAGTGTGAATAGTCTAATATATAATATATAAGTATATCAACTTGTACAAAAAGTATTTTTACATATGTTTTTTAAATTATTTTTCTACTTTATACGAAAACACATCTAGAGGGATTCTAATAGCGCCTTATAAACGATATTGTTTTTTTTCCCCACTGATCCTTAGGCCTACTCTGTCGCTCACCCATCCTGTTAAAGGCAGTCAAGTACATCTCCATCATCAGTCTCTGTCAACTTTTGAAGACAATGGCTTGCCCTTATGGAGCCGTTTTGAACATTTGGAGAAAGCATTTCCAGGTGGTGCTGCAAGATGCTGCACCACCTCTTTTAGGACCTCATGGTCCTCATGCTGTTGCCGTCAGGTTTCCTCAATCTCTAGGTGATGTTGCCGCCTCGCCTCCTCAACCTCCAGTTGATGTTGCCGCCGTATCTCAATCTCCAATTGATGTTGCCTGGTAGCCTCTTGCTGTACCCTTGAGGCTTCTTACTGTACTGCTGTCGCTTGTAGTAAGGCCGTGACAATATCCTCTGTATTGTTGGGCTTTTCCAGCAACTTTATAGCCTCTTTCACTCAGGACATGTATTAGTACTGGTTTCCAGCAAAAGGAAGGTCTGGCCCTTTAACTGTACCAGATTCCACAACTCTGCAGGCAAAGCACCACCTGGACTTGCTTCTATTTGTGAGGCACCACAGCTTCCAGCATGTCCCACTGTGCAGAGTATCATACCTGCAGTTTTACTCTGTGCCACATTTAATTTCAGTCCAGACAGACGCAGACCTGCTTTCTGCAGAACTCTCAAAGCTGCTGCTATCTTCACCTATGCGCAGACCATTGTGCCCGCATTCTCCAGCACATGTAGCAAGGTCAGGGAACTGGTACCATTTCCTGGGGTAGATGGCACTGTGCAGCAGCTGAGAAATCACAGAAAGTCCACTGGTCTGGTGCAACTGGTCTCCACCAGTTTTATTAGGCAAATAAACACCTTGCCGTCTGGCACCAACTATACAAAAGTGATCCTAGCTCACTAACAAACAAAGTATTAGAAGGGTTTTTCAGGTTTAATTTACCTGCTTCCATCAACCTGATTCTCACACAGAGACACGAAAGTCTGTCCTTTCCCCAGGCAGGGTCTCCCTGTAATGCTCAGCCTCACAGCACTAAAAATCAGCCACACAGCTGAAAACCCTAATTAGCCTCCTGTGAAGCTAATAACCCAAAAATCTCCTAACACAAATACCTTCCTGAGGTTTCAAAAGACATAGGTCAGGAATCTAGGGCAAATACATTGAACACATCAACATTTTTCTCAGTAAATATATTTGTAATGGGTCTATTGTAATGAAATTTTCACCAAATGTTAGCAACAACCCATTCAATCCACACATGCAAAGTAATCAAACCATAGGTGTCCATAAATTAAATTATATGTAATAATGTTAAATGACACATGGAAAAAGTATTGAACATGCTTACTGAAATGTATTTAAGACACCTCCTGTATGGAGATGCATTGCTCAGGTGTGATTTTGGCCAATCTTCCACACAGTCTTCAAATCTTGAAGCTTCCGTAGGCCTCTTCTATGAACTCTGATCTTTAGTTCTTTCCATAGATTTTCAATTGGATTCATGTCGGGTGTTTGGCTGGGCCATTTTAGCAGCTTTATTTTCTTTCTCTGAAACTAATTGAGCGTGTCCTTGGCTGTGTGTTTGGGATCACTGTCTTGCTGAAATGTCCCCCCTCGTTTCATCTTCAGCATCCTGGTAGATTTCGACAGATTTATATCAAGAATTTCTCTACATTTTTCCATTCATCCTTCCTTCAATCATATGAAGTATGCCATGACCGTATGCTGAAAAAGCCCCACACCATGATGTTCCCACCTCCAAACTCCACTATTGGTATGGTGTTTTTGCAGTGCCATTTCTCCTCCAAACATGGTGTGTATTATGGCATCCAAAGAGTTCAATTTTGGTCTCATCTGACCAGACTATATACTCCCAGTTTTTCACAGACTTGTCCAAATGTTGGGCAGCAAACTTTAAACTTAACTTCAACATGCCTTTTTTTTTTTTTTTAGCAATGGAGTCTTGCGTGGTGAGCGTGCATACAGGCCATGGCAGTTCAGTGCATTCCTTATTGATTTTTTTTTTTTTAAACAATTGTACCTGCTAATTCCAAGTCTTTCTGAAGCTCTCCACAAGTGGTCCTTGGCTCTTGGACAACTCTTCTGATAATTCTTTTCACTCCTATCTCAGAAATCATGCGAGGAGCATCGGTCGTGGCCGGTTTATGGTGAAATTATGTTGTTTTAACTTCCAGATTATGGCCCCAACAGTGCTCACTGGAACATTCAGAAGTTTAGAAATCCTTCTATAACCAATGCCATCAATATGTTTAGCAACAATAAGGTTGCAAAGGTCTTGACAGAGCACTTTGATTTTACCCATCATGAGATGTTTCTTGTGTGACACCTTAGTAATGAGACACCTTTTTATAGGCCATCAGTTGGGACTGAACCAGCTTCTATTAATTTGCACTGACAAGGGGCATGATTGCTTTATAATTACTGATAGATTTCAGTTGGTGCCTTGGCTTTCCATGCCTTTTTTGCACTTCCCTTTCTTCATGTTTTCTATACTTCTTCCCTGCGTCATTTCATATTATTACACACAACTTAATTTATGGACATCTATGGTTTGATATATTTGCATGCGTGGATTGCATTGGTTGTTGCTGATATTAGGTGAAAATTTCATTACAATTGCCCAATTACAAATATATTTACTGATAAAAATGTTGATGGGTTCAATTCTTATTTTACCCGCTGTGTATATATACAGGTTGAGTCCCCCATATCCAAAATGCTCGGGACCAGGGGTATTTTGGATATCAGAATATTCCGTTTTTTGGAATATTTGCATAACCTAATGAAATTTCTTGGGAATTGGACCCAAATCTAAATCCAGAATACATTTGTTTTATATACACCTTATACAAACAACTTGCAGGTAATTTTATACAATATTTTCAATAATTTCGTGGCTCAAACAAAGTTTTCGTGTAATAAAAAATAAATATATATATATATAATGTATGTGTGTGTGTTCACAACAAAAGGGAAAAAGGTAGATTTGACAACCATTTTTTTAAACTGGTAAATCTTTGCATGACTATCTTCTTAAAATAGCAATAAAATATTAAGTAATGAATACTCCTTTTACACCAAAATCACAGGTCTGACCCAGGATATGGAACACTATTCTAGCCCGGGACAGACGGCATGCTCCTTACAGATAATGGGGTAGATATAACGCTCCCCGCTTCGCCTCTTTACCGAGGCGAAGCAGGAAGCACTACCGATGAGATGTATAAACATCTCATCGGCCGGAGAGGGGGAGCGTTAACTCCCCCCTCCAGCGCTACCCGCTAGAGACAGCAGCGCATCCGCCTAGTGCTGATGCGCTGTGTCTCTCTCCCGGCCGGCTCCACTGAGCATGCGCGGGATCTCGCAAGTATCGCGAGATCCCCGTGTGGAGCCCTGGAGCCGGCAGCCGCCGCAGCAGGGACAGCGCTGTCCCTGCTGTGGGGATAGGCTAACGCCAGGCTGTAGCTGTCGATAATGACAGCTACAGCCGGCCGAACGGTCATGAGTTATGACCGTTCGTACATGGCCCTGCCATGACAGCGCCCCTGTCATTTACCGCCCAGACCCCTGATCATACATCGGGGAGAAGCGGTATCAGCGCACATAACGTGCGCTGATATCGTTTCTGGGCTTTGTACATCTCCCCCATTATCTCTTTAATCTGTATCACTCCACTTCTATCCCTGCTAACCAGTGTTCTCCCCAGAATTTTTTTTCCAGCCGGGTGGCATCTAGAATTAGCCGGGTGGCATCAAGAACTAGGCGGATGGGGGCCTTTGCAATAATAAAATGTTTTAAACCCTGACCTTATAATAAATTAAACTTAAAATAACATTTTATATATTAATTCTCCTCATATTAGAGGCCCGGTCGTCTGATTATAAAAAAGCTGCAAAGTCTGTAGGATCTGGTGCGTTTTATACAGCTCCCAGATACTGTCCCCACTTGCAGGCTCCCAAAGTGCCGGATGGTAGGCTGGTTCTTGCCGGGTGGTGCACCCGCAAAAAACAGCCTGGGGAGAACACTGTTATAGAGTATGAAGGTATGAACTGATAGCACTATTATAGATCATGTTGGTTGGCAGAAGACAAAACTAATGCCAACTAAAAGATAAGTTTTTGAGGTCATATATGAAGTTTGGGTCCTAGGACAGCTTAGAATCTGGTTTTATGTTTATGACAAACAACTAGAACACCACACAAAGGACTACTGACGACCATTCTGCCACTGGCAGTGACAGAAATAAAATGTCTAAGCACTTTTATATATAGGAATTACACTTGTTAAAACAAGGAGAGCTGATGAGGATGCAAAGAGAGCAGCAGCCTCACCTATAGCTCAGTGGCCAAAAATCGAGGCAACCAATTTAATGGTTTTTTTTGTGGGTTTTTTTGAGACTCTCAGGGTACAGAAACTGATAAATATGCAAGGTTTGTGTTACCACAGGGGGCTCATTCCAGCACAGGTAATACAAATCTACTTAATTCAAGTAGTATAATGTGGGAATTTGAAATTTGAATTAAAAAATTCAATCAGCTTAACCCTCCTCCACCTGCCAATATTTGGATTAAAAACGGACTATTCCATTTGAAGGACTGCACTATTTAGCACTTTATGTGCTTTTAAACTCAGTTAAGTTTATTGAATTTTTTAAGAGCTATTTTTATTAATATTTTGATGCACCATGTACTCCTTGTTTTTTGTGGTATAGTACTGTATCCCCTTATTTTTCTGTTCCCTTTCCTCATTTGTCATTTTTAATAAATATAGTTTGATTTTCACAGTCACATTTTCACCTTTATTATTTTTTTTATTTTTTGTTTTTATGTTTATTCATCTGGATATTTTTGCACATCTGGGACATTATACATTGGGCCCCAGAATATATTCACGGAATACCTGATAAAGAAAATATCTGGTACGCATGCACAAAGGATTACTTGTTGTATGTCTACCCATATTTTGCTTAATATTTTACACTATTAGACGCGTTTTCCTCTCCCCTACTTTATATATATATATATATATATATATATATATATATAAATAATCAATCATACAAACTGGGCACTCACATGCTTTATATATATATATATATATATATATATATATATATATATATATACACACACACAATATTGTATGATTTACCGCCGGCGGTTCAAATCCCGGGAGGCAGTGAAAATCACGATCGTCGAAAGGTAAGTATTGACTAAACTATTCTACCCCCTAACCCACCCTTTAGGGGTGCCTAACCTCCCCCTCAAGTGCCTAAACCTAAGTCCCCCGGGGGGGTGCCTAACTCTAACCTCCCCCCGGGGGTGTCTAACCATAACTCTCCCTTCCCCTAGCCTAAGCCGAACCTCCCGGGGGGTGCCTAACCCTAAATCCCCCACAGGAACCCTAAACCCCCCTCCCTCGCAGCTGTCCGCGCCCGGCTCACCTTCGATTGGTAAGCTGGGTGTCGGGCTCCCGGCTTGGGGAAAATGACAGGCGTCGGGATTTTGACGCCTGTCATTTAACCCTTGCAGGGATTATACAGTCGGGAGGATGGAGAAGGGGGTAAGTACGAGGTAAAATCACAGTAACCACATGATAGATCAAAGCAGTCAGCGAACCCCAAATCACATTGTAGAAGTTTATACATATTAGTTCATTCTAGCATCCTGCAGTTCCTCTTTCCTGTCTGTGGTGTCACTTTCTGCTCTAGTGCTTCTAGCATCCTATGGTCTGTATCTCAGCAGTTAGTTGCATCAGCTGAGTGTGCTAGAAGCACCAGAGAAGAGCGCGACACCCCAGGCAGGAAAGAGGAACTGCACGGGTTGTTGCAGGTGCAGAGTGTTAGAATCAATACTACATAACACTCCCTAGACATATTAAGCATTATAATTGTGGATGGGTGTGATTGGGTCCTCCTGGCAGGGGTATCCAGGGAAGAGGTAGCACACATATGCCCCCCATTTCCATTCTTGAGACCAGTGCCTTATAAATATTGGATATGAAGAGGTCTGTGGTTACAAGCTCCTAGTGAATTGATAGAATGCGTTATTGTATTATATATAATATATATATATAATACAATATATATATATTGTTATATTGTTACAGCATATAAAATGACTGCCTCCTCTGTGTTCCTAATTATATACATGTAAGCTGAAGATATTAGGAGGTCCGCTTGTGGAGCAGAATCTGTAATTCATTATAAAAGGAGATATTTTTTTTCTGGGAACTGAAGTTGTAGATCATATTGTAGCATTCTCATTGTCTGCTATGCAATCATATAATCTAATTATTGGCCCTTTAGGCTCACTCCCATACACAACCTTGAAATGTCATTAAAAGCTGTCTTATATTGTGTTTACCCTAATTATATCTAAGAATGCAGCTGAACAAGAACTGATGGCTAGATGGATATCGTTACTGTAAGCATGTTACTTGAGTTTCTGTGCACGGGGCCTGATTCAGCAAAAAGTGCACGGATGCAGACTCACGCAATCTATCGATGTTTTTGCTCTGCGCAAGCATCACAGTGCGCGAACTAGCTGTTGTGATGGGAACTGCGTTAGATACGGAGACCCAGAGCACAGTGATTGACAGGAAGTGCTGTTTGTGGGTGGTGACGGGGGGTTGGTTGGGCAAACTCAGTCGTGCCTGTGCGTTTGGACGGTGTTTCAGGGGCGCGCATAATTAAGCCCTTGCGGCGACGGACGCAGCCTGAGGTCTAGTAATTTTCCAATAACCAGCACTAGGCTGAACCAGCCAGGAGCTGAAGTTATAATAGGGGGACACAGAGTGCGTGGGGCAGTGATCGCAAATATGAGCTATAGCGCGTATTTCGCCTGAAAATGAGGACGGGGATTCGTTGGGTAGGTCCCCGGAGATGTGCTCTGCTGTAGCCAATCTCCTGGCTCCTGATTGATGTCTCCCTGGCCCAGCTTCAGGGAGGACTATATTAAGGAGGTGGAGCCAGCCCTTTGATGCCTTTCCTCGATGCAGCGACCCCCAGCTTGAAGACTTCCCCGGCCCCCGGCGTGCAGACAGCACCCTGTATTTAGAAGGCAGACAAGGCAGAGATGACACTACGCATGTGGCTGCACTCCCTGACCTGGCTTAGGAGGATAGACAGGTAACTTTTAAGCTGGTAGCAGGTGGGGTTTGGTTAGGTACACTGGGGATTAGTTAGGTGCAGTTGGGGTTTGGTTGTTGTGTGGTGGAGGTGAGCGAATAGTATTTTGGTGCTGTGGCGGGTGGGGGTGCTTCGGTCGTGAGCGGCTGACTGATGCTGTTCTGCGTGTGGGGGTGCTTCAGGGGTGATGCTTAGCTGTGGGTAGGGGTGCTTCAGAGGTGAGTGTACCTGTTGCTGTGCCATGGGTGGGAGTGCTTCAGGGGTGAGTGGCTGACTGATGCTGTGCTGCAGGTGGGGGTGCTTCAGGTGTGAGTGGGTGGCTGGTGCACATGCAGGGGGTGGGGATTCTGAGTTACCTAGAAATCCACTCTACCCAATGATTAATCGCTGCATGTGAGAATTTTTTCTTTTTCTCGTTAGACGGAGAAGCTCAGGAAGCTGTACCAGTAACGCGGCTGCAGCTACTTGCCTCCTTATATCCACCACATCATAACTGAGAGGCTGGCTGAATCTATGGGAAGGTGCAGTGGCAGCACGTACCTCATCCGTTCCCATGGGGCTTTGAGGGACCTGGTGACGCACTGACTCACCGCCTTCCACTCTGTCCCGATAGCCGCAGGTGTACATCTAGTTGCCAGATGGAGGGAGTGGCTTTAATAAAATGATTGGTGGCTGTGTTTATTTGCATGCGTGTTTTTAAGTGAAGGGTCTTTGTGTGTGTCCCCGGATAAGTGTAGTGATGTGGGATCTTGTAAA
The DNA here is from genome assembly GCA_031769625.1 of Taudactylus pleione. Classification (NCBI taxonomy): domain Eukaryota; kingdom Metazoa; phylum Chordata; class Amphibia; order Anura; family Myobatrachidae; genus Taudactylus; species Taudactylus pleione. Next base: position 400,380 of record JAUIMM010000702.1, on the reverse strand, counting down.
AGAAAAAGTGAGAGGTATGAGGACAGGATAGAGAGGGGCATGTTAAACAGGGTGTGACAAATATTACATGCAGAGGGGACTGTCAGGGTAGAGGGGGGCTGGGGGGCATGACTGTGTGATGAATATTACATGTAGGGGATAATGTCAGGATAGAGGGGGCTGTCGCACTGTGGGAGCTTTAATGCTGTACTAAAGCTAAATAATGCTTTACCAAACTGATTAGATTTTATTATTTTATTCTGTGTAAGTTTTTATTCTGTGAAAATTTTAATGCAGATGGGACCCAGAAAAGGTCAGGTAGGACCCCAATTTTTTTAAAGTGAGGGGTCCCTGGGACCCACATTTTTTTGTGGCTCTGTGTGATTATTGGTGGGATCCCCCTGCAATAACGGCAACCAGTCCCAAACTGGTCAGCCTCGGGCATTAAAGTAATACTAGAGTTGACACTTACAGAAATGTATATATATTTCTACTTTAAACATAGGAATGATTTTGTATATTCACCTTTTGTATATAGTTACACATACGCTCAGATGTGGGATGATTTATTCTGGATACTAGGGATCGTGTTTCTGTAACTAGGAGCACCATGTCTATAATACATTTACATACTTCACAATATTTATCATTTCAAAGTCATGACAATTTTATATGCTCATTTAGGGCCTAATTCAGCATGAATCGCTATTCTGCTAATGCGCAGGCAGCGCAGTTGCTAATTTCAGCGGTGATATGCAAATGCATTGCGCCCGCAGTATAGTATTGCGATAACAGCCTCACATAAGGACGCCCACTTTCACTTATCTCACATTCGTAATACTTAGCAATATAGCGAAAAAATCTGTAACATCGGATCCATACGCACACTTGCACAAGCTCAGACCTTACTCAGTGCTATGGCTGCTCATGGCCATGCAGTGGATAATTTATGCACGCCCCTGCAATGCCCTTGATATGCACTGGCACGCCTCCGTTTGCCCGACCACCCCCCCATCACCACCCCCAAATGGCACTTCCTGTCAATGACTCTGCTCTGGGTCTGCGTAGCCTCTGCAATCGCAGTCCCAATAGCTAGTTTGCACACTGCAATGCATGTACCATATGCAACAATCGGCCAATTGCATGCGTATTCGCAACTGCGATCCTTGCTGAATCAGGCCCTTAGTCCCATTCTACTAAGGACACCATGATGTTTAGGCAATCTGATACACTTCAGGAGCTACTTCAGTGACTTGCTAACCTTCTAACTTCTGTACATGTAATCTCAATAATAAAGAGAAACATCTGTGTAATAATCAATAAACATGTTACAAGCTCTAACAACTGTATCTGACAATACAGCAGCAAAGGAGCTGTATGGGCCACAAGTGCATGTAGCCCTAAAGCCCCGTGTTTCCCATTATTGTGGTAGGGTTACAGATGCCACAGCAATGATAATTGCTTTTCTAATTTCTGTCTAGTTTATAATTTTGCTGTCAAACTAAAATTAGAACCGGGTGGTGTTATAAAATGCAGTCTACTGACCTGTGTATGTAGAATATAGAACTTCTAATTGTGTTATTCACATGAAACGAGGAAGCCCTCTACATTCCAATCATATCAGTGACTGTAATTACAAACTGTTACCCTCCATTATGTTATGACTTCTGTCCAAATTGAAATCCTGTCTCTGGTGCTTTGATTTTTCTCATGGGGATACACAGCTTGCATTGAGGAGCTGCACATTCTGCCATATGCTAGTGTATTCAGTATGCTTATCTGTTTGTTTTACCACTGTATAAGCAATAAATTGCATTGTTTGTTTGCTTTTATACAAATTTTAGGCAGTAAAAATAGATTTAGGAACATACAAGGTGTGGCTATTAAATAACGAGACTGATGCTATTATTAATGTTTAATTATATTAAGTAAATTTTTACTCCTTTCCCCTTCTATGTACTCCCCTTGTGATGGCAAACTATCTGTGCGAGAGGAGTGAAACTTGTGTTTTGGGATAGTCCAAGGTCCATGTTCCCCCCACTCCCCATTAACTCATACAGTATGGTTCCTTTTTTTACAAGTTCAGTTTCTCTTATATAATATACACACCTCGTAGTGTGCACACACACTCAAACTGTTTAGGCTAATTTGGAGAGCCACAGGTACAGATGTGTCCTCATACACCTGGGGCAAGACATCCAGTACAACTGGAACACACCGAAACCAGTAGTATGTCGATTTTTTTTCTATAAGTTTTGTCTTAGTTGCAGCGCAAAGCTGCTCAAAGTGTATCAAAGATGTTTAGGTTTAGACTTTACGTGTATAGAAATTGATATAACAGATGTACAAAGTCACAAATGAAGAATCATAACTCATACTCAATACGACTGACCGTGAGGAAGGGAACGCAGTGTCCCCCAGCCTGACTCAGAGAAAAGGATTCAACGATAAGTACCAAAAATCCTCTTTTCTCTTTTCTCAAGGCTGGGGGACACTGGACCATGGGACGTACAAAAGCCGCACCCAGGGGAGGGAATGCTCAGGCTGCCTGACAGGAGAACTGTACGACCCCAGAGGGTGCCGCCAGAGGCAGGAAACCTGAATGCTAAAAATGAGCAAACATGCGGACAGGAGACCAGAGAACTGTATAATGGACTGTGCTGCTGGTCTTAGGTAAGACTGCCCCTCAGAAACCGGACGCCCTGGCAAAAGGCTCTGACACCCGGTCTGGTGGCGGTCGCCCCGCTCCAGAAGAGGCATGAGTGATGCCCGAGTGGATCCAATACACAGGGGTCTGCTGAGTAGCCAGTTAACCCCCTAATGCGCTACAAAAGCAGCCGCAGAGAACAGTGTGGCGTACAACCCAGCTAGCAAAACCATCTCATCCTATTCCCAGGAAGTCGCCAAAGATCAGAAAGACAACCTCCTGTTGGAAGAAAAGGCGGAAAAACAAAAGTCGGCTTGAGTAAAAGACTGTACAGAGCACCGCTCCATCCTCCTGGAAGAGCAGAAAAAAAGGTGGCTTGGGAACGCCAACACGAAACCATGCCAACTGAAGGCAATACCCATAAGGAAGACCAGCTCAGAAGCAACTAACTGAAGATCCACTGAACGCTCCAACACCCATGCCGCCTGTGTGAGAGCCGATGGGACCAAAGCCAGAGTCCACACCACCACCTGCAGATGAACAGTGTCTGAATACGCAGCATACCTAGTAAAAAGGAATTGGACCTTCGGAATAAAAGGTCACATGCCGCCGGAAATAAAGTGACTGGCCAATGCCAGTATAGTCACAAAATGAAGTAATCAACCGGCCTCCAAACCCCCATGAAGGAAGGCCAAGGAACGTGAGAAGTGAAAACTTGTAATCCACCCCCACAAAAAACAGTTTTTCCCAACTCAGAGGAAACAAGAGACATAGGCCCTCATTCAGAGCCACTCGCTAGCGGCAGTACGCTCGTTCCGAGCGATGTTCGCACATCTGCGCATGCGTACGGTTTTTAGTACGCATGCGCGAACCAGTCAGTGCGGCCGAAAATCGTTGGTACGCAATATAGCGAGGGCCTGCTATTTTGAGTGACAGAATGAGGCGTATGTGGGTGGTAACAGGGGAAGGTGCTTGAAAACGGGGAGTGGAGATCCGAACGCAGGCGTGCTTAAAGGTCAAAACGGGCGTTTTAAGGGAGTGCATAATTAATACAGCAGCGTCATTGACCACGTCACTTGGTTTTTTTAACTCAGAACTGCTCGCAAAATAGCGGTTGAAAACACCAACCACAAGAATAGCGAGCAGTTCATACGCTGTACGATGTACTCGATTAATCTAATAAATAGCGGACATGACGTATGGTGCGTGCGGCCAGGGGGCGTTTTTATCAAATAAACGAGCGTATGTTTTGCTCGCTCGTTCAGACTTAGAGGTGGGAACAGACTGCAATTTGCGAACGGATCATTTGAATAGCCACCCCTTGTTTTTGAACGAACGACCACAAATAGCGAACTGCTCTGAATCCGGCCCATAGGTTAATCGAGTACATCGTACAGCGTATGAACTGCTCGCTATTCTTGTGGTTGGTGTTTTCAACCGCTATTTTGCGAGCAGTTCTGAGTTAAAAAAACCAAGTGACGTGGTCAATGACGCTGCTGTATTAATTATGCACTCCCTTAAAACGCCCGTTTTGACCTTTAAGCACGCCTGCGTTCGGATCTCCACTCCCCGTTTTCAAGCACCTTCCCCTGTTACCACCCACATACGCCTCATTCTGTCACTCAAAATAGCAGGCCCTCGCTATATTGCGTACCAACGATTTTCGGCCGCACTGACTGGTTCGCGCATGCGTACTAAAAACCGTACGCATGCGCAGATGTGCGAACAACGCTCGGAACGAGCGTACTGCCGCTAGCGAGTGGCTCTGAATGAGGGCCATAAGCTTTCCAACCGCTGGTCCCAAGGCCAGATCAGGAAAACCAACTGAGGAAGGTCCCTGTGTAGAAGACACAATCCAGGACATACCGACTGCCTGAGAATGGCCCCACATCATGACAGTGGTGCCAGCCTGTAGCCTCCAGGATCACCCGTACACCGGAAAGGCTTTACGCGCCTGGAGAACCGTAGGTAACAGTGGGGACGGCAGAACCAACTCGCTAGCTGAAACTTGCACGGAACAGTCAAGGTATTCTCTGCAGAACCAGCAGATACCCTGTTCACAGACAACCCTGTGAAGTCTTGAAGATGTACCGAGAGGCCCTAATATCCTCTCGCTGAAGACCTAACCAAACGAACGCCAGAGAGACCACTGCATAGCAAGACCACTGCCCTGGGAGGGAGTCAGCTGTCCACTATCATATTACAGGCATTATTACCATTGAGAGTGTCAGCGCTCTAGGGCCTCCTGGATGATGTACATTTGCCACTCTGCAGTTGTTTGACCGACTGCAAAAATCTGCTGGCCCCCAAGAGAGGCAGAAAAAATGGCTCAGTGCTCGAGCCATTGTGCACAGCTACCCAACGGCCCTAGAGTCATAAAGGCAATGTCACGACCCCATAGTCCAGGAGACTTTTATGTCTGTGGGTACCACAAGCCCATCCAGGAGAGACCCAGGAACGGACCTATAGTAGAATACCGGAAAACAGTCACCTAATGAGAGTGAGGAGTGCGGTCGGACCGCGCCAGCAACCTAGACTGGAGGGTTGCAGAGCAACCCTTACAAGGCTGGAGACATACCGAATGGAACTCCCACGAGTGACTCTAGCCCAATGAATGGTCGCTAAGTGGAGACTCTCATGCCCAAAAAGCAAATGATCTGCAAGAGCGACGGACAAGGCACCCACAGAATGGGTGAGACCAAGGTCAGTAAGGGTCGTGCACTGGCCACCCCAAGCGACACAACCCCGCTGGAGAGAACTGTCAAAGACCACTTTCCGAGCTGAGGGTGCCAACAAGAAAACGGGAGGCCCTGCGACATCGTGAAACCAGCGACCTAGGAAGGTTTGTAGCTGTGACGCCCAAGTATCCGTCACAAACTGAAATCCAAAAAGAGCCTAGTTCTAATACCTGTATGTGCAATATGCGTGGTATCACCGTCCGTAGTCCGATGCAAACCAAGGAGCCTGGGCTCCACCGAACAGTAGAGCCCAGCCCAGAATGGACAGATTCAATCAACGACTGAGGAAGAAAGATGACCTGCCCAAACGGTGAGGGTATGTGTTCCATACACAGAGCGCGTTTGAGTTGGCCTCCCTTCTGTGGGTTCTGAATGGAACTACCCACCCCGTGGAGCTTGAGGCATGAAGATCCAAGGTCGGCTGGAAAAAACCCGTCCAGCAATCGAACCAGAAAGGATCCAGAAAACTAGTTTTCCTCTGCGGCAGGACTGGAACCAAAATGCCGGTCGAGGATCGGAACGATGGCTCGGACAATGCCCCCATGCTGCACCTGGGGAAGAGCGGAGAAATCAAAAGCACTGCCCTGGCAGCGGACCTAGAGGTTCATGGTGGCACCCTAGTCCCAACCCCCCCTACCCCCCAGCTGCCGGAAGAAAAAATATTTTTCTGAACCTGTGGGGAACATGGCAGCCAGTACTGGCACAGAAGGAACGTTCCCACCCAACAGACAATATTGTGAGGAACATTCTGGTATAAGCGCCAAAAAGGGCCCTTCGAGCCCAGACAGCCGTAGTTCTCTCTCAGCTATCTGTCTTGCATGGCTTCCCACACAGAGACTCTAGACAAGTGATATTTGGAGTGTGTGAGAAAACCAGAATATCACAGGCAGAACATACAAACTCCACACAGCCAGGACTGAAGTGGGAACCGAACCCACGGCCTTGGAGCTGTGAGGCAGGAATGCTAACCAGTACACCATCTGTGCTGCACCATAGAAATTGCCCCCCCAAACGGCAGAGAATCCCAGGGCGAACTACTGTAGTTTGTCAGCCGAAGTGACCATAGTATGCTTTGAGCGAAAAGTCTGTCGCAGCGAGAACAGTGGGATGTGCTTCCACTAGGGTACCTAAGTCATTGGAAGCAAATGTGCAAGGAATAATGACCTTGGGAAGCTATATTCACTAAAAAGTGGCGCACAGCAGCAATTAGTCAAAGAGGACAGTAGGCCCTCACCTTTTGAGACTGGCCATGGCTTCGGAAGTTTCTACATATGCAGAACTGCCTATGAAGCCCTGGAGGGAGGAAGATGCCTCCAAGAACAATCTCCACCTGTGCCTCGCACAGCAGAGCCTGCCAAAGTCTGTGCCAGGAGCAGAATCCACTTTGCCAGAGTAACTACGGACCTGCTGAGAGCCGGAGCCTATGCTTGCCCCACCATGGTGGACTCGGCACCCCAGATGCCTGTGCATCACCGGGCCCTATGCAGCATGAGACCCACTAGCAATATCCCTGCCAATCAACTCCTGATAATTAGGGTTGTGGCGGGAAGATAACCAACACTGTGGTGAGACAGCAATGCTAACCCTTACACCATCCGTGTGACATGGGCAATCAAAATGATATAGAAGCATAAGACACGTAAATTTGTGACCGTGTACATCAAAGGCCTCACAAGTATAATGTACATACATAGGCCCCACAAGTATAGTGTGTATATATAGAGGCCAGTGGGGTTCTGGCCATTTGCGGACTTTCATTTGTCCGTCATTTGAGCCCCCTCTTCCTGCGCAACCCTGCTGCGGCAGGCAGCCCAGAAATAGCAATAAAGACTTTATAAATAAATATGTCACATGTGGCACATGTGGCAATGAATACTGCAAAACTTCCCAAACAGGCACAGAAAATAATTCACAATAGCTGTAAAATACTTAGCTGCACCCCGCAGAGGGAAAGGAGCTTGAGATTTCTCTGTCCTCCCTCAATGCTGGCCAGGCTCGTCCCACTGTAAAGACAGGAACAGCCCATGCAGCTTCCTGGAGTCTCCATTCTGCCGCTGGAGAGCAGGGGGAACCAGCAGTCCATGGCTCCTCCCCCCCCCCCCCTGCTATACTGAGCAAGCCCTAAGGCCTCTCCCTCAAGTGCTACTGCCCTCAGTGGGGAAAGCACTTGTATTCCCAGGTGGTCTCCCATCCAAGTACTAACCAGGCCCAACACTGAATAGCTTTCAAGACCAGCATTTCCAGTGTGGTGTCGCTGTAGGTATCACCTGCGGGTGGTCTGTAGTCGGCACTCTCCCCACAGGAGCTGCCGACAAGAAGCCCGGCAAGATGGCGCCCGCCATCCTAGGACCACGCTGACTGCCTGTGCGCACTATCCCCGGGCCCAGACGGTCTCTTCAGAGACTGGAGTGTGTGGAATGGGGGAGAGGAAGAGGGCGTCAGCCGCTGCCGGGACCCGAGTGGGGGGGTAACGGGCGTTGGCGGCGCGACCCGGTGGCAGACAGGTGCAGACTCTAATCAGGGATATCCGTGATGCCTGCATCTGTGTGTGATAAAAATAAACACAGATGCTCGGACGGATCAGTGAGATCCGTCTGTGCTGCTATGTTTTAATAAAATGCCAGCGTTAAAATGAAAAATGAAAAAAAATGGTGTGCATGCCCAAGAACAAACACCACTGGGGCTCTAAAGGGGGGGGGGGGTGCATGCCATTTTTTTAGTTTTTAATTTTAACGCTGGCAATTTTTTATTTTTTTTTGCTAAATACAGGGGACAAAATACGTAGGGGTCACCCGAATTAAGCACAACCAGCACCGGGCTATTCAGAACCAGTCCTGGTTGCCAAAACACGGGGGACAGATTACATAGGGGTCCCCTGTATTCAGCGCAACCAGAACTGAGCTCTGAGCCGGTCCTGGTTCTGAAAATCCGGGGAAAAAATGCATGGGGTCCCCGCTTGCTGGTACTTGTGGTTCTCCAAATACCTACATGCAGGGGAGGCTTGCTGGGACCTGTAGTGCTACTGCAACAGACAATATTTTAACTCTTTTTATTTTGCACCACATTTTACATAATCAACCTGGGAGCCACCGGCCAGGGGTGCCGGGAATAGCCTCGGACTATAAGCCTGGTGTGCCCTGGAGATGAGGACACCTTTATTGGGGGGGTCCCCTGTCTGGGCTGAGTAGCGGTCAGGGTTGATGCTTCGGCCTGGGGGCCCAGTGAAAGGGCTCCCCTGGCTGTGGCATTAACCCCCCGCTAGAAAAAGTCAGGTGCTGGTTCTGAATAATACAGGGGAACCCTACACATTTTTTTCCCCTGTATCTCCTGGACCGGCTCAGAGCCCAGTGCTGGTTGCGCTGAATATGAGGGACCCCTACGTCATTTGTCCCCCGTATTTTGGCAACCAGGACTGTTTCTGAAAAGTTTGGTGCTGGTTGTGCTTCATACAGGGGACCCCTACGTCATTTGTGCCCTGTGTTTAGCACAACCAGTACAGGGTTTCCAAAGCCCGGTCGGTGCTGGTGGTTTGTTTGTGTTTTTTTTTTTTTGGGGGGGGGGGGGGGGGGGCATTCCATTTTATGTTTTTTTTACACACTGTTTCCTTTTTTTTTTTTCATTTCCAAACACAGAAGTACAGACTGGTCTCACTGATCCCGTCCCTGCTTCTGTGTTTGTTTATTTATACACCAATGCCGTTTTCACGGATCATCCCCTCCCCTTTCTCCGGGTACCATCCCCCGAGCCCACCGCCGCTACCGCCCGCACTGACCAGTCATCTTGGTGAAGCCACAGTGAGTACACCTGCTGGAGGCTCCTACTGAGGTTGTGCAACAAGTTGAAACTTCCTATCTCTGTAATGGCGGATAAGTGAGGTAATAGTTTAAAAACTATACCTCTCTCAGTTACTTAAACCCCAAAAGCAAATAACCCTGGAACAATAGATACGTAATAAAACAAATCCACCACCTACTCTGAGTTATGCCTTCCCAAAAATACCCCATAGAAAACAGCAGAAAAGTGGTCCCGTCCATGGCAAATTTCAGCTCAGTACCTCCAATAGCTTTTGAGGTGTAGCGCCATAAACACCATGTCCCCCTTCCTTGTGAGATCTCCATGGGAGAATTCCATTTTGTTAGATTCAGCCTTAACATAAGGGCACGACTGTGCCCTTATAATATATAGTATACAGTACTGTGCAAAAGTTTTAGGCAGGTGTGGGGAAAAAAATGCTGCAAAGTATGCTTTCAAAGATAGTATAACAGGCCACCAATGGCTCTCCATTCTAACACACAGCCAGGCCAGCACAGTCACTCAGCACCCCAAGCAGCACCTCTTAGACTCAGTCAGATGATGATCCACCCAGAAGGCACCACAGCACCCCAATGCCCATCAGCACCCCAGGCAGCACCTCTGAGTTAGACTCCTCAGTGTGTTAGATCCAGCAGGCAGCAGCACCCCTCTGCTCAGTGCCCACCCCTCTTCCAGCCTGAGCTAAGACAGACACACTCTTGGCTGGTGGTGGTCAGACAGTCTGCCTGTTAGTCAGCGAGGCCTGGGAGTGGGAGTTGGAACCGTCCCTGCTGCAGTTCCAGTGCCTTCTCTTGATGCCTGGATGGGCGCTGGGCGGCATCTAATGGAGGCGGAGCCGTGAGCTGTCACTCACGACTCAGCAGAGCGGAGGCCCATGGGAGGAATGGCCACGGCTTCTGCAGCCATCCTACTTGTCTTATAGCCAGAATGAGCACATTCTGACCAGGCCGCTGTGCTGCCCAAATGGAGCTGAACTCCATTCACGTTAGAGGCGAGGAGCCGGTAGTCGTTGCGCCCGGCTGGCGGGGCGGCGGCTACATTACTATATCACAACCGGCAGCTGCAGAGCCGTGGTATGCCCCTAAGGCATTCCAGATGCCCTAGGCATTTGCTTAGAATGCCTAGTGCCAGCTCCGAATATAGGGTCAGCCCACCTCATGACTGCCTTCATTGAATGTAATTTGCTAGTTTTTAGGAGGCTGTAGTTTAACATTTAAAAAAAATGTAAGTATGCCTATTTGAATTATTGTTGATACCCATATAATTTATTTAATTTGATTTGATTTTAGGTTTTTTTTACTTGTGTCCAGAAGAATCCTAGCACCACTTACTATGGAGGTTTTTTGTTTGGAGTTTGTAAAACTGAACAAATCTGGATGGGTTGGATATGGGATCAAAGCAGTCGGTCAGAATACCGACAGCAGCATCCCGACAGTCAGAATCCTTAACCCTAACTCTCCCTCTAGTGCCTAACTCTAATACTTACCGTCAGGATTCTGGCGCCGGGATTCCGAGTTCTGTCTGGATTCCTGCGCTGGGATTCTGAGCGCCGGCATCCCGACCGCTGGGTTGGTAACTACATCCCACCTGGACCGATCAGAAGCGTTAATAACAAAATGCATTTTTATATGTTGATGAAATGTAATACAAACAGTACCAGTGCCCCTTCAGACTAACTTAAAACAATAGAGGCAAAACTATGCAGTGTCAAGAGAACTATTGAATACTTTAAATGAATGAAGGGGTGGTCCTAAAAAGTTAGTAGGCTGGACTTACAGGGGTGTTTTTTTTACGGTTTCCTCCAGGCAAACAGTATGTCCAGCCAAATCCGTAATGTCAAAGTAGATATAGACCATTGGTTCGCATGCTGGGTCCTAGCAGTCCAGGTTTTAAAGATATCCATGCCTGTGCACAGATGGTATAATCAAACTGACTAAGGTATTAATTAAATCATCTGTGCTTAAGCATGGATATTTTTAAAACCTAGACTGTGGGTACCCGGAGCACAGAGTTTGAGAACCACTTATATAGACTAATTTAGGCAATTCTGAAAACTGGAAAGTGTGTATGTATATTGTTATGTATTATGTATGAAGCAGCCAACTAAGTGCATTTGTGCAAAATGGAATATCCTCTATCTCCATGGTGTGGCTCATGAATTACTTTTTCTATACAGCGTGTAATAAATTATATATGTCCATGGATATTGTGGCATTGTTTACTTTGACATATATGATATGACTGCTTAAGCTGGGTACACACTAAACGACACTGTACCCAGCGAAGACCTACGGCCCCAGCGCCAACGGGTTGTCCGTACACATTGAACGATCCGGTGCCCGACTATCCGATATGCTGGCCCCTGCCCTAAGGCGCAGCATGAGATCGTGAGCCGCATCGCCTGATTTTACTGCATGTACAAAAGATCAGGCGATTCGGCTGCTGACCCCACGGGAGCGCGCAGTACACTATGTAGTACATACACACTGCACAATATAAACGATTTGTCGTTCCGATATATTGGAATCGGCAAAATCGTTTTCATTGTTGTGTAGGGGCCTTTACTTTGGGCTCCTTACTATAGGTGTGCTATAAAATTGACTTAAAGCCACATGTAAATGAGCCCCAAAGCAGTTAGTAAGATCTATTTGTTGATGAAAACACTCTGATACTTATCAGAAAATGCATGCAGCCATAGGGATCATTGTGCCTTATATCCAATGCAGGGAAATTATACTACTGATCCCATTTGAATGTATATATCTCAAAAAAAAAAAAATATATATATAATTATATATATATATATATATATATATACATATATATTATACAGTATATATAATTTCATAATTGAGGTAAGGAGCAAGGAGGGAGATTGCTAGACTCGTCTGGGAGTCAAGGAGTCTCCCTGACAATCGGGGAGAGTAGGGGAGTGTGCTAAAGAGTCAAGTGGTAATTGAACATTTCAGTAATTATTATATTTGCTAGTTGTGATTTTGGAGATTGCTGGCTGAACTTTGAAAGAAGTTGTGGACTAGTGGAAACTGGCTTGACTTGGGTTTTTATGGCTAACATAACATAATAAAATAGAATGCTAAATTACAACTTTTTTAAAAAATAATTATGATGCCACAACTCTTCAATTAATTGCAGTTAAATGATGTGGTTTAATAGCTAAACTCCTTTTCCACACTTGATATACATAAATATTTTGGTGTATTTGTTTGCTTGCAATCTTGGATAAACAGTTTAATACAGGCATCGTTAAAGTGCCTTGTAAATTTACTGAGCTCTTATCTGTCCTTTTGTGCTCTCCTGTTGTGGTGATAAACAGTCTTCTGCATAAAGAATTACATGCAAAGTAAAACGTTCTGTACAAATGCTGGTAAATGTTTTGTTGCTAATGTTTTGAACGTAATTGCCTGTTGGAAGAACTGATAATGGTTTCTTGACAGTCATACAGTATAAACACTCCTTTGCTCTGACAGTTTACAGTATAAACACTGCTCTGATTTGGAAGATGTAAAGACATCTTACACTAAATATACACAATTGAGTCACATTATTATGACCACCAGCTAATAGCCAGAGTAACCGCCGTGTGCAGCGTGGACAGCAGCTAGACGGGCTGGGAGTGACTCAATAAAGGACTGTTAGTTTGGAACAGGTATCTGGAGCCATGCTGACTGCAGTGTATCCCACAGCTGCTGGAGGGTGGAGTATCCATAGAGTGAACACAACGATTGAGGTGGTCCCACAGATGCTGAATTGGGTTCAAGTCTGGGGAATTAGGGGGCCAGGGAAGTACTTTGAAGTCTTGGTCGTGCTCGTCCAACCACTGTCGGACATTTTTAGCCGTGTGACATGTCGCATTGTCTTGCAGGAAGATCCTGTACGCCTCAGGGAGAACAATCCGCATGTATGGGTGTACGTGCTCTGCAAGGATGGCTTCATAACCAAATCGGTTGAGGGTACCTTCCACATGGATGAGTGGTCCCAGAGATGGCCATGAAAACATTCCTCAGACCATAACGCTGCCACCACCAGCTTGTGTTCTTCCAGCAATGGTTACTGGGTGTTTGTTCTCCGATGTTTCTCGCCTGATACGCCAACGTCCATCTGTTCGATGAAGCAGAAAACGTGACTCATCGGAGAAGGCAACCCTTCACCAATCAGCGGAGGTCATATTCCAATACAGGGGTGAAAATGTAATCCTTTTCTGCCGATGCACCTTTGTTGGCATAGGTGCAATTACCATCCGTGCTTCAGTGCCCCATATGCAGCAGGGTTCGCTGAACTGTTGTTTCAGACACATGTCTGGTTGCCCCCAGGTTCATTTTGACGGTGAGCTGATCCACTGTAGCGTGTCGGTCGACCCTCACGCACCTTCGTAGCCGACATCCACCTCTCACATCAATGGCACATAGTGCTCCGCAGTTTCCACGTCATTTATTCACAGTGGTGCAATTTGTCCAGTCATGATAAACCTTCACCACTGCAGCATGCGAACAGTTCAAACACTGCGCTGTTTCAGAAATACTGTCACCCTTGGCCCGACAGCCAATAATCATCCCTATTTGCGACTCTGATAAATCACCCCTTTTACCCATGACAGCAACGAGTGATGTGTGCAGATGGCCTATCGCACACCTTATATACCCACCAAGCCAGAGCACGGCCCGTGACCTACTTCATGGGCTACACGCTGCCCATGTCAAATATAGGAGGGGGTCATAATAATGTGACTCAACTGTGTATTAGGTTATTACTTATATATAACAGCACGTTGTTTCAAAGCATACAACTAACAAGTGTCGCTGAGCATCCAGGTAGTGTCGCTAGCAAGATTATATGTTTTTTTTTTTTTTAATCCACACAAATATGTAACTGAAAGCTTTCTTTGTTATTAGAAGTTGTTCTGTTACTGTGCTATACTTTTTTTTTCAAAGCATGCATGTCATATGTGTTGAATTTAAATTTGTTTCACTTGACAGTAGAACAGTCCTTATACACTACATTACATTGCTGGCTATCTACTATTGCTTCTAATTGACCTACTGTTACATCATTTGAAAAATCAGTCACTATCACGAGCACTTCAAGTAGTCCCAGTTCTAAAACAAACCCCTTTCTGCTTAATTAACTTTTCAGCTATTACTGTCTGCCATAGTTGGGAATCACTTTGCTGTGTCATTTTCTCTACTCTGTAATATTTTAATGTGGTTTGGACACCTATGGTCGCTCTATTACCCTATTTTTACTTAATCATTTGTTTGCAAAGGCGACTTACCATTGCCTATTTTACTTAGGGGTGTTGCCCTTTTTTTCACATGATGATGATGATGATTATCCGTTTAGTCGACATCGACTTTTGGACACTTTATGGATCAGTGAACGCCACTCTTCTCTATCTCTGACCGCTTCCTTCAGTTCCTTTATGGGCATGTTCGTTTCAGCCTTTATTGTGTCCAGCCAACGAGTTCTTTGGCGTCCTCTTCTGGACCCGCTGACGAATCCAAGCATTAGTGCTGATTCTAGGGAATTGGCCCGCATGACATGTCCAAAATACGAGAGTCGTTGTTTGGTGATCTTGCCTTCTAATTATATTTTTGGTTTGACCCGCTCACATATAGTCACACATAGGGCGTGTCAATAAGGACTGAGTTTCATATTATTGTGTGTCAAAAAGGCTACAACACCTTGCCACTGTCTACATCCTCTATACTAGAGTGTGTAATATATATATATATATATATATATATATATATATATTTTACATACACAGTGGGGCAGAAAAGTACTTGGACAGCTACCGATTGTGCAAGTTGTTGCACTTCAAAAGATGAGAGAGGTCTGTAATTTCCATCATAGGTACACTTTAACTGTGAGAGACAGGATCAGATTTTAAAAATCCGGAAATAACATTGTATGATTTTTAAACAATTTATTTGTATATTCTTGCGGAAAATAAATATTTGGACACGTACCAACCAGCAAGAATTCTGGCTTTCACAGACCTGTTACTTCTTCTTTAGGAAGCTCATCTATCCTCCACTCGTTACCTGTATTAATGGCAACTGTTTAAACTGATTAACTGTATAAAAGACACCTGTCCACACCCTCAAACAGTCAGACTGCAGCCTTTCCACCATGGCCAAGACCAGAGAGCTGTCTAAGGACACCAGGGACAAAATTGTAGACCTGCACAAGGCTGGGATGAGCTACTCAACAATAGGCAAGCAGCTTGGTGAGAAGAGAACAACTGTTGGCGCAATTAGTAAAAAATGGAAGAAATACAAGATCACTGACAATCTCCCTCGACCAGCGGCTCCATGAAAGATCTCACTTTGTGGGGTATCAATGATCATGAGAACGGTTAGGGATCAGTCCAGAACTACATGGGGGGACCTGGTCAATGACCTCAAGAGAGCTGGGACCACAGTCACAAAGGTTACCATTAGTAACACACTACGTCGTCATGGATTCAAATCCTGCAGCACCCGAAAGGTCCCCCTGCTTGAGCCAGCACATGTCCAGGCCCATCTAAAGTTTGCCCGTGACTATCTGGATGATCCAGAGGAGGATTGGGAGAATGTCATGTGGTCAGATGAGACCAAAATAGAACTTTTTGGTATAAACTCCACACGCCATGTTTGGAGGGAGAAGAATGATGAGTGGCATCCCAAAAACACCATACCCACTGTGAAGCATGGGGGTGGAAACCTCATGCTTTGTGGATGCTTTTCTGCAAAGGGGACAGGATGACTGATCCGTATTACGGAGAGGATGAATGGGGCCATGTATCGTGACATTTTGGGGAAAAACCTCCTTCCCTCAGTAAGAGCATTGAAGATGCAACGTGGCTGGGTCTTCCAGCATGACAATGACCCCAAACACACCGCCCGGGCAACTGAGTGGCTCCGTAAGAAGCATTTCAAGGTCCTGGATTGGCCTAGCCAGTCTCCAGAACTCAACCCAATAGAAAATCTGTGGAGGGAGTTGAAAGTCTGTGTTGCCCGGCGACAGCCTCAAAACATGACACATCTAGAGAAGATCTGCATTGAAGAGTGGGCCAAAATACCTGCTGCAGTGTGTGCAAACCTGGTCAAGAACTACAGGAAACGTTTGACCTCTGTAATTGCCAACCCAGTTTACTTTACAAAGTATTGCGTTAAACTTTTTGAATGTCCAAATATTTTTTCTCAGAAAGAATATACAAATAATTTGTTTAAAAATCATACAATGTGATTTCCGGAATTTGTTGTTCTGATCAACACACACACACGTGCATAAATATTGGAACATTGGCAGAATTTTCATATTTTGGCCTCTATTCACCACCACAATGGCTTTGAAATGAAACAAACAAGATGTGCTTTAACTGCAGACTTTCAGATTTAATTTGAGGGTAATAACATCCAAATCCGTTGAACGGTGTAGGAATTACAATGGTTTCTATATGTGCCTCTAACTTTTTAGGGGGCCAAAAGTAAAGGGACAAACTAAACAATTCTAAATCTAACTTTCACTTTTTAATACTTTGTTGCAAATCCTTTGCAGGCAATTACAGCCTGAAGTCTGGAACGCATAGACATCACCAGACGCTGGGTTTCATCCCTGGTGATGCTCTGCCAGGCCTCTACTGCAAATGTCTTCAGTTCCTGCTTGTTCTTGGGGCATTTTCCCTTCAGTTTTGTCTTCATCAAGTGAAATGCATGCTCAATCGGATTCAGGTCAGGGGATTGACTTAGCCATTGCATAACATTCCACTTTTTAGCCTTAAAAAACTCTTTGGTTGCTTTTGCAGTATGCTTCGGGTCATTGTCCATCTGCACTGTGAAGCGCCGTCCAATGAGTTCTGAAGCATTTGACTGAATATGAGCATATAAATATTGCCGAAACACTTCAGAATTCATTCTGCTGCTTTTGTCAGCAGTCACATAATCAATAAATACAAGGGAACCAGTTCCATTGGCAGCCATACATGCCCACGCCATGACACTACCACCACCATGCTTCACTGATGAGGTGGTATATTTTGGATCATGAGCAGTTCCTTTCCTTCTCCATACTCTTCTCTTCCCATCACTCTGGTACAAGTTGATCTCATCTGTCCATAGGATGTTGTTCCAGAACTGTAATGGCTTTTTTAGATGTTGTTTGGCAAACTCTAATCTGGTCTTCCTGTTTTTGAGGCTCACCAATGGTTTACATCTTGTGGTGAACCCCCTATTTTCACTCTTGATTGTGGACTTTGACACATATTTACCTACCTCCTGGAGAGTGTTCTTGATTTGGCCAACTGTTGTGAAGGGGTTTTTCTTCACCAGGGAAATAATTCTTCTGTCATCCACCACAGTTGTTTTCCGTGGTCTACCAGGTCTTTTGGTGTTGCTGAGCTCTGCGGTGCATTCTTTCTTTTTAAGAATGTTCAAAACAGTTGATTTGGCCACACCTAATGTTTTTGCTATCTCTCTGATGGGTTTGTTTTGATTTTTCAGCCTAATGATGGCTTGTTTCACTGATAGTGACAGCTCTTTGGATCTCATATTGAGAGTCGACAGCAACTGATTGCAAATGTCACACCTAGAATCAACTCCAGACCTTTTACCTGCTTAATTGATAATGAAATAACGAGGGAATAGCCCACACCTGTCCATGAAATAGCTTTTGAATTGATGGCCCCATTACTTTTGGCTCCTTAAAAAGTGGGAGGCACATATAAAAACTGTTGTAATTCCTACACCATTCACCTGATTTGGATGTAATTACTCTCAAACTAAATCTGAAAGTCTGCAGTGAAAGCACATCTTGTTTGTTTCATTTCAGAGCCATTGTGGTGGTGAATAGAGGCCAAAATATGAAAATTCTGTCAATGTCCCAATATTTATGCACCTGTGTGTGTGCGTGCGTGCGTGCGTCGTGTGTGTGTGTGTAGACGGTGATTGTAGGAGAGCACACAAGTTATCATCCCAAATATTTTTTTTTGGTGCAAATAGCATGATATGGAATTTAGCTCCAATGTACAAAATGAAAACACACCATTTTGGTAAAGGCGGCAGCAGTCTTTCCGTATTTCCATGTGGCAGCCAGATGAACGTGATCTGAAAAAAGGGGGTTGGAAAGAGCATGCGCCTGATAGTGTAGTAAGTAAAAAAAAATAAGGTGCACCTGCTCTGAAATAAATGTGCGTTCCAAATAAAAAATCTTTTAAGCTTATCTGAGATTCCACACAGGGAAGACGATAGATGAGATGAATCCGGGATTCTGATGATTTGGAAACCTTTAGTGGAGGGGCTCGGTCAGACCCAGATTAGAAAGATAATATAGTGCAGTATTTCTTATATTAGTTATGTCGCGGTACTAGTATAATATGCATACTAGATTGCACTTGTAAAACAGCATGTAATTAGAGATTCCTGATCGCTCCTCCACCCTTGGTAACCCAAGCCCCTTTTACATGGGTAGGTTATAAGCTTTAAACCAAGCAGAAGTGGCCCATCACCAGTGGTGATTTTCCAAAAGGGATTTATTACAACATGACGAGGGGGATATGGAATACAGGAACAAAATAAAACAAATCAATTGAAAAGAGAGAGGTCTTATCTGCATGTAGTCAGTGTTCTAGAAGAGGCTGGTATAGTGGTCCCAATGCGTTTCGTCCTGCTGGAGTTCCTTAGCGGTGATATTGGGTCTCCATGGGTGCCCCTTATATAGTTCACTAATGGGAGTAATGGGCTGAGATTTAGGTTTGGCGCTAATCGTTCTGCGCATGCGCAGTGAGCCGCGGCCATGTTTATGAAGTCATCTGTGATGTCCGCAATAACCCATATTGCCTCGCAGCGGCCATCTTGTGGCATCCGCGATAACCCATATTGCCTTGCGGTTGGTGCCACGCATGCGCGATCTGCGGCGGACATCTTATGGAGCCATTTCCTGACAAGGGCCATATCTTAGAACAAAACCGTTTAATAAAATGCACCCATATGGATGGTTATAATATTTAAGACCTTTAATATCCTTAGGGAACTGTCAAGTCCATTAAAATAAGTGGAGGAACTATCTAAATGTTAAGCTGGCCACACACTAGACCAACTTACATCCAACCAGCCAACTAGTTGATTGGTTGGAATGAAAATCTGGTAAGGAATGAAAGCAAATGACAATCAGCAATTTGCTCCCAAACACCAGAAAATGGACAAAAACTGTTGTTTGAACAAATTGTTTAGATCAAACATTTAATAATATTGTCTGAACGACCATTTTCATCTGTTTTCTGGCATTTAGGAGCAAATGCTGATCATCATTTACTCCCATTCCTTACCAGATTTTCATTCCAAGCAATCAACTAGTTGGATGGTTGGATGAAAGTTGGTCTAGTGTGTGGCCAGCTTTAGTCTTTCAAACGCTCTCTCAAAACTAACCTTCACCATAACCTATTGACACACCACCTTATATTATTCCTACTGAGTGTTTTACCAGCTACAGTTTCAGTTGCCACTCTGAGTCCCAGTACTTACTGGACAGTATTAAGTACTGACTGGCCAGCCCTGCAGAGATTTCTGGCTTCTTATCAATAAGTGATAATGAAATATGAAAGCCGTACGGATTTATCTACTGAAGGTCATGCCCTATATTGAGTATACTTACAAAACAGCATTTTATAGCTGATCTATATAATGTTACTTTTTAATGGCAATACTTGTTTCATCTCACTTTTATATTATTATTATTTATGTATATGGCACCACAAGTGTTCCACAGCGCCTTACATAGTACATAAACAAATAAGTGAACAAGAAGCCAGTGACTTACAGTACAATACATTGCAGGACAAGGTTTATATACATTGCTGCATCAGCGATTATAACACTCAAATAAGCAGCAGGGTGTAAGCAATTAAGTGTGTTAGGTGCCCTAGTGGGGAGTAAGGAGTAGATGAAAGTATAGCTAAAGAGAAGCACAACAGGGTAGAGAGCCCTGCTCGTAAGAGCTTACATTCAAAAAGGGAGGAGCCGACAAACAGGCGTGAAACAGATGGGGTAGACAGGGAGAAAGGAGGATGTAGCAGCTGGTTAGGATGAGAGCTGGAAGGATTTGATGAAGTAATGGGTCTTATGAGCCCATTTGAAGGATTGTGGAGAGTCTTATGGGAGAGGGAGAGAGTTCCAGAGGTGGGGAGCAAAATCTTGAAAGCAGGAGTGGGAGGAAGTAATCAGTTGGCATGAGAGGCGGTGTGCATATGTTGAATGAAGAGGGTGGACAGGAGTTTATGTATGTTTGATGTATGGTTTATGTACCTTGTAGACCGTGACATGGATCAGTAATAAAAGCAATTTCATCACTTCTGTAAAAATCTGATTATATGATGAAAGCAATTCTTATTGTTAACTGAGTAGACGGTATGTAGTTATGTGAGGCGGCCGGTCACAATCCCGACTGCAGAATTCCGGCTATGGATTCGTGATAGGCGTTGAGATACTGACTCCTATCGTAATCCTGACACCGGAATCCAGGACGACGCGGGCCCGAACGAGGCAAGTCCAGGGCGCCCATCCTCTTAGCTGCGGGGGGGGAGGGTTAGGTTTAGGGCACCCTGGGGGTACTTAGGGTTAGGCACACCTGGGGAGGGTTAGGCGAGGGGAAGGGGGGGTTAGGGTTAGGCACCACCGGGGGGAGGATAGAGTTAGGCACCCCACTCGTGAAGTTTAGGGTGCGGGGAGGGGGGGTTAGGTTTAGGCACCCCTGGGGGGAGGTTAAGGTTAGGCACTGGGGGGATGTTAGGATTAGGCACTCCTAAGGGATGCTTAGGGGGGGAGAGGGGAGGGTTAAGTTACTTACGTGCCGCTGTCGAGGTTTCCGCCCTTCGGCTAGCAGCTGTCAGTATTTCAATCCCATTCCGAATAGACAAATGCCATATCTGCATGACGTTGTACAAATGTGCCATTCATTTATGGTAAGGTATGCATTCGAAACAGTCTGTGTCTTTTAAGAGAAATGTGTTTTAATATATTTCTTGTAAGCATCCTGTTAGTTTGTGTGGTGTCAGTCAGTACTTACATAGATGCTCCAGGATGACTATGAGCCATCTACATGGCCAAGTTTCTTCAAATACACACCCCCATTTATCAACCATGGTTAACACCAGCGCAATTATTTTGTTTAGTATTACCGTGATACAAACAAAATAAAAATTACAGGTATTTACCAATACTTACCCCTCTGGCAAGGTCCCGCAAAGTCCAGCAAAAGACCTCCTCATCTGTGAGGTCCTCTGTTGGTAGCCTAGCACTGCCAGCGCCGGGGCTCCACTGTTATGTGCATGACACGAGGACCCGGCAGTGCCTGGACGGCTTCTCTGGGTCTCCATTGCCGGCAATGGGGACCCCATTGCTCTCGCAATCTAAAAGATTACCGCTGTTTTGTTAAATCCAGAAAGGGTGGCATAATTGATGGCACAACTATCTCTTCTAGCCCCAAAGTGCGCTGTCTTGGCGTTATCCTGGACTCCTCCCTCTCCTACAAACCACATATCCAGAGCCTCTCACAGGCCTGTCGCTTCCATCTCAAAAATATTTCCAAGATTAGACCCTTTCTCACCCAGGATGCCACCAAAACCTTCATACACTCACTGGTCATATCCAGATTGGACTACTGTAACCTCCTATCTGGCCTCCCCAACTCCCATCTCTCTCCTCTCCAGTCTGTCCTCAATGCTGCTGCTCGACTCCTCTTCCTCTCCAAACGCTCTACATCTGCCTCCCCTCTCCTACAAGCCCTCCACTGGCTCCCCTTCCCTTTTAGAACCCAATTCAAGGTTCTCACACTTGCTTACAAAGCCCTCACCCATTCCTCTCCCATTTACATCTCTGACCTCATCTCCCTCCACTCTCCTGGCCGCCCACTTCGCTCAACCAATGCACGCCGCCTCTCATGCCAACTGATTACTTCCTCCCACTCCCGCCTCCAAGATTTTGCCCGTGCTGCTCCCGACCTTTGGAACTCTCTCCCTATCAGAATCTCCTCCTCTTTACAATCCTTCAAACGGGCTCTCAAGACCCACTACTGCATCAAAGCCTTCCAGCTCCCATCCTAACTTGCTGCAACATGCTCCTTCCTTCGTTTACCCCATCTGTGTCACACCTGTTTGTCTGCCCCTCCCCTTTAGAATGTAAGCTCTTACGAGCAGGGCCTCTATCCTCTTGTGCTACTTCTTACGCCCCACCAGGGCATCTAACACTTGGTTGCTTACGCTCTGTTACATATCTAGGTGTTATGGTCACTTATGTATCAATGTTTATTATCCATGTCCTTGTCCTATTTTTTACTGTAAGTCAGTTGTCAAATTATTTGTTTATGTACTTTGTAAGGCGCTGCGGAACACTTGTGGCTCCATATAAATAAAGGATAATAATCACCCATTTAGTGAGTGCTAAAGGGTTATGCTTTGTTGATAATGGGGGCCACAGTCTGTTATATTTCTCTATCAGTAGGATTCACGGGTGTTACGTCTCAGTTTTTTTTTTTATATAATCTACCTGAATTTAACTCTCTCTTTATGTGATAATGAAGCAAATATACAGCGTAGGGCGGGGGATGGGGGTCTGCCAAGTGCATTCATTATACTGTTTCTGTCAGGAAATGGTTCTTTCTGATCCTGCCATGCATCATGTACAGCAACTGTGCTGTGTGGTATTGTGGTAAGGAAGCTTTGCAGGGTTACTTATTACAGTTTTACAGAAACCACCACTTACATGATGATTTGTATGAAGAAAAAGACTTCAGCATTCCATGATAGTTATTTTTTTTTGTTTGTTTTCCACCCAAAAACACAATGTTTCCATCTTCGCATACCCTAGCTACTATGGTGATATTCAGTTGTCTAACATGTATGTTTACATTTCTTGTGAGAGAAACCATAATGCTGAATTTCTTAGAGTTGAAGAAAATACAGGTATTAGATACAACTTTCAGTGAGGTTGTTACTAATGAGTCCTTAGAGATTTTAGGATCATAAAAGATCCTCTAAAGCAGGGTTCCTTGAGGTTTGAGTTTGGGAACCTCTAACAGTCCAGGTTTTAAGGATATCCATGCTTGACCAGGAGTGACTTAATTAGTACCTCAGTCAATTTGATTTAACCATCTGTGCTCAACCATGGATATCGCTAAAACCTGTTTTGTTGGCGTATATTGAGGACCATGTTTGGGAACCTCTGCTCTAAAGAATTCCCTATATAACTCTACCAAAGATTCACAAGAGACAGTGCAAACCATGCTTTTGTTTTTTGTTTTCTTGGATTCCGCACATGTTTAGTCCACTTCTTCCAATATTTTTAAATAGGATTTTGAAACGTTTTGAGCTAACTGTGCAGTCATATTTGTAGTCTACATCTAAACACTTTAAAGATTGATTTAATAGAGATACTACAGCTTGAGTCTCCCATAACCAAAATACAAGAAGTATTTTGGATATCGGAATTTTCCGTATTTTGAAATATTTGCATACAATAATGAGATTTCTAGGGGATGGGACCCAAGTCTAAACATAGAATGCATTTATGTTTCATATACACCTTATACACACAGCCTGAAGGTTTTATACAATATTTTTTTTAAATTTGTGCTTCAAAAAAAGTTTTTGTTTGAACCATCAGAAAGTAAAGGGTTCACTATTTCAGTCGTGCTCAAAAAGTTCTGTATTTCAGAATATTCCATATTTTGGAATAGTTGGATATGGGAGACTCAACCTATACTCTTGTTACATTTTAAACCAGAAAGCGTGTATACCTGTTTCAACATTGAACTAGGTGTAAAGGTGCCCACACACATACCGACTTTTCATCCAATTTGGCTGATTTCGACGAATCGTGACGACAGATCATGTAAAAAATGGCCAAATCGTGAGTTTCTACTCTTGATCACGATGCCGATGCTCGTCCCCGCTCGTCGTACCTCGCATCTTCAGATCTGCCGTACTATAGGGCAGATTAGCCAATCTGGGATACAATGCACTGGCTGCAAGATAGATCTTAAGTCAGATTGGACATTTTTAACTCGTGACCACGACTCCTGGGGAGAGTTCAGGGAGAGTTCAGAGGAAATCGTGTACATCGGCTGATTGGGAGCAAGTCGGTATGTGTATGGGCACCTTTAGAGCTACAGCCAATGTTTCAGATGCTTGACAATACAGTAGGTTACTACTATATTTTCCAGCTTCTTCTTTTTTTTTTTTTTTTTTTTTTTACACCATCGAAGATTAATGAACTGATAGCCTAAAGTTGGTACTGCTTCCACTTGCTGCAAAGGCAAATGATAAAATAGAGCATTGTTAATATGATTCTGATTCAATTAGCCTTCAGCCTCCTGAGTTATGCTGGGTACACACTGGCCGATATATTGGCCAATCAATTGATCGGCCAATATATCGTGCCCCCGTCGGCCAGTGTGTACAGACAATATGTCTGTGAATGATGATGTTCAGACATATTGCATTGGCTGTGCTGTGCAGCCGATGGACAGATATGTCTGCAGACATATCTGTCCATCGGCAAGTGTGTACGGGCGATCAGCCTATCACCCGTACACACACATCGGCAGCCGTGGGGAGGGGGATGGGACACACCTCCTACCCAGGCCGGCCGGACCCGCTGCAGCATGCAGATGATGGTTGTTCAGTGTATATGAACGACCATCATCTGCAGATATATCGCTATAGTGTGTACCCACCATTAGTCTCTCTGCATATTGCCTGCAATTACACCAATGAAAACATCGTCAGCAAAGAAAAAATTTGCCTATGGTTGAAAAACTTACCTGAGCATAAGGACGCCCACTGCTGCCTTCTCATATGCGTACAACGACGCTTACCGGCGTAAATATCGGTAACATCTTCGTTCATCGAGCGGCCATCTGGGCTGCCACTGACTCTGCAGCTCTCCTGACACGCAAAGGGCTCGTAGGAGTTTGCAAGGGCTAATTTATGCACACCCATGTATCGGCGTTTAAATAGTCAGACACGCTTGTGTTTTTCTGACCACCCCCTGTTACCACCCCCAAACTCTGACTACCTGTCATTTACTTTGCAATGGATTCCTCGTAGTCGCACTGCGATCATTGTGTGCTTGCAGTGCGGCTAATATGCATGCACGATGGCAAACAATTGCTCGGTCTGCGTATGAAATCGCCATTACGTCACAATGACATGCACATTTTGTTGGTAGATGCAGATTTGAACGCAAGTCATCAGTCATTGCTTCTGCATTACGTGCACAGGAGAAAATGCTTATACTTGCCCGTATGCAGAGTTGTACGCATCTCTACAGCCAGACAACCCCTATTTGTACACTTGGCCATCATTACCGGTGTGCACTTGCACCGGATCTATCATTGGTGCAAAAAAATTGGTCAGAAAACAGGAATAATGACACATATGCATAACTGCATATCTTGCAATTCCGTTGACTGAACATTGCCTCCATGCAAATGCCCCTGTAACACCCTAGTTGTGTCCCTTCAACCCCAAGTGAAGATGTGACGGAATTGCGAATGTCTCTGCACTACCCATACTAGCATATGCAGGGACATGCGCAATGTGAAAACCCGCAAAATAAGTCGGCCTCCTGCCTTACATTTATGTCTGCGTCACCCCTTTTATTACAAAGTTCCTTAGATATAGATTGGTAATTAGAGTGCTGTTGGACTGTTTACTCCCAAATTACAATACTAAAGCACTGCATGGCACTCCAAAGCAAACAGATATGCCGTAGCACCTTGTGTTCAAAATCTACAGTTGTCATTTGAGAGAAATATATTTTGCATATGTAGCTTGGTTTGCAAAACCCTTTGCAATAATCACAAACCATTAGCATGATTTGACGGAAACCTCATTTATTATGGATTTCCAGCACATAAAGCGAAATATGCAAAGTGTTTGTAAATACTTTACCGTATGTTCATTTAGAAACTGCTGGGCAACCTTTTTTTGTTTTTAAACTGAGTAGTAGTTTATTCCGTGTACTGTATAGTTGTCCACTTTTTGTGGGAGACCTTTAAAATTGGTAGCTGTGAATTTTTCATGTTTCTTTTTGCCTAGATGAACCTTAGTCATCATGTCAACACACTGTTCCAACAATCTTCTGGTGCGCAGATTTCCGACTGTTACGCTACAAAAATAGTTTGTTTTTAGCTTGCACCTCTATAGTTGAGCATAAAAAAGCAATCGATATGTCTGCCCGGAAATTCTATGGGGCTAATTAGATTTGCCCACCAGTACTGCAGAACACAAATAAAGGAATTGTATGGAACTTCTCCTGTCACTTTGTATTGAGTATGACGGCAAAGATGGGTCAATGTGCAGCCTGGCTGGCATTTGACTGCAAGGTGCGAGGATACATCATCTCTCATCTGAAATCCGATGAATTGGTGCAGGTGCTAAAGAAAAAAAAGCGTTGTTCACACATTGACATACTCTTTCACCTGAAATAAAGGGTGTTGAGGTGTGAGTTTCAAAATTTAATGTAGGTTATGGTCTTTTACTAGCCTGATAGACAAAATAATATATCCTATTATCTCTCTCCGCAGACAACAATCGTTCAGAACAACCGTCCTGCACAGATGAAAGATGACTACGCAAAAATGGGGACACTCTTTGGTGAAATCAATAAAATTCTGCTTGACACTGGCTTCTCTCGGATGTATTTTGGTGAAAGGACTGTGGAACCTGTACTCCTCTTATTTTTTGGGATAATGCTTTGGTTCCTTGGCTTACAAGCTCTAGGATTAGTGTGTATACTCTGCCTTGTTATTATTCATATACAGTAATGAAATATGGCACGTTTCTTTGTGTGAATGGATTGTTTTATGTAAAATGAATATATTTAAAAAAAAAAAAAACTTTTTATCAAAGAAAATGGCAAAAGCAATATTTTAAATTAGAGAATTTGCTCATAACCTCCAGTTATGTAAATGTTTTGCATTGAACAATTAAAACATTTTCAAAAAAAAAAAAAACCTCTTCAAATATCCTTTTTTTGCTATTCTTTTCATTTTATTTTCTTTCTGTACCACAGGACAGTTGATGCATTTATATAAGCTTTAACAATTGTATTCAAAACATTTTTTTAATGGATGCCCATGACTTCGAGAACCTTACTGAAGATGATGATCTGTAAACAGTGCTAAGCTACCTATTAGCATTCAGAGTGCTCTATTTTACAAACCCTTTCCTGGCATAGGAGTGACACTGCTTAATTTATCGATCTCCATTAGATAAATCATATGAGAGAGCTTTAAATCATGAGATTTCTGTGCTATTTACATTGCACAGGCTCAAATGTCAAATGGTTTAAACTTTATTGATAACAGGTAACTTTCACGGGGAAAGATCATATTATATTTTTTTTGTTGTTGTTGGTAATACATGTAATCATATGATCACATTGTCAAAGAACCACAAGATGTCTGTGTTCAGTGATACATGTGACTAATTGTTTGGTTTTATCATCAAATAATGCTGTTGTATAAAAACATGACTAGCTGATTTATAAATAGAAACATATTGCGCTCTTATTTATGTAACACCTTTATTGGAGTTTAAGTAATATACAAATTTATTTTAGAAGTATATATCAGTATAGACTTTTTTTTAAGGGTTATTATAAGGCTGGACGAAAGATACAGTAGGAGATCTGTGGTGTATTTAACGTTTTTATGAAAGACTCTGTGACTGAAAAGCAACACAAACACACACACACCCCAGTTTGGGATACACTACTGCTGGGGCACAAGATCTGAGCTGGAAATATCCGGGACTTTGGGGGACACCAGTATAAATACAGTCACTGTATGCATCCGTGTCAATTTCTGTTCCCTAGACCGGGTCAGGGATAGCTCAAACTGGTCAACCTCAATCTATTTAACTACTACAAAGGATCCCAGTACATGAGTTTGGGTCCTATTTTTCAAGGAGAAGTGCACCAATGGGTAATGGACAGACTTACAAGCAATGATATCTGATCTCCCTCTCTCTCTCTCATTCTCTCTCTCTCATTCTCTCTCCCTCTCATTCTCTCTCCCTCTCATTCTCTCTCTCTCTCATTCTCTCTCTCTCTCTCATTCTCTCTCTCTCTCTCATTCTCTCTCTCTCTCTCTCTCTCATTCTCTCTCTCTCTCTCATTCTCTCTCTCATTCTCTCTCTCTCTCATTCTCTCTTCTCTCTCTCATTCTCCTCTCTCTCATTCTCTCTTCTCTCTCTCATTCTCTCTTCTCTCTCTCATTCTCTCTTCTCTCTCTCATTCTCTCTTCTCTCTCTCATTCTCTATCTCTCTGTGAGAAGGTGTTAGTGTGTGTTCTGTGTGAGTGAGACTGTACCTGCCAATTTTCAGGGGGATATACTAATTGGTGGAATGTTATTCTACTCTAACGATAGAGGGGTTTATATATGGTACCCTAATTTGGAAGGGTTTTACATGAAGACGACATAGTAGTTTCAACAAAAGAAATTAGATTCTATTGTTCAGGTATATATTAGTAAAGGATTGATACTTTACGTAAGTATCAAATAAGGTTTCTCAGTGAATGTCAAATGATAAAAGTGAAATTGTAATGAACTGTATCTGGTAATTGTTATATTTTGTATCTTCTAAGAGAAAGGCGGAAAGTTCCACACAAAACATTCTGTGTCGTTATTGTTGTCCTATGCTGCAATAAAAGAAGGAAGTCAGAAGGCATAGGTTTCATAACGTATTAACCATGGGCAGTACAGACTATGTAAAGGTTAGCATTACTGCCTCACAGCACTGAGGTTGTGGGTTCGATGCCTACTACGGCCCTAACTGTGTGGAGTTTGTATATTCTCCCTGTGCTTGCGTGGCTTTCCTCCGGGTGCTCCGGTTTCCTCCCACACCCCAAAAATATACTGGTACAGTAGGTTAATTGGCTCCCAACAAAATTTAACCCTGTAAGTATGTGCGTGTACATATGGTAGGGAATTTAGATTGTAAGTTCCACTGGGGCAGGGACTGATGTGAATGGTCAAATATTCTCTGTAAAGCGCTGCGGAATATGTATGCGCTATATAAATTAACTTAATCAAATTATTTATTACCAGTTAGTGTATTAGATATTCACCATGGAGATGTTCCCAGGTGCTCTTCAAGGATAAAAGGTATAATAAAATGCTAGTGTGGAGGAACTAGAAGAGAAAAGTAACCTTAGTGGTAAGGATCTCAGACCAATAATGGTGAGCCAGGGTTACATTTAAAATGCAATATTAAATGCATGTAATACACAGTATTTTGTATTATTGGTATGTCATTTTGAGAAGGCTGACAGTATGCTTTATAAGGCATCTGGCTCAATTATGCAGGGAGCATCAGGATTTAAAAGTATTAAAAATACAGGTCACTGGTGCAGCCAATGTGAAAGGTTAGCGCAGGCAGGTCAAACTCAGGATACCAACAAGGCCGAATGTTCAAGGTCTTAAGAGTATGTGGGCCGCAACAAAAAAAAAGTCTTGTATGCTATTTTGAAAGGTTTATTAATAAAAACCAATGCAGTCCCCCTTATGCAATGCCCCCTGAATTTGTGCCCATTATGCAATGCCCCAGTAATGTCCTTAGTAGTGCCCCTTATGCAGAGCCCCCAGTAATGTCCTTAGTAGTGCCCCTTATGCAGAGCCCCCAGTAATGCCCCTTTTGCAGAGCCCCCAGTAATGTCCCTAGTAATGCCCCTTATGTTGTGCCCCCAGTAATGCCCCTTATGCAGAACCCCGAGTAATGCCTCTTATGTTGTGCCCCCTTTAATTCCGCTTATGCTGTGCCCCCTCTCAGTATAGAACAGGCCCCACTTACCTATGCAGTACTGACCTTTCTTCACGATGGCCGCTAGGCACTGCTCCAGTCTGCGCCGTCTCCACTTCCACCGTCCCGCGTACATGCTGCCGCTGACTGGACCTATTTAAATCCAGAGCGGCAGGCGCAGGCTCTGCTCGTTGCGGGTAACATCATGACTTCACCCGCACACTGCATCACTGGGAACGCTGGCCTCTGAAGTGATCAGAGGCTTCTGATCGCTTCTGAGAGCAGCGTTGCCAGCTTTAACTAAAGTAAACAATGCCCGATTAGAGCTGAGCTCCGATCATGGCAGGGGTGTGGGCTGCATATTATATATATATATGTGGCCCGCACTGTCGGGCCTCATAAAATGTTTATTCAGGTCGCAAGTTTGACATGCCTGGGTTAGCGTGTAGGAATCTGCTGTAGCTTTGACTTGTACTTGTGGAATGGTGTTTGTGATGCTGAGCAAATAAACCAATGCCAGTGACTGCAAAATGCCTGTTCTGATAAATTCATATTAATAACTCATTGCAGAAGTATGTGCATTTTTATGCTATAATTATTTAAATTATATATTAATTACAGAGTTTCTGTGATGAGCCAGAAATTCAAAAGCTGTGTACACACTAGATGATATTTTGAACGATTTGGATGATTCCACTGTATTGGAACAACAAATCGTTAAAATTGTCCAGTGTGTACGTACTATCACGATGCTGACACATGCTCCCACCAGTCCATCGCATCCTCAAATCTTTTGTACATGCAGAAAAATCGGAGAATGTGGCTAGCGATGCCATGCTGCCGAATGCATGGCCACCCGCCATCGCTCCATCGTTGCTGGCATCGGCAAGTATGTATTCAATTTATCCTGTTTAATTTTACTAGGTAGAGTCTAGGTTATAGGGTACACACGATCAATCCAATATAATTGTGCACCCTGTATTGTAAATTAGTTAATGCAACATTTCTGATTAGTTGAGTGTTGCTTGATTGACATTCCAAAATGGCCACTGAAAATGGGTGTGAGCTGACACTGTCCACTGACCATGCATGAGCTGATGCTCTCTGGGGCAGCTGGGCCCAATTTTTTCTATAGGGCTACGCAGTTTATCTCACAAGTGCGGCTGAAAGCTAGGACTGAGTGATGCTGTAGACAGGAGAGGGGAAGGATGTACTGTGATGTGAACAAGAGGACCAATCCAAAACCTATCGTTGATTGCAACTTCTGAGTGTTTCGCCAACCACCCCCACCCAATTCTGCCTCAGCAGTCACTTTAAAGTGATGATCTTAAATAGTTTGCTGATTAGGAGGTAGTGCAACTTTAATAATCCATCTAGTGTACAAATCAGTATAAAGTTGAATTGTTGCTGGAAAGTTTTGTTTGGTCTTAGAAGACCTGTAACTATATAATTGTAGTATTTACAGTAACTACGTAGGCTATAATTACATGTATAAAAAGGCCTGGAAACTGCATATACAAATGAAAGCAGATCTGTAAACAGGGTAGCTTAGAATAGCCCCCAGTACAGAGACACCAGTTAGAAATCAGGTCAGATGTCAGAAAGAATCTGTGCCGTGCCGCAATTGGACAGGAAGTGTCACTCTAAAGCGGACAGAAGAGGGATATGAAACTGCTATTAATACTGTGCTGGAACAAACACAGGATGCCGGTTGAGAAAGGAGACATAAAATCTGCATTTATTTGCACCAAAATGTAATAAGTATTTGCATACAGCAAAAATATATCAAGTTTTGAAATTCCAGTTCCATATGCAGTAAAATAAAAATAATATAGATATTAAAAAGGGGGTTTGTGCATAATTTCAGCATCCAAAAAGCAGGTCTCCATTTTTCTACTGTAAAAGCATTTAGCAGTACACATCAGAGTATCAACTAAAGTCTATAACGGCTTATTGTTTTCACAGGAAATTCACAGCAGCTATCCTAGGTTAAATTTCCACCTGTTTTAAATATATTGTGTCACAAACTATGCATTCTCCACACTTTATTTCTGCTATCACTAAAGTCAGTTGTAGATAATTAGAGATGAGCGGGTTTGGTTTCCTCCAAACTGAACCCATCCGAACTTACCCAATCCGAGCATATTCAAGCCGGGACACAGATCTCCCCGCCATTTTCAGATTCCAAAACGTCATCTTCTTGGCGTCGGATCTCGCATGTTTTGTATTCAATATAAAACCCTCCTGATGTGATTTGGGTGCCATTTCATATAGGACCGCTGGAGGTGTTGGATATTGGAGGACCATTTCAGGCATTCAGTTCAAAGTGCACAGGAGGACCCTGTTTGATGGGCAGTGACACCCACATGTCCCTTACTTTAGTGTAAGAATGGGCGAGCTAGTTTTGACGTAGGCAGTTAGCAAAACCATTGTTTTTTTTTTATTTTTATAGTGCATGAACATCTATATTACTACTTATGTTTTGTTTAATTGCATTTTGGCTAAGTTTGTCACACTGGTGCTGTAAGTAATTTATTGAGCATTAACCCTTGGTGCACAATGGTGTTTTTTTAGTCATTGACTGCAGTGCAGCATTAACCCTTTATTAGTGCACACTGGTGCCTGCAAAATGTTTTTAGTGTGTGCCACCATTACTATAATATAAAGCGCAGTGATTTGCAGCAGTGTGTTAAAAAAAAAAAATACAAAAAAACTTGTGTGTGTGTGTGTTCAGGGCCAGGCCGTGCCACTGTGTTAAGAATGTAAGCGCTGTGAGTCGCAGTGTGAAGTTGTCATTTGTTAAAAAAGCTAAAACAAAAATAAAATTCTGTGTTCACGGCCAGGCAGTGGCATTGTGTTACAATAACGCTCAGTAGTTGCCGTGCCACCGCGTTAATATAAACGCTGTGTAAGTTGAAGTGTGAAGTAGTTGTTTGTTAAAAAAACAGAAAAGTTTTTTTTTTTTTTTTTTTTTTTAAACTAGTGTGTGTTCAGGGCCAGGCAGTGGCACTGTGTTGTATACAAAAGAGATAAGAATGAGAATTATTGGTGCACTTAGGAGTTATCGTAAACATGCTCTGTTAATGTATCATGTATTGTTAATTATCTTAAAACATATCCCTTTATTATATTGATTACATATTAAAGATTATAACATCCAAGATCATAAATTATTTGGCGAAATGAGGCTGAAATATAAAAAGTGAATAAAGCAAGAAAAATAGTGAATTAAAAAGGTCATGTAATGTTTATTTGTCAAAAAGTCCTGGTATTGGAGAAATGATGATTAAACTGTCATTTGCATCGCACATAATTCAGCCTTTATTATAGAGCAGTGATTTTCAACCTTTTTCAACTCGCGGCACACCGAACAAGGTTTTAAAATTACTAAGGCACACCATCAGTCCCTCACGGAAAAAAAACACACATTGTCCCTTATGGCAAAAAAAACACTCACAAATTGGCCCACGGGAAAAAGAACAGACATTAGCCCCACAGAAAAAAAATAAAACAATGACCCCCACAGAACAAAAACACATTGGGCCCCACAGAAAGAAAACAAACGCACACATTGGTCCCACAGAATTGGGAGCCACACAATCACATTGGCTGGCCCCCACAGAAAAAAAAAAATCACATTGGCCTCCCTGAAGAGCCCAACACTGCCCAGGCCAGCAGTACAAGTAAAGTCAGCTCTGACTGCACTGACCTCATGGCACACTTGACAACTGCTCGCAGCACACTAGTGTCCAACGGCACAGTGGATGAAATACGCTGCTATAGAGTAACAGCTTTGCTTGTATTCTCGAGCAGTGAACTGTGGGCCTGATTCAGAGCCGCTCGTAAGCGGCCGCTCATTCGCACTGAGCGATGTTCGCACAACTGCGCATGCATACGGATTGTAATACGCATGCGCGAACCAGTCAGTGCGGCCGAAACTCGTTTGTTCGCAAACTAGCGAATGTCTGCTATTTTGAGTGACAGGAGGAGGCGTATGTGGGTGGTAACAGGGGAAGGTGCTTGAAAACGGGGAGTGGAATTCAGAACGTGCTTAAAGGTCAAAACGGGCGTTTTATGGGTGTGCATAATTAATACAGCAGCGTCAGCGACCACGTCACTTGGTTTTTTTTTAGTCAGAACTACTCGCAAAATAGCGGTTAAAAAAACCAACCACAAGAATAGCGAGCAGTTCATACGCTGTTCGATGTACTCGATTAATCTAATAAATAGCAGACATGACGTATGATGCGAGCGGCCAGGGGGCGTATTTTTCAAAATTTCGACCACAAGTTTTGCTCGCTCATTCAGACTTAGAGGCGTGAACAGACCGCAAAGTGCGAACGATTCATTTGAATAGCCACCCCTTTTTTTTAAACTAACGACCGCAAATAGCGAGTGGCTCTGAATCAGGCCCTGTGTTGTTAATTTACATTTGTTATATTAGTTACACTTTCCGAGAAAAATTTCACATCATAATTGATTTTGATAAATTTGCCTTTATAGTCATATAGATAATCAGTTGGTAGCTTCAGGCTCCGCAAAATGATCTATAGTATATGCACTGATATGTTATATAGCTCTTATAATCTAATATAATATATCATTTATATCATATGACATGTAAATATATTTTCTACAGACACAAAAAATTACTGATTTATTGAATACTTATCAAATTACTGATCACTTCACTTATTTGTGGAGAATGCAGGGTACATTTTCCATATATATTACATTTCTTACTTTCCCTTTCGTGGTGTACCATAGGTTCAGTTTTAATGATTGTGTTGGCCTTGGCTAACTCACTTTTGCAAAGCTAAAATATTGAACTGAATGAAGTACAATAAAATACAACACTTTCTGTACGTTATTATCAATATTATTTTCATTATAAGTGTAATTACCTATTTTCTATTCAATTTGTGTTACTGCATATTGATGTTTAGTCTTATTTTAAAAAGCATTTGATATGTATTGTTTTATAGATAAATACTGCATCTCTGCTGTAAATATAAATGTAATATTATTGATGTAATGTTCTAGAAAACTCACATGGACTCGCACAATGTAATATCCTCGAAGTTCACAAGGCTATTACATTTGCCAAGTTGTGGGATAAATTCGGACATTTAAATGTGCGAAAAGGCCTGAGTTTGTCGCGCACATAAAACTCTGACCCTATTTCATTTTGCCCCCCATGTTTTGCTGAGGCAATCAACTTGGTGGTGCAGATGTTTTTTTAAATGACAGGTGTATGCAGGAGATGCTGTCTGTGGCTCAAAAAATGTTGGGACATTTTCACCATTCAGCAACTGCATGTAGAAATTCAGCGGCTGCAAGCAAAGTTCAATTTACCATGCCACAAACTGAAGCAAGAGGTAGCAACAATGTGGAATTCCTTCAGCGAATGAAGGAACAGCAACAAGCCATCAAAATCTGCACAACAAGCCATGACATAGGGAGAGAAGTCCAGCACACTGGAGAATACTTTCCATGTTGTGCAAGGTGCTAAACCTTCTGAAGTAGTCACTTGTGAAGTGAGTTCATACTCTGCCAGCTTGAGTGAGGTGATTCTCCTAATTAGATTTTTAGAAAACCAGCTCAAGAAACTGAAAGAGATGAAACGAAGCAATTCCGCTAAGTATGATGTTGGACTTGTGGATCAAGTCCTTTATTCGCTTCACCAGGATCTAAGGATTGTCAACATCTTGAAATTGGGTCACTACATTTTGTCGCCCATGCTTGACCCTAGGTTTAAGTTGTACGTCCTTTCTTTCTTTCCATCTGGCACAGATCTTAAGAGATGCAAAGAGCTCCTGGTGTGTAAGTTGTCAGCTCAAGTGGCACATGACACAACAATGTCTCCTTCAGTTTCTACAGCAACTGCTGTTGCCAGGAAAAAACTTCCCAAGAAACCCACTGGTGATACAGATGAGTCAACACAACATTTTGACATCTGGCCAGGTCTAAAAGAATTGCACAAACTTAGTGACCCCTCTACTGTAACACAATCTGATATGGTCACTATCCATAGAATGGTGGAGGATTTTAATGACCGTGTACAAATAGACATGTCTGACAGTCCCTTTGACTACTGGGAGGAAAATAAAGCAATTTGGATGCCCCTGTACAAACTTATTTTACTTATGCTGCCCTCACTCAAGTGTGTACTCTGAAAGAGTTTTCAGCACAGCCGGGAACATTTTCAGAGATAGGTGTAGGAGGCTACTTCATCTTTTCCATATTTTGAGAATGTTCATCAAAGTGAACTATAAATTCCACAAGGAAGACCTTAACCGCCAAATAAATCGAAGTACAGAGACTTCAGTAATGGTGGATTCCACCTGGGATTAATTAATATTGTGTGAAGGTGATTTTAACACTGATGAGGGTGAGGAGGAGAATGAGAATGACGACATCTTGCCACTGTAAAGAAGAGATTAATAACAGCACTGTTAGCTGCCTTAAGCACATTTAGTAGCTTGTTTTGTAGGTGCCCAAACAGAACAAACACCAGCCACAAAAGTGGCAGTTCCTGTTGCTGAAGTGATTGGCTTGTTAAATTGTGCATGTCCTTTTTATTATACAACATAAGGGTGTCTGGAGGGCCCAAGGACAATTCCATCTTGCACCTTTTCTTTGCATTATGCACTAATTGGGGCATTGATGAATGTCTTTTTGCATAGAAGACAAACATTTTTATAGTTTATTAAACTGCCATCCTGTCGATAATGTTTCATAGATGTCCTATATTCTTTTAAACTGCTGTGTGTTTGTGCCGCTGCTCTGTTGCTTAGTTTAGCCAGCTAGCTTACTGCAGTCTTTGGCCTATATTGGTGAAAAGTGAAAACAATATTGTGAGGTGGTCAAAATTTACTGGAAATTAATATTAAGGTTATAAATGCTGTAGGAACAAAAAAATGTACAAATTAGAAGATTTAAGCTGTTTTTTTTTTATCATTGGAAAAAAAAAAATACAGATCCAAAACGAAAAATACCTAAGAGTGGTTTTGGCAAAACCAAAACACATAGGTTGGTGCACATCTCCAATCTTATATAGTCCTTACCTGAAGATATTATTCAGAGTCTTTTTTTTGTCAGAAGAAGTTCCTGTTCAAGACCTTATTGGAAGATGCAATCCAAAGTCCATATCAGTACTCCTTTTCTAAAGTTGCTTAAATAAAGCAGAAACTACTGATGGAGTATCGATGTAGGACAAAATCTCACCACAAAATGGCTGCCAGTAGCTTGGCAACCTTTATATAGGGCTGTGACCTGCATTGTGACATCACAATGCAGGAAAAGCAGCTAAAGATGGCTGTAGCTCATATCATCTCTAGGTGAAGATGTCCTGCAGCAGCACTGGTGAGAATAAAAAGGAGATAGCTTTGTAACTCGGTGCAGAGAAAGGGCCGGGCCACAGAGGTGGCCTGGTCCCCATAGCAGCCCCATTATCTACACATACTGTAGCTACGCCCTTGCCTATGAGTGGCAACTGGACGGCCAAAGATTGGAAGAGTGTGTACAGTGACACAATCATTTCAGTATATTGTTACAACAGATGCAGATTTGAGATCTGCTGCAAAGTTGCACAGGTGTGGAGGCATATGTTGGGTGTTGAATCTGCATCCAGGTCTCCAGTAGCATTGTGTAAATAGTCTGGCCTGCAGTTGGTTCCCCGGAGATTTGTGTACTCATTTTAAGTACATGCAGCGTCATATCAAATGAATAATTTGCTTCATCCATTGTTTCTAAATAAATAACTGCAGACAAAATGAGGGGAAGTGTCTGAAGGGGTAAGGGTGGCAGGCCAAAATCTTATATATAAAATTCATTAGTCAGCTTATTTGTCTGTCTGGTTATGCATTTGGACACGCCAGCACTGTTTGGGATGAAACAAATGTGAGGTGGTCCAGTTGGATCCCGGCCAGGTTTTAGAGGTGTTAGAGTCCCGGTCAGACCT
Source organism: Taudactylus pleione (assembly GCA_031769625.1). NCBI lineage: Eukaryota > Metazoa > Chordata > Amphibia > Anura > Myobatrachidae > Taudactylus > Taudactylus pleione. The sequence goes on along the minus strand of JAUIMM010000702.1, from coordinate 362,442 downwards.
CCCATTGGTGTACGCTAGGCAGAACTTTGACCCGGGGAGCCTGTTCTGGGCCTTCCACTGGATGCATATGGATATAAACATCACAGAGGGGTGGTAATTGGTCTGGGATGCTTAACTTAATAACTTGAAGATTAGGTCCCAGTCAGACCCCCTGTTGGTGTATGTTAGGCAGAGCTTTGGCCCGTGGAGCCTGTTCTGGGCCTTCCACTGGATGGGTTTGGATAAAAACTTCATAGAGGGGTGGCAATGGTCTGGCATGCTTAACTTAATAACTTGAAGATTTCAACCCAGGCAACGCCAGGTACTTCAGATAGTTTGTTATATAATCCATAAATGAAGATGTTATTCAGATTCTTTTTCTGAAAATATACCTGTACAGGACCTTATTGGAAGATGTAAGTCAAACTCCATATCAGTAGTCATTATCCAAAGTTGCTTAAATAAAGCAGGAACTACTCAGAGTGTTTCGATGTGGGACAAAATTTCACCAAAAAATGCTCCCAGTAGCTGGTCATTATTTACCCAATCCGAATGGATCTGAGCAGCAACTCAAATCTTCCCACTGTTTTCGGATTCCAAAACAAGGCAAAACATAAATTTTCCTGGGTCAGATCTCGTGTGTTTTGAATCCAAAATAAGTTCCTCCCGCAGTGATTCGGGCGTCATTTCACAGTGTGACACTGCTGAGCTCAGCTGACCTAGGCTATTTCACACGGGACCACCAAGAGACCTGTGTGCTGACTGAACTGACCTCATTTAGTTCAGTAACTTCAGTTAAAAGACTAAGGGGCAGATGTACTAAGCTGTGGAAAGTGATATTTTGGAGAATGATAAAATACCAACCAATTATCTCCTGTCATTTTTCAAACACAGCCTGTCACATGACAGGAGCTGAGTGGCTGGTAGTTTATCACTTTCCAATTTATCACTTTCAAGAGCTTAGTACATCCACCTCTGAGTGACACATTTGAGAAGTTGAGATATACATACATTAGACTATAGGTTATAAATAATTATATATAACTTCACTCTCTGTTTTAAGGCATATGCAGAGTTAGACTCAAACATACATCAACACAACCTTCCACCTAGGACTTTATATCTGCAGCAGGGATATTGCATTAGTGTGGACTGGACACCAGTGCGCTACCAGTACTATAGTGAGTTGCAGCAGTGTGTAAAAATCTAAATTAATCTAAAAATATAAAAAAAAACTTCTTTGTTTTAAAAAACTTCAGGCAGACCATGATACTGTGTTTAAGAAGAACACGAATGGTCAGTAGGTCAAGGGCCACTGCCCTAATGTATATGCAGTGCGTCGCTGTGGGCAGTTCTGTAAAAATAAACACTTTTTTTGTGTGTTCAAAACACTTCTGGCAGGCCGTGACAGAGTGTTTAGGACCACTAATGGCCAGTAAGTCAAGGGTCACCGTATTATTAAATTCAGCACTGTAAGTTGATATGGATCACGACGATCTATCAATAGAACAGCAGAAGCAGCAACCAAGTACTAGCACTGCAGCCACAAGTCATGACGATACTAGTCCTTCAAAATATACTAAAGCCGTTGCTCAAGGGCATATAGGGCATTTGAAATCAAAACAATATTTTACATTGCTGAAAAAAACAGCACTTCTACTAAAGGGAAAGTTTCCTGCAGAAAAACATAAAATTGCCAACATGCTATATACCACATGCAGTGGCAAGGAAAGGCTCAGGCCATGGCCTTTATTTGTGAGTGGTGGTTCTGCAACTGCTGTCAGTCAGGCATCTTCTGTCTCACATGACTATGCAAGACCTCACTCAGGGCTTGATTCAGAGATGAACGCTAATGCAATTTTTAAGCAGATCGAGCAATTGTTTGCCATTGTGCATGCATCGCAGTGTGCAAGGGCAGCAATGAAATTGCACTGTGATCACGCAGGCCACGGAGAAGCATTGCAGAGTGATTGACAGGAAGTGAGCAGTGGGAGGTGTTAACAGAGGGGATGGACGGTGATATGGAGACGTGACTGGCCATTTAAACGTTGTTACATGGGCATGTATAAATTAGCCACTGCTACTGCATACACAGCTCTGCGTGTCAGAAGAGCACCCAAGGCTGTGACAGGTCAGACTTTCCGCAACAGTAAGATGGCCACCGATGTGCTTTGATGTTACAGATTTTTATGCAGGTATGCGTCATCATGCTTGGGAGATCTTTACTAACAGCATATTTTTGCAGCTGTGTTTCATACAAAATCACAGCTGTGATCGCAATAACGTCCATCTCTGAATCAGGCCCTCAGTCTAGAAGGGGTGCCAAAAAAATTAAAAGTCTAAGGGTGTCCATGAGTGCCATGTGTGAGTCTGATCTTTCAGATACAGGACTCATAGACAAGCCTCCTTCCACTATTTCTGCACCCTCATATGTGGGGATGAGCAGCACAAGTAAAGATGCTGACATAGAAATTGAGGATGCTACGGCAGAACTGCATTAGGATGAGGGGAATATTGGTGTAGCTGATGCCCATGCTAATGAAGATGTTGATAATGAGGATGTTGTTTGTGTAAGTCAGGCACGAGTGTAAGCAGTTCTTGCCCGTGATAAGAAGAAGACTATTGTCATGTTTGGGCATAGTATTAGATATGCATCCAACATCTGCCATTAATGCATTTGGTTTTAGACAGTTAATGAAGGTCCTGTGTCCCCGCTACCAAGTTCCAATTTACCAGAAAAGCATTTCCTCGCCTGTACCTCGACGTTAAAAAAAAAAAAAAACTAACTCTTGGCCTACAAAATACCCACTTTACACAGATATGTGGACAAGCGGTACTGGGCAAACTAATGATTACATGACTGTGACAGCCTATTGGGTAGGTGTATCACCTTCAGCAGCAACAGCAATAGGTAACAAAAAACATCAATGCATTCCCAGGCAGACTACTCGCTGTATCAACGGCTTCACTAAGGGGCATACCGGTGTCAACCTGTTAGAATAATTAAGGGATGTCATAGAAAAATGACTTACCCTGCTTGGACTCTCCTCAGGATTTGTCATTACAGCTGGATGAATTCAAACACGTCCAATGTATTGCTCACATACTCAACTTGGTGGTGAAGAATTTTTTTTTTTAAATGACAGGAGCATGCAGGAGATGCTGTCTGTGGGTCGAAAAATTTGGGGATGTTTTCGCCATTCAGGAACTGCATGTAGAAGATTGCAGCGGCTACAAGAAAAGTTCAATTTGCCATGCCACCAACTGAAGCAAGGAGGTAGTAACAAGGTGGAATTCCACCCTTTGTATGCTTCAGTGAATGGAGGAACAGCAACAAGCCATCCAAAGCTACACACAAGCCATTGCCATAAGGAGAGGAGGTTGGATGTACCAGCGCAGTGGAGAAGATGTTCTGTGTTGTGCAAGGTACTTAAATCATTCAAAGTAATCACCTGTGAAGGGAGTTTAGACACTGCCAGCTTGATTCAGGTCATTCACCTAATTAGACTTTTGGAAAAGCAGCTCAAGAAACTGAAGGAAGATATGAAACAAAGAGATTCTGCTAAGTATGATGGACTTGTAGATCAAGTCTTTATTTGCTTTGCCAGGATCCAAGGGTTGTCAACATCTTGAAATTGGATCACTACATTTTGTCAACCATACTTGATCATAGGTCTAAGTTGTACGTCATGTCTTTCTTTCCAACTGAAACTGAGCTTTCTCAAGAGACCCACTGGTGATGCAGATGAGTCAACACAACCAAGTTTTGACATCTGGCTGGGTCTAAAGGAATTGCCTACAATTAATGAGACCTATACCATGACTCCATCTGATGCGGTCACCATTAAAAGAATGGTTGAGGACTATTTGAAATTTTTTAAAGATAGCATCCAAATAGGCATGTCAGACAGTCCGTTTGACTTCTGGCAGGAAAAAAAGGCAATTTGGAGGCCCTTGTACAAGCTACCTTTGCTTTACATGAGCTGCCCACCCTCCAGTGTGTACTCAGAAAGAGTTTTTAGCACAGCCACGAACCTTGTCAGCGATCGGCATAGGAGGCTACTTCCTCAAAGTGTGGAAAAGATGATGTCCAGCAAAATGAATTGCAAATCGATTTACATCCAAAAATTACAGAGGCACCTGTAATGGTGGATTCCAGTGGGGATGAATTAATATTGTGTGAAGATGATGTACACAGTGATGAGGGTGAGGAATTGGATGATGATGGCGACAACATCTTGCCTCTGTAAAGCTAGTTTGTGCACGTAGAGATCATTGCCAGCAATGTCAGCTGCCAATTGGTCGCTTGTTTTGTGGGGGCCCAAACAAACCAATCACTTAATGATTGATATTGTTGATGAAGGTGTTGGTGGTGAAGATAGCAGGTGCTTAGATCTAGCAGAGAGAATGGATTTTTTTTAGCCAAAGTTTCTGAATTTTGAAAAGACTTTTTGGATGGATGCGCTGCAGATGACATAACAGGGAGGAGATTCCAAGTTGGTTAAGGTTCCTACTTACTCTGGCTTTATAAAGGCTTGACAATTATCTGGATTTGGGTAGAAATAATTTCCCGTGTTTGTGTGGAGAGCTGTCTGGCTTTGCTGTTAACTGGTCTAAATCAACAGCACTTCCGTTAAGTCGCAATATATATAATTCTGCGGGAACAGATAATGTCTCACTTTCCTGGTGCTCTGATCACTTTACTTATTTGGGGGTGAAAATTTCGAGGAAGCCAGGTCTTCTTTATAACCTTAATTTGACCCATCAATTATGTGGGATAGCCAACGAGCTGGAGATCCCTCCCTGTGTTATACATTGGCAGGACAAACCTCATCAAAATGATAACCTTTCCCCGTCTAATGTGTTTGATACAAGTTTTACCATTGTCCCTCACTCCCAAAGATATTACTCATATTCACTTTCTTTTCCGATGATTTATTTGGCAAGGGAAAAAAACGCGCATTGGGTTATTAAAATTACAACAACCTAAATCAAACAGTGGTATTAATTTCCCCAATGTACAGTGGTACTCTCAAGCGGCTCTTTTACGTTACCTTAACAATTGGTTGCATGACAAGGAAGTTTACACAAATACTTCTTTGGAAAGAGAATTTTTAGAAGGGGGAGATTTGCTATCATTCATGCATCTTCATGACCAAGAGGTCCTGGCCCATATGAGAGAGAACCCGTTGCTTTTGCCCCCCCGGAGATTGTGGCACATTTTGCGACATAAGCATAATTTAAATGCACATCAATCCCTTTATCTTCCTTTTATGTGTAATCCTGATTTCCAAGAGGGCACAGCTAGGCACCATTTTAATATTTGGAGGGTGGGGGGGTGGTTAACATTGGGTGCTTGGTAGATATATTTGCAAGATGACCCCTCATGTTCCGGGAGGCAACCGAGAAATCCCCTGTATTGGCTGCATATCCTGTGGCCTTCCTCCTAGCTCAACACTATGTTAGCCAAACCACTAAATATTTTTCCCAAGCTGACTGGTCAAACCCTTTGGATGTTTTTCTTCAGCAGGCACCGTCAAGAATATAGCCTACAGACACTTCCAACATCTTCTAGACTATTCTACTTCTCAGGGAGGGCCCCAGACATGCATCTCACAACTTCCCGGTGTACAATTGGCAGATTTATTAAAAGCTCATCATATGTCATGTTATATACTCTCATCCACCATGTAAACAGAGATGTTTCTTAATATACAGTACTACACAGGTCCTATCTGTCCACACATAGAAGGTTTATTATTGGTCTCGCAACATCTCACTCTTGTTTAAAGTATGGTCAGTCTCAGGCTGATTTATTTAATTGTCTATGGTCTTGCCCACTAATTCGCAGATTTTGGTTGCAAGTACTAAATTACTCTAAAGCCCATTTAGTTAATTACATGACTATGACCCCCGAATGGGCCTTTTTTGGTATCCCAAGAGGGACCCGAATTACAAAAGGTGGTAGACGATTATTATTAGCAGTCAGCGCTGCCGCGCATAAGTCTATTTTGCAGGTGTGGATACACCCACAGCCCCCCACCCTATCTCTCTTCAAAACTAAATTATTTTATTTGTTTCGTATGGCCTGGGTGGAGGTGGTACAGGAAAAGGAGGCTAAAACGGAAATAAGAATTTGAGATGTGGGCGAGTTTTATTGCAACTCTTTCTACGAGTTTTCAAAACCAATTTCGAGACTCCCTATGCTATACTTTCTGGTATCTTCTGCGAGTGATTGAGGGTGTCCCGCCGGTTGCCCGAAGTAATTGTGAGGGGGAGAGAGAGATGCAGAAAGTTTTGTCTTAGTTTAATTTCTTTCATATTCTATTAACATTTGTTATATTTTATTCTGCCTGTATGAGAAGTTAATAATTTCATTAGACCAATTTGCTGTAAGATTTATCTTCTAATGATGGCATATTGTATATTTGCTATCTTTATTGATTTAAACATTCGGCCTATGTAATATTTTTTTTATTGGGTCTATCTGTTTATGAACTCATACATGTAACTTTGCATTGTATTATGTGTTCATGATTTTTGTGGATTGCTTCAATAAAAATATATAAATAAAAAAAAAGAAATAATTTCCCACATAAAAAGTGAATTTTTTTGTCTTGTGCCCAGGCATGACAATGGGCTTTTCCTTATCATGGGCAACAACTATTTCTTCCACTGGTGCTTGATTTACAGAAACAACATCCTCATCAACAACATTGTTATTAGCATCAGCTATGCAAATATCCTGCTCATCCTGGTGCACTTCCACAGAAGCATCCTCGATTTCTATGTCAGCATGTTCACTTGTGCTTACATCATCATAAGAGGCAGAACCACCAGTCATAAATAAAAGGCTAAGGCCTTAGCCTTTCCTTGCCACTTTGTGTGGTGAAAGGCATATTGCAAATTTTATGTATTTCTGCAGCTTTTTTCTTTACCACTGCAATGCCCTGACTTAAGCCCTGTATGCCCTTGGGCATCGGCTTTTGTAGATGGACTAGTATCGTCATGACTGGTGGCACTGGAAGCAGCTCCAGCACTATTATGTGGTTCTACTGATCGCTCTCCATATCAACAAACACGAATGAAGTGGGGTACAGCACACCCATCAATTTGTACCAATTTTAAATATTACACTGTGGTATAAATGACCTACAGTGTCAAGACTTTTTAAAGAAATTAATAACACACTGCGCTACCACTTACAGTGTCACAAGATTTTTTATGAATAAGAAAAGAATAACACACTACGCTACCACTTACAGTGATGTAATTATGTTTTATAGATAACGCATGTTATTTAGCACTTTGTTGTGATATTGTAGTCTGCATGTAGACTAATCATTTATTCACGATTGAGGAAAAGTGAAAAGTTGAATATTACACTGCGCTACCACTTACAGTGTCACAAGATTTTTTATGAGTAAAACACTGTGCTACCAGATAGTGTCACAAATTTTTTTATGAATAACATGCTGTGCTTCGACTTATAGGGGTAAATTTACTAAAGTGAGAGTTTTTAGAAGTGAGTTTTAGAAGTGATGTTGCTCATAGCAACCAATCAGATTCTACTTAACATTTAACTAGCACCTTCTAGAAAATAATAGCTAGAATCTGATTGGTTGCTATGGGCAACATCACTTCTAAAACTCACTTCTAAAAACTCTCACTTTAGTAAATTTACCCCATAGTGTCACAATACGTGGATGATAAACTGCGGTCTGGCCGCAGTGTCACTGAACAATAACAGCACAGCTAAGTTGCTAACACATACACAAACAAAAAAAATGAAAAAAAAGATCTTTTATTTTTTGAGGAATGATAATTTTATTTCACTTTTATGTTTTTTTACACTGGGGAAGAGCACCCCTGAACAAGGCAGCAGCCCCTTGATGAACAACACAGACATCACCCCTTCTTTATGGACAACAAAGCACCCCTGCCGAGTGCGGACAGACCACCTGCAGTGCAGAGTCACAAATACGTGGACGATAAACTGCGGTCTGGCCAGCAGTGTCACCAAACAACAATAGCGCAGCTAAGTTCCTAACGCGCACACACAAAAAAAGAAGAAAAAACACTTTTATCTTTTTTTACACTGGGGAAGAGCACCCCTGATTGACAGAGCACCCCCCCCCCCCCCTGGACAACACAGCACCCCTTTATGGACTGCAGCACTAGACCCTTGATTGACAGGACAAGTGGCACAGCAGCTGCAGCACCCACTGAAGCCCCCCTTTATGTACTGCAGCCCCTTTATGGACAACACAGCAGCAGCCTTCAGCCCCAGACCCCGACATGACAAGTTAGACAACACACTGACACAGACAGTGACAGCAACATGCCTATTCAGTTCACCATCCACACCCGGAGTGAAAATGGCGCAGATCACTGGGACCTTTGTAGTATCCAAAACCCGCAAGAATCAGACAGCGGGAGGATGATGTTTTGCCTCGTTTTGAGATCCGAGGCAAGCGGGAAACCTCGAGCCGAGCTTGGTTCTCGCCTCGTATCTGGAAGTCAGGTGTGTCCGGTTCTCTGAGAACCAGACCCGCTCATCTCTAGTTTAAACCTACAAAAGTACTGGTACTTAGGGTTATATTTACTAAAGTGCAGGTTTTTATAAGTGGAGTTGTTGCCCATAGCAACCAGTCAGAGTCTAATTCTATCATTTATCTAGCATCTTCTAGAAGATAATAGCTAGAATCTGTTTGGTTGCTATGAGCAACATCTTCACTTCTAAAAACCCACACTTTAGTAAATATACCCCTAAGAGTCTCTTTGCTGATTCAGAAGAGGCTTAATCTGATGGATTATTAATTTTGTAATTGGCACACCAACAAACTGGGAGTGTAAATGGTATCAGAATGAAGGGTCGACAGACAAAAGGTCGACAGGTTCAAAAGGTGGACATACCAATGGTCAACACAAAAAATGTCAACATTTTTTGGGGGTTTTTTGTTCAACATTTATAGGGTTAGGGGTATGGGATAGGCACTTGGTGGAAAGTTAGGATTAGGCTGCTAGAGGGGATTGTTAGGCATTAGGGGGGAATCAGTATGCATGAATGCCGGCCGTATGTATGTCCTCTAGCCTAACCCCAGGGGGGATTTAGGGTTAGACACCCTCCCGGGAGCCCATAACCTAACCCTCCACCCCGCGGCTGTCCACGCCCGCAGCACGGTTTACCTTCGTTCGGTATGCCGGGCTCACAGCATAGGGATAATGATAGGCATCGGGATTTTGACGCCTATCATTAGACACCTGCCGGCATTAGACAGTCGGGAAGCCGGCGGTCGCCATTTCGACCATCGGCTTCCTGACTGCATCCCTCTAAGGGAAGGGTTAGGCTATGGTTAGGTTTAGGCATCAGGGGGAGGTTTAGAGTTAGGCACTATGGGGAGGGTTAGGCTTAGAATAAAATAAAAATGTGTTGACCTTTTTTGGGTTGACCATTCGTTCCTGTCGACCTTTTGGGGTCTACCTATATATTGTTAACCTATTGTCTGTTGATCTCTTATACCATATCCGGTGTAAGGAGAGGGGAAGGAAGGTTGGGGGTGTAGGCAACACCCATTCTCAGAGTTTATCTGATAGAGGAAAACAGAAAAGATATTCTCCATCCAGGGGTCAGTGTTGTGCAATCCCCAATGAGAAATCCGTTATATCGTCCCAGGTAAGGTTCGGCTGTTCTGAGTAAACCAAGGTTCCCAAACATCATGGAATGTTGCAGTTTTGTCATGGAGGAGACCTATTATGTATCTCATGGAAGCAATGTACCATATCTTGTTAATAAACCTAGAAACGGCTGATGTTTTGCCCAGTGTATGTGATCATTAACCATAACAATATAAACACTTCAAACTTATCTAATAATAACGACACGGAGACAGTAATGGATTTAAAACAGGTCAGCTATTTATTTAAGAAAGTTAATTTATTTATTTAAATATTTTAAATATTGTATTTTAAATATTGTATGGTGGCTGGAAGGACGGCACTTACACAGAGCAGCCCAACAATGCTAACTCAACAAAACACAGCATTGCGGGCGTATATCCGCCCTATGGATGTCAAAACCTGCACATGAGTATTAATCATAGACCTTCTACCAAACACAATACCATCCTTAGATGGCTGTACTGCCCCCGTAGAGGTGGTACAGTACTTCTCAACACTTAATAGAAGGTAAGCACACCCAATGCACACACACTACACCCGGGCTGATGATAAGCCGTACTTCTCGCCAAAGCAATGATCTACCTCAGAGAACCGCAGCCCACCACCATACACATTAGACCACCAATTGACCTATGCCAACAAACAAACTTCCCACAAACAATACCAAACCAGCCTCCGTCAAATGCACCCCATCAGGCCTATGAAGATGTTTATCACGAAACCTAATTAAAGGATGTTGAATTACAAGACCTCCCTGAGACAGCATAAATTTCCCTACAGCAGCATTGATCTTCTTACGAGCCTCGTCCAAAGCTTTAGGAGAACGAGCACCACGCCACTGCAGCCTAGGGATGATGCAGGACCAAATCACCTTACAGAAAGGCCAAGCACCCATAATAAGGAGGAGGAGGTCTGACACTATGTCAAGCCGTAAATCAAGGGCAATCCTGGAACCAATGTCGTTCCCACCGAGATGTGTTACCAGTACTTTGGGGACACCAAATTGCCGTACTGCAGCTATCAATCTGGGCTTAAGAGACTCCCAACGTAAACCCCTAAAACCTAACCAGCGAATCCTCGCGGAATCAGGCCATAACAGTTGGCCCCTGGCATGGGAGGCCCTAGCAGCCCAAAACACAAATGAGTGGCCCACGATCCAAACATCCCTAACATCAAATATCGGACCTATAATGGGCAGGGAAGGAATGTAAAAGAAAAATTAGTAAATTAAAATAGAGTAACAGGAGAGAGACAGACAGGGATGTAAAACATGTTTTAGCAGCCGTGAGAAACTGATTATAACTAGATTGTAAACTAAGCACAATTAATGTTTAGTTTGAATAGACTAATCAAAATAACAAACTTTAAACTTAAAACTTAAATTTACATTAACTAATTTTATAACCATTTTAATTTTGGCTGCCTAATAAAACATTGAACAAACTAAGTTTAAGTTTTGAATCTAAATTAGCATTGGACAACAATAGAGAACGATAGGGGAAAACCAGGGAGGGAAGGGGAGGGGTTGGGTGAAAACAGGAAAAAACAAAACAACTCGACGAGAGGTAAACCAAAAACCTGCTGAGGGACTGTATGTTTGGCCGAATTAGTCCGTCTAGCCAGGTAAAATAAAATCCCTCAAGACCCCCACTTGTTTAAAACAACAAGTGGCAAGTATTACCCGAGTAGGATGGACAGGGGAGACAAAACAAGGCAAACGACAAACATAACAAACACGACAAACAAAATGAACGAACACATGAGACATAGGCAGACATAACATCAAGAGAAAATGCAACAGCAATTTAGTCAGTAGCCACAGGCCTAACGTAACGCTTATAGCAAGCTGATTTCCAACGCCCCAGAGTCATGATCTGCGGAACAGACAAGCCAGCCGTCGCGGCCGAAGTAGCTGCGCCAATTCTAAATGAATGGGTACCAAAATCCCCAGGGGAAAGGCCAATGTGAAGCAAACAGCGTCTAAAAATGAATTGGAACGGATATTTAGTAAGAGGCGAACGGTCAGCATGAAGCAACCATGCGCCGCCAACTACAGGCTGTATTGCCATGTAAAGCTTTGCCAGATGTACTGGGCAAACACGGTCATCCACGCAGGCCCTTAGGGAGACCCAACGGCCGTGACCCATTTGATCAGTTTTAGAACGCCGTATTTTGCACAACAAAGCCCCCTCCCCAATACTGACATCGGAACGGGACATGGGCGAAACCGCTAATCTAGAAGGGGCAACTAGTTCTGAAATACGGAAGGCACCATGAAATGCCATCGAAAATGCTAAACAAAAAAGATTAGCCTCAAAAGGAGAAATCACCACATGAGGAACCGCAGCTAGCAACTTAATCAATAGGGGGAATATCAATCGGTCTTCGCTTATCGACTGGCCGAGGTGAGGCACGAGCCCAACCCTTAAGGGCCTTGATAACTGCAAAACTCTTCGTAAGGTCTGTGCCCCCTTTCAGTCTTGAAAAGAAAGAAATGCCAGCCAGCATGCGCGAAACTACCGCGCGGGACCGACCAGAGACATACATGCTCCAAACAAAAGAAAGCATTGAGCAATGCGTGCTCTCACCTTGGCTTCCGTGATGATGTAGGTAGCTTTCCCATTTGGACCATGCCTTCTGATAGGCCCGCAACGTAGTTGGGCCAAGGGATTGCTCCGCTAGACCCTCCATGCCAGCTCGATGACCTGCCAAACATAGGGGGGGCAAGGCTCACCAATTAAACAAGCCTCCGGAGCAAGCGACCTAAACCGATCCCACTGAAAACGGGAGAGCGCGTCAGCAATGTTATTGTCCGAGTCTGAAATGTGAATTGCCTTGACCAAGATGTTACATTGTAAACAACGCAGCACTAGCTGCGCGAGCAAGCACAAAGCCGGCAAGGAAGAGGCGCGCTGTCCATTAACAGCGTGAACAACGCCTAGGTTGTCGCATCTAAAAACAATACTCCTATCGCGCAACTCAGGAGCCCAAAGTTCCAGCACCACCATAATGGGAAACAATTCCAGGAGGATTAGGTCTTTAGTTAAACCCCTGGAAAACCACTCCGCAGGCCAGGGGGCAGCGCACCATGACCCTCGGAGGTAACACCCAAAACCCGACGAGCCGGCCGCGTCAGTGAACAACTGCAACTGATAGCTGGGAACAGGAGGAGGCAACCACAAGAGAACACCATTAAAGTCAGCTAAAAACGAGAGCCAAATAGCTAGATCCCTTTTTATTTCGGCAGAGAGCCGAATAAAATGGTGCTCCCGGCGAACACCTGCGGTGGCTCGCTGTAGTTTCCTAGAAAATACCCTACCCATGGGGATCACCCGGCATGAGAAATTGAGCAAACCCAGGAGAGACTGCGCTTGCCGCAATGTCACCTTACCCGCAGCCAGGCAACCCTGAATGGCATGTTTTAATTTGAGAATTTTCTCAGCTGGAAGCCTGCAGCAGCCATCCAAGGTATCAATTTCGATGCCCAGATAGGACAGCCGGGAGACCTGGCAATAGGAATTCCAAAAAAGGAAAAAAGGGCCTGAGTGGACTCTAACAAAAAACGGCAATGGGGGGAATCAGCAGAGCCGACGCACAGAAAGTCGTCCAGGTAATTGGCCACGCCCTGCCCACCGGTACCAGCCTCGACGCACCAATGCAGAAAGGTGCTGAACCTTTCGAAATAGGCACAGAACACAGAACACCCCATAGGCAAGCACTTGTCTATGTAGTATCCGTCGTCCAAACAAAAACCCATGTACCTAAACGAGTCCGGGTGCAGGGGCAACAAGCAAAAGCCGATTCCACATCCACCTTTCCCATCAATGCACCGGGTCCGTGAGCCCTAACTAGCTCAAGCGCCTCATCAAAAGATTGAAAAGAGACCGAGCAAAGCTCCTGTGGAATGGCGTCATTAACTGATTGGCCAGATGGCCAAGATAGATGCTGAATGAGCCTAAAAGCACCGGGCGTCTTCTTAGGGACCACCCCCACGGGGGACAACACCAAGTCCGCTATAGGTGGCACAAGAAAAGGACCAATGATGCGACCAAGCCGCACCTCCTTAAGGACTTTGTCCCTAACGATGTGCGGCAGCTCTATTGCAGATCGAAGGTTCCGTGGAGAACCCGCAGGCACCACTGAAGCTACCGGCAAACGAAAACCAAACTTAAAACCTTCACTTAAAAACTGCGCCGCAACAGTGTCAGGGTACCATTTTGCCATGGCATCAAGGTTAACAGGGGAGAAAGCTTTAACTAGCAGGCCCGGGGCCGGCAGGCTTTCTGGGAGCTGGGGAAGAAATAGGTTTCGAGCAGCCAGAAGCTGGGTGGGCATCGCCGCATTTGCTGCAGAGGTGGTGAAAACGACACCGCTGTCCAAACGAACACTGCAACGAGTTAAATGTGAAGCATTACCCTTACTATGGTTGGATGGGCCCGGCCGGCTAGCGCCGAATTTGCTCCGTTTGCCAACTGCAGCCTGGGAAGATTTGGGTCCCTGTGTGACGTCGAGCCAGACCTCGACATCCTTGCACCCAAAATCAATAATGTGCAGCCGGTCCTGCTTACGACGAAATTCTTCGTCGTAAACGCGCCAAGCAGCCCCTCGGCATGCCGAGAAGACGAATATCCCAAATTAGAATAAGCCTGGAGAAGCTTCCAAACCAATACCGCCCTTGCGCTTAGCGGCTCGAAACTCCTTGCGCATGTTGTCTGTAAGGGAGAATACATCCACATAACATCCTTCCTTATGCTGTCTTTTACGCACGGGCGGAGGCCCCGCAGAACCGCCGAGTTTGCGCAACGGACCACCCCGGCGTCAGCACTGTCCGCGAGCGCCTTGTCATCACGCGGGGCGTGGCGCTTATGCCGAGGCTTATGCAAGCGCCTGTCGGCCTCAATCCTAGCAAACTTAGCTGCACGCTTGCGCGCCTTGCGAGCTTTCTGGGAGGGGCTATTGTCACTGGAGTCGTCAGAGGTAGAATAACTTACATTGCTAAACGTAGAATAGGAACTAGACGAACACTCATCAACCGTCCCCGCTGTGGGATCAGCACGGCTACCGGATTGATGAGAACCAGAAGCCGCCTCATCACCAGCATCCCAGGAGGGGTCCATGGAACCTGCAAGTGATGTAGAAAGGCCGTCCGGGGCCAGAGAAGGTTGTGGGACCCCAACTGCCAGAGGCCCACCAGGAGGACCCACCCCTGAAACGCTGTCAGGCATGCGGCTATCTGAAGCATAATTTAACCGCGACGCATCTTGCGACGTGGATGCAACAGCCGGGGGAGCAACCGGGGTGTTTGGCCCTGCTTGCGCAGTAGTAGGCAGCAAGGCCGCAAACATTGGAGCCAAGGTGGTGGCCATATTAACAAAAAGCCCCATCATAGCATTGGGGTCAAATGTATGTATGGTGGCCAGCTGATAGCAGAGGGGAGGGAGCCACCATGCCAGCAACAGACACAGGGCCAGGGACAGTGGTAGACATAGAGGGCCCATCATGCATAGCAGCAGCCCCAGGCATTACATGTGGGGCTGCAGGGTTAGAAAACATAAGCCCCGCCCCCAGCCGAGTCCCAACCTGGCGTCATCCGCGCTACCTCCGCTAGCAGCCCGGGAACGTCCGGCAGCACGGGGGGAGACCACATGTGAGGAAGCACTGCTCCTACCGTCAGAGCACTGGGTAACGCGCGCACTCCGGGCGCGGCTAAGTGAGCCTCGCGATGCCCGCCATCCGGCGAGAGCAGACGCAGGGCTCACCAATGTGGAGGGGTCCAGTCCAGCAGCCGCTGGAGCGGGAGAGAAACGGGCAGGAGGGTGAGTGGAACGGCGCGGGCGGTCCATGGACCAGCTTGGTCACAGCACTAGTGACACGGGGAAGCTGCACAGGGGAGCTGGCTCAGGCGCAGGGACACAGTGAGAGAAGAGCAGATAGATGAGATATAGAGAAGAGAGGGACAGAGACAGAATTAGAGGAAAATGGAAAAGCAAGGTGAAAGTGGAAAATAATAAAAGTATGTTTAAGCACACAGTACCTGACCCAAACGATACAGGAAAGAGGCCACAGGCTTGTAAGCCTGGCCTTAAATAAGCTCTGTCCCTACTACTCCCACTAAGGATTTAATAGGTTGGCACCCAACCCCATGATCACTACCCCAGGCCAAAGCCCAGCCTCCTGGTTTAAGACACTCCTGTCTTATTCAAGCCCTGCGTTATTCAAACAGCAGTAAGAGAGGGTGCTGTGGGTTGCTTCCAATTTGTGGCTATAAGGAACTTGGCCGCTTTGCCCTTGCATACAAATTATCACATGGCTTCTAAACTGTCCAAAGTGGTTTGCAATGGTTCTTTAGGAACCATTTTTCCCACAGACCTACTTAGAATCAGGACCTCATCCCAGAATGTGGAGATAAGTGGAAAACTGGGATCAGTCGTCAGTGGGTATGTAGCTTAGTTGAACCGTATACCAATGAAAATAAACTTTATATGTGTTTATCTTGATATTAGTATTAATAAAAGTCTTTGCAATCTTTTGACGGATGAGCGACCAGCCCTCCTCATCCAGACACATCCCTAAATCTGTTTTCCGAGCAAGTTGAAATGGTTCTGCTTCAAAAGTGTGTGGGATGACTATCATGGAATAAAGAATAGAGATGGTGCCCCACATAAAGTTACCACATAGTGGTTGAAGAGTTATGACATAGGAAGTGGGTTCGGAAATTTGTAATGTTTGGAAGAAATAAAGCAACCTAGGCAAAATCTTTATAGTATATATTGATAGTTGTTCAATGTGTATGAACAACCATCATCTGCATATACTGTATATCTGCAGATATATCTTTCAGGTGTGTACCCAGTTTAAGGTAGCATGCGTCCTTTCATGAGTTTGCCCAAGCTGCTACAATTGGGAGTAGAGGTCAACAATTCGCTGAGTCCGTAAATATTTTCTAGGAGTGACATATCAAATCACAGACCCTCTAACCACTGATTTATGAACTTCTCAGATTGTAGTAAATTGAATGTCTGGTGTTACAGTTTGGTCAAAATATTTCCATATGAGGGAAGTAATGATCATTAAACTGAGGGAGCCGAAGGATGGCCTCATTTAACCTCCATGAGCGATGACACTGGGGGAACTTAATAAATCAAACTACCACCCATTCAGAAATTTTAGCAAAACCTTAATACAGTACAAATACCTGACTGTAAACAATAAATCACACACAAACAACAGAATTGTTTACAAATATTGTTCCACAGCTCATCACCATTCCCACAGGCAAACAAGTGTAAAAGATCTACAAAGGACGGAATCCATAGAGAGTTCAGATGGAGTTAATTTTGGCTGTAGGTAAATAAAGCAAGTGGCCGAGGAACCCAAGAGAGAAAAGAAAAAAAAAATAACCAACAAGATAAACTTTAGAAAACTATGCAATAGATTCAAACATTTTGAATATCAGAAAAATGGGAAGTGTTGGAGTCATCAAGAAAGCTCTGCACCACTGCAAGTAAGGTAAAGTCTGTGAAGTAGATCTCACGAATACCAGAGGGCCTCCAACCTCAATGATCAGTCAGAAAGGGAAGCCCCATTTGTACTCATAGCCATTGTCCCACAACGTTCTGGCAACCTCCCATCATTTTCTATCCTTTAAGATTGAAGATAGGGCCATATCCTGAAAGATCTGTATCTTGGTCCTTTCAAAGAGAGTTGAGGTGATGACCTCAACCGGCAATTATATTAATATCTTTTGTCTTGAATGAGAGGTATTTCAGGATCACATCACTGGGTGGTCTGTCTTTGGGTTTCAAATGCAAGGCCCTATAAGGTATTTCAATATGCAATGTCTGAACCATAAGAGGAAGGACCAGTGAGTGGAAGAGGCGTTTCAAGTAGTTTTCTAGATTCTGTAAAAGAATTAGGGGCCTATTCATCATAACTAAAATGGCCTGTTAACCATGTGGAAACGCTAGTTTACGCATATTTAAGTGGTCCAGATAGACCACCTGATATTCAGCAAACCTCGAAAACTAAAAGTATTTGAAGCTTGCCTGCAAGAACAAGCGCCATCTTCAGATGGCGCTTGTACTCGTAGCCTCGCTCCTTCCTATGGGATGGAGTTCCGGGGATGTGAAGAGGGATCCGAGCAGATCTCTCCGCTGCCTCCTCACTGACTCCCTGGTGGGTTTGCGCATGCGTGACCACAGGTCACACATGCGTAGAAGCCGGTGACGGGGACAGGCAAGTAGTGCAGCTACTGGAACAATAATAAGTATACTCTGCTGCGATTCCCCGATGACGAATAGGGCCCTCAGGTACATTATTCATTATATGATCCATGCAAAATCGCAGATGCAATTGCATTAGCGTTTATCTCTGAATCAGGCCCAATGTCTGCATTAAGAGACTGCCACATTCTTTGAATATGGCTTGGAGGTCATTTTTGGTTGCAGTAGAATCCCCAGATGGTAAATGTGGTACATTTTTCACTAGGGGAAGGCTGTAGATGCGGAAACCAGGCCGGGATCAGAACAGGAGAGATGTTTCATAATTCTTATTTGAGTCCCTTTTATTTACCTTTAGAAGCGTTCTTGTGCATGAGAGTCTGTACAGAAACTGAAAAGTACAGGCAGAAGACAAAAACTGGGTTTACATAGTCCACAAATGAACTGCAAATATGGCCCCTTAACTGAAGGAAGTGGATAGATCCCCTTCAGTTTTTGTACCCTGACGTCATCAGTTACTGTCCAACATCATTCTCTACTATCCACGCGAACATTGGGGGAGAATATAAACCAAAGTGTGGCGTGTGAAGCGAGCCCGCGAGGGGACAAGTTTCTTTTTTTGGTGGACTGTATGGGCATGGAAACGTACTTCCACCCTCACTCCACGTTAGTTCCAGGTACTAATACTGAAGGGAAAATACACCTCTCTCTTAATTGAATGATGGCCTGTTCCAGGAACCAGGCAAGGGTCAGCAGCTTATCAGAACAGCTGCGGTCTGCGCTTATACAGTGAGCCAATACGCCTAGCAGTAGCGAGTATAGGGCCAGGCAGAGGAGGGCTGCAAACACCTACCAGTATTCACCAGAGTCACAGTAGCAGGTTCAGTGGGGGTCTGCCATCAGTGCCAGGAAAATCCAGAGCGGGGAGATTCCCCAGATCCAGGGCAGACAGCGGGACACCACCAGCGCAGCAACTGCTCCAGACTATAGGGCGCTCTCCAGGGCCACCTCACTTGCAGTACGCAGGAGAGTGGGGTGCCAATGTTCAGCAGCTCCACCACTGGCACCACATTCGATGAAGCTTCACGGAGACTGGCAGGCAGGTACAGGGAGCCAAAAGAGGAAGGTAGGGGCCTGGGATGCAGTCAGGGCAGTTGCCTCTTGCCCACAGGAAGCAGCAACTGCAATCAAGGCCGATGCGACCAGTCGCAGAGGAGGACATAGGCTACGAGCAGCACCGCCACAGATACAGGTGAGAGGAGTTCCAAATGTGTGGGGGAGATCGAGGCACAAGTAGACAGCTGAGATAGGTAGGATGGAGCACCGGAAAGAGTGTTTTAAAGAGCACCTGGACAGGAGCTCGGGTCAATAGCTTTAATTTCCCATGCCAGTTAGGCCACGCCCATAACTTCCAATGCTTTTACTAAACACAATGAATAGACAGCAGGAACTCGAAATAGACATATATTTTACAACCAATTTCTAATGCTGCCCATCAGACAGACAGACCAATTATCTGACATTGCCATACACGGTCAGATAATTTGTCTCTTGGTCAGAGAGTGAGTATGTCAATGGTCAGATCCGAGCAGCAATTATCGCATTTTATGGCCATTCCTTTTTCGGAATCAAATTAAACCTTCTAACACTCACGTATAAAACACTCACCCATTCCTCTCCGTTACATCTCTGACCTTATCTCATACACTCGTCCGCCCACGGCTGGTGCAAGATTTCCCGGCACCCTAGGCAAAGATTAATCTGCCCTCCAACATTTCCCTCACATGCACATCTGTCCACCATCTTTCCCTCCCACAGCTTTTCACTGAAGGTGCCTACACACATAGCAATGTGCTCACGATCCGACATCATGTACGATTTCCCCTGAACTCTCCCCGGCAGTCGTGGTCATGATTAGGTCAAAAAAGCCGCCAATTTGATTCACGATCTCACAATTTATCTTGCAACTTGTCGGAAGTCCAAATCGTGAGATCGTGCATGATGAATCGTACTTTACCAAACAACACATGAGGATCTTCACGATTGGGGGAAATTCAAATAATGGGCAGGGCTAGCAAGGGGGTATAAAAGCAGGCGCCCATTAAACTTTGTGCACATTCTGCTCTGCTACTAGTGAGACTAGGTGTATACCTGCTGAACCCCTGTACATTGCTACTGTGCTCTGCTTTGTATTTGGCTTGCTTATACAGAGTGTGTTCTACCTGCAAGTGTGTGATACCTGCATTTTTTCCTGTTCCTGAATTCTGTGCTGATGGAGCCCTATCAGTGTAGAGTGATGGTTGCCTATGCTGGGGTCAAGGTGATGAAGGAGAGGACCCAGCGAAGTAGGAGAGCATGCTGGACCAAGGAGTGGCTGCTACAAAGGGATACTCGCTCTCACATGTCCCTGCTGATGGAGATCAAGGAGAACCCGGACAACTACCGCAACTACCTCCACATGGATGACGACACTTTCCAGGAGTTGCTGAGTATGGTGACCCCCCACATCAGCAGGCAGGACACAAAGTGGCGGAGGGCAATCCCTGCTGAAAAGAGGCTGGTGGCTACCCTGAGGTACCTGGGTACAGTCACTGGAAAACCTGAAGTTTGGGACACTCATCTCCCCTCAGCCCTTGGGCGTCATCATTCCGGAGACCTGCAAGGCTATCGTTAAAGTGCTGCAGTACCAGTATTGCAAGGTAAGAAAAAAAAAAAAAACACCACACATTAGTTTCCTGTGAAAGAAAATTTTTTTTTTTTTTTTTTTTTAAATTTAACTCTTTATAATAACTAGCCAATAAGGCTGCATTAACAAGACTGTGCCAATAACACTGCACAGTAGTAAATAAAAATGTTTAGGTTTTTTTAATATATAAATGTTACATCATGTATATAAAATGAAGAAAACAGCATTATCACCAAATTTTATCAATCCCAATAGGCAGGCTGCTGTGTTATAGGGTGGGTCAGACGCCAGATTGAATAGGCCAATACACACGGCACAAGTACAGATTGTGGCCCCGGCTTCCATCAATCTGTACTTGCGCCATGTGTGTAGTGACCTTGTCCAATCAGCGTCATCACCACCATATACCATACAGCACCTATTGGGAGTGATAACATTTGGTGATAGCACAGGCAACAATAAAAAATTAAAAAAATAACATTTGCTAAAAATGGGGCAAATCATCCACTGCCCCCAGCAGAGCAGTATACATAGCCTGGCTTGTGGATGGGGTACTGGGTGGGGAGTAACCTCCAACTGGGCTGGAGGGGGCCTCACAGAGGCAGTTGGGACAGATGAATACAGAAGTGGGTCTGCAATGTAAGTTGACCCATGTAAATTACTATTTAGTGACCTTATTAATAGCTCATACACGAGCCTTTGTAAATTTATTGTTGGGTCATCCATTTTACGCATTCTACTATTGATATGTGCTGTGAAATCATCAATGTCATCCAGCTGTTTCTGAAGGATGCATTTCACTTGTTGCAGAAATATGTCCTCCTGCTCTGTGTACTGCTGCTGCTGCTCTTTCCTCTGCTTTTTCTTTTTTTCTTTGGGGAGGTGCAGAACATGATGGGGGGTGGGGGGGTGGGGGTTTGAATGGATGTTGGCACTGGGGAAGAATTCTCCAAATGGCTGGCCCCAGTCAAACTTAGAGTGTGGAGGACATATCAGGCTCTTGGGTGGGAGTCAATATAGGGAATAAAATGGAGAAACAATATTATAGTCATGTTTTATCCCATCTTTTTTACTATTTTTCTAGTTTCCAAACGCCGTGGTATAGTGGACCAGCATCGCTGAAGAGTTTGAACAACGTTGGAATTTCCCTAACTGCGGAGGAGCCATCGATGTAAAACACATACGCATCAACCCACCTGCTAACACCGGATCATATTCCTACAACTATAAAGGCTTCTTCAGCATCGTTCTCATGGCAGTGGTGAATGCCAACCACAAATTTTTGTTTGTGGATGTTGGCAAGAATGGCTATTGGGCTTGTGTCCCTTCTCCAATGCCCCTAGTAGTTGTGCCCCTTCTGTAATGCTCCCAGTTGATGTGCCTCTCCTCCAATGCCTCCTGTAGTTGTGCCCCTTCTCCAATGCCTTGTTATTGTGCGCCTTCTACAATGCCCCCAGTAGTTGTGCCCCTTCTCCAATGCCCCCTGTAGTTGTGCCCCTTCTCTATTGCCCCCTGTAGTTGTGCCCCTTCTGCAATGCCCCCAGTAGTTGTGCCCCTTCTCTATTGCCCCCAGTAGTTGTGCCCCTTCTGCAATGCCCCCTGTAGTTGTGCCCCTTCTCTATTGCCCCCAGTAGTTGTGCCCCTTCTGCAATGCCCCCAGTAGTTGTGCCTCTTCTCCAATCCCCCCTGTAGTTGTGCCCCTTTCTTCAATGTCCGCTCTAGTCATGCCCCCAGTACTAGCTCTCCCTCCCCGCCCACATCCCTGACTTACCTGTCTTTGCTCCACGTCGTCAGGGCTCCCACCATCGCTGCTACTGCCTGCTGGATCCAGTAAAGGCATGCAGGCTCCTCTCTTCGTGGGTGACGTCATGACATCACCCGCGCACTGCATCACTGGGAACACTGGCCTCCGAAGCGATCAGAGAATTCAGAGGCCAGCGTTCCCAGTTATCTTGGTCGCGATCTACATGTGGAAGCTCTGTGAGCTTCCCTTCCCGTAGATGGCGATCAACCTTTTCGCCGGACCTGACCTGGTGCATATGGCCAGGGACAATGTATGGGGGCCCAGAGACAACCGCCCCTGTCGCCTTGCTTTAATCCGGCCCTGCCCTCTATACATACACCACTGCAACTTTATCACAATTCTGTTAAACTATAGTAAATGTTAGTATACTATAGTTTGTTGTTTATCACTAATACTAATTGTGATTCCATTCAATCGTACTTGAATTACAAGCATGCTGTAAAGTTCATGTAAGCAAGTACAAGGTTACGGTCTCTGTTACTTTGTGTGATTTTTCTTAGCTTATGTTCTGAAAACTTTTTCATCAGCTATCACATTATAGGGGGAGATGTATCAAGCTGTAGAGAGAGGAAGTGGGGAGAGAAAGTACCAACTAATCAGCACATAACTCATTTTAAAGCCTATAAACTAACTGTTAGAAGTTCATTGGTTGGTACTTTCTCTCTCCACAGTTTGATACATTTCCCCCATATTGTTTTAAAAATGTGTTAGGAAAAGGTTTTGTCCGATGCATCTATGGAAAGAGTAAATGATCTTTTTCTAGTGTTCACAACTTAGTAACCAATGAAAAATAAAACCCATAGAATTTATTTTTTACCACAGTAATACAATTTTCTTGACCACCGGTGGTGGTCAAGAAAATTGCCTGTGTCCAAAATTAGGGTGTGTGGCTTAGCGGCAGGGGGACGTGACCTTGTGGGAAATGCCATACCCGCGAGCTACACCCCCATTTTCATAATGCTGGGGGCTTGCCCAGTGCTCCGAGAACTGCTGGACAGTCCACAGCCTCTCCCAGAGACAAAACTGTGTGTGTGGATGATGCGCACCAGTGTCAGAGTGTCTCCGCAACCACCGCAGTCCATGGTACCCTTGTGGCCCGTAGGTGGGTCAGTGACCAAAAAGATAGATGGATCTAACCCTATGGTACATGGAACTAACCCTATGTGATTAATATAATGATATTCTAGTGTTTACCGGGCGTCCATAGGTACTAGACCTGTATTGCATTGATAGCACGTTACTAACAGGTATTACAGGAAGGACAAGTGCTGCTCATCTTTCTGACCTACACAAGGCTGGTTAGAGGCAGCTGACATTTATTAGGCATATGTCAAACATTCCACAATTAACAAGAGCAAATAAAATGTGGGCAGTAATTAACCTTTGATCACAAAACAGAGCCAAGTTGCAGAGAACATGGATGATTTACTCACCTAGTTTAATCAATAGTAATTATTTGTTCTCTTCCTGCTTGTGGAAGCAGAGCAAGCATTTTTATTTCATTTGCAAAATATCAGAAAGCTTAAATGCTGTTCTAGGATACCATAGTGCGAGAAAAGACAAACAGACATCTCTGCCAGCCTTCCCGAGGAAAACACATTTTACCATGCACATCATATGGCTTAGACAGTAAATAAAAGAAAGTACAGTGGGCAACATTTTGGAGATAACACTCCCACAACCCGCTCAGAAGGGTAACAGACAGTTGGCATCCATTTGATGTTCCAAATTCAAGGGAAATTGTTTTTTTCCATTCAATATCGAAAGCTGTGTCCGCAGCACAGCTGTGTTGCGCTTGCAACAGATCGTTATATTAATCAACAAGTTTACTTGCAATTAATACAAGCCATCTCAAGGCAAGTTACAATGGCCATCCCTACTGCTCAGTAGTGGTTCAGTCGCCTGTCACTGAAAGCTGGAGAAATCTAAATCTCATCTTTGTTAATCTGTCATTGGGAATTTGATAAAATTCTGGTTTCATTTTCTTTGGTTTTGGACGAAATGCAAAAACCGCCAGATATAGGATTTTCAAACTTGACTTAAAATCACCAGAACTACCGTGATTCCCCGACATGACTTGCTATAACTAACCATCCTGATTTTAGTTTTTCCGTATTCTGAATACAAATTAGATTTCCTAAGATGCAGTTTCATTAACAACTAGAAAACTCACCTGTGGCTGGAGACCAGAGCCACCATACAGGTAAAAAGGCCAGCACTGCATAAACTTTTGTTCTGCGGTTCCATCAAGGGGAAATGTTAATGCTGTGTTCCTTACGTGGGCTACATATGTAATTATGTAATTTGTAAAGTTTTAATACCCGTTGTAGCTAGCTGTGGCATCTAAACAGATCTGGTATCTGCAGCACCAAAGGAGTTAATGTCCAGCGTGGGGCACTGGGACTAGAGAAATATTGTTTTAATCCATTTTAACATGCTATGTTTAATATGTTTTGTACAGTTGTAGAATTAGATGTTTAAGTGTATGGACTGCACACTTCAGGGACGGACTGGGGCACTATATCAGCCCTGGCATTCCCCACTGTGCGTGCACCGTAGTCACGTGCTCATGTAAAAGGGGCATGACCTCACCTCACGGTGCTTGGTTAAATCTCACTGCGTCATGCCATGGGTCACGGCGGCCTGCAAGTATTGAAAAGATTAACAAAATGAACAGACCAATGTTAGTTGGGTTAAACTCCAAATTCTGAATGCTTCCTGATAAATGTTAATACAGGTTGAGTCTCCCATATCCAAAATGCTTGGGACCAGGGGTATTTTGGATAACGGAATATTCAGTATTTTGGAATAATTGCATATCATAATGAAATATCTTGGGAATGGGACCCCAATATACACACAGAATGCATATATGTGTTATATGCACCTTATACACATAGCCTG
The DNA here is from genome assembly GCA_031769625.1 of Taudactylus pleione. Lineage (NCBI taxonomy): Eukaryota > Metazoa > Chordata > Amphibia > Anura > Myobatrachidae > Taudactylus > Taudactylus pleione. The sequence goes on along the minus strand of JAUIMM010000702.1, from coordinate 337,169 downwards.
CAGCTCATTTTATACAATATTTTCAATAATTTTGCGGCTCAAGCAAAGTTTGTGTACATACATGAAATAAATTTATGTTTCATTTACACCCTATACAACACAGCCTGAAGGTCATTTTATACCATATTTTTAATAATTTGTGCCTTAGACAAAGTTTGTGTACATTGAACCATCAAAAATCAAAGGTTTTATTATCTCAGTCATGCCAAAATTATTCCGTAATTCGGAATATTCCGTATTTCGGAATATTTGGATATGGGAGACTCAACCTGTATTTGTAAAAACATTGAGATTTGGGAAAGGGACCCCATGCTGTATTGAATGCAGGGCCGGTGCAAGGTTTCTGGGCACCCTAGACAAAACTTTTGCCGGGTCAACCTGGGTCGTGGCTAAGTGGAAAAGGGTCCCAAAAAAATAACCCGGGGCCAGTGACCCGAGTAGCAACCAGGGTTGGACACTGGAAGAATCTGGGTTAAGGGGCAGTGTAAATTTGTAACCTGGCCCGTTTATAGTATGGGGAGATCTGGATTTCCTGGCGCTTGAAGATGCGATCATGAAAATGCCTGTTTGCATCCTGTGGCCACCAGAATACCATAAAACACTATTCTGTTCTCCAGCTGTTCTCAGTTGAAGCCAGTGTCTCAGAGCTCCATCCCCTGCCTGCCACCAAGCACAGTACTGGCCCATATTATATACTATATACTATATATATATATATATATATATATATATACATACACATATATATATATATATATATATATACACACATATATATATATATATACATACACACATATATATATACACACACACACTTTAACAGCATTTTTTTATATCAATTGCGGAAATACTTTGTATTTGTTTACATTTATTACAATGGGATGTAGTTATGAGACCGGCAGCCGCAAATCTCAATCTTGATGCTGGAATCCCAACAAGGGAGTTAAAATAGGAGTCAAAATACTGACGCCTATCTTAATCCCGATGCCGGAATCCAGAAAGACGCCTGCCCGAACGAAGGTAAGCCGGGGCGCCCTAAGTGTTAGCCGTGTGGGGGGGGGTTAGGTTTAGGTAAGTTAGCAGGGTTAGCATTAGGTTTTGGGGGAGGGAGGTTAGGGTTAGGCACACCTAGGGGGGAGGGGAGGGTTAGGGGTCAGACACGAAGGGGAGGAAACTTAGGTTTAGGCTACAAGAAGAGAGGGTTAGGGGGAGAGGTAGGGAGGGTTAGGGGGAGAGGTGGGGAGGGTAAGTATACTTACCCGACCCCTGTCAGGATACCATCGGGATGCCACTGTCAGTATTGTAACAGGAAGCATCCCGACAGCCGGCATTACATAGCCATTCCATTACAATAGCATATGTTAACTTGCTCCAACACTGCTTCTTTCACAAAACTATGACCGTGACATAAAAGCCAACTTTGTGTTACCAGTCTGATTCTGCTTATTTGTACACGAACTCACTTTGCCTTGTTTTTGATATATATCACTAAATTACTTATCTCTGTAGCACCTTTTGGTGTATTACCCGGCTCTAGATCAGTCTCCTATGTGGGATAACAGCAAACAGATCTTACTGGACATGCAGGTTTTGTAAAAACAATGTACATGTAGTACAGATACAGGATAAGGGATAGCAGTGCACCAGTGACAAAATTAATAGAGAGTCTATATTTCAATCTTGCAACGTTGGTGTCCAGCACAGTTTATTTAAAGAGTATGCCTCACAGCACATCTCATTGTGGGATTGTCACTCTCTCCCTTCCCATTTCCGGGACTGCCAGATGCCTCTCACATCACCAACTCCAACCACTCGCATGATGCAGATCATGTACAGGTGTGACTGTGCAATCAATCTGAACACTTCCAACATTAATGACCTCTATGCTTTCTGGATCCTACCTCTACAACTCAGACATGCATACTTGAGTATTAGCAGCATGAATAGCCAAGAGAGGAGCACATGTCAGTCAATTAATTTGCATAATCCAATCAGGTGAGAATCACAGGGGTAATATAATCAAATTTATTATATTTAAAATAGACAAAGATATTATACACCTAGATATGCGAGTCTTAAACATGATACATAAACACACTGACAATTCTCTTGTGTAGATGTGCACTCAATTTTTCATACTTTTTTTTTTTTTTTTTAATATAGGGAAAGATATATAAAAACCAACCAGCACTATGACATTAATGAAATGGAGCAGTATATCCCAGCACAGCAAAGAAGACAAGTATATGGCATTATGGGCAGCACAGACGGTGTAATGGTTAGCATTACTGCCTCACAGCACTGAGGTCGTGGGTTCGATTCCCACCATGGCCCTACCTGTGCGGAGTTTGTATATTCTCCCTGTGCTTGCGTGGGTTTCCTCCGGGTACTCCGGTTTCCTCCCACACTCCAAAAATATACTGGTAGGTTAATTGGCTCCCAACACAAAAAAAAAATAACCCTAGTGTGTATGTGTGTGTGTGGATGTGGTAGGGAATAGATTGTAAGCTCCACTGGGGCAGGGACTGATATGAATGGACAAATATTCTCTGTAAAACGCTGCGGAATATGTGTGCGCTATATAAATAACTGGTAATAATAATAATAATAATTATGCAAATACTAAAAATAAAAACCTGGGCTTGACCAGCAAATCTAGTCTTCTCATACACTAGCGACGGATTGTCGCGTTTCTGTTATCCAGAAAAGCCGGGTTGTAGGATCAGTGAAATCCAACATGTTGGATTTCACTGATTTGCCGATCACAATCAAAATATGATCGTGATCGGCAAAGCGGTGAAGTTTAACATGAAGAATGTCACCAATACTCCCACGGATCGCAGAACATCGATGTTCACTGATCGGCATTTCCGACCGGCAGATCAGCATGTCTGATCTTATCGCAGGATCCCGCAATCTGTTGTTAAGTGTATGGGCCTCTTTATTTACCGATCCGCCCATCCAAGTATCTATGCAGAACAGTGCCAAGGCCTGGCCATTTACACCTAGACTTTACAAACTGTTTTTTGGTTGTTTTTTTTAGGCAAAAAAAATGTATGGGAGGTTTTCTTTAGACTAAAACAAGGGGAAGGTCTTTGGGGGAGAGCTTTGTGGATAATATATGATAGGATGGTTGTTTGATGGCACTTCCTATTGAACAAACTCTGCAGCCTTTTCCTAGACATTGGGGGGTCCCTCCCCCGTTACTCAAAATTACAAAATGTGTAGAAGTCAATGAGAGTGGCGCTGAGATGATATGTGCAATGTAGCCTCTTCAATAGGGATAAGCTTCATCTAAACAGTAGTTAAGAGCACCAGAATTAGTTATCTAAGGAAATTGCATAAATAAAAGACATTTTTTTTTTTTTGCTAACATAAAACACACAAAAATCTCTTCACTATACAATGAATATTGGCAGTGCCCTTGTTCAGCTCAGATACACAGTATCAGTTGGAATTGAAATTGGCAAAATGTAGCAAAAAGAGCCTAAAATTTGCAATTTACACAGATCATGAACAAATAAAACAGATGAATTGGCATACATGATCCTCCTCAGCACACCTGCATCTATAGCTACAAGCTCTGTAATACAATAGCTCATACTCCTATTATAGATTGTCAGGTGAACCCAAAGGTTAATGATCTTAGGGCCTGATTCAGCATGGATCGCAATTACAACCGCGTACACAGATTGGCCGATGGTGCGTACTGCGCATGCACTGCGCAGGACAGAATTGCAATTGCACTGCGATCACACACGCAGACAGGAATCCATCACAGAGTGAGTGATGGGATGTCAGCGTTTGGGAGTGGTGACGGGGGAGTGGTCGGAGAAATGCAGGCGTGCCAGTCTGTTTGACCCGACGTTACATGGGCATGGATAAATTAGCCACTGCGACGGCATGCGGAGCTTGAGTACTCACTGCGTGTGACAAGACTTGCAATATCTGAGAAAGGTCAGGGTTGCTGTAATTGTGTGCGACGGGCCGATGTTACTGATGTATACACAGGACTGCGAGGTATTACGGATGTGAGAAAGCGGTAGAGGGCGTCTCTATGCTGGCTGAGTGGTTGCAAACATTAGCTTATTTTCGCAGCACAACTGCGAGAGATTAGACTGCCGCGATCGCAACAGCGATCCATGCTGAACCAAGCCCTTGTGTTGGTCGGTGATCCGCGATTCTCCTTCGTCCTGTGTTTAGACGGTTAGGGCTTGTGTGATCTGGGTGTTCTTGTAATTCTTCTCCTTATTGAGCACGTATACATGTAGAGTATGGGGATACTGAGGATCCAGTTGTAACATCTACTGGTCCGCATTAGTCCAAACGCTCAGTGATAGAAACGGCCAATGGTTACTTAATGATAATATTGTCGTCGGTGACATCCCGCTGAGAAAACTATCCGGTAAGTTCTTTTCCTCCTTTAAGGGCCCTGTGTTAAACGTCCTCGGTCTCGCCTGCCTAGAGCCTCTTCTCCGTTATGCAATTCCCAGTCAGGCTGGTCTGGTTGGGATGCGTGCAGCTGTGGCGGCTGACTGCTCTGTGGCGCTATGATTAGCTACAGTGAGCAGCTCTGGTCCGATGCTCTCATGCACTTATCCAAAGTGTGCATGAGAGCACGGATTTTTACATTTTTCTGTGTCATTGAATTGTATAATACACAGGTTCTCAAACTCGGTCCTCAGGACCCCCAAACAGTGCATGTTTTCCAGGTCTCCTCACAGAATCACAAAGTGAAATAATTAACTCCAAAATGTATCAATGAGTAATGAATACACCTGTGCAGCTGCTGGGTGATCTGGAAACTGTGAACTGTGTGGGGTCCTGAGGACAGAGTTTGAGAACCACTGGTATAATAGATATTAAATTATAAGTTTTATTATTATTGTTCTACATATGAAACCTATATCTGAGAATTCAGCAGGAATATACTGAATTGTTAGCCGCATTCACCCATAAATAAGTGATCAAAACTATACAGATATACATACAGAATAAATGGATTAATGTAATTTAGGGTTGGTGGGCATATTAATATATGGTAATGACTAATAATGCAATGTGGAGTCTATGTATTAAGGGCTTAAGGGAAAATACATTTATCAAATATCAGTCAAATAGAAAGGAAAGGGTGTCACTGGCGCTGTCAAAAGAGTCACTAAGGTGCAAATAAATACAAATATATATGTAATAATATATTTAAAATTAGAAATTCTAAATTCTGCTAAATAGATATAAAATTGAGAGATCTAGAATATACTAATAACAAATGTGTTAAACTGTGTGCACAGACTGCTGCCATTAGATAGAGGAAAAAACAATAGCAGCACAATACAACGTTCAGACACTACAGTACCAAAGAAAACTAATAAAAATAACTTGTGCGAGAATATATAACAATGAAAAATATTACTATGTAGATTCTAAAACCAAAGCAAGATAGGAAATAACCCATGTATAATAAATATATCTCATTAAATGAGATAATTAAAGGGTTTAAAAAAAAACACTTTTTGTACCAAATGAGCTCAGTAGCTTTATAATGTTAGAAATGTCTCTGGAAATAAATTTTCCTCTATATCATACCTGGCCTCCCTGCGGCTCTCCAGCTGTTGTAAAACAACAAGTCCCAGCATACCCTCCCACTGATCAGCTGGTAAAGCCAGCTGGGACTTGTAGTTTTACAACAGCTAGTGAGCCACAGGTTGGCCAGGCCTGCTCTCTATGAACAAAAAAAGGGTGTGTTATTACCGCCAGACGCACGGCCGGCGGTTAAAATTTCCGACAGCGGCTGCCCGGCAAGGGTGAAAATCCTGATTGTCCTACCTAAGGTAAGTATCGCTAACCTAATTCCCCACTCTAACCCTCCCTTAGGGGTGCCTAACCCTAACCTCCCCAATTCTAAGTGCCTAAACCTAACCCCCCCTTCCCCGCTGCCTAAACCCATGTCTCCCGGGGGGGTGCCTAACCCTAACCCTCCCTTCCCCTAGCCTAACCCTAACCCTCCCGGGGGGGGGGGGAGGGGTGCCTAACCTTAAGTCCCCACGGGAGCCCTAAACCTAACCCTCCCTAATTGAATACGGGCTTCAGGGGCATATGTATCTAAGCTTGATGTAAGATAGATTTGTGAGATATACATGACAAACTAATCAGCTTCTAACTTACAATTTGCAGGCTGTGTTTAAAAATGATAGTTGTGAGTTGATAGGTTGGCGATTTAGATCTCACAATTTTATCTCATATCAAGCTTTGATACATATGCCCACAACAGTGGTAGTTAAAGCACAGATAGGAGAGATATGGAACCAAAGGTAATGGGGTGAGAGTTAAAACTTGATCAATGTGCGTTTACTACTAAACTCTCACATTTTATTATCTTCAAAATGGGAAAACATCTAAATGTTTAAAAAAGTGTTTGTTTTACTGCTAACCTCTCACATTTTCTAAACTCTCACCCTATTACATTTGGCCCATGGTCTCTTATCTGTCCCAATTCTGTGGAGGTACATCCCACATCTCACGGCTTCGAGAGGCAAGCTGCATGCACCCTATAATGGGCAGTTATTTGTGTGGAGTTTGTACATTCTCTGGGTTTGTATACGTTTCCTCTGGGTGCTCCGGGTCCCTCCCACAGTCCAAAAAGAAACTGGTGGGTTAATTTTTTGTCAGAATCCAATAAACCTAAGTGTGTACTGTATTTATATCCATGTGATGAGGAATATCCACTGCACCAGGGACTGATGTGAATGACTGAAATTCTCTGTGCTGCATAATGTGTGTGCGCTAATAACGATATGCAGTCGGGATGCCGATGGTCTAAATGACGTCCATCGGCATCCCGACTGTCTAATCCCGGCAAGTGTCTAATGACAGACCTACGCCGGGAGCCCGACACCCAGGCTTACCGATTGAAGGGAAGTTAGGGTTAGACTACGGGAAGGGGGGGTTAGGCATCCTCGGGGGGAAGTTAGGGTTAGGCTGCGGAGGAAGGGGGGGTTAGGTTTAGGCTCTTGGGGGGGGGGGAAGTTAGAGTTAGGCACCCCTAAGGTTAGTAAGTAGAAAAAATACAGCCGGGCTTCTGCTGTCGGGATTTGAACCGGCGGTAAATCATGCCGTTTCCATAATAAAAGTTAATAAATAATAGATAAAATAATGGCACTCACAATCTTATTCATGTGTTTGAAGGGAAGGGATTGGAGGGCAGCCTGACATTATCTAAAGCAACATTCACATCCCTTGCATGGTACCAAGCCAAACTGGTGTTGTGCATCACAGGTATGCCTCATTTACTGTTGATTTTACCCCACCTATTTACCTGGAAGCCTACCTTATTGCTTCCCATTGTTCTTTCTTCATTTACAGTGTTCTCTTCTCAACTCCAGTGTTCATATAATTTAGCCTTTCTTACAGCATGAGGCCACTTTCAGTATACTTCTCAGGGCCACTTTTAATTCCCATTCCTTAACAGAGTAATAGTTTTGAGACTCCTCTAACGTCACAATGCTCCCCACCACAAAATGACACAATCCATGCCCTGTCACAATCATTAATTATGGAAAAAAAAAGGGGATTTAAACCTTGTGCAAATCCTCTAATCGGGATACAGTTGAACTGAAACTGAACCCCGATTAGAAGCTTTGCGCAAGGTTTAAATCCCCTTTTTTTCATATGTCATATGGTGTTTCTGGGTGTACAAAAAAACCTATTTGCACCATTTCTCGTTTTTTGAAGCGCACTGATTGTAAATTAGTATTCGATTTGACAATCATTAATTACCTTACAAATGCTTCCACCAGCAACATTAAATAACCTCAACCTGGCACCGAACCTGGAAGCCAACCTTATTCCCTCCCATTGTTCTTTCACTATTAGAGATGTTCTCCTCTCAACTAACATAAGATTATTCCATAATAACACTGAACGCCACTCACCACTCCTAAGTGTACAATACTGCCCCTAGTTGTCTAATGGGGTGTTCATCTACTATACCTCCCATAAACATGTGCAGAAATAATTCTCCCCCTCTGCCTCTTCTACCCAGAGCTGATGTCCCTGCTTCCCTCTTATTCTGAGGTAGCTTTTTTCGCCATCTCCTGGCATCAGTGTGATCCTGGATGCCATGGAGATACAGTGGCTAGTGACTGCGCTGAATAATACACTAGCTCAGTGGTTCCCTTATTGAGAAATTCAGCAATTATTATTAAACTAAGAAAGCTGTACTTATCCTGGACGGAGGGGATGGACTCCTGCTTCTGTTTGTCCACATATTTTAAGAGGCAAAATCAATGCTGGTGGCTGCGAAGCACATTTACCATAAATTTATTTGGTCCTAGACCACAAACCCATGGTACCCCTGCAAGTGCCCTGTGGTTCCCCGATATGCCACGGCACCCAGTTGTGGAACCACTGCACTAGCCTAACAATAAAGTAGACTGTTGGGGCTAAACCACTGGTGCCGACCTGCTCTTTAATGAGCGCATTGTTGTCCTTTGGTTAACTTTCTTGTAATTTACCAAAATGTCATGCACGGAATCTCTGCTTCTCAGCACTGTCAGAATAAAATGATCATTTGATCTAGTTGGTTTCAGATGGAACCTCAGTAATTCCTTTAAATGCTGTTATACACGGAGTATTAAAAAATTCTCAATGTGGTCTTGTGTCTAAATAAATGCTACAAAAATAAAAACACGAGGTCTTCCTTATAGTTTATTGTAATCTCTAAAAGTATGACTCTAATAACCCATTTTACAAAAAATATGTAAAACATGAAAAATTATCTATTTTGCATAAAAAGAAAAATCAAAACTATTCTCCCTCACGCAGCTGTTCAATTGGAAGCTTCAATCGTAGAGGGTTTCTCAGACGTCTCAAGCTTTCTTCAACCTGGGGTAAAAGAGAAATAAAATATGTGAAACTACAGCAACAAACTTTTACTGCATATAGTGCGAGGTAGAAAGAATGACTGTACAACACTCCTGGGCAGTGGCATCACTAGGGGGGTGCAGACCGCACCGGTTGTCACCCTACGAGGGGATGTCATCAAAATTCCAGCTTCTCCTCAGTGACAGGGAGCAGAGCACTGCTTACTAATATCACAGTGTAGCGCCTGGCTCCCCGATCACTAAGGAGGAGCTGGCAGAGCAGGCAGACTGTCTGAGGGGAGCCCGCCTTCTTCAGGATTGCTGGGCACACCCACAGAGTGATTAAACCGGGAGTGTGCCATGAGGCCCACGCCCCCTTCTTGACACACGCAAACTTTGTCGTGTGCAAGGACTTTGCTGGCCTCATTGGGTGCCATTGCTCCTGAGCATGTTTAGTATGGCATAGCTTTATGTTAGAAGAGCTTGTGGGAAAGATTTTATGGGAAACAATTAAGATGGCCACACATCTATAGATTATAATTTCAACCAGCCAATTAGTTGGAACGAAAATCTGGTAATGCATGGGAGGAAACAACAATCACCCCTATGCTCCCAAATGCCATAAAATGGACAAAAATGTTGAGAGATCAGCGGCACTCTGTACTGTCTCTCCTCCAATATGAGCATGCGCCTGTCTCCTACAACCACAAGCGATATAGATCTTCACTATACCACCACTGCTCAGCTCCACAAGCTTAAGTGGACAGCCTGATGCTGCATTCTGTACCAGACGCACTACAATACCCAGCATGCTCCAGACTGTTACAGTATGTCTCCTATACCACTGCACATGCATTACCTCTATTAACCCTATACTTGCTGTTACCAATAAACCCAGTACTTTGTTAAGGAACACTGTCTGGTCTGGACTAACCTCCTTTTCACAATTCCACTGGTGCCTATTGTTCTACATCAATAAGATATATCAACAGGTTATAGGCCCAGGCACCATAGGTGCCAAAGAATCCTGCATGTGAAGCATACAGCAAGTCCTGCATTTGGATCAGTGTACAGCATGCACTGTGCAGCACCAATGAAATAGAGGCTCAGAGAATTATACCACATGGAAGTTTGCTATGTAGATGCAGCTCAAATATCAGGAGATGTGGGAGACTACATCTAACCCAGGTGACAATCCTAACCCAGATGAAGTAGATAGGCCTATGGTCCACATGGCTCTAAGTGTGGAGCTACACGTTTACTTCATAGTTCACTGGAAATTGTCTTCATATGCTGTCTGCAGGGCTATCCACATGTCATATGCCGACAGAGAGCCTGATTCAGCAGTGATCACAACTGTGATTACGCACACAATCAGCCAAGTGTTGCGCTCTGTGCAAGCATCACAGTTCGAACTCTCTACTGAGATTGGGATTGCGATTGCAGTGACTACGCAAACCCAGGGGTGATTGACAGGAAGTGCCGTTTGTGGGTGCTGAAAGGAGGGTTGTCGGTGAAATGCAGGCGTGCCAGTGTATTTGAATGCTGTGGCAGGGGTGTGCATAAATTAGCCTTTGCAGCTTGGGCTTTCATTGCGTGGAATGAGGTTAGCAATTTCTGAGTAAGGTCAGATCTTGTGCAAGTGTGCATGAGGCTGCGTGATGGTACTCGATGTTACCGATGGTTCTGCAGTCTTGCTAAGTATTACATGTGTACGGAGGTAATGTGGGCATTCTTATGTTAGGTTGAGTATGGCATAGCGATCGCAGACAATAGCATATCTTCGCAGTGAGACTGTACGTAATCGCTATTGTGATCCATACTGAATCAGGCCGAGAGATCTTATGAGGAGGATACATTTGAGGCATACACTGTACGGTATCAAATTGAATGTGAATGCAGAGACATAATTGAGTATATGTCTATCTCAGCAGCTAACATCTATAGGAGTACAAGTCGTCATGAGGAGGTTGCAATGGTGATGCTACAGAACCAAACGTCTTAATTCGTTTTTTTAGTAGTAGATTTAGAACCTAAATGATTAAGCCATCAACCGAGAACGTGAGGACAAAACTGCTGCAGTTCAATGAATGCTTACCAGTTGAACGAAGTGAAATACCAGACCCAAGTGCAGGTGTTACTTATGTCACAAAGTTGGACATGAGGCCTCAGAGTGTAAACGGAAAGATGCGAATGTCACGCAACAAAAGAAGCTTGGCAAGAAAAATTAGTTAGTCCTAAGTGTTACAGGCAGTCACAGAAAAGACCGTTTGGACTCGGGATCCACAAGGCATTTCAGCTGCAGTCGAGAGTAGTTAACATCACTAAGCATGTGTAAACCTGTAACGGTCAAACCTATTAGAAACAAAACCCTTGCAGCCAGAAAAGTCAGGATAATCACAGTGCGGCTGAAGATATATGGTGAAACTATAGTCACAGATATCCAAGATGTGTTATTTGCACCAGATTTGGGGACAAACCTCATTGTCACAGGTGTCCATGATGAGAGAGCATACAGAATCAAGTAAGTAGAGAGCAAATGCGTTGTGCAAAATAAAGAGAGCCTGGGAAAGCGACAACAACCCATTGCCAGCATCTATACGTCCTAGACAAAGAGGAGTGTTGTGCAATGACAGCCGATGAGAGCAAAAGAGACTTTAGGTAGCTAAAAATAAAAAGCTTTTGAAGTCCAAACATTCTGTTTTGTTAGATATGCCTACAGCTGGAAGAGTGTCTAAATTAGAGACTGCCAGTATGTATGCCCAATCACAGAACAGGAGTTCTGTAAGGGCAGACGGGAGACAACCCTCTTGGAGATAGTGGGGCAGATGTATGAAGCTCTGGGAAGTGAAAGTGGAGAATGATAAATGACCAACCAATCAGCTCCCAACTGTCATTTTTCAAACACAGCCTGTAACATGACAGTTAGGAGCTGACTGGCTGGTCGTTTATCACTCTCCATTTTATCACTTTCCAGAGCTTCAAACATCTGCCCTATTGTGAGGAGTTAGCAGGTGTCACTTTCTGTGATCAGTGAGATGCTCAAGGAGAGAGGTCATCAACTTAATGGTCTGTTATTGAGGCGAGTGCATGACGTTTGCAGAGACTGTTAAAGAGTTCCCATGCTTAAAAGAGACTTTGATTGACTGAAGTTTTTTTGCAGTGATGAAACTGCCAGCACTGTATGTGACGAGAAAGTAGAATTTTTTGGCTGTCTAGAGTGTTATGTCCGGTCTAAGTATGTCGCTAGCAAGAGTCATTCTGTCAGTTAGCTTGTAGATTGTACAGTAGCAAATGCATTTTGTATGACCAGCGAGAATAGTATTGTTGACATGTCAGCTAAAAGTTAGGAATCCTGTATTTTTGTGACAGGAGACATCCTTGAGCGAGGGGGGCTGTTGAGAGATATGCAGGACTCTGGTCTGTCTCCATGTTTGCTGGATACGGCGAGCATTAGGAACCACCGTGGCTCTACCTGGCGGTCTCTTCTCCAATATTTGCTACTGCGGGTCTCTCTTCTCTGGCGTCCCACATACAAGGACGCACCATGTGCTCCCTGGACCCTGAAACAGACACCGTATACCACCACCACTTAGCTCCACAAGCTCCTCGCTTGCCACTACAGTAAAGGGACAGCTTAATGGTGCTTTCTGCACCAGGCACACTACAACACGCAGCAAACCCTGTATGCTCCAGGTTGCCACTGTAGGTTTCCTATATCACTGTGTGTATACAGTACAACTGCTATTAACAAAAAGTATGGTGGTCGCTCACATCAGCTTAATGACATTGCACAGGTGCTTGTAAAGGGCGGGGTTAACGCTGAACCACAGAGAGAAAAAAAAAAAAAGATTCCGCCCAGCACACTGCAGCAATATCAACAAAAATAGGATTCAAGTTTTTTTGTTGTTATTGCTGCAGTATGCTGGAGGGAATCTTTTTTACACCCACTAAACGAGCATTTATCTTATGTGATACAGGAACTGAGAGCTCTGAGAGTCCTATCTCAATTAGAGCACTCATTAGCATGTGTGGTTTGATGTGTTATATTCTGACATTATGGTTATATCTACGGGCATGCTGAGATTAGATCAGATGTCATGAGAGTGGAGGTTGTTATTTCATTTTTCCTTTATTCACTTACTAATAATATTGTGGCAATTGATATATATACGGACAGTAGTTGGAAGATTTAACACTGACGCACAAACACATGCTTTCTCTGTATAAATTAATACATATGACACCGGTACTCAGATCTAACACCGCAGCTCATGTTTAGAACGGATATATGGATGTGGTAATTGTGTTACTATAAACAGGATTTAATCCTATGATAATATACTGAGAACATTAGTTATTCGGTTACCAGTAAAAGTGGTACATGTCACAAGTATAAAAAGTCACAGGGTGTATTTAATGAATGTGATAAACCGGGTTGGAACTATGTGCCCATTACATGGTTTTGTGATACGATATACATCAGACCTGCTCTGTTGGCCTATATGATTTAGTGCGGAACTGAAAGGTTTTGCACTAAAGGTTTTTTCTTTTGAGTTTTTTTATTTTGCAATTAATACGCAATTTATTACATGTGGGTGCATTTATGTGGAACTCAAAATTCGCTGTAGCTTGCCTATCCTACCTACTGTATATATTTGATGATTAGTAGGAGTGGCAGAATTGGGTAGCCACATTATGAGAGAAACTAAACTCATGTCAAGTGATATTTGCGGATCTGATGTTTTCTGAACAAAAAATTTTGCTGTGTATACCCCGAGCATAATTATTAACATAAGTTTGTCTAATTAATTTTTTGACTCATTCATTTTAACTAATACATTAATAAAAGTAATATTTTAGCTGAATCATACAAATCAATAAGAGTGCCCCATAAAAAAAAAAAAAAAGTCTGCTTTCTCTCCTCTTTGTACGAATTTTGTGTATTCTGACTCAGAGGGAGCACCACCAACACTTTATTCCATATACAGAGAACCTGTATTAAATTCTTTCAGTTGATTTCTGTGTAACAAATATTAATGTGCCAATTATAGGCTCATCTGTATAGACCAATATATTTTTTCTAGTGCGGATTCAATTCCTTGTTGTTGTGTGACATCTATACTTTACACTTCACTATCACCTTCTTTCCCCTTTTCGTGTGATGCCCTGGGGATGGTCCTTGGCTGGAATTTTTTGGGGTACCTTGCTCCTCGGATGTGAATCCCTTAATGTTAGGGACGCCAGTATAGAGGAGCCTTGACACTGGCCTGGTGCTTATTCATATATTTGCAAATGTATGTAGCGAATACCTCTGAATTTCTATTATGTAGGATTCAAGAATTTTTGTTGACATTGCTGCAGTGTGCTGAAGGGATTTTTTTTTCCCACTGCTATTAACCATGTACCTGCTGTTACAAATAAACCCAATATCCTGGTTAAGGAACACTGTCTGCATTAATCTCCTCTTCATAATTCCGCTGGTTCCTATTGTTCTACACCAATAGGACATATCAACAAAAAACAGTTGTTCAAACAAGTTGGTTAAATTTGTTTTATTTAACCAACTTGTCTGAACAACAGTTTCCGGCATTTGGGAACGTACGGCCGATTGTCGTTTACTCCCGTACAGTACCAGATTTTTGACCAGTTAGCTAGTTGTAATGTTAATGTGTGCCAACTGTACAAAAAGCAAATCCACAGCCTAATTACTGTACATAATCCTGTGCAGATAGCAATGAAAAACAGTGAAATATTTTAATGGCACCAGTAGTATTCACAATAAAACCCGAAGTTATCACAAACATATATTATTGCATTTCAAACATGATGTTAAAAACACAATAGAAAATTGTGCGATAGTAGAAAAGTGCTCCATGGTGTCACCAAGAGAAGTAAAATAGAGGTTTGTTTCCCCCATCATAAGCTTTAGTAACAATATCATATTCAGGGGAAAATTCCATTTGATCATGATATTAAGCAGCAAAAACGTCCTACAACATTCTCAAGCTTATGGCTAAAGGGATTTATCTATCCAGAGCTTTGAAGGACAAACATTGCAGCTGTGCTGATGACTAAACAACGTAGCGTGTGAATGCAGACACCTACAGGCCCCAGTAACCACCAGCACCATATTCAGCTAGAAATAACTGAATATAGACATCACTGTTTATTTGTATAATGCCATAGATTCTGTACCACCTGACCTAGTCACACAGCAGTCCCTGAACAGTTTGGAGCCCTAGGTAAGATTCTAGCTTGTGCTGGTCCCTTAAAACAATGTGGAGGTGGCCATCGTAACTGATGGCGCCCACCTAGAGCAATACATCTTACACATTTGCCTGTACATTGTCATACAGATATAATATACATGTACACAGTAAACATATGATGTAAAGGTTACAAAGTACAACAATAAATGCAAGGATACAATTAACAGAACAAATCATATAATGTAGCATGCAAAAAACAAATCAGAATAAGACATGACAAACAAGGATGGCAGATTAGACAGACATGACACATATGGTAGATGACTCTGCTCATTTGAGTTTAAACTAAACTATTTCGTAGCTGTAGAAGACAGAATTTGGCAATATATTTATTCTATTTGGTTGACAACTGGCAAATGTCAATTGCTACAAATGACTGGATTATAATCTAGTTCAAACCACAAAAAGTGATTTGAGAAATGTTCTGAAAATATTTTTTGGGATTGTTTCCATATAATATACTGGTATGTAATATTTATTTATTTGTTATGTAAAGTACAGTTAGCTGCTAATGGTACTGTAGGTCTGATCCAATATCCTAATTCCTTCTAAAACCATAGTTTCATTTTTATTGGACACACGGGAATGTTTTGCAATTACTGGGCCCAATAGTATGAGAGCACAGTTTTTTGTTTACACACATACAGTAAATCAACCCACCACCTGGTTGTTTATTAGGCCCCTCTGAAAGTATACATCCGTCTCCTGTGAAGCTGGGTCTCCCTTTGTATAATCTACAACTGCTGCATAACATTGGCATTTGAGAAGAGAAAAGGACACAGGAAGCAAACAATTGATTATGTTTTAAAGCCCAGAAAACTAAATAGAAAATAATTACACTGGGGACTAGACAAAGTAAAAGATTGAATTAGGAAAATGAGACTTAATTAAACTACAGTCCACATGCTGATTATTAAATTCTATCACATTCTGTTAAGTAGTGACACACTGGCGCTTTTCCAGCTATAAAAGTGCTACAGTAGCATTCATGGAGCTAGCTTGCTCTCTGCTGGCACGCTTAAATCATTGCTGGTCCTGGTCACATGGATGTGATTGAACCCAGAATATGCTGCATGTAACATCTTCAGAGCCTAATCCCTCCCATGTGCAAGGGAATGAGCATTTCTCATTCACTTCAATGTGTCAGCAAAAAGCTAATTGAGCTCTATGACCACTAGTGGATTGAGCTGTCTGACTAACAATACTTTAGCAGATGGAATGCGCTTGAATGACACCAAGTTCTATCCTAATTTCACCCAAATATGACAGACCACCCACATTAACTTGGTTTCTACATCAGGATAATCTAGCTTTGTGCAACTTTCAGCATAAAGTAGTTTATTATCATTACCAGTGGCAACTCCAGAGGTGGGGCTGTTCCGCAATTCAAATAGGGGAGCCACACCATGCCAGTGATGTTTGGCAGCAGTTGGGATGACAGTTGGTGCAGCCCCACCTCTGGAGCCACCACTGATCATTACTATTCAGCAACAGCTTTATGCGGTTTTGTATTCTTGCAATGCGAATATAGGATGGAACAGATAAGCTACTACAGCAAAGAGAAGGGAATTTCAAGATGGCAATACCTCTGTAACCTCATTACTCAATGTATTGTACTTCTCCACGTCGAATTGAAGCTTCTTGGCTCTTTTGTAGAAGATGTGTAGGAACTGGCGGTCTCTAATATCAGGATACACATAGTCCTGCAACAGAAGCATATAAGGGTCACTGGTCTAAATGTTTAAGATGCCTTTGCAAAATGAACCCGTACATGGTTGTAAAACATTTTAAGATGTCGATTTTGCAAAGGGTGCAAGTTGTCCTCGCAACAGTGTGTCTATGCCATAGCCAGAACTGCAACTCTCGGAACAATATATCTTGCATCGTTTGGTTGTTAGATCGTTAACGATATATAATGTGCTTTTAAAAACACCATACGACCATCTAAATGATTTCTGGAAAATTTTAATTTAATGTTAAATAAACAGCATGCGTCGAGCCGACTGTAGGAAGAGAAAGTGGAGGGTATGGGAGTGGCTGAGGTGACGTCTTCAGAGCCCAGACCAGAATGACGTATGGCCTGGTCGTCCAGAAAGGGCGTACACACAATTCACAATGTGCTCAAAATCATAAAATATCTCTTCTCATTTGCCGTATAGTACATCAGATAAGAAGATGCGAGGAATGACTCACAGAAACACGCAAAAGTGCGTACACAATAGACGATATGTCATTCCAATTGGGCTCAAAAGCGACAAGTCGTCCAATGTATCATCTAGTGTGTACCCAACTTGAGATACCCACCCTGGGGCAGGTACTCGTGCTGTGATTTTTCCACTACTAATGATTATATTGACACTAAATTCATAGATAGATAGACAATAAAAGCACTAGTTTTGGCTGTATTTCCATGGTGCATATTCAATTGGGGGCGAGAAAAGCAAAAATCCCGCATCTGCAAGGTTTTTCCTGCAGGCGCTGGATTTTTGCTCTTCTATTTTGAGCGCCGGGAGGTTTTTTTTGCGCACCTCCAGAGCACGACCAATTTTTCCTAAAATCCCCAATTTTTGGAAAAAAGGTCAGGAAATGCTCTGGGACCCCGGCGCACCCCTCCTAATGACTAATTAAGCAATTGGAAGTTTCCAATTAGCTTAGTCTGTAATACTCACCTTCCGAAGAGCTGGTCTTCTGCATCCAGCGTCGGGACCCAGTCTCCTGCAGCAGCGGTGAGTATGTCAGTGTGTGTGAGAGTTTCTAAGTCTGTATAAGGGAGTGTGTGAGTATGAGTGTTGTGTATGTGACCCCCGGTCAGCGTGCCCCCCGTAACGGGTTCTGGGAGAACTACATCTTCCAGCAGCCCATGTGCCTCCCTGCAGCCCCCGGGACTCCCAGCAGAGCCCCCTCTCCAGTGAGAAGATGGAGGGGAGGCCACCGGGAGCCGCAAAGACCACCGGGCAGGTAAGTGGAGAATTATTTTTACGCGGTGCAGGGTTTTCAAACCCGTGACCACTTATTTTTTAAATTGGATACCGCGGGTATTGGGAGCGCGCATACCCGCAGTAAACCAAATTTGGGCACAAGATTTTTTCCTCGCTAAACCTCGCACCCAATTGAATATGCCCCCAAATGTACCAAGCTCCGAAATGCGATGCAAACAATAGAAACCTATGGGCTTCTTTTTCGCATTTCCCCCCAGACAAGGATCTAATCGGATCCCTCCCAGCACCCCGCGTGGCTTGAGCGTCATTCTGTGCATGCACAGAATGACACCAGAGGGACTTCCTCTATCGCAAAGGACAGCTCTAACCGGGAAAGAGGTCCTTTGCTCATTTCTAGGTACATACTGATATTATTGCCGGTATGTACCAGATAATTGGTGGAATATACGGTATCGCGAATACAATCCTTAGTACATCCCGTACTCAGTGTTCTTTGTCCATTAAGTTACAACTGCAGAGATGCAAGTTGGCCCAAGAAGTATGAAGGTGTAATCTGAATAGGGGGATGAGGCTCCTGCAGCACCATGGGATATAGGAGAGAAAGGAGCTGCTACAGTTCTTAGACTGAAGTTGCTTGTAATGTAAAGGGAGACAGGGGGGCACTATTTTGTGTCCCAGTCTGTATCTTTGTGTGAACCTGTGTGTGCACAACCCTGCGTGCGTCTGTGTAACTCTGCCCACAGGGGTCTCCCTGTTTTACATACCCCAGGCCCCCTAAACCTTTAATCCAGGCTCTGGGAGATTGCAGATGGTTGTTATGGAAGTGAAATAACTGCCAATGGAGGTAGGGGTCAGAGCTCAGGCCAAATATCATTACATTCCAAAGTGATGACAAAGTTTTCTATCAGCAGTCGATTTTATTAAATAGATTAGCCTAACCAAACTTCTTACAAAATGTACAAACTTCTAGTACAACTGTCTCATCAAAGTACAGGTCATCCATGTGACGGACAATAATTTGGTAGTATGCGAAAATATATATAAAACAGCAGGGTCCCCTCATGCCCTTGGCATAACAGAGGAACTACAGATGTTTCCTCCTACACAAAGCCTCAATACACCATGCGGCGCGAGACACCAAGCTGAGTAATGTAATGTAGATTTTTTTTTTTTAAATATACGTCTTTTTCACACTGCAGGCGCAGCAAAACACCACTGAATCTGGGCCTGATTCACTACGGATCGCTATTCTGCTTATACACATGCAACTGCGTTGCTAATATCAGCAGAGATATTTAAATGTTTGCATTCGCAGCCTGACATAAGGACGACCACTTCCCCTTACTCACATCCGTATACTTTGACAACATAGCGAAACAATCTGTAACATCAGATCCATATGCACAGTTGCATGTGCTATGAGACCTCAGGCAGCGTCTGGTTTCGCAGTGGCTAATTTATGCACGCCCATGCAACAGCGTTGAAATGCACTGGCGCGTTTGCCTAACCATCCCCGTCACCAACCGCATTCCTGTCAATCAGTCTGCCATGGGTCTGAGAGCATCGTCTGGCTCGCGCACTGAGATGCATATGCAGTGCGAATTAATCGACTGATTGCGTGCGTATTAGCAACTGCATTCCTTGCTGAATCAGGCCCTCTGTACACAGCACTGCGCCTGAATTAGTTTTAAATATATACAAAGTCGCAGATGAAGCACAATGTAACTTGGCATGAGAAAGTTGCAGTCGCAAAGGAAAAAGTATATGGCAAAATATCTATTTCTTCACAGTTAAACCGGTAAAAATGATGGGGTCTAGATTTAATGCTATTAGGCTGGGAAAACACTAAAGCGATATCGGCACAATATGTCATTTTGAGGCAAATAACGAAATATCGCGCAGCTCACACACTGTGTACGCTCAAATGAGTGCTCCCGTGCACCATATACGACATCTTCTAATTGGCCGTGCTGTATGGTCAATCAGAAGAAATCGTGTATGACCACATGCTTCTGGATGCGGCCACTGAACGATATACAGCACAGTTGTGCGCTATATCATTCAGCGTGTACGGGCAACCGTAATGTCGTTCCATCGATCGCCCCATCGACTGGGAAACACATTGGTCTGATATGTACCAGGTCAAGTTTACATTTTGGCGATAATGAGGCCGATTCTGAAATGCGGCAGATTTTCTATCTGGCTGCGGGTGCAACTGCATGTGAATGCCCATTCAGCCCATGGTTCTTACGTCCGCAGCCATCACCACTAGTATCAGGACTTACATCAGCCCCATGCTGGGTGCAAAAGATTCATCTGAAACAGTCATCCCATCTCCATTTGCAAACTGTGAATTTGCACTGAATCGCCCTACAAGTCCATGACACGCCCATGAGACTGATCAGTTCCATGTGATCGCTGGCTGCCGCCCAAAAGCACGCATTTCAGTAAGCTTAAAAGCCACTCACTTGTCCACATTGCGATTAAAGTCTGACTTCGAATCAGCCCCATTACCTGCACTGGTGTTTACTCAACACCTTGCTTTGAGGGGAGAGGGGCACCGGTGCCATCTCTCACCCAGGGCACTAAAATGTCTAGTTACTTCTCTGACATCAGCCTAATGCTGGGTACACACTGGCCCAGGGCCGGACAGGCCATTTGGCCCTTCTGACAAATGCCAGAAGGGCCAATGGCCTGATGGGCAGTTCTGGCCTTAAAACCCGGCCGAGCAGCTCTGCCTCCCAGCCTTCTGCTCGACCTGGATACTGAAAGACGTGTTTTGTGAGGCGCGTACAAATGGGGCGTGACTGCCAGGGCTGATAAGAAGCCTCAGTCCGTCCCTGCACTGGCCCATATATTGGCCGATCAATTGATCGGCCAATATATCTGCTGGCCGTTGGCCAGTGTGTACAGACGATAAGTCTGTGAACTGCGTCGTTCACAGACATATCGTATTGGCTGTGCTGCACAACCGATGGATAGATATCTCTTCAGACATGTGTCCATTGGCAAGTGTGTACGGGCGGCCTGCAGACTGCCCATACACACACAGTGGCAGCCGCGGGGAGGGGGGGCGGCCCCTGCCAGTGGGACCCGTGGCTGCTGGTTAGATGATGGTCATTCAGTGTGTATGAACGACCATCATCTAAAGATAGATCTACAGATCACTCGATCTGCAGATATATCTACCAGGTGTGTACCCACCTTTACTGTCTACAGCCCTATTGAAGAGCGTAGCAGATAATCTCTCTGAGCCTGAATTGGTGGATAATAGAACCAAAAGCTTATACTGCATTCAGCTGCACAACAAATGTAAATACAATGCCAGGTATCAGGATGATGGAATATTTACACATATTTGTGAATGTGATTAGTAGCTCTTGATTTAGGAAATTTGTATTTAAAGTGTAGTTGTCATGTCATTCTGATGCTTTAGTGCTAGACAAGTAACTTTAGTATTTGACAATTTATAATGTGGTTATTTTCAATACAAGATGATTTGGGCAGCCTTTTAATTTCTTACCAGCATATTACATATTCAATGCAGGCTTCCCTGCATGTTACTGTTACTATCATCTGCAATTTTATCCAAGACCTGTCTAACTGTAAGATCAGTTTTCTGGGCTATAAAATGGACTTACCACTTTGGTTAGAAGAAAGTAGGTGTAGAAGGCGATGGCACTTCCATATGTAATGAAGTACGTCACAGGTTCCATGATATCCCAAGAGTAGACCCACCAGGTAAGCCAGGCCAGAGCCCCACCCTGTGTAGACAGGAACGCTAACCCAATCCACTTGAGACGTATGGTTTTGGCTTCCGATATAGACATTATATTCAACTTCACCTAAGGGAAAGTTAAAGGGAATACACTTAGATGGTATGTAGCCAATCCTTTTCTTACCGTTATTATCACTTTTCTATCAGAGTTTCCATTTGATAATATAAGCTATTTTATATCACAACAGGCTTATTCATGTTCTAAGTACTTCTGCATTTTCTTATTGAAGTAGCCATGTCCAACTTGTAAAATACATCGAAATCAATTGATTCCTCAGTCTGTCACGTTGAAATTATGAAAAGTTCTCTAGCAGCTTAGAAATAGACTTCTTGTAAGAACCTGTATGTATGGCACTCTGTAAAAATTTGCATTAAATACAAAAGAATAATGATGAAATTTGCGGCACATGTTGATGAATAAATCTTATCTCTTTAATGAGAAACAGAAAAAAACACCCCTGGGTACATAAAGAATCTCCCTGCTTATTGGATAGAATATTTGAAACTGTCCAGATAAACATGTGGTAAATATGAAATGGATCAAAGATTATAAATTACATCTGTCCAATGTAAACATATCTAGGGATACAAGGTGATTTGCCACATAGAAATATTACACAAAATCCTGTTGATATAAATGTCAGTCTTTACAAAATAATGCTCACTTTCATACGTCAGGACTAGGATTAGTCCCGCAAAAAAGTCTAGACAGAGCTGACACTCAAGGCTACACCGATTGATTAATTTGAAATAAAATGACATTTCTTATTGCTACATAGTGAAATCAGTTTCATCATCATCCACCTTGGCTCATCTCAACTCAGGCTAAAATTTATGAAGAAACTAACAGCACCTAACTGTGCCTATCTACCAATGTCATACATAGTGCTTTGAAAATGTATTCAGCACCCAACACATTTTATACTTTTATTGTTTTTTTTCATATCCACAGATTCTGAACTTAAACCAGATCACACCACAACTTAATACGGTCTCCAATACATATTACAACAGTGCTGGAGAAACCAAAATATACAGAGTACGCAAATTAAACCTGCACTACCAACCTAGGTAACAGATTTTACTAAGCTGTCTCTATACATAGTCAGAGTGGGAAGCCGACGGACGTAATCCCGACTGCCGGCTTCCCGACTGTCTAATCCCGGCAAGGGACTAATAACAGGTGTCGAAATCTCGACGCCTGTCATTAGACCTACGCCGGGAGCCCGACACCCAGCTTACCGATCGGAGACGGGGGGGGGGGGGTTTAGGTTTAGGCACTTGGGTGGGAGGTTAGAGGGGAGTTGGGCACTTGGGTGGGAGGTTAGGGTTGGGCACCCCTAAGGGAGGGTTAGAGTTAGGGGGTAGAATTAGGTAAGTTAGTACTTACCTTCGGACGATCAGGATTTCCTCTGCTGTCAGGCTGCCGCTGTCGGGATTTGAACCGCTGGCCATGCGGCCGCCAGTAAATCATACTGATTCCGTCAGAGCCACAGGGCAGCTAAAAGCAACTGATTTTTATTACTGCAGGGGGCAGTGCAGCCTTAAGGGACCAAGCAGAGGTGGATTGGTCATTATTTTTCACTAAGAAAAAATTTCCCTATGTGATAGGCAAACGCAGTACAGGGAGGCAGTGACAGAGTGACATCGACTCATCTTATCAAAGCAATCAAAGTGATTAACATACTATCGCTTGAATTTCATGTCTGCCCTAAATATATTATTAATGACAGATTTTAATAAATCATATGCAACAGTTGTATTTTCTAAGCATCACCTAGACTCACAATATGTAAAGATGGATTTACACATTAAAAGACCATCTGATTATATAAGGATAATAGTGAGAGTTACCCACTCAAGCTAAATGAATACTGCATAACTTAACTGATGTGAACATACGTATATCTGTGTATTTAAACTCGGTTAGTAACAGTAAAATGTAAAATAAATAATTATTGTTTCTACATCAATATTGAATGCACAGATGTTTATATAGGATCTTCTTCCTATTGATATACTGAGAAAAACGCAATTTATTGTGCACATCAAATTACAAATATTGTTTTTATATCATTAATTAGCATATGAGAGTCGCTCATATGCTAGAAAGTAAAGGTGTCAATGACTAGGTGAGATCTTAAAATCGTATAAATAAGACAATGAGGTTAAAGATGGGTGATAAGCTACTATACTTATAATAATGGATTGGAGACCTATGTGGAATAGTTAGAAGCTTTAATATCTCCTTAACATTTATTTGCAACCTGATAATTGATTGTCACTGATAAGTTCATGATTGACAACTAGGAGAGTTTTCAGACTCCCTGGAAAATATGTGAACTGTGAAGTGGATACAGTATCCAAGTGAGAACTTTATCAGTGGATACAATATCTAATATGTTGCAAATTGGCTGACTGAACTGTGATACTATAGAATCTCAGTGTTATTCCCTGAGTAATATAAAATTGGGAAGTTTGTAATGTATGTGTAAAACCATACAAGAATTGATAGAGACATACAAATCCAAAATACGGGGCAAATGAAAACACTGATCTGTATTGTGAAAGTGGAAATACAATTAATTAATTCAATACATACCGACATATAATAAAGTGAGAAGGATATATATATATATATATATATATATATATATATATATATATATATCTATTCTAGTAACGAACAAGTGGACCTGTACGGTACAGATTCATTAATAATTTTTTAAACACTATGTCCGAATTTTACTCACATTTTCTATTTTTTTTTATATTTCACTGACTGTTTATTTTGGACCATTTTAATAAAAGTTATATTTTATATGTGTGCATCAACAAAAGTCAACACCTTTCCTTAATTATTTAATTGTATTAACTGTTGTAATTGTTGTCTGTGATGGCACCCCCTGCTGTTTTAAAAAATAATTATATACAAAAGACAGGTTTTCAACTACATACAATAAAAAATAAAAGATTGTTTACAAGAGATCAACACTAGACTTGTGCGGATTAATGTATCTCCTCCTTTTCTGTAATTTGTACTCTGTAGCAGACTTTGGGATGCTCAGTGTATTGTCAAACCCACCAACATTTGTGTTGGGATTTACCCCCAGTTTATTTGGCCCTGGCTACATGGGGCAACTTTCAGGAAATGTTTTACCAGGGCCACTCTTTACACAACGAACATGCTGGTCATCCACACTTAAAAAATAAGAGTTATGGTAAACTTACCTTTGTTAACTCTTTTTCTTCGAAGTCCATAGGGTCCACAGGGATACCATGGGGATAATGTGGTTGGAGTGATCCAGGCACAAAACAGTCACGCTCTTCAGCTCCCAGGTCCTCCTCCACATACACCCCGCCCCTGGCCACAGGCTTTCAGTTTTGTAAACCAGCCGAAGGAAAGAGAAGGAAGGACAATCTTACACCAGCAACACTCACAGAAAAAAAAGAGGGAATCAGTGACCGAAAGAAAAATTACCCAATGCAGCCAGGTACGTCAGGGTGGGTGCCCTGTGGACCCTATGGACTTCGAAGAAAAATAGTTAACAAAGGTAAGTCTACCATAATTCTCATTTTCTTCTTCAGGGTCCATAGGGATCCATGGGGATACCTTAAAGCAGTTCCCCTAAGGGTTGGGACACTCCTGAGCAGAAAGGAGAACTCGTTGACCAAAGGAAGCATCCTGAGAGGCAAAAGTATTAAAGGCGTAGAGCCTAAGAAAAGTGTGGACAGAAGACCATGTGGCTGCCTTTCACAATTGTTCAGCAGAGCACCTCGACAAAATGCTCTCGATGGTTCCACAGACCGGGTAGAATGTGCTGTCGAAGTGTTTGGGACTGAGAGATCAGCTTGTGTGTAAGCCTGAGCGATAGTCATATGTAACCATCGAGCCAGAGTTTGTTTGTTTGCTGGCCATCCTCGTTGGTGAAAACCATATAACACAAAAAGAGCGTCTGATTTTCTGAAAGAGTCTTTACGATCAACATAGATCCGGAGAGCATGAACTACATCCAGGGAGGCTTCACCTACAGAAAGGTCTGAAGACTGAAAAGCTGGAACCACAATCTCTTAATTCACATGAAAACGGGCCACTACCTTAGGAAGGTAACCCGCCCGTGTATGGAGAACAGCTCTATCCTGGTGAAAATTCAAAAAGGAGGAGCGACGAGAGAGCGCTGCCAAATCAGAGACTTTGCGTGCAGAAGAGATAGCAAGGAGAAAAAGGGTCTTCGCTGTCAATCATTTCAAATCTACTGATTCCAGAGGTTCAAATGGGGGAACTTGCAGGCTCTTGAGAACCAAGGACAAATCCCACGTTACCACCGGTGGGACAAAGGGTGGCTGAACTCGGAGAAAACCCTGTAAAAAACTTCTAACATCCGTCAAGGAAGCAATCCTTTGCTGGAACCAAACTAACAATGCAGAAACCTGTACTTTCAGGTTGGCCAGGCGGAGACCTTGGCCTAACCCATCCTGGAGAAAAGCAAGTACCTGGGAAACCGGAAAAACCTTAGGGTCATACTGTCTGTGGGAACACCACTGACCAAAAGAATGCCAAACTCTGTAATAGATGCAGGCAGAGGAAGGTTTTCGTGCCCTAAGCAATGGTTGAATCACAGAACTGGAGAAACCTTTGGCTATTTACTCAAGAGCCACGCCGTCAAAGACAGACGGGGTAAGTCCAGATGCAGTCAGGGACCCTGCGCTAACAGATCCAGTCGTAGAGGAAACGGAGTGTCTATGGATAGATTCCATATGTCGGTGAACCAACAGTATCTGGGAAAAGCAAGAGCTGCTAGTATCACTGTTCCGCCTTCCTGCTTGAATTTCCTGAAGACCCTTGGGAGGAGGGAAATTGGAGGAAAGAGATACGCCAGCTTGAAGTCCCATCTCATCTGGACCCGTACCTGGGGAACTTGTGATTGTGAAGTAAGGCCATGAGGTCTACATCTGGTAGGTCCCATTTGTTCACCAGGTGTTGAAAAATCCCTGGGCGGAGAGCCCATTCTCCGACGTGTATGTCCTGACGACTTAGGAAGTCCGCTTCCCAGTTGAGGACTCCTGGGATGAATATTTCCGCAATAGCCGGATGACGACGTTGTTCTGACCAGATCAGAATGTTTGTCACTTCCCTCATGGCTGCGTGACTTTGCGTGCCTCCTTGATGACTGAGATGGGCTACTGTGGTTGCATTGTCGGACTGGATCTGGAATGGCCTGCCCTGGAGCAGGTTCTGTGCCATGATAAGTGCTTTGTATACTGCTCGAAGCTCTAGAATGTTTATGGGCAGATGACTTTCCTGATTTGTCCATCTTCCCTGAAAGGTGTGACGACCTGTCATCGCCCCCCCATCCGCGAAGACTGGCGTCTGTGGTGAGGAGCACTCAATTTGGAATCCAGAATAGGTGATCTTTGTCCATATGATCCTTTTGTAGCCACCACGAGAGAGAGAGAAACCTCCGGAGTGAGAAGGATCCTCCGGGACCATATTAGATGATATTGTCCGTTCCAACGGGAGAGAATCAATTGCTGCAGAGGCCTGGAGTGGAACTGAGCATATTCCAACTTGTCGAAGGTGGATACCATTGACCCAAAGACCTGCATTGTCAATAGAAAGGATACCCTTAGCCTAGCAATTTGTGTACTTGCAATGATAGGGCCGCAATCTTGTCTCCTGGCAGAAACACCCTTTGTGTGTGTCTGAGAATCCAGAAGTGCCCCCAGATGTACCATCCGGCTCTGTTGACAGGCAATGGTCATTTGGAGATGGGGTTGTAAAAAACAGCTGGAGACTGTGCCAATATCAGAAGGCCATCCATGTATGGAAGTATTCTGATTCCCTGACGCCTGAGGTAGGCTGTCATAACCGCCATTATTTTGGTGAAGTACCAGAGGGGCCGTTGATAGACCAAAGGGCAGTGCCTGAAATTGGCAATGTTGCTGCAGGAAAGCAAATCGTAGAAATTGTTTGTAGAATGGCGTAATAGGTACATACAGGTATGCATCCTGAATGTCCAGGGAAGCCATAAAATCCCCAGGTTCCATTGCCAAAATAATTGATCGGAGAGTCTCCAAACGGAACTCAGGTATCCAGATAAACATGAGAGTTTTCAGATTTAGAATGGGGCGATGAGACCCATTTGGTTTCTGAACCAAAAATAGACTGAAATAATAACCCTTTCCTTGTTGAACCACAGGAACCGGGATTACCACCCCTGCCTGCAGCAGGGAATGAATGGCCTCCTGTAGTGCCAAAGCCTTGATTGGTTCCAATGGAGGAGCTGTACATAAAAACTTATGGGGAGGATGCCTCCAGAAAGTGAGAGTATACTCCTGAGAGACCACTTCTCGGACCCAAGCATCTGTTTGTTGTTTGATGCCAGTAGTAAATTGAAGTAGTCTACCTCCCACCCTGGGATCCCCCAGGAGGATGCCCGCCCCCATCAGGCAGAGGGTTTGTCATCGGGCTTAGAAGCTGGATGTCTGGCTGGCCAGGACCTTTTAGTTTGCTGTTACTCCATGACTCTTCCTTAAGTTCAGTGAGCTGCTTAGATTTAGGAAACTCAGCTTTTACCACCTTCTGGTGTTTAAACACTGGAGCCTTCCGTCTAGGAGCCGGCTCATTATCCTGTATATTTAGGATTGAAGGAAGGTCCACTTCTCCAGAGATAGACCCTGGAGAAGAACCTGGTGCATCATCTGATTCCTCCGATGATGCGTCTGCATCTACATGCCGAGCAAACTAATAAAAAGATAACGCACGTTTAGGCGCCTTAGAGACTACAGGTCTATTTGCCATATTCTGACTTGAGTGGGCATAAACATCCATCCAGGATGTATAGGCGGAGCAAACATAGCATGCTGAAACTGCTGTGGGTATCCCAACAAAGGAGGCTGTGTGGGAGTAGCCAAACGATCCACTAGCTGCTTATCACCTGAGACAAGAACAACACCCAACATGGCTCCTGTACAGGGGCTGGTAGATTGGACTGATGAGGTGGTTCTTAACAACAGATAGCACGCAAACCATCCTGGATAAAGTCCTGAGGGGACAAGCCCACCAAACAGACTTTACATGAAACCAGCACAGGGGCTTTCACCTCTTGTTTCCCTTTATTTTTTGACATATCAATTATAAAATGGTGAGAATACAATGTAATGTGACAGCCTTCACAAGGAACTAGTAAATGTGAAGTATAAGTAAACCCCCCACACACCTTAACAGAGGGATTAGGAGAAAAAAAACAGTGATAGTTATAACTGACAGTTGGAAATAAAAGACAGTATCAACACAGCAGCTAGCAAAAGTCACATACAATGCATATGCAATTTAGTTGCAATGAGCTCTGAATCAACTACTCAAATCATGGTAGGATATAGAGCACTATATACCTGACCCAGGGGAGAGGTATACAGGGAGACTGACCTAAAACCTC
The DNA here is from genome assembly GCA_031769625.1 of Taudactylus pleione. Taxonomy (NCBI): domain Eukaryota; kingdom Metazoa; phylum Chordata; class Amphibia; order Anura; family Myobatrachidae; genus Taudactylus; species Taudactylus pleione. Next base: position 307,877 of record JAUIMM010000702.1, on the reverse strand, counting down.
CTGAGAACAAAACCACTACAGCAGAGCAACGATAGCAGTCTGTGAGCGTCTCATATGCACAAGGTGGGTAGGAGGAGCGACCCAGACGTGGGAAATCCTGAAAACCTTTTATGGATCTGCGTCTGAGTCGGGGGAGAGCCTACCTCCCCTAAGCTGCACCAACCGGCCAGGTATGCTGGCCTCATGGCTGCAGAAGTGTCTGCTGCCGATCCCTGGCATCAGACTAGAAGGCCCCGGTGGTCTAGTGAGGAAGCGGACGGCCCTGGGCCCTCACTGCAGCGGCTTCCGGAGCATCTCCAGCACCGGAAGCAAGGACAGCCGCACGCAATTCCCCATAAGTGAGGAATCACCTTACCTGACATCTCTGTGCGTCCGGTTGCAATCCGGGCCCCGGCGTCGCCGCTAGCAAGCTCTGCTGTGATCCGCCGAAGTCACCAGACACGCTATTGGTGTTGCGGTGTCTTATTACGCTCAGCATTGCTAACTCTATAACATAGAAATTAAATAAAACATAAAAATTAAAGCTTGGGACTGCCTGAGCAGACCCCGTTAAAAAGATGCGTCTGAATCCTGCCGCACCAAACAAACAACTGAATGCCTGTGGCCAAGGACAGGGTATATCTGGAGCATCCTGGGAGCTGAAGAGCTTGACTGTTTTGTGCCTGGATCACTCCAATCACATTATCCCCATGGTATCCCTGTGGAACCCTATGGACCCTGAAAAATAAATATAAGCAGGTTTTAGCAAACGGCTTGTTATGGTGTTGTGTGTGGCACAATAGAGAAAGTGTTGCTTGGTAACTGCATTAAAATTAAACATTGGGCAATTTGGCCACCAATGTATAGTCTTCATTTACTCTTAACACACTGGAATTAAATGTCTGTGTAAGTCTTTTTCAGGCGCTAATATGCACACAAAACCAAAAATCTGTATAATAACATGTCTTAGTGATCAGATTAAAGTGCGAGCAGACAGTAACTTTAACAAACCAAAACCATATTACAATAATAGATGATCAGATTGCATTTGATTGCCTTCAGGGACATAATTGTCATCTAATTCCTTTCATAAATAGCATTCTATACCAGTTTCCCTGACAGTAAAATCAGATAGCTGACCTGCTGCATTGGCTGCAACTCTTCCTTCAGTGCTTCCAACCTCTGTAAAAGAACCTGCTCCTTCTTAAGCAAGTATCCTTCTGAGTAGAAAGCTGAATACAGGCCGTGCACCAAGCATTTCACCGAGTCCATTTGGTCGGAGTCCTGAGTCTGCAGCGTTTCTGAAGGAGAGCAGTGGACATTATATCTCATCTCTGTCTCTTTAGAAATTGTAAGCATGCAAATGTTAATTATATAGAACATTGAGTAATATAAAGTAGGAAATTGCAAATATTCAGTAGATTAAGCCTACTTAACCAATGATTTTAAGAATCTACTATAGCATTAGACTGATCAATCATTCCAATTTTATTGCTTTAGGGAATGCTTTAATGTTTAACATCCAGCTGTGTTTCTGTGTAGAAGCCATTACTGACACAAATTATCATCATCAGTTACTATAGAAAGCGTAGCAATTTTTAATTTATGTGAGCAGCTAATAAGACCATTTATAAATTAATGTTATTAAGGTTTCTTCTGCTTTCTAAATAAAGTTGTATTTAGTCTAGGGGGTATATTTACTAAGAATCGAGTCTGGGAGAGTTTGCTTTTTTTTCAACTCGATTAGCTACGCCGAAACTCGGGAGATTTGAGGCTGCTGAAACTCTCAAATTTACCAAGAAGTGAGTTTAGCTGAGAGTGAGATGTCCGATGGTGAAGCAGAATTATATATCTCCCCCCCCCGAATAGCAGGTTTTGCAGGAGATTACTTACCCGAGATTGCAGCGTCTTCTCTCTCTCTCTCGAGCAAGCAGCCTGCACATATCAGTGAGATATGTGAAGGGTGCCTGTTTTCTAGCCTATCAAAAAACAGGTTAAAAGTTTTTTTTTTTTTTTTTTTTTAAATGACATAGGGCTCCCCCCCCCCCACCTAAAGCCTAACCAGCCCCGGACTTGCCAGCCAGTCCCGGTTTCTAAAATTATGTGGGAACTGTCAGTAGCCGGAGCCAATCAGCGGCCGCTGATTGGCTGGCGGGATTGCAAACCCTGTGCAGTCCCGTCAGCTGGCATTCACGAGGTATCAGTGTGTAAGGCAACACACATACTGATACTGATACCGGGTCCATGGCTCTGGTAAGACTTTTTTTTATTTTGCCAAGTCCATGGGATACTGCGGAGACCAGCGCCAGGATATAGGTGAGTATGCAATCTTTTTTGCAGGGCCAGTCATTAAGGATTCTACATGGGACAAGTGGACAGACCGGCTGGTATAAGTATGTGAGTGGGTAGGTGTATGCAATAAAGTTATACTTGGCACAGTGTGTGTGTTTTGTCTTTATTTAACTATTTTACAGTGGGGGGTACAGGTGCCGTCCGTCTGCTGGCACTTGAAGTTCCACAAGTGCCAAAGGGCCTGCATGCTTGCACTTGTAGTCCCATACAATAGTTTACTTATATTTCACACTTTATTACCCCCCGTACCAAACGCTCCAGGGATGCGGGGAAGAGCCCCGGGCTTCAGTCCTAGCCTGTGGTTTCAGGGGGGAACCCCTTCTTGGGGGGTCCCCACCTCCCCTGAGATCTCCGGCTTGGCCTGAACGGCTTGGGCTGATAATGCTTTGGCCACGGAGCCACAGTAATAGGGTCTCCGGGCTGTGGCATTACAGCCCAGCCGTTTTGGGTCCGGTGCTGGTTTTAAATATAGGGGGTACCCTACGCATTTTTTCCCCCCTATATTTTAAACCAGGACTGGCCCTGCAGCCTGGTGTTGGTTTCTAAATTATGGTGGAACCCTACACATTTTGTTCCCCATAATTTTAAAACCAGGACTGGCTGGCAAGTCCGGGGCTGGTTAAACTTTAGGGGGGGGGGGACCCTATGTCATTTTTTTTTTTTTTTTTAAACTTTTAACCATTATTTTCTATTTACAGGCAGAAACATAAATGGATCACAGTGATCTGTGTATGTTTCTACCAAACTCGCAGATCACAGGCAGGTGTATTGTTTTTCACAAGTTGACAGGAGAGTTCTCCCTTTTCATGAGAGTTTAGAAACTCTCCGCTTGGTAAATTCCCAAATCCTATCTTCACTAGTGAAAAGATTCTCAACTTTTGCCGATGGTGAATTGAAGAGTTTGCTAACTCTCCAGTATTTTCCTGTAGCAAAGGAGATCTTTCTCCCGTGTTTTACATTAGGAAATTTGCGAGTGGGAAAAAATGCCCACACTCTCCAGAGTTTGCAAACTCTCCCACACTCGATTCTTAGGGGTAAAATTACTAAGATTCGAGATGACCATCTCGGGTGATTTTTTTAAATTTTTTTCCTGCTTGCAAATTTACTAAAGGCAAAGTCGGGTGAGTTAGAGAGAGATTTCTCTCATCTCACTCATAAAACTCGGGTGAGATAGCAATCTCGAATCAAATCACCATCGGACCAAATTGGAAGTACTTTTCACCTAAAACATACATCTCTCAAATTTACCAAGAATCGGGATGACAAGCTCGGGTGAGATAGAAGCAAACTCTGTCAAAATCACTTTTCAAATTCTCAACCCCCTGAGCTGCGAGATGGTCAGAAACATACACAAATCATTGTGATTTGTGTATGTTTATTTCTGTAAATGGTTACAATTGAGTTAATTTACTTAAAAAAATGACATGAGGCCCCCCCCCCAAAAGACTAACCAGCCTCGGGCTTACCAGCCTGTCCTGGTTCTTAATTTACAGGGGAAAAAAAATGTGTACAGTTCCACTGTAAATTACGAACCAGGAACAGGCAGCAGGGACAGAGCTGGTTTTAAATATAAGTAGAAAAAAATGAAGTAAGGTTCCACGTATATTTAAAACCAGCCCTGTACCCTTTCTAGCGGGGGGCTGATGCCAGAGCCAGGGGTGCCCTTTCACCGTGCCCCCCAGCCGCAGCATCAGCCCTGATCGCTAGTCAGCCCAGGCCAGGAATCCCTGGGGAGTTGGGGACCCCTCCAATAAAGGGGTCCTCCTCTCCAGGGCACCCCGGGGCTATCCACGCCACCCCTGGGCAATGGGTGCGGGGTTCATTGTGTTAGTGTATTGTGTAAAAATAAGAATAATTCACATTGTCTTTACAGTGGAACAACAGGTCCCAGCAAGCCTCCCCCCTGCATGCTGGTACTTGGAGAACCACAAGTACCAGCATGCGGGGCATTAAGGGCCCACTGGGATCTGTAGATCACCTGTAAAGAAATGTGTAAAAAAACACAACACACAACGTGAAAATAAAGTTTTATTACATACATACACACACATACTTACCTGCTGCCAGATGTTCATGTCCCCTTCTCAACGTAAAGTATCTGTTCGAAATACCTGAAAAAAAGCCAGTACTCACCCTTTTGTCCCTCGATGTTCTCCGCAGTAATCCAGAGCGGCCCGGCTACTCTGTATCAACACGCACCAGCATGTTGATACAGTAACAATAATGAGAACTCCGGCCTTGAGCTCTCATTATTGCTGGGACGTCAGCCAATCAGGGGCGGCTTACATTCCACGTGGAGTAGCCGCTCATTGGCTAAGTCCACGTGGGTCCCATACAATGAGCGGCCGCTGAATGGCTGACGTCCCAGTAATAATGAGAGCTCAAGGCCGGAGTTCTCATTATTGTTACTGTATCAACATGCTGATGCGTGTTGATACAGAGTAGCCGCGCTGCTCTGGATTACTGCAGAAAACATCGGGGGACATAAAGGTGAGTACTGGATCTTTTTTAACAGGTAATTCGTTGGGATACTTTACGTTGACAAGGGGACGGGAACATCTGGAAACAGGTGAGTATGTGTAAGTGTGTTTATGGATGCAATAAAGCTTTATTTTCACGGTGTGTTGTCTTTTATTAACCATTTCTTTGCAGGTGAACTACAGGTACCAGTGGGCCCATAATACCCCGCATGCTGGTACTTGTGGTTCTCCCAAGTACCAGCATGCGGGGGAGGCTTGCTGGGACCTGTAGTTCCACTGTAAAGACAATGTTGAAAATTCTAAGTTTTACACTACACCTAACACTATCAACCTGCCACCCACGCCCAGGGGTGGCGGGGATAGCCCCGGGCTATCAGCCTGGGCCAGGGGTGCCCTGGAGAGTGTGACCCCTTTATTGGGGGGGTCCCCAACTCCCCAGAGATCCCTGGCCTGGACTGACTAACGGTCTGGACTGATGCTGCGGCTGGGGGGGCCGGTGAAAAGACACCCCTGGCTGTGGCATCAGTCCCCCGTTAGAAAGGGTCCAGGGCTGGTTTTAAATATACGGGGTACCTCACGTCAATTTTTTTTCTCCGTATATTTAAAACCAACTCTGTCCCTGCTGCTGGTTCTTAAATTACAGTGGAACCCTACATATTTTTTTCCCTGTAATGTTAAGAACCAGGACTAGCTGGCATGTCCGGGGCTGGTTAGTGTTTTTGGGGGAGAAATCACGTAATTTTTTTTTTTTTTAAACATTTATCTATTTTTTACAAGTCTTAACACAGAAGCAGCAAGCACATATCTCACTGATATGTGCTGGCTGCTAGCTCGTGAGAGATTTGCAGAGAGAAAACACTGCAATCTCAGGTGAGTAATCTCCTGCAAAACAAGTTACTCGGAAGAGATATCTTCGCCATCGGCAAACTCGTTTAGCCTCAAATCGCCTGTTGGTAAATTTGGAATAAAAAATGGATTAAATCACCCGAGTTTTGGTGAGTACCAGCGAGATAAGTCACTTTGAAAATCGGGACCATCTCGAATTTTAGTAAATTTACCCCTAGGTGTGAGCTAGAGATTTGACAAGACCCCAATATCCCCTTCTGTATACAAAATGCCAGAGGTTTCCAAACGCGGTCCTCAAGACACCCCAACAGTTCAGGTTTTAGAGATTTCCACGGTTGAGCACAGGTGGTTTAATCAAATTGACTGAGTACTAATTAAGTCACCTGTGGTCAGGCATGGATATCCTTAAAACCTGGACTGTTAGGGTGCCTTGAGGACCTAGTTTGGGAACCTCTGCAATATGCTGTAGCGTAGACAGCCAAGACTTCTGTGAGGCTGTTTTTTTACTTTCAGTTTGTTGAAACAATATTGCTTCTTTTGGCAAACTATTCACCCCTTAGTACTGAGAACGTGATTATAAGTTTAAAGATGATCTTTAACCTCTTTCTCCTGTTACCGGCACTAACCATTCTAAATAAAAGGTTACGGGTTACATTTCCAGCAACAAAAATAAGATTTAAGAAAAATACAGTTTATTGTACTGTAATTTTTTTTTGCTTCTATAATATTTTGTTGTATGAATATTAGACAGTTAAAAGAAATGAGAGACTAAACAGTAAGTAATACAGGTAACGTTGCCCCTTACCTCTGGGAGGGGAATGGACGTGGTGTGTTGTGTGGTTTAGAACTAGCTGGAAATCATTTATTAGTAAAGTATCCATCAGTGTGGTAGTGGAGAACTTGGTGCCATCTGAAAAGGCAAAAGTTTTACAGCATGAACAGAAAATGTAAATAGTTTGGTTCAGTTATTCTAAAATAGGTCTCACATGCAAATATTATATCAACAACTTCTAACCTTGAGTACGATCTCTGTGTTTTATAATATAAAAGTATATTGTGTCCAACTAACAGTCAGTGAGCCACACATCCTAACAATACAAATTAATCTAATATGAAAAGGCATAAGATCACAAAGACAACCACTAGGGTAGTAAGACGCCCAATGCAAGTTTTTGGGAAGCCAGTTAATATTAGGTTAATGGTCTGTGATCTATTTCTTCTCCCTGGCAATAGAGACACCAGAAGGGTCAAGCGTACCTCACACATGGTTCCTGGTGATGTCACATGGGACTACCCTATAGACACACTTACCTCAGAGCAGTCACAGTTGTGTGTATTATTACAAGACCAGAAAGCAGTTATTTTCAATAGGTTTACAATTATAATAGCATAATTGTTGAACTATATATCTTAGTGTAAGCATTCTTCAAATACTGTACCATCAAAATGGTATACGGCAATATGCCATACCACTACATCCACTGCTTCTACTGTAAGGCAATCAAATTTTATTAATTTACATTTCCCATACAATCAGTGGCGTAAATTCATCCCAGACGTCCGGAGGCAAGTTATAATTTGGTGCCCCTCTTCACAGCCGCAAACACTAACGTAGCATTTCGCATGCAGATACACCAGCCAGGTAGGAGTGAGACAGAGCGTTGTGGATGATGAGGGCACCGGATATGTCACACTGACAAAAGAAGCTGATGAGAAGCAGCGACACTAATGAGCAGGGACAGGTGATAGATAGATGAAGGCAACAGGTGATGGTCTGACACAGAGCTCTCCACTAGTGTATGGTGGCTTATCAGGTGCTGGGAAGAGGTGCCATGTATTGGGCAGCCATGACGGTACACTCCAAGTACATAGCTACAACCGTAAGTGGGTTGAATATATTGTTGGCAATGGAGGAGGCGCCCCTTCAGAGCTGGTGCCTCCATGGTCTCCCATAGTTCTGCCCCTGCATACTGTCTCTTCTACGTTTTCTGGTCAACTGCAGGAAAGAAGTAATTTTTAGTTGATAAAAGCAACTGTTATATTAGGTTTAGCAGTCACTCGTGTGATTTAATATCAAGAAAGGCAATAAACTGGCGCTTGTACTAAAATGCTGTTAAAGATGTGAGAGGAAACAACACTTTATAATATGATGTGAGTCAAAATATTCAGCCACAGAGAAGGCAATTGGTTTCAAACAATTCAAATGTAACATTAATATACAACTCTGACCCCTCCAGGCATGGACTCCACAAGACCTCTGATGGAGTCCTGTGGTATCTGGCACAAAGATGTTGGCAGCAGATCCTTTAAGTGCTGTAGGTTGTGAAGTGGGGCTTCCAAGGCTTAGATTTGTTTTTCAAGCATATCCCACAGATGCTTGATTGGATTGAGATCTGGGGAATTTGGAGGCCAAGTCAACACCTTGAACTCTTTGTCATGTCCCTCAAACCATTCCTGAATATTTTTTTTGCAGTGTGGCAATGCGCATTATCCTGCTGAAAGAGGCCACTGCCGTAAGGGAATACTGTTGCAATGAAGCGGTGTACTAGGTCTACAACAATGTTTAGGTACAGTAGGTGGTATGTGTCAAAGTAACATCCACATCAATGCCAGGACCCATGGTTCCCCAGTTGAACATTGCCAAGAGCATCACACTGCCTCTGCCAGCTTGCCTTCTTCCTATAGTGCAGGTCCGGCCAACCTGTGGCTCTCCAGCTGTTGTGAAACTACAAGTCCAAGCATGCTACAGTTTTGCCATTAGGGAATGCTAAATGAGGGCAATTTTTGTTTGGTGAAGAGGATGAAGACCAGACTGAAATGGGTCAAGCAGGCAGTGGGAGGAAAGAATGCTGGTGAGGAGGTTGTAGATAATTCACTGAAGGAGTCTGGAGGCAAAGGGGAGGAGAGATGGGGGAAGTTATCAGAGTGAGTTTCAGGATCAAGGGTGGGTTTTTAAAGAATGAGAGAGACAAGGGCCTGCTTGAATACAGAGGGTGAGAGTGTCTGATGAGAGGGTAAGCTTGAAGAGATGAGCAAGATGGTAACAGGCAAAGAAAGAGAGGGAGTGGAGTTGGTAGGAAGAGATATTCTTAATGCCCCATAGATGGAACAAGAAACTCTCGCTTTTATCAAATCCCACCCAATGGAGAAGGCATCAGGTCCAGATGGTTTTACTAACTCCTTTTATAAATATTTAGCTGACCCAATGGCCCCACGTGCTTACATTCCTTTTTAAACTTTGCTTCCCTAACAGGATACATTCTCAGCTGAAATGCTAGAGGCCCAACTGATCACTTTACCTAAACCAGGGGAAGCACCCACCACTTGTCAGAATTTCAGACCTATAGCCCTTCTCAATTCAGACATCAAAATCTATGCCAAGATGATAGCCAGTTGCCTGTCTCCCCTGCTTTCTGAATTGTTTTTTTTTTCTTAGAATTTATATACCAAATAGTATTGCTGGTTTTACAGGACTTTAATTTAGAGCCACTGCTAGTGCATATAGCCGAACTGTTGAAGAGTTGATTGGGCTTCAAGGGCTTCTGACTGGGCCACTTCGAGGTGCTGAAACTAATGTATCGTAATCATATAATTCCCTATAGAATACCTAAAATGTTTTTGGTTAGGGCCCATAAGTTGATTGTATCTTACATCTGGAAGGGTAAAACACTATGGATGGCTTATAACAGTTTGACTAGTTCTAAAAGTCAGAGTGCACGGATGTCTGCTTATCATTCTGCATGTCTAGTGCCACAGATTATTGACTCGGCACTTCCACCTAATTGTAAACCTTGGGTAAACCTAGAAAGGGAATTAAGTTTTAGATTATCCCCTTTTCGATCCAATCTGGACACCCAAATAACTATGCCCTCTACCCGCTAATACCCCCAAAGCTGTTTTGGATTCCCACAGACTGTGATACAATATGTTGTATGGATCTGAAGGTTTACATTGCTGGGTCGGAACCTTTCCATGATTGCATTCTCTCATCTCAGACTGGTGGCCTAAGGAGATCACACGAGTCGCAAATGCCCCTTGTGCTAACACTTTAGTTCCCTTTTTTCAAATACAGTATTAATATCACCTCACTTCTAGTGAACTATTAACACTGTTAAAGTAAGAGGTCCTTTAGGACAACCCCCACCCAAGTTCCTCTCTAAAATTAAGAGGGGCAACTCTAGGGGGAGCAAAGGATTCTGGTAGCCATTGTCTTGGCAAGGGCCCTATTAACAAAACTAAAACCCAACTTCAATGGGAGTCTGACCTCCAAACATCCCTGAAATATGAATCTATTTACATAACCGCCTACCGATTGTCAAGATGTTATAATCACCAAAGTGGACGTAAAGGTTCAACTATGTTATCATCTCGGTTCATGACTGCTACCCCCTTCTTTATCTGCTTCTCTTATTATTATTATTGAGGTTTCATTGTTTAGTCGTTTAGAGTTGTTCTCCCTGCTTTTGAACAATTGTATTGTCCGAATACTGTCACACAGTAGATTGAAGTATTTGTTTTTCATAAAAGATGGTGATATCTAGACTTTTGTAATTCAAAGTAAAAACTTCAGGGGCAGGTTTGAATTGTTTATATTGCTATAATTCTCTATAAAACTCTTTAATTCTCAAGGGTTTTTGAATTATTAAGTTTTATTTGGTAGTCCTGGTTGTGAGTATTCTCCTCTAGAGGTTCTTCTAACATTTGGATGCCTATATATCTTTCTCTAAGACAATTGGAGTTCCCATCACAGATTTATTTTTTTTTAGGACAAAAGTATCTTTGTTTACACAGTTTTCATATAAACCGGTTGGTTTCAATAAAAAGATCATACATATTGGAATATTAGTTGAGTCCTCTATCTAGTAGTTTGAGTTGGTCGTCTAGATTTTTTTTTAACGAAATGTTAAACATTCCTCTCTGATTTAGTGCAATTGGATCCTTTTTCTGTTTCCGAATACCCCCTCTTCTTCCTCTGAATTTCTTCTTCATCTGACTTAAATCTAGTGTACTCCCTTATTTATTGCATGGAAATCTCCATAAAGTGGACCAGTAAAACTACATTGGTACACATGAATCATCACAAAAGGATATGCCTACATTCCCAGAGACATATTTCAAGAATGTGGAGTACCATTTAAGTGTGGTCTTTCACAACGTTTACTTTTGTCATGTTTCACCACCTTTATAACCAACTGTAATGCTCTGCTACCATAAATGGTCACAGACCTACCTTTATTTATTCACATGATAAATAGACTACCTCACAGTCATGGTACGCAATTCATTTATGTTATCTGTTTCATGTCATCTGAAGATCTTTAGGTCCCATTATTTTAATGTATATTCATTAAAAGTTATATTTTATTCTCTTACCATACTACATGTTATAATTGTGCCCTCAACACATTGAGTACTTACGGCTTTTCTCTATATTTACATAAATTACCCAAATGACACAAGTGGTTGTAATATACAATGGACCAGTCACAAATATATCGACAAGGATGAAATATGGCAAGTGTGTGCATATACTACGATCCACTTTGTGCTAAAAGTGACTGGATAAATTAGCACCTGCAGATATGGCAGCAACTGTGTCAATGCCTCGGTCCTCATTTTTGATATCCTTTAAGAATGTCCCCACTGTGGTGGTCATGGGTTTGATGGTGAACTGGCATCGCTCATTCCGAGACGGCAGGGTGAGTGTTATTACAGGGAGTCCATGTCTGTAATGAACAGTCACATCTAAAGCAAAAGAAAACAAATTAGAGAAAATAAATGTAACACTTCAGCAATCATATAGGACTGGGTTACTTAGGAAAAGCCTCATTGTAATATTACACAAAACATGGTCATCTACATGTACTTCTGAATCTGATGGATTGTCCTTCATTGATCCTAGTTAATAATGTACACTATAATCATGGCTTTAAAACATACCTAGCTATAATGAATTTTTACCAAGACTGCTATTAACACACTATATTACAAGAACCACAAATCAACTCTCTCCAAAGCACCACCAATTAAATAGCTTTCTATCCAATTTCTAACCCAATAAAACAATGATAAATGAATTGTCAAGACATCAGACACACATTACATTAGACATAAGTAATGTTAAAATAGTTCAATAATTAAGCTAGACATTTTGCATAACAGACTGATAGAGGTTATTTATTTACCAGTTATTTATATAGCGCACACATATTCTGCAGGGCTTTAAAGAGAATATTTGGCCATTCACATCAGTCCCTGTCCCAGTGGAGCTTACACACTAGGGTTAATTTTGTTGGGAGCCAATTAACCTAACAATATATTTTTGGAGTGTGGATGGAAACCGGAGCACCCGGAGGAAACCCACGCAAGCACAGGGAGAATATACAAACTCCACACAGTTAGGGCCATAGTGGGATTCGAACTCACGACCTCAGTGCTTTGAGATATATATTCCCTCCAAAATTATTTAGTATTACTTAGTGTGGCTGATATGGTGGATATGAAACTACATTAAATATTTTCAGTGAAATCTCTTTTAATTCCCAGAAATCATTGTTAAAAAAAGTTCATAAAAGTTACATCTTACTGCAGTTCAATGTTTAGAGAACTCCAATCTTAAATCTAGTACTAGTAACCAGGATCACTAAAATGCTGTATCCATAGTGATCAGGAAGATACAGTATGTACCATAATTGCATAGCCTGAATAGATCAGACCATGGAAGGAAAAATGGATCATAATAATTGCTGGCTAAAGGAGGAACATTTTTTTCTGTAATACCAGCAATTCAACTAGTGATAAACAACTTTTATAGGCTCAAATTATTTACATTTTTCAAAATAACCCAACAAAGCGGAAAAAAACCCCAACTGGTATTATTTATAGTAATAACTTACCACTAGAGGGTGGTTGTGTGCAGCAAAAAAACACAGTGTTCAGCTGAAGTTTGTGTCTTAAATTTCTAACCTAAAGAAACAGACAAAAAATACTGAAAAATGACAGTGCCTAATATGTACTATTGTGAGTTATACTATGCTATAAATAATCACATTGGAAAGAAAATCTGTAATACGTAGCTTAGTGCGCATCAGTGGTTCCTAACCAGAAGGTCAGGACACGTTTCTGTTTAACAACATTAGGAGTGATAGATTAAAGCTTTGAAATCAATATTGTAATACAGCATGATTTCAAAACATTAATTTAAATCAGGAACTTTGGTTTTCTAACAATATTTTTAACACAGTTGTGTACTAAAAATAATAGAACTAATTTATCATAATATTAAACTACCTTCAAGACGGTCAAGTCATCGTAGCAGTTTGTGCCTTCAGAGTAGTTGTTAAACGTATTGTGAGCTTATTACAAAGCCGAGACTTAGCAATGTACATTTCCGAATGAACAACAATAATAATATACAACAAATGCTCATTGACATTTCAAGTTCATAGGTCAAATAATTCAATTGCTAGCCAAATATGACAATATTTCTAACATGAAAAGCTTTAACACAAATACTTATTTACTGTAGGGTTCAAAGAATTTCACAGGGAAAAGATATTTCATGCATAAGCAAGAACTTTCTTTCTACCACATTAGTATTGCACTCACTCCAATCTAAAGAATAAGCATACAAGCATTTTGCATTTGCTTTGCACATTTATACAGAGGTATAACAAGGCAAATGACAGAGCCTACAGAACTCCTAGCGGCCATTAGTATAACTCTCCTCCCCCCCCCTTCCTTATTTGGATGATTTGGATATACTGTACATAACTAAGCCAACAAACAGTTTGTAATCATCTTTATACATTTTATAAATATAATATGCACTATACTTCGTTTTAACTTTCCCATCCCAATGTTCCAATATCCCTAGTAATATGGATTAGCATATGGGGTAGGTGTCGAGACAAACTGGCTATTAGCTTTGTGTTCTGTCAACCAAACAGACGCATGATGATTATCCCACCAGGCAGGCGACTAAGCAACCCTTTCCGGCGATGTCCCATTGCCCGCGCCCAGCATCCATCAAGCTCAGCTGGCCCAGATTGGTCTGACTTTATATAAGACAACTCATGGATACATCTAATTGGGCATTTGAGAACACGCTATCGTGTGAAATATGCTTTTTTTTTTTTTTTCTGAGTTTTATTGTTATCGATTATTTAAAAAAACTAAAAAAAAAAATAGAATTCTTGAGATAATTAGAACACACTGTTTCTGAATGGATATTTGAAAAATACTAAAATCAGCTAATCTCCAATATTTTATTACATATATCTTTCATAGTACAATGTTATGTGATACAGATTCTGTGATCCAGACGATATTTCTTATGTATTTATTTTTCTATGTATTCTGTTTTTTTCCATCAGATATTTTATACTATTTGTTATTCATTTCTGATAACAGAAGATAGAAAATATTTTTTTGTCTTTAGTACTTTTGAATTCAATAAAACTTTTTTTTTTTTTTTTTAAACTAGTGGATTTTACTAACTGCTATGGGGCTTGTTTACATTTGGAGGAAAGTCAATTTTATGACACGCCTCTCAGATGTAGCAGTACACGTCCACTATACCGCCACGCTCATAGGTGTTGCTTTCACAATCTCCCTGACATGCTTTTTCAAAAGTAAGAAAGTATGATCTGTGGGCCATGCAGGGTTGGATTAGAGTATTAATACGGCTCATTCCAGGTGTATCCAGTATTGGTTGTTTCAAGACCGCACTGTTGACGAGTAGCAAACCAAGCCTACAGATAGATACATAAAACTCTGCATATACTGTATTCAAATATACACACTTCTTTGCAAGCATGCAAAGCAGAAGCATCTAGGACCAATTTGCATTCAACTCAGCAACAGGCCCTTATAGTTTCTACAATATGTTTTTTTTATATCTTCTACATTAAAAAAGGTATATACTTTCACAATTTCAGCTGCAGATCATTCGCCTACATGTTATAAGAGTGCTGTATTTTGTTTCTGTATAGTGTTGATAAAAGTAAGACATTTGGAGTCTCCGATTACAGCAGCTGATTAATTAGTTGAATGCTAGATACTATCTTTGCATTTTTGGCATTAAGCAGAAGTGTTTGTCAGATTAGAAGCTCCTTATGTTCCTGTAATGAAGAGCAAAGTAGAGTCAATATAGTTCAAGTCTCTCTCTGTCCCAACAAACTTTAAGCAGAAAAACACATCCATAAGTGCTGAGATTGCCCAAAACAGAAAAACAAATTAAGATTAAGCATAACTATTACAGCCAGAGCTGATTGACAGAAGTTTTGAAAAGCCAGAGAAAGGTGGCAGAATTAAAGGACTGCAGTACAATGTTCCAAAAATGGGGGCCGTAATATCAGATGCCAGAATGCCAGATCCCGTATTGAGTTTACGAACCATTAGCAGGCGCCTGGAGTCACATTTTAAATGTAAGTACTGCAGGAGTAGGCAATTTTATAAACTTTTGTCCAATTAGTATTGAAAATAATTAACGTGAAACTTATAATAAAATTCTATACAGGGCGAAACTGCTGCCGGTTTGTCGCACTGTTACCCTTGGGGATAGGAAGGGCCTTCTGGGCCCCGTCACTGATCGGATCATCACTGATCACTTGTAGCATCAGTAGCCATCATTCTGACAGCTGTCAGTGGCTGCTATCAATCTGAGATTGTCTTGGACAATCTAGACTGTCAGCAATCTCGGACGGGCAGGGCTGCTGTGCATGCACTAGCTGCGGGGGATTATGTAAGGTGATCTTGCTAGTGCCACAATCGGGAGAAGAGCGCCCCTGCAAGTCCTCCGATTACTGATCCGCTGCCGCCTAGACTGCAGGTCACCCTAGGACCCTCCCTGTCTCCCTCCCTAAATCACCATCTGCCCATTACCCTCTGCTTTTACCCATCAGTCTGCCTCTGCCAGAAGACCTATCTGCGGAGCCTCCAAGCAGCACTGCTGACATCAGATACTAGTGAGTTTAAAGGGGGCACAAATTATTTGATTAAAGCAGGCACATATTATAATTTGATTAACAAGGGCACAGATTATATTAGAAACTGGGATGCTATCTATATTGTTTGGCATTCATGTGGCACACTACCATTGTCATATTATGAACTCTTTGTGGGGCCTAGAAAAAAGGGGGCCCAAAGAATGGTGGAACCAAGTGCAAAAAGATTGTTTTTATATCTAAACTCCAGGCACAGTCAGTCTGGGGATCCATGTACCATTTTATGCATAAAGAATGCGATGATCCACACACCATGATGCCTAGTTTCACAATGCGTTAAACATTTGTTTTGCAGGAATGTAAAGATGCAAAAGTAGCTTTGTGAAAACTGTTACACAATCATTTTTGAGATGCGAGCTCTATTTATTCTTGATATCGCATTTTCACCCTGGAATTTCTTAGTGCTCAGACCACGCAAAAAAATAGAGCTTGCACAATCAAGCAAGAACAAACACATTGTCACAGTAAGTAGCAATATGAAATTATCTGGTGTAGACCCAATAATTGATAAATATGGCCCTAGTTGAACAAATTATAACATTCTCATACTTCCAACAAATGATTAAATATGTATATGGTTTGAAATAATAGACACATGACATACTGAATAACTTGCAAGTATTTTTACATTACCCATTACCAGTAAGATATATTTTAATTCAGTAATTGTAATCCTATGAAATAGTGAGGATCCATTTACTTACACATGCAGATTAATAGTGATACAATATTCAATTGACGTGGTCTGTGATGAAGGCTCCTGCTCACTAGTAACAAGTAGGCCAAGGAAAAGGAGGAGCTGCACTACATGGGAGGTCTTCTCATTCATGGGTGGGCTCTTAGATTTCCATCTCCTAAACCTTCTTCTTATCAAAAAGCTATTACTACGCCATCTGAGGCATGCGATAAACAGGAGCAACAAAATCTGAGAAAGATTTGCGATGTTTGAATGATACATACGAGAATATTGCATTTCTACTATATTTCAATTGTAAGACAGCGGTTTTGCAATCTTCACTAAATAGATATTACAATCATTACCATGAAAACAAATCTTAATTTCCTGCTTAATAATATGTCATACTATATTTTCACATTTATCATGTGATAGTTCATTGCAATTCTTTGGGGAAATCCATCTGGTTACATTGGCCCCTCAATTTGATAGAAAAGAACAATGAAAATGTCAGAGTGAGTTTTAAAGTCTATAAAGGTTGGTAAAGTGAATTTGAAGATCTTACACCATTAACTACATCTACATAATCTATAACTAGGATTAGTATCTGTAACAGCAAGACCAATTTGGAATACTTATTGCATGTCAAGTGACCTATATGCAAACCAGATGAAAAAAGGTTAACATCAAGCCACAAGATCCACACAGTACGTAAATATGAATAGACGCGCTCACCTGACAATGTACTTGACAGAACAGCATAGCAACCAAAATGAGGGTTAGTGACAATGTGTGTGAGGCAAACACCACACAACCAGTGTGGAAAACAAAGCTGTTAGACTTTGTTCTAAATAGTAAATCAGTTGTAATGTACTTTCACGTTTTGCCTTAGTACCAAATAGCATGGATACTGTTCAATATAGAAGCAGAGTTACAGATTGTTGGATGCTCATTTAAAGTTACAGAAATCTGTAATGGTCCAAGAACAGAGCCTTGACCTGGCCAGCAAGTAACATAAAAGCAGCCACAGCGATTGTCAAATACAGATGTATCCTCATACACCTAGCCTCAATATGTCACGTGGCACGAGACACCTGGCGTAAATGAGCTGCGCTGAGCGGTGCAGCTTTTTTTTCATGTATTTTTTACTCTAATGTATGTCTTAGTCACAATGCGGCAACAAACCTGCTTCACGGTAATAATTAATTTGATTTGCAACATTTGCATATCTGTGTGACCGAGTCTGAATCTATAGAACAGACCTGGGTGTGAAAAAAGCCAAAGCCTCTGAATCGTAGCAGATTCAGACTCAGTGTCACAAAGATGTCGCATATCAAATTAATCAGTGCGGTATCGGGAAATGGTTTTGTTGTATCGTGTTGCCACTAGGACGCACATTTGAGCGGAAAAGACGTCAACTTGAGTGGCACAGAACTTGGTGCGCCAAGAAGGGCTGTTGGGTCATGACTGTGGCAATAGTGTATGAGGACACATCTGTACCTACACAAACTGTATTTTTCCTGACAGAATAGGTGTAAACCATGTTTTGTTATCCATATAGCGCGATCAGGTGCCAAAAAAAAATCAAAAGTACTGAAATCATGTCCACATTACTCTTAATTATTTTTGCATTAGACCCTAAAATCTGCATGCTGTGTATATCCATGATAAAAAAAACTCCTAGAAGACATAGGAAGTTTCCAGAAGAGTTTAACAGACGTATTGGGCTTATAGCTGTGAATCACCCATAACGGCTACTTAATTTGACATGATGTATTCTGGATACAGCTATGTGCTCCTATTTATTTATTTCAAGAAGCCACATTGCTCCCAATCGTGGTAAGTGAAAATACATAGGTCCGCGACTTATCGCAGATCCTATGTGTTTTCGTGAGAAAAATAGAACACTTTCGGACGCAGAAAACGTAATTTAATTGGATACCACGAAAAAAAGCTGCTAAAATGATTGGAAAATCTGCAAAAAAACCCAAAACAAAACAAAAAAAACAACAACCCTATTTTTCTTCGCTGCTAATTGGATACCGGCCATAGTGAGCCTCTTACAAAAGGCAAATGTATAACATATTCAGGGCCAGCGACCACAGTAAATAGTTACATGCGGCACTCAGCCCAGTTAGTCTGAGCCAAATGTTTTATTCCCCCAAGATGTGGTCACCGTTCCACAATAAGTCTCCTGCTCTGTGATGCATTGGAGCAAGTCCAGGAGTCTGGGGGAGTGGCAGAAAAACCTAGCACCCGCCCTGAACATAAACGTACACAATGGTTTCCTTATACACTGGATAATGTACGTAATACAGTATTAATAATTAAAACTATAGATGGTCCATAGTATAGACTGTAGGGGAAAGAGTCTAAAAAAAACCTGTCTCAAACATTTCTCTCTTATAAATACCATAATTGGTCAGGAAAAGGTTAAATATCCCATAATAAATATACATATATAATCAGTATGAGACAGAAATCAGCACTGTAAGCACACATTTCCTTTCTTTTCAATCTGCTCTAAAGATCCAGAAACAGTTGCTTTTCAATAAATCCCACTAGCATCATCATAAATCAGAATGGTATTATTTCACATGCATTATATATTATTGTAGTGTTTAAGTCCCTTTCTGGTATGTACAGCTCTGTACAGCATGCAGTATTCTATAAGAAACTGTGGGAAAAGCCTGCAGAGTCGAGTGCTTGCCCAGAAACACAAATAAAAGGTCTATTTATGTGAGCATATATCACCAACATTTTAAGAGGCACCTAAACTTGGAGGGGTAGATGTACTAAGCGTTGGAGAAAGTAAAGTACCAACAAATCTGCTTCTACAGATGTGTCATACACATCTTTGCTGTAGTTGCGCCAAAATGCCCCTCTCGGCACGCCAGGTAGCGTGAGACTCTGCTTGCTCCGGGCATCTTTTATTTTGCCAAAAATGAATCTAAGTCGCAAAGCGATGTGACTATCAGACTGTGCTGATAAATTTGACATGCAACACTTGTATATCTGTGTGCGACAGAGTCTCTGAATCTGTATATGAAGTGCTACAATGCATTGGACGCAGCTTTTTTCATTCCAAGTTCCGTTGTGTATACAGACTCAGGTGCACACAGATATACAAGTACCGCATATCAAATTAAACAGCTCAGTCTGCTGGCGCGTTCTAGTTGCATGGTGGCTCACTTACGCCAGGCAAGTCGCGCTGTGTGGCGTATTAGTCTAGATGTATGAGGACACCTCTGTAACTGCCATTTTTCAAACACAGCCTGTAAAGTGACAATTAGGAGCCGATTGGTTGGTACTTCATCTCCACCGACTTTCTCTCTCTCCAAGGCTTAGTACATCTCCCGCTGTATGAATGACATTTAAATTAAAAACACACTTCACTTGGTCAACAATAGGGATGAGGGTGTGTTTTTAATAATGTAAACTAAATGATGGCATTCTGCATGCTTCTTACCCATACGTGCTGACATTTTAGAGCCCCCCTCTGGGAGATCTGGGAGATTCTGGAATGGAGTTGCACATTTTGCATTATAATTGTACCTCTCCCAAGGCCCGATTCAGAGATGATGGATTTGCAGAGCCGCACGCAAGCGGCTGTGCAAATCCGTCCATCTCCAATGCAAATGCAGAAGAAGGTGTCAGACACTTCTTTAATGTATTCGCGATCCCAGCACTGCGTCCGACATCGCAGACTGGGATCACCATTGCAACCAATGGTCGTGATGGTTGCTCCTTCCATCAGGCTGTGGGAGCTGAACAGGTGCAGAACACACAAGAGGTCAGGAATCTGCGTCCGTCGACGCAGACCATGTCCTCGATCCTCCCGGAAAACAGGGGCAACGTTTCTGGGAATGGTGACTAGGCATGCCCCCCCCCCACTCTGCTGCCCAGACGCCACAGCATGTCAATCATGCTAAGGCTTAGAGGGTCTGCTAGTGAGATTGCAGGACCCATTCAACATATGCGCAAAACGGGTCCTGTGCAGGAGCAAATCCATAACAATCGGAGATGTTTTCCAGACCGCCAGGACCATCGACAACCATGGTTTCACAATTTGCTGGTGACTCAGTTTTAGGGAAAGCAGCATTTAGTTTGAAATAGATTTTCTCCTCCCACCTATCAATATGGGACAGAAGTACCTGGGTGATGGTTTCTGCCAGCCCGATGACAGACAAGGAGTGAATAGAAGCATCATCAGATCTGGCTTAGTTAAAGCACACCTTAAGTTCTAAAGACCAGGTGGAGTAAAGGAAGGGATTGAGAAGCCAATCTATTATTAAATGTAGTATAGGGGGATTTTGAAAGCAGAAAGATGGCAAAATAAGCATCGAATGCACAGTGACAGTCGGAAAAAAAGACAACGTAATGGATTAACCCCTATACGATGTCAAAATTACAGTGAGTACATCAGGAAATCGAAAACAGTAAGTATCCAGCCAAGTATCTAAGTAATACCAGCTAGAAGCATAAGGGGTGCTGCAGGGCACTTGCTGGGGTGCCACAGGTTGATGATCAAGGACCAAGTAAACTTATTTATGGTCAAAGTGATAGGCAAAACTAGTGCTGGTGGCTGCCAATAATAAAATATGTGGACAAACAGAAACTCAGGCCTGTCCACCACCACATAACGGGCCCCAAGGGTAACGAGTAAGCACAGTTTACTTAATTTAATAACTTACTAAGTGGAGTCATGAAAAAATTATGATATTCTAAGGCACCATAATTCAAGAAAGTTGGGAACCAGTGATCAACTGTTTGCTATTTTATATCCTGGGACTCTGCTTCTCTTGACTGAATAATGGTTGAGGTCCGATATGTGTGCACTTGTTGGCTCTCTTTTGTCTCTCTGCAGGGAACACGTCTCCTTTGCTGACCACTATGCAACCCGTGCAGTGCGCCGGCTCCCTATGCTCCTTGCGAAGCACAGTGGCGGTACAAGGGGTTGCGCGCAGCACCCAGATGTCACCCACCATGGGGTGACACCAAGGTGCCGACTCCCCCTCAGTGACAGAAGCCGGGTGCTTCACTGTAGCATTATAACTGTAGACTCGGCTCCTGTCACAGTGAGGGAGCCAGCACTGCACACAGATCAGTCCGCACTTGCAGCAACCCCCCTCCCTAGTGATAAACACGGGGGTTTAACCCGCAAGACCACGCCCCTTCCCACGTGGCCACACCCCTTTCCTGCATGGACTTCATCCCTCCCCGCAGGGAGCGCCACTGGCAAAGCGCAATCTTGTTAGTGATGTATTCAGAAAGATGGTGCCGCACAGGGGCTAGCAAAGACTCTGGCACTGTGCTGGAGTCTTTGCTCACTTCTACACATGCACATCTTTCCGAATTTATCACCGGAAGAACACATAACGAGCTGGCGCACTGTGCAAGAGGCACACTTCATCAGGTACTGGGGAGGGTTAGAGGAGCGGGGTCCCACTTCATAGGGGTGGAGGCCCACTTCATGGTGGCTGCACATGGGCCCCCCATTTTTTAATATGCCCCTGCCTTCATTAATAGAGACAATACTTAGGCCCATATTCAATTTGGAAGACTCTGCACCTAGGCGGAAAGTCAATGCAATGTAATAGGCAAAAAGATTCGCCTATGAATAGCAGGCGGAAAAAAGTGCAGAATTTGGGTTTTGGGGTGCAACTTTGCGGGAACCCCCGTGCAGCCTTCAGACAGTCCCCCAAAGGTAAACTGTCAAAAATATATAAAAAAAACACTTATGGACACCCAAAAAAATCACTGATTTTTTTTGGGAAAAAAATAAGTTGGGGGACAAAGAAAAACTAGCGAACTTGACTCTGGGGGGTCCCCAAATATGCCCCAGGTGTTTTTTTCATTGCAGGGGCTTGCGGCAGGTGGATTTTTCACGATTTTTTCAACTTAACTTTAGCAACTTTAAAATATGCTGGACCCCATTTTCAAGTACCTCAAATTCGCTGGGATAAGTTATTTTCTGAAAACAAAACTGCAGAATACTATTCTGCACCATTTATACAAAAATGCTATTTAGCAGCTATTGAGCCCGTTTAAAAACACCAAATACCTTCAGCAAGCCAAATCGGGGGGTACCATACCTAACCCCCATGTCAGAGCATCTTATGGGGGGTGTCAGGCTGATTTCCCCAAATCTGACATGACTTTCCGCCGGGTCCCGTTTTTGCCTTTCAAATTGAATACGGCGATACGCACGCGCGCGCGCGATACTTTTCCGCCTGCAAAACACTCGATGTAGGCGAAAAAGTATCGCGGCTCGGCTCAAATTGAATACGGGCCTTATTGTCATAAAAATAACGCAAACGCTTCTGCAATACTATCTGGTCAGGAGATCTTGCTGAATAGGCCCCACAATTACTTCGGATAATACTTCTTCCCCATTCTGGTGTTTGGTCTAAACAATAACTGAACCTCTTAATAATGTCTGCGAGCTTTTATCCATTGCACTGTTACCACTTGATTGACTGATTAGATATTTGCATTAATGACAGTATATGGATAAAAGCTAGTAGAATTTTTTAATATTTTAAATAAAAATGAAACAAACTGCAGTGTATTTTGTATATGTCATACTGATTATTCATTTGCAATCATTAATTATATGGTATAGGTAGCTATAAAACGACATTGAACAGCTGTCCTAACCTTGTGTGTTCATTACCCTCAGAATGGGGAATGCTAGTTAGATAAGCGGTATTGCACAAACCAACCTATTGCACCGGGTGTGAAAGAAATAAAATGAGGTTGCAAGTTCAATAATTAGGAAAGTACAGAACGCTGCAAAGCACAAAGGTTTTAGCTCACTCCTTTGACAGTACTTGAAAGAATCAGGCAATCGATACGGTTAATAAATTTTGTGCTTGCATGTATAAATCAGCCCAATGTCACAGCATTCCTAAATTACTACCAAGTAATTCAGAGCTTTCACATACCACTAGTACCAGAGGCATTTCATTTACAATGTGCTCAGTTTAAATCAATACAGTATGTGAAAGTAACTAATGATCATGTTTATGTTGCTGGAGAAACTATGTAATAAAAGCTGTGAAGTCAAGGGTACTTATACTTGTAATACAGACTGTTTTTTTATCATTTCTTATGAATATATCAGTTTTCATTAAAGCTTTATAGGATAAAATCTTCCTGCCTATTAGATGGAAATAGTGCATGAACATTTGTACTTGTTTTAGCCATAACTTCTTTGGAGGCAGTTCTTAAAAAAATGGTCAACTGTCACTCATTGCAACTGTCACTCATTGCAACGGTCACTCATTTCAACAGTTATAACTTTAAACATAATGCCGGACACAGTTAAAATGCGTTAAAATCACATTGATACCATGTCGGCATTGTGCAGTTAACATTACACAGTTGACAAGGCTGATTGTCAATTACTCTCATACATTACCAGATTTTAATTCCAGCCAGGACGATGGGGAGCAGAGAAGTAGCTGCGATACTTTCCACGGGGACAACTGCTTTTCGGAGCAGTTGTCCCCTCACCGGGGCAATGATGAATTGCTCCATTGTGATGCTTCCCTCGCTGCGAGTTGGATACTACAGTATCCCTCGCAGCGAGTTATAAAGTTAATCATCGGAGGCCATGCGGCCTTCGATGATGAATAGGCCCATATAAGAGGTATGAGTGAGATTTCATCTTTTATGTTATGCTTTATTATTACAAGTGGTTTTTTTTTAATTGTATGTTATTTTTAGGTTGTTTATTTTATTATATATGTTACTAGAAGGTTATTTATTCACAATTATTATTCCTACTATGAGAATAAAGAGATTAACATTCTCTACCTGCTGTCACCTGTTTGTATTTAAACATAGTGAATGATTGAACACCCCAAATAAAATATTATTTTACTACTGGAATATCTCTCTATTATTGATATCTCATGAAAAGGAGTAATTAGCAGATCTCCTATTTTTAAACACAGTTTACTAGAATTACTCTCAAATTAGAGCCCACAATTTCTTATGGTTTGCACATTTTTGGGGGTACTTCATATAACTAGACTATGATTTTTTGGTGGTCCCTAGTTCAGCATCGGAGATATACAAATCTATCTTATAAAACACGTAGTGACAATATGGTTATTGAGGTGACGACAGGAGAAACGGCGACTAAAACCTCTCACATTGCAGATATTTAATTATTCAAAGCCTGAGATTTCCATCAAACCTGTAAGTGCACTTTTAACAGGTATTTTGATATCACAATATCACAGAATTTAGACATTTCTTTCTAGAAGGAGCAATCTGAATTATCTGAGGGGAATCGGATAGCTTTTCTCTAAAATAGATCTGAAATTGTGGAGGAACTATGAGGTGATTTAAAAGACTTTATATAAGGTTTAAAACAAAACCTGATTAAGGTGACTACTGAAGTTAAGAAACTGAAGTCTAGAAAGTATACCCAATAGACTGATCACCAAGAACTGACAGTTTGTAAAATCATCTTAGCACTTTCTAAAAACCTTTGGGGAAGATGCATACTTGCCGACATTCAGCTCCCTCCTTCCGTGAAGGAGCCGAATGCCTGCATACAGTGGGGGGCGTGGCCGGGCACTGACTCCGCATGCAGGCGGGGCCAGGGGTGTGACGATCGCGTCAACATGGCCCTGACCCCTCTTCACAATGCCGAAAATAAAGGCATTGTGAAGCAGGGGGTGGAGCCACGATGACGCGATTCAACGCGCATTGCATCATCTACCCCCCCTGCTGCGGGGGTCTCTAGCGGTAGTCCGGGGGGGCAGACGGCAGGCTTTACTACCTTTCCGGGGGGTCAGGAGCGGCACCTGATATTCAGGAGGCTCCTGACCAAATCGGGAGGGTAGGTAAGCCTGGGAAGATGTATCAAGCAGTTTAAAGATTGGAGAAGTAGAGCAGTTGCCCAAAGTAACCAGTTAGCTGGCTTATGCAGGCACATATCTACACTGCTGTGTGCTTGGCCACCAGACTAACATTTGGCAGTCAGACCCTGCAATGAAAGAAAAAAAAACAAACAAACATGGATGGGGGCTGCTTCACTGACAAATTTAGCAAGCTGGTTTCACCAGGGCCGGCTCTAGGCATGTTCGACCAGTGCGTTCGAACAGGGACGCCATCCCATAGAGGGCGCACCCCTCCCAACATCCCGATTTTCACTGTCCCGCTGTTCCACCCGTGGGCCGAAGTGTCCTGTGGGAGGTCTGGTCAGGAGGTTGGGCACCCCCACCACCGCAGCAGTGCCGGACCCGGGAGTAGCTGAATGGATGCTGCACGCATGTGCGCGGAATCCATTTAGTGCCATGAGAGGGCTGGGGTAAGCCCAGCTAGTGACTAAGCGTTGGGCTCTCCCCCAGCCTGACGTTACATGGGAAGCGTGCTGTGCGAGCACGCCCTCAAATAACAACATTTAGGGGAAGTGACCTATGATAATTAGGCCATGCCCCCATTTTTGGTCATGCACGTCAAAGGCGACGACTACCCAGGCGGCACAGGGTGCGGCTACCCCTGATGCCGGCCCTAGGTGGGGTAGGGGAGAAGGAGGAAGTGATCGCATATGCAATCTATTTACTTCTTACTGATCGCCAGGTTGAGCTCCCTTTGGAGCTGGGATGTGCGGTCAGGGGAGGCAGGCCGGTCATACTCCCTCCCCTATCATATACCCTGTCATACTCCCTCCCCTATCATATACCCTGTCATACTCCCTCCCCTATCATATACCCTGTCATACTCCCTCCCCTATCATATACCCTGTCATGCTACAGAGTTTTGATAAAAAAAACTGTTCTATATATATATATATATATATATATATATATATATATGCCTCCACAACCATTTACCTCACCATACGTCACTGCTTTGGAGCCTCTGTCCCTACAGCTCAGTAATGATCTATTCCAGTGACCAATTATTCCATAGTGACGTAAATTGCAGTGATAAGGAATCTTTATTAATGGGGGAATACAGAACAACATAATAAATATGCCTCTATATGACGTGGGGTGCATTATACAGTTATTCTGGTACTTGTGGAGGGGTTCCATAAAAAAAAGGTTGACAATGATTTGGTCAAAACCAGAAGGTCGACATGAAAATGGAGTATATGGGAAAGATTTCTGTGCGTTGCCCTGAGACAAATTAACCAATACAATCCAGGGGGACCCACACCCCAAAAATTAACCAAAGTTGCACTACAGTATATAACTTGTAGGACTTACCTAGAATTGTGCCTAATACAGTGTGCATATACATTACCATACTCCATGCTTTGAAACCAATAAGGAAGGGTGCTAGTCCAGAATAGGACGTCTCCTTTCCCTCAGAAGTGCAATAAAGCACATTAAATGGAGTATATGGGAAAGGGCACCGCATTATAACACCTTTTCCTTTATAAACACATTTTAACCCTTCACTGTGCTTGTTTAATATATATGTACTTCACTTGTTTATTTTCATTCTTTATATGCAGCTGCTTCTAACCATCTCTTTACACTGCACTTTTCTTACTATGGTGGTGCCCTGGGGCGGCTTGGCTGGGCCAGTTTTGGGGGGTCCTGCGCTCTGTATTTGAACCCTAGTAGGTTAGGGACCTACCCGAAAGAGGTTACCTGGATATGGTGGGTAGGCCCATAACCTTGGCCATGATTATGCTAAAAACCTCTATTGATGGCAAAATTTTATTGCATTTATATATATTAATAATTTGGAGTTGTGCACCTGAGATTTGTCTGTTTCTGTGCAGACATGAAAATGGTCAATACAGAAATGGTTGACACTTTTTTTTTTTGTTAGGGTTAGGCACTTACCGGACGGTTAGGGACTAGGTAGGACGGTTAGGATGACAATTAGGGTTAGAAAAAAAAATAAAAAATGTGATGACCATTTCTGAGTCAACCATTTTCATGTCAACCTTTTGAACCTTTCAACCTGTCGACCTTCTGTACAGGCTAACTTTTGTCATGTAGACCTTTTCAATGTTAACCTTTTTGATGTCGACCTTTTGTATCACACCTCTTGTGGAGTACTATAGAGGCACTCTATTGTATTAAGGAGTCACTCTATGACAAGGTAAAGGCATTATAGAGGCACTCTGGAAGTGGCAGAGCCTTATTGGCACACTCTGGAACATGGGGCTCATTAGAGTCACTGTGGGAATATTATAGACTTACTGGTCGAGCTTTAGAGAGACAACCTGGTACTGGAATTGGGTTGTGGAGATACTCTGCCGCTAAGAACACATCATTGTTTTAGCTAATGCAGCTAGACGTGTGTATAGCAGCTTGGCAGCAAAGAACTGCAGGGAGCACCCCCGTCACCCACAGTTCGCACTGACTGGATTTTTAATTTTATTTCTTCAAGATATTTTTCCAATTTAAGTTTAACAGTCTAATGGGCAAACTGCCCTCAACTCATGGCAGCAGACTATTTAAGGAGCAATACTGTAATCTGGCAAAATACTCTTTACAGGCTTGTTGTTTGGGACTCTCTCTCTCTACCTTGACATTATCGTGCCTCTCGCTCAGAGTCCTGAATGCAGTGATAAGGCAATTACATTTTTCTAATCAATGTAATAAATCAGTTAAATGCTGAGCTTTAACAAAAAGGGATCACTGGTCAAATGAATAACACTCATCTGGCCCTGCAATACTGGCCCGGAGTAATAAAAGTTAACTTACAGCATCGCTTGGCCATATGTGCCCATGCGATGGCCAGCTTGCCATCTTACACATGCACAAGTAATACCTGAACTATACAGCACCAATCTAGTGCAGGTAACCTTTCCGCTTTGAAGATACTCATCTGGTTTAAAAATAGTTTAAAACAAAATTAAGAAGTTCATAATTTAGAATTAATCCGCTAAAATATTTTGCACTAACACTGGGAAGTCCACAGACAAAGTCACAATATTTGTTTTAAAAAATATTTACACGCACCCACCCTTTCCATGATAGAAATACATCTCTACTTACTAGCTACATAAGGATCAGTGACTTTAGTGGCCTTAGGGGAGCTCAGCTATCGCAGCAAACTAACAAAAACAAAATCTCTCCAAGGCCTGTGAGCGATACACAGTGCCCCAGCAAGGCTGGCCTGAAGTCACAGAAGTTGTTCACATGCATAGTGGAGCTGATAGCTTCAGTTCCACTGAAAATTACAATAAAAACAAAAACAAAACACAATATCCAAAAATAAAGCATTTAAAAGAAAAAAATATATATTCTATTACCACCACACTGAAATACTTTTAAAATCTTACTGACAGTTAAAATAATATTCTCCCCAGTGGTAACCCTCTTCACATGCTGGCTGTTCCAACTAGGAGTCCTAACACCAAGGGCTCTTCATCCATCGATATATACCTTATGCCCCTAAAGGCACACATCCACTACACAATTGAGTGATTGAACTATAACGATATCATTCAATAATCGTTCGATAATTGTTTGCAGATTGTTTAAGAAATGTCTAAAACGACCAGCGATGCGCACTCCCGCTGGTCGTTTAGACATTATCATCGTACAAATATTTTGTACAACCTGATGATATCGTCAGGTTCAACATGTCTGCAGATGATTGATGTGCCTACACTGAACGACTGCTCGCTCATTGTAGGCACATCACAGGCTGACAAACGACTGCACGATTACAATGTCATAATCGTGCAGTCTTTTGCCTGTCTAGTGGATGGGCACCTTTAGAGGTCCATTCAATTTGGTGCAAGTTGCAATTTTCTCAGCAAATTCACATTGAGAATTTTGCAATACAATTAGAAACTCGCCTTGAACAAAGTCAGGGTAAAATCCAATTTTTCCGATCTGGGGAGAGATGGTAGGGAAAATCTTTATTTTAAAAGGTTAAAATGTCAGGACATTGGGCCTGATTCAGAGCCGGACGCTCTGACAGAGCGCTCGCTCTGAATCAGGACCGGCCTTCTTGATTTTAAGACCGGCCTCCTGGCCGCTCGTATAGCTGTGGGTGACTACCCACAGCTATAGCGAGCGGCCAGGAAGATGGTCGCGATGGTCAAGACCATAGCGACCATCGGGCTTGCGATGAGACCCTTGTGGTAGGGTCTCGTTGCCGCAAGCCCTGGAGTGCTTTCGGCTCAAACAGAGCCGAAAGCACTCCCACTGACATCACTTGTGATGTCAGTGGGGCCGGCCCCAGATGGTAGGCATTCCCAACGTCTCCGTCTGGGCAGCCACGCCCCCGCACACCCACCAAAGGGGGCGTGCTGTCACTCAACATCGACAGCACGCCCCCTTTGGTACGAGACCAGGAGCAACGGCTTGCCCGTCGCTATCCAGGTATCGTGCATGCGTACTGGGCCACCATCGACCCGCTTGCGAGCAGGTCTGAATCAGGCCCCCTGTGCAGAACCCTTTGCACACCCCCCCCCCCTCCTAATGACTAATTGGGCAATTGGAAGTTTCCAATTAGCTTAATTAGTCCAATAATTTCAAGTATTTCTGGGTTTAAAAAAAAAAAATTGGTCTCAAGTTACCCCAAAATCAACTTTTTAGTTTGATTATGCACCACAAATTAATTTAAAGTATTTATTTTATTTTTAAAAATATATGTTTTTTATTTGGTTTACATCTTAAGTCACCTCAAAAGTACCCAAAAGCATCTTTATCTTTATTTTTTTGTGCATTTTTTTCCTTTTTTTGTATGAAAGTAAATGTAAAAGTTTGCTTTTTTTTTTTAAATAATTTCTTTAAAAAAATGTTTTTCTAAATAAATGCACAAAATCAGCCATTTAACATCATTTAAAAAGCTCCAGTACTTTCCTTATGCCCACTAACAACCATATGTATGATTCTGCAAATAAAATTGTCCTGGGGTCCAGGAAGGTCACCCCACTTTTTCATGCACTTCTCTCATATACCATTTGGCCAAAAATTTGCAAACCCCCCGCTGCGAGTACTGTGAATAGGCATTTTTAATTGGATTGAATAATTCTCGGGTGCGCACACTTGTGCGAAGTCTGCAAGTTTCATGAAACAAACTCGTAACTTCGACCTAATTGGATTGACCCCTTAGTTTGCTTTTAGAGGACACAGCTCAGTGTAAGTTATGAAGTCATGGAATTTACACATTGGCATTAGGAACTTTCAGAGAGCACATACAATTACTAGTAAAATGGACCCAGGTCACATCAGCCCTCAGAAAGGGAGCTCAGACAGTCTGGCCTTGTTTGGCACTGCTCTGCCGCCCCTCCCCCAGGAACATGACCAAGATAGGGGTCTGCCAATCCCAGGAATTAGCGAGTGCAGAGTTGAGTTGGCGTCGCCTAAAGGGTATAAGGGTGTACACGAAGAGTATTCAACATGCGCCCCCCCCAGCTGCTGTGAAACTACACATCCCAGCATGACCTGTCAGTTTTGCTATTATAGCATGCTAAAACTGTGGTAGGGTATGCTGGTATGTGTAGTTTCACAGCAACTGGAGGGCCGCATATTGTATACCCCTGGTGTACACCCTGCACACGCCTATGAAATGAATGTTGACAGGCTAGGTTAATACACTGACCGAGAGGGTTAGGGACTATGGGGAGCTCCATTAGATGTTGGTGTTGGAAGTGGCAGTGACATGACCGCCAATACCAGGAGACGCTGCAGACGTCTCAACAAGGTAAGTGACCACTTGACTGCCATGCTCTTTAGGTCGACATTCTATCATGTCAATGTTCATGGTCACTATTAACATGCTGCAATGCAACATGTCAACCATGTCGACATGGTAACTGTCGATCTAACACACCACACCCAGAATCTACATTAGTGTCACATGATTATGAATGTGAAAACATTCAGTAAACTACAAAACGACCCTAACCAAAAAAAAAAGCATACACACCCCCAAAAACTTCAAAGCAAATTAGTAGAAGAAACATTTGTTTATGCCAAACAACCATTATAGGAGTTGATCTGCTCAAATGAATGTGTTGTATTTTTATTTTATTACTCAATTAAAATATATTTTATGGACATTTCAGCAGTTTTATGGACAAACTGCCCCAAACTTATGGTAGCATACTACAGGGCTTGACAAATCCCAGGTGCCAGGTCACCATGGCTACCAGATTTTGCTGCCTGGCTACCAAATTTTGCAGTGAGGGAGGAAGCAGATCCTCATCAGCCCCCACGGAGATTCGTACCTATAGTATTGCGGCGTTCATTTCATGCACAGGAGTGCATGTGCTGAGTGTCACCTGCGGTGACTGCTGTGCCTGTGTCCGTCCTGGCCTGTGCTGATGACTCCTGTCCGTTCCATCCTGCGCTGATGACTCCTCTCCATCCTGTCCTGCTCTGACCCATGCTGTCTGTCTCAGTCTACGCTGATCCTCCTGTATGTCCCGGCTGTCTACCGTCTCCTATCTCAGGCTGCATAGAGTTCCCCAGTAATAGGGTCTATGCATGGCCAGGGATTGCGGAGCAGCTACAGAACGATAGTGATGTGACCACGAGGGGAGGGGGCTTTCTTGCACCATTGTTTTATATGAAATGTGGTCCGTTATTACTGGAGGGTGGAGCAGGGGAGCTGCGCAGAGCAGTGACGGGGCCTCCATGTTACTGTATACATTCAACTGTGACCATTTTGTGGACTAGTATAGTGTGTATAACAGTTGCATAACACACAGAGCTGTGCTCCTCACTCACTCCTGTAATTATTTGAACAAAGACCAATGAAATATATATATATATATATATATATATATACACACACACACACACACACATACTGTATATATATTTATATTAATGTTACAAGGTATAAAAATGCAGAACTGTCGGCTCTCACAGTGTCTTCTTTATCATTCTTTATCATGTATCTGTATTACATCTAGCAAATTTGGAGACACATCTTGTTCTAAAATACATGAACAAATGTAGTGATAACATTTTAGAGAACTAGATGTTCCATAGGCTCTGAGGCACATTGTCGGATTAATTAAGAACACAGTGTGACTGCTAATGAGTTCTTGGGTTTATTCAGAAGTTGCTATTGGCATATGAAATCCAAAATGTTACAATCTAATGACTGGAAGCTTGTAATAATCACTAGTCATCATATTTTCACATTTAAAACACACATTTTCCTATAGCAGTAGTTCCAACACATATCTAGAAATGAACTCCAAGATGGGCACATGCTAGGCATACTGTATCATTTTTTAAGGACACAATATATCAGAATTACTGCAAAACGTAGAAGATCTGTCATAAGAGATAGTTTCCCCATTGTGAATAATTTCTTTAGCAAATTCATCAACATTGCTCTCACATTAACAAATCCAAATATGCAACAAAATTAGGAGCAATAACTTTTATTCCGTTTTGCAGAATAATATTTAGCAAACAAAATAAATATTTAAACAAAGATATACACAAAACACAAGTATGATAAATATCAACAACACCACAGCACAGCTTATGGACCACCTCCTACAATAAATAGGAGCTTTTAAAAAAATAATTATTTAGACTTTTCTCTGGAGTGATTCAAGGCATATAAAAGAAATACACAAACATTCCAGTGGGTTAAAAAAAAAATTACAAGACCAGTGGTTCCCAAAACAGAGTGCCATGGGTTGTTGGTCTACAACCAAATAATATTATTTATGGTCCATGTGATTGGCAGCTACTGGTACTGGTTTTGCCTATCATAAAATATGTGGATAAACAGAAGCGCAACCCTGTCCTCCACATATCTGATCCTAAAGATGACAGGAAAATACAATTTACTTAATGTCATTTTTTTTGCTGAATTTCTCAATAAGAAACTTTTGGCCTGGGAGTGCAGTGCAAAAAATGCTGATACTCTAGGGTGACGCGATTCAAGAAAGTTTGGGAACCACTGGACTAGACTATGAAATAACCTAGGGGCATTCAAACTGGCATTAGAGGTGGGCTCATTCACAGTCATCCAACCATCAAAAAAGCTAGGACTCTGATCGAAGAATAGAAATCTCAGTAAGGCGCACCCCCATTTTTTTTTTTCATTTTCAGCTGTAATGGTCGCTGATATTTCAGCAATATGTTAATTAGGACATGTGTTTAAAAATACATAAATCATGGCTAAGGTGGTTTTACCAACTCTATTACCTAAATTCTTCTCAATTCGGCTGACTTCTGCAACCAGACAAATGCTTGAGATACTGCTTCCCTACTCATACAGATTAAACGTCACCTGTCCTTCTAAAAAGAGTTGGTGTGGCATAGTAAATTGTGTGCCCAGTAGTAATATATACTTCAAGAACTGCTGATGGCACATTTGTTTTCAAGGATCAAAGCCATAATCAATACTGTTGGAGCACAGTAGACAAATCTTTTTAACACTCTGCTTCCTGCTTCAGGAACACAAATTGTAAAATTTCTCGCTCTGGAGTATTTTTTAATCATGATCTTAATGCTTTTTGCTATCTGTGCATTAACCTGTCTGCTAGCTAAGGGAGCTATAACACACCAGGGGCAGAAAAGACAAGTAGGCTTAATCAGCAACCACCAGACAAGCTATTAGAATAAACAGGTGTAATGGAATATTAAAGAGATATATTATGATTATGCATTACGTGGAACTCTACCTGAGGATAAAGCATTTCAAGTAAAATGTTAAAGGAAAACGGAACTCATCTCTGGCATGACAAAGAGGAAACTATATTAAACCAGAGGAAAAAAAACTCTAAAGCTACAAAAAAACATAAAAAAATAAAAATAGACACTTCACTAGTTCCAGGCTTAATTGCCTGGCATTTATAATTAAAGTTTTTTAAAGCTATACCCTTACCCTGATCTTCTGACCTCTGGACCTGATCTCTGAGCAGTCTCCATGGTATTTTGAAAAACTATAAAATGCAACACACTTAATGATCACAACAGCAGTTGTTTCCTGTTATGGTCACAAGCAGTTTATGAACATACTCTCTGGTGTGTATTGATGTAACCAGCATGCACTTCCATTTATTCAGCAGGTAAAGCTGGGCACACACATGTCGATATATGTTGTTCGTTTGTGGAACGATATATATATCGCCAGTGAAACAGCAAGTGAACAACGTCGTTCACAGACATATCAGGTCAGCTCTGCAACACAGCCGAAGCAGATTTAGCGGTATGTCTGGCTGTGTGTACGGGCGACCCGCCAACCACCTGTACACTGGCTACAGAGACCATTGACACTGACATCACAACAGGTTGGGCAAATTTAAATGCCCAACCAATTGTGATATCAGGCCTGACATATCGAGCGGCAGATTGGCAAGTGTGTATCGCCTGCAAATCTGTTCACTCGGATTATTACCTCTAGAGGTAATATGAAGATGATGGGGGAAGGTGAGTGACTAATCGCAGGTAACTATTGCTTGTCAGAGATATGATTCAAAGAAAGCTATTAATGGGCCCTTTGGATTGTACCCTTCTAGAAATGGTAATCGTTTCCAGTGTTAAAGGTTAGACAGTAATGTTGATCAAGTCAAGTTCTCAGACACGGCACTGCACAACTATATATGGATGTGTAGTTTTAATTTTGTAAAAATGACACTAGCTGTATTTTGAGTAATATATGTATGAGGTCTATGCTACGTAATGTTACATTATATGTGCACTCAGAAATAAGAAGCAAATTAATTGCTAAGCTTGTTCTTAGAAGCAGAGCAGCTGGTGGACATAAATAGTTAAGGGTTACACATGAGCTTTCATCTAGAGACGGGAACTGATGGGTAAATTACCGTACCCTAATTATCTCAAAACAGACATCGGGTGGGAAAATATTGATTGCATGAGTTTCATACTTGGAGGCCTATTCATCAACACTAAAATAACAGTTTTAAAGGACATTTTCCTTAATTACAGATATTTTAGCATTCATTAACACACTTAATACAGGAGATATCACTGATATCTCTTGGTTAAGTCCGCCTGCGTTAATTTCCACACTCCCCATACATCAGTATGAGGATGGAGAGATTCGGCTATTCATCAAATTCCGAAAATTATGTATTTTCGGAATTTAATAGTGTTACTATATGCCACTCTCAGGTGGCATATAGCGGGTGATTCCTGCTTTCAGCTGGGCAGGTCCTCCTCGGCTCCGGCTGCCTCTCAGACTGTGTTCTCCCAGCAGAACACAGTAAAGTTTAAAAAAAAAGTTTTCTTTTGGAACGGTTTTCTCCTCTTCGGACGGGAGGTCGGTGTCTGCAGCGGCCAGGTAGGTGGGGAACAGGGAGGTGAGTGGAGGTGGTTGGGGAGGGGGGGGGGTCACAGCTGCGGTAATTCTGTGAATGCGCTGTGTGTACTGAGGACTAGTGTGGTGGAGGACACTGCATACTGATAGGTATTATGGGGGTTCTGTGTGTACTGCGGCACATTAGGGAGGCACATATTGAGGGGTAATAGAAATGTTTTGGGCGATCCTGGGTGGTTACAGAAGGGTGGCTAATCAGACGCATATGTAGCGCAGTATGGCGTGTTATTGGAGTGACACAGGGGTGTTGATGAAAGTGGCTGCGTACAGAGACGCTGCGTTGCTTACACTGGAGGCCATACTCAGACGGATGATCTGCACCTAGCAAAACTGGTGCAAGTTTTAATTGTGCAATTGATGATTGGCATGTACAGAAGCACAAAGCATGATTGCAGCATCTATAGACACTGACACTGGGCGTCTCAGTCCTTGCACATTCGGGCACATGGATGTACACCAGGGAACGGCATTGTAGCTGCATTAGCATAAAGTCGCAGATGCAGCAAAAGACGCAAGGAAAGCAGCAATTACATCCGACTCAGAATCAGACCCTATGAGGAGGAAGTATCCCGCCCCTCCACAGACCCCGCCCCTTCTGCAAACCTGCCCCCATTAGGGCTGCTTCTACAAATTTCCCAGGCTGGTTTCCCATCCCAATCCGCCCCTGCTGTGTGGTGTCCAGGACTGGAGGATCCGTCGTCTCGCCCCGTCTCAGCCTCCTCAAGAGACTCCTCTGCCAGCCACTGCCCCGGCGACACCCGGCCACAGGCGCACGCACCCACTGCAATGCAAAGGTAAGGGCTGAATCAAATCACTGCGCAATCCTATAATTATAATAACATGACAAAATCACAGTATGACAGAGCTTATTGCTGCAATAATACCATATCATACTATGATAAGGTATAATACCATATTATAGTATAATATGGTATTACTGCAGCAATAAGCCCCGGGGCAGTGTGAGAGACATGACTGCTCATACATGGCAGCCTATCTCCATTGCAGCGGGAAATTGATTTACATGTGGGGGAAAAAAAATTGCAGGTACATCACATGATTTGACTGCAAGTAATTTTGGGTAGCTGTAGCCTATCTATTACCCAGACAGAGTATATTTTATTCCCATGAATGGGTGGGTAGGGGCCCCGATGCATTGCTTTGCCCAGAGCCCACACTGCTGTTAAGACAGCCCTGCCCCACGGTCAGTGGCGGATTGGCCGTAGACCTCAGCGGGATTTTTCCCGGCCAGCACTATTCGGGAGCTAGCTGAAACAGAAATTGATTTGTTGATGGTGGCTGGCCCCTCCTTCCCCAGGGACCAGCCACCTATTGCTGTGCTTCAGGATCAATCCAGCCCCCCTCTTCCTGATACCGTGCACACCATTATTGCTGTGGATGCTGCGCTGAGTCTATCAGTCGGACCATCCCCCTGTACAGTAGGCCGGCCACCAGTCCCTACTGGAGCGCCTGTCCACCCCATGGCCATCGCAGCCTGCAGCAGCACCCAGCAGTATTCAGGATCCACTTGTCCGAAACTCCACTTGCCCTGCGGCCAGCGCAGCCTGGATCCGACGCTCCCCTTGCAGCTGCAGCCGCCACGTCTTCACCCCTTCCAGCTTTGCAGATTCAGCAGTACACAGGCCAGACAGAAGTCCTCACCAGGTCCTCAAGGTAATGTGCATGGCCAGCCAGGGCAGGAGATGGGGGTTAGAGTGGAGGTCATGGCTGCCGGAGCTCAGAGCATCACCCTGGCTCTACCAACATCGGCCAGGACACTCACACTGATCAGGGGCCACTATCACACTGACAAGACACTCACACTGACCAGGGGCCACTCAAATACTGTCACACTGACCAGGGGCCACTCACACCCTGTCACACTGATCAGGAGGAGGTGGCACTTGGGGGTACAGAGAAGAGATATCATTGGGTGCACATAGGGGGTTGACACTAGGGGCACAGATGAGATGGTGTTGGGGAAAAAAAGGAGATGCCCTGGGGGCAAAGAGGAGCTGGACAGTGGATTGTATTAGAGAGACCCAGGCGGATGGTATTGGAGAGTGACAGGGGGACGGTGCTGGCGAGAACCTCTGTTGCATGTTGATGACATTGTCTTTATTCCTACAATAACAGGCGTCTTCCGGACCATGTGATCTCCTCCATGAATAGTGAATACCGACTCAAGACACAGCCTGTCCTGGGAGGATCAATTTCTTCAGAGATTCCTTGTTGCAGAGAAATCATATAGAAAATAAAATACTTATTCACATGCTTGCTGTGTTTATTCACTGGAGAGAGGGACGGTGGTCATATCCATCAGCTCCCGGAGCGGTGGGCATGCCCCCAGCCTGATTAAAACAAGGGGAGTGGCTTGCGTGGTTAGCATTTAACATGCAGCCACACCCACTTTTTCGGGTACGCGCACATGGGGCCACTTTCACGTTTTTTTCCGGGACCACTGTAAATCCCCAATCCGCCCCTGGGTATTATATAGGGGAGAGGGGACCATAAAGTGATATATGATGAGAGATAACACAGCCCCCAGTACACACTGATATGTGGTATTATTATTATTGTATAGGGGAGAGGGAGCAGTACAGTGATATATGAGGGGGAATGACATCTCCCAGCACACTCTGATATATGGTATTATTAATTATTAAATAGCGGAGAGGGGACCGTACAGTGATATAGGAGGGGAATAACACAGCTCCCAGCATACACTGATATGTTCTGTTATTATATTAAGTGGTGGTATTATTATATAAGGAAAAGGGGACCAAACAATGATATATGAGAGGGAATAACACCCCTCCCAGCACACAGATATGTGGTATTGTTATTATTATATAGGGAAGAGGGGACTGTATAGTGATATATGAGGGGGAATAACACAGCTCCCAGCACACACTGATATATGGTATTATTAATTATTAAATAGCGGAAAGGGGACTGTACAGTGATATAGGAGGGGAATAACACAGCTCCCAGCATACACTGATATGTTCTGTTATTATATAGGGGAGAGGTGACTGTACAGTGATATAGGAGTGGGAATAATACAGCTCCTAGCAGATAATATTCATGGTATTATTATTATATAGGGGAGATGGGACAGTACAGTGATATAGAAGGGGAAATAACACAGCACCCACTGATATGTGGTATTGTTATTATATAGGGGAGAGGGGACAGTACAGTGTTATATGAGGTGGAATAGCACAGCTCCCAACACACTGATATTTGGTATTGTTATTATATAGAGAGAAGATCATACAGTGATATATGAGGAGGATTAACAAAGCTCCCAGCACACACTCATATGTGGTATTATTATTATAATATCGAGGTGAAGGCACTATACAGTGATATGAGGGGGAATAAAACAGTCCCCAGCACACACTGATATATTATTATATAGAGGAGGTGGGACTGTACGGGATCGGTATGAATGACCGCCGGACCTATGCCTAACCCTAACCTCCCCCCCTAGTGCCTAACCCTAACCCCTCAACCTAAACCTAACCCTCCCGTGGGGGTGCCTAACCCTAACCCCTCCTTCCCCATGCCTAATCCTAACCCTCCCGGGAAGGATGCCTAACCCTAAGACTCCCCCCTCCCCCCCCTGGGACCCCCTAACCTAACCCTCCCCCCAGCGACTGTCCGTGCCCACTGCCCGGCTTACCTTCATTCCGTATACCGGGCGTCGGGCTCCCGGCATCGGGATAACGATAGGCGTCAGGATTTCAAAAGCCTATCATTAGTCCCCTGTCGGAATTGCACAATCGGGAAGCCGGTAGTCGGAATTTCGACCGTCTGCTTCCTGACTTCATCCCGACTGTACATTGATAAATGATGAAGAAAAAAACAGCTCTCATCTATCTCTCTTGTTTGTTTCTCCCCCTCCTCCATCTCTCTGACATTTCTTGCTGTCTCTCATCCACTTCCCCTATATATCATCAGATCCTGCCCCCTTCACAGACTCCACCTCCTACCAATTAGGGCTGTTGCAGAAATTTCCCCGGGCTGGTTTTTCATCCCAATTCGCCCCTGCCCACGGTGGTGATGTAGCTATGTGTGGGGCCTCCCTGTTGTTAATCCGGCTCTGACAAGATACCGATTAAGGAAAAATGAAATTAAAGAAGGGTGCAAATACCATAGTGTTCTTGTAATCCAGGTATATGGAGTACATGAGCATACTGAAAACACTAGAAAACAGCGTGAAGCAACAGACGACAGTAAGCAAATGGGGGTCGCAGAAGAAGCAGCTATGAATGGAGGAGATGACACTACAAGGCTGAAAAGAAAAATAGATACAGTATATCAGAAACTGGAACAAGAAATGAGGAGACTGATGGAAAAACATTTAAGCATCAGTATGATAAAATGGATGAAGCAGGTGCAGAATTAAATTGATTCAAAGCAACAGAACAGGAAATAGTTTTCTAGGAGAGCTCAAATGGAAGCTAATCTAACAAGTCATGCTTAGAATGCAATTTTAGCAAGAAAAAGAATTGGAAGGTTTAAAGGAGGAAATGCATTTAAAAACATTGATTCACAAGTTAGCTCAGGAAATATATAGCATTAATGGTTACCTAAAAACACACACACACACACACACACACACACACACTTGTCTTCCTGTTTTGAGATATGCAAAAATTACAGCGACACGAGCCTCTCCCTCCCTGGACCTTTTCTAGTTGCATCAAGAACAGTTCCAAAGACGCCACCAAAATGTGAAGCATGATTTTGAAGTCCATCCATAAAACTCAGCAAAGAAATGTAATTACAGACCATAACCCTTTAACTGGCTCATTTTTTTAAATTATTTAATGACATTTAGAATGTGTTTTTTAAATGTATTTAAAAATGTGATAAAAAATATTCCTGAGGGTGTCCTCGCAACTCCCCCCCCCCCCCCCCCAATCTACATAGGCCCACATTTTAATTGTACCACCCACCATCAAGTGTTAACAGATTTCCCAGCGGTGATAGAACCATACTGGCATTTTCCCCACCCCCTAGTGGTTATAGATCCCCAGTGCTGAGGCTATAACCCTACAAGCATCCAAACCCTCACTGGATGGATGCTTGTAGGGTTGTATCCTCACAAAACACTTGGTATGTGTGATTTGTGGGGTATTGTGGGACCATTCTTCATTGATGGAACAGTAACAGCAGCACGTTAACACTGCAACATGGTGGACAGCACTTTGAACATATCCTATAAACTTTAATGTTAAAACTCAAGAATGAATGTTAATACGAGGAACACCATTTGTTTCTTATGAAATACTGCATCTGTTAGCTATGTCATGACTAACTTCCCATTTAAAAAATTAGAGTTGCATCCAAGATGGCCGCCATACTGGTGACATAACCTAAAAAGTTTGTCCCCACTCCTATAACATACATGTAGACATTGGATTACTATTTCCTTACTCATTTCCTTTTTTTTAAGGTTGTTTCCACACTTATGGACCACCCTGTATATACAGGCCAGGCAACAGGGGGGTACAAAGGGTACACCCATCCCGGGTCGAGAGTTACAGCAGCTACATGCACATTAACAAATAAGCAATGAAGTCACCAGCAATAGTTATGAATGACGCGCGATGTTGCACCTGTACTGGACCTTCTGTCCCTGCCTCCCTCCCTGCCACCACAGCCTCATAGGCAGA
Organism: Taudactylus pleione; assembly: GCA_031769625.1. Lineage (NCBI taxonomy): Eukaryota > Metazoa > Chordata > Amphibia > Anura > Myobatrachidae > Taudactylus > Taudactylus pleione. The sequence goes on along the minus strand of JAUIMM010000702.1, from coordinate 266,590 downwards.
GCAGGAGGAGGAGGCAGGACAAGATGCAAGCCGAAGCAGAAAGCTGCGGTAGAAGAACCACGGCACTGTCCGCTCCATTGACTGCAAACACCTTGCCTAGAGTCAGCCGCACCGAGTTCTACACAGTGACAGGGAGAGATTTTTGTGGTTTATACTTATATACATTCACACACACATCTGTATCTATCATATAATATATATATATATATATATATATATATATATATATATATACACACACACACACACATATATACATATACATTACATACACACACACACACACACACACACAATCATATACAGGTGTAGGTGGCAGATAACATATATCCTTCTGTACTGGGGCAGGTTTACTAAAAGTTGTTTTATGTTATTTATGTATTTATTTGTATTGTAAATTGTTTATATTTTTACCTCTGTTGATATATCAATAATAAAATATTCAGGTATAAGAATTATTGGCTGCCATAGGGCTTTTATTTTATGAACAATATCCAAAACATAAACTTATGGTGATTTGAAGACTAACTAGAAGGTTGTGTTTGACCAACAGCTAATATTGCAATAAATCCCCCTAAGTGGTGGAAATTTCTTCTATTCAATTAATACTCAAAGTTGTAGCACACCAAAGGTACCCCTTCTCAGATCCATGATATACCACACAGATCCGAATATGGAAATTATGGCACTCACCAGACTAAGTGGAGCATAAAACAGTGCATGTAATGTCCAAATAACAAGCCAGAAACAAAGCATATACAGTCAGGTGCAAAAATATTGGGACATTGAGAGAATTTTCATATTTTGGCCTCTATTCACCACCACAATGGCTTTGAAATGAAACAAACAAGATGTGCTTTAACTGCAGACTTTCAGATTTAATTTGAGGGTAAATACATCCAAATCTGGTGAACTGTGTAGGAATTACAACGGTTTCTATATGTGCCTCCCACTTTTTAAGGGGCCAAAAGTAATGGGACTATCAACTCAAAAGCTATTTCATGGACAGGTGTGGGCGATTCCCTCGTTATTTCATTATCAATTAAGCAGGTAAAAGGTCTGGAGTTGATTCTAGGTGTGACATTTGCATTTGGAATCAATTGCTGTCGACTCTCAGTATGAGATCCAAAGAGCTGTCACTATCAATGAAGCAAGCCATCATTAGGCTGAAAAATCAAAACAAACCCATCAGAGAGATAGCAAAAACATTAGGTGTGGCCAAATCAACTGTTTGGAACATTCTTAAAAAGAAAGAATGCACCGGAGAGCTCAGCAACACCAAAAAACCCGGACGACCACGGAAAACAACTGTGGTGTATGACAGAAGAATTATTTCCCTGGTGAAGAAAAACCCATTCACAACAGTTGGCCAAATCAAGAACACTCTCCAGGAGGTAGGTGTATATGTGTCAAAGTCAACAATCAAGAGAAGACTTCACAAGAGTGAATATAGAGGGTTCACCACAAGATGTAAACCATTGGTGAGCCACAAAAACAGGAAGACCAGATTAGAGTTTGCAAAACAACATCTAAAAAAGCCATTACAGTTCTGGAACAACATCCTATGGACAGATGAGACAAAGATCGACTTGTACCAGAGTGATGGGAAGAGAAGAGTATGGAGAAGGAAAGGAACTGCTCATGATCCAAAACATACCACCTCATCAGTGAAGCATGGTGGTGGTAGTGTCCTGGCGTAGGCATGTATGGCTGCCAATGGAACTAGTTCCCTTGTATTTATTGATGATGTGACTGCTGACAAATGCAGCAGAATGAATTCTGAAGTGTTTCGGGCAATATTATATGCTCATATTCAGTCAAATGCTTCAGAACTCATTGGACGGCGCTTCACAGTTGCAGATGGACAATGACCCGAAGCATACTGCAAAAGCAACCAAAGAGTTTTTTAAGGCTAAAAAGTGGAATGTTATGCAATGGCCAAGTCAATCCCCTGACCTGAACCCGATTGAGCATGCATTTCACTTGATGAAGACAAAACTGAAGGGAAAATGCCCCAAGAACAAACAGGAACTGAAGACATTTGCAGTAGAGGCCTGGCAGAGCATCACCAGGGATGAAACCCGGCATCTGATGATGTCTATGCGTTCCAGACTTCCGGCTGTAGTTGTCTGCAAAGGATTTGCAACAAAGTGTTAAAAAGTGAAAGTTAGATATAGGATTGTTTAGTTTGTCCCATTACTTTTGGCCCCTTAAAAAGTGGGAGGCACATATAGAAACCGTTGTAATTCCTACACCGTTCACCTGATTTGGATGTAATTACTCTCAAATTAAATCTGAAAGTCTGCAGTTAAAGCACATCTTGTTTGTTTCATTTCAAAGCCATTGTGGTGGTGAATAGAGGCCAAAATATGAAAATTCTGTCAATGTTCCAATATTTATGCACCTGACTGTACATACCATGCCAACGTAAGTATGGGGATCGGGGAGACATGTCTGTCTCAATAAGTGCTCTTTTTTGCTGTTTTTTTTTGTGGCTCAATTTAATCAATATTGCACTGATGATACTGCCTTGACAAAGGTCCTGGGTGGGATCGAAACATTGGCATGGTATGTATATATTTTGTTTCTGGATTGTGTTATATGGACATTAAATGCACTAGTCTGGTGAGTGCCATCATTTCCATATTCAGATCTATGTGGTATATCATGGGTCTGTTCCACCATGTGGAAAAAAAAGCCTTTTATCAGCACCCCACCACGTTTAGATGTGATGTGAGTGCAGGACCCACGTGTGTGTGTGTGTGTGTGTATATATGTGTGTGTGTGTATATATGTGTGTGTGTACATGTATATATATTTTTTATATACACCCCCCACTTCAATAAATAGGTGGGGCAATACCCACCCCCTCACAAATTACCATCTTGCAGAGCATAGCAAAGCATGGTTCATGGGGGACTGATCATTAGCATTTGCCAGAAGGGCCAGATGAGCAGTCCGGCCATGGCATACATACATGTGTGCTCTGAACTCCAAAGTTTATGACAGCCCATGTGCTATCTATGGGGCCTATTCATCATCGAAGGCAACATGGCCTCCGATGATGAAGTATTGAACTCGCTGCGAGGGATACTTAAGTATCCAACTCGCAGTGGGGTAAAAGTGACACCAGAGCAATTATTGCTCTGGTAAGGGGACAACTGCTCCGAAAAGCAGTTGTTCCCGTGGTTAGTTTCCTAGCTACTTCTGTAGCTGCTTAACTTCCTGCTCCCCGTTGTTCCGGCTACACATGCATGACCTCGGGTCATGCATGCGCAAAGACATCAGGGAGGTAGTGAGGAGACGGCGCAGGGATCTCCTCGGATCCCTCTTCACATCCCCGGAACTCCTTCCCATAGGAAGGAGTGGGGATCCAAGAACAAGCGCCGTCTGAAGATGGCACTTGTTCTCGGCAGCAAATTCCGCAAACTTAGTTTTCTGAGTTTGCTTAATACCAAGAGGGTCCTATCGGACCCTTCATAATGAATGGCCCAGTAACTTATATATGCGGAAACTAGCGTTACAGCATGGTTCCCGGGCCATTTATCATTTGATGAATAGGCCCCTAACTTGGTATCTTTGAGACTCTTAAACCTAAAAGTAATAGCCTGAGATTTGGAGACACCAGTATGAACCTGGTTTTGCCTTAAAACTGATTCCCACTTTAAATTTAGTGGCTATATCGCAGGGGTTGGGTACGGGATGCTGGCGATTGGGATCCCAGCGGTCAGAATCCCGATGCCGGCATCCAGACATGGTTAGGATACAGACCCCTGTCAGGTAAGTATCCTACCCCTAACCCTCCCTGCACCCTAAACTTAACCTCCTCCCCAGTACCGAACCCTAACCCTCCCCCCAGTGCCAAACCCTCCTCCTAGCTCCTAACCCTCCCCCTAACCCCACTACTTACCGCCGGAATGCCGACTGGTGTTGGGATTCCGGCGCAGCATTCTGAGCGCTGGCATCCCGCATGCAGGGCATTTCAACTGCATCTCATATTGCAGATATTGCATGACACAGTGGGGAAAATAGCAAGGTTTGTCCAGATAACAGACTTGAATCAGCCCTAAAATCTCCTACAATTAAGTCAAAAACATCTTGGCAAAAAGACAAGCCAAAAATCCCCAGGGAACTTTTTTCACAAGGTCTATTTGACATTGGTAGGTAACTACTGAACTTTCTATACCTCAATCCACACATGCTCAATGCAATTTGTTAAGTTAGAACCATTCCTGAACAATTCCTGTCTATGACCTGTTTTTCTATATGATGCACATATCTGTAAATGCTCACACTGCCACTCGTCTTGTTCATACCTGACACAATAGCTTCATTGACTTACTTTATTTATGCCATATAATGGCATCAAAGTATAGTAGTGCTTCTGTTCCTGGCCCCTCTTGTACTCTTGTCTTATCTTAGTTGTCGTAAGTGGATTGAGGTCATACATGCCTACCCTCCCGGTTTTCGCGGGAGGCTCACGATTTTTCGGGTAACCCCCCCGTGCCTCCGGAAGGGTAGGCATTTCTCCCGCATTCTGCCCACTTCCTAGTGAAGTGGGCAGAATGAGGAGAATACCCGCGGCGATCGCGGGTCTCCGTGAAGGGGGCGGGCCTTAAGATGTGATTCTGCATGAATCACAGCATTTGGCCCCGCCCCCTATGTAAATTTCACCTAATCGCGGCAGTTTTGCCGCGAGGTGGCGGGGCTTAATGACGCGATTTGTTAGGCCCCACCCCCATCGGCCCCCTGCTGCTTCTCTTACCCGGGCTTCTCCCGGGAAGAGATTCTGAAAGGTAGGCAAGTATGATTGAGGTGTTATCTGCTGCTAAGCGGAATATGCTTCAAACACTAATGCCCACACACATAGCGATGTGTTCCCGATCAGCCGATGTACACGATTTCCCCCTGAACTCTCCCCGGCAGTCCTGCACACGATTTGTTATGAAAAAGCTGCCAATGTGACACACGATCTATCTTGCCTCCTAACCACTCCAGTGCATCCTGACTTGAGATTATCAGATCTGAAGATGCGATGTGCGACCTGCGGGGACGCACATCGCATCGTGATCGTGAGTGGGGACTCACGATTTTGGCATATTTTACGCAATCTGTCGTTCCAATGCGTCGGAATCGGCCAGATTGGGTAAAATATCGCTGTGTGTGTGGGCAGCTATAAATTGGGCACTTGTGTGTTACAGTATGCATCTCTCTATACATCTGTAAAATCATGTTGACGAGTATCCTAGTTACCCTGCTGTCAGATGTACACAGAAATGAACAAACATACACTTATGGTTTTAATGCTGTATTTGAAAATATGAGATATGGTAAGAACTTACCCTTGTTATCTCTATTTCTACGAAGTCCATAGGGTTCCACAGGATACCTTGGGGTATAGGTGTGACGTCAGTCGCAGGGCACCAAAGAGTTAAGCTTTCAGCCTCCCAGGATGCACTAGGTCCCCCTCCTATACCCCGCCCCCGGGCCAAGGCACCTCAGTTAGTTACCAAGCCATAGGCCGGAGGAGGAGAAGGAAGAGAGAGAACAAAGATCTGGACACATACAAGAATCACATTCTCACCAGAGGGAGACGGAAAACCGGTGACCAGAGCAAAGCCCATCTGCAGCACAGGTGCGACAGGGCGGGAGTCCTGTGGAACCCTATGGACTTCGTAGAAATAGAGATAACAAGGGTAAGTTCTTACCATATCTCATATTTTCTACTTCAGGGTCCATAGGGTATCCACAGGATACCTTGGGGATGTCCCAAAGCAGTATCCTTTAAGGGTGGGGACGCTCCTGTGCAGAAAGGAGAATCCGCCGCCCGAAGGAAGCATCCTGAGAGGCGAAGGTGTCAAACCTGTAATACCTCACGAAGGTATGGACAGAAGACCACGTAGCAGCCTTGCAGATCTGAACTGCCGAGGCACCACGTCGAGCTGCCCACGAAGGACCCACAGACCTAGTGGAATGAGCCTTCAGAGAAGGAGGGACCGGTAGGCCTTCATGAAGATAAGCTTCAGAAATAGCCATACGGATCCAGGCTGCCAAAGTTTGCTTTGAAGCAGGCCAACCCTTTTTACGGAAGCCAAAGAGGACAAACAAAGCGTCCGACTTCCTAAACGAAGAAGTGCGGTCAACATAAGTCCTTAAGGCCCGCACAACATCCAATGAGGCCTCACCCACGGAAAGACCCGGTGAGTTAAAGGCCGGAACAACTATTTCCTCGTTAATATGAAACTGGGAAATAACTTTGGGAAGAAACTCGGGCCGAGTGCGGAGCACTGCCCTGTTCCCATAAAAAACCAAGAAAGGGGGTCTACAAGAAAGAGCCCCTAACTCAGAAACACGTCTGGCCGAAGCAATGGCCAGAAGGAAAACAGTCTTAGCTGTTAGCCATTTAAGATCCACTGAGCCCAGTGGTTCAAACGGCGGTCCTTGGAGAGCCCTCAGGACCACAGCCAAATCCCAAGGCGCCACAGGTGGAACAAAGGGCGGCTGAATGCGGAGAACACCCTGCATAAAGGTGCGCACATCCGGGATTGTAGCAATCCTACGGTGAAACCAGACAGATAGGGCCGAAACCTGTACCTTCAAAGAAGCAAGGCGAAGCCCATGATCTAGTCCCGCTTGCAGGAAGGCGAGAATCCGAGACAGACGAAACTCCCGCGGTGCATAACCTCTCGGTCGACACCACTGGAAGAACGTATGCCACACGCGATGGTATATCCTCGCGGAAGACGGTTTCCGAGCTCGTAACATGGTACGCACCACAGAGCTGGAAAACCCCCGGGACCTCAGCATGGCCGTCTCAACAGCCACGCCGTCAAAGACAGCCGAGTCAGGTCCGGGTGAAGGCAAGGACCCTGAGACAGAAGGTCCGGTCGTAGCGGCAACCGCAGAGGAATGTCCACGGACAGACCCTGAAGGTCTGAGAACCAGTGCCGTCTGGGCCACGCGGGAGCTATCAACAGGAGCGTCCCTCCTTCCTGTTTGAATTTCCGGATTACCCGTGGAAGAAGGGAGACCGGAGGGAACAGGTATGCGAACCGGAACGTCCACCGGACGGACAGAGCATCCACCAGAGACGCCCCTTTGTCTCTTGTGCGAGACCCGTACACCGGCAACTTGTTGTTGTGCCGGGACGCCATGAGGTCGATTTCTGGAAGACCCCACCTGTCCACCAGTAGTTGAAAAACGTCCGGGTGCAGGGACCATTCCCCCGGATGAACGTCCTGGCGACTTAGAAAGTCCGCCTCCCAATTGAGCACTCCCGGGATGAAGACCGCTGATATGGCCGGAAGATTGCGCTCCGCCCAAACCAGGATCCGAGAGACCTCTACGAGAGCCGCCCGACTGCGAGTTCCTCCTTGCCTGTTTATGTAGGCCACGGTGGTAGCGTTGTCCGACTGGACCTGCACCGGGCGACCCTGGAGAAACCGCTGTGCCTGCTGGAGAGCATTGAAGACCGCACGGAGTTCCAAGATATTTATTGGAAGCTCCGCTTCTGTCGGCGTCCACCTGCCCTGGAACAAGTGTGGACCCGAAACTGCTCCCCAGCCCCGAAGACTGGCGTCCGTTGTCAACAGGACCCAATTTGGAACCCAGAACGGACGTCCCTTGTTGAGGTGGGTCGTCTGTAACCACCACGTAAGGGACAGGCGAACCTCCTGGGTGAGCACAATCGTCTGGGACTTCAGAGACTGAGTCAGCCCGTTCCACTTGGACAGGATCAGGTGCTGCAGAGGTCTGGAGTGAAACTGGGCGTATTCCACCATGTTGAACACCGACACCATGGAGCCCAGTAACCTCATCGCCGAGTGTAAGGACACCCGGCGGCTGTGCAGACAACTGCGCACCCTTGACTGTAAAGCAGAGATCTTGTCCTCCGTCACGAAGATCCTTTGCTGTCCCGAGTCCAATAAGGCTCCAAGATGCAGAATCCTCCGAGACGGGATTAGAGTGGACTTCTGCCAGTTGATTAGCCAGCCGTGCCGTTGCAGCAGTGCAATGGTCAGGTCCAAGTGGCGTAACAGGAGCTCTGGAGATCCTGCCACCAATAACAGGTCGTCCAAATACGGCAACATGCGGACTCCCTGCAGCCGCAGAGAAGCCGCCATGACCGCCATCACCTTGGTGAAAACACGTGGTGCTGTTGCCAGGCCAAAAGGTAACGCCCGAAACTGGAAGTGGTCGCTGCTGATTGCAAACCTGAGGAACTGTTGATGGCGCCAAAGAATAGGGACATGCAGGTAAGCGTCCTGTATGTCCAATGACACCAAGTAGTCCCCAGGTTCCAGCGCCAGAATGATGGACCGTAGGGTCTCCATCCGAAACTTCGGGACCCGCAAAGACTTGTTGAGTGCTTTGAGGTTGAGTATCGGACGATATGACCCATTGGGTTTCTGTACCAAAAATAGATTTGAATAGAAACCCTGGCCCCTCTGGGAGAATGGAACCGCCACTATAACTCCAGCCTGGAGCATAGTGTGCAATACCTTCCGCAGCTCCGTAGCCTTGTTCCGGTCTGATGGGAGACCCGTGGTGAAGAAGCGAGCCGGGGGTCTGTGCCGGAAGGAGAGGGCGTATCCGTGGGAAACCACCTCCAGAACCCAAGTGTCTGTCGTAGTGGTCGACCAACACTGGGCGAACTGTAGCAGGCGGCCTCCCACCCTGGGATCCCCCAAAGGGAGGCCCGGACCGTCAGGCCGCAGGCTTGTCATCTGGCTTGGGGGCCGGACGTCTGGTACTCCATGCCTGCTTCCGGGGCTTGACCGATTTCTTAGGGCCAGCCTGTCGAGGAAACGACTGTGGTTTGGGCCTGCCCTGGGCCCTAGATGACCGAAAGGACGATGGTCCCGAACCAGAAGGAGCAGCGGCCGACGGGAGACAGGCAGATTTGGCTGCCGCCAGCGTGGCCACAATCTTATCCAGATCCGGACCGAAGAGAACTTCTCCGGTAAACGGCAACGCTTCCAGACCTTTCTTGGAATCTGCGTCCGCCTTCCAGGATCGCAGCCACAAGGTGCGACGAGCAGCTACCGCTGCTGAAGAAATTCTAGACACCAGAGTACTAATGTCTAGAGCCGCCTCGTTGATGTAGGTGGCCGAATCACGGAGATTGCCAATCAACTCCGCCTGATCGGCCGGACAGTCGGATTCAAAAGAAGCCTCTAATGAATCCGCCCAGCGCTCCATCGCTCTGGCAACCCAGCAAATGGCCATAGCCGGCCGTGCTGCCCCCCCTGCAAGGGAATAAGCGGACTTCAGGCAGATTTCTACCTTGCGGTCCGTAGCATCCTTAAGGGAGGACATGGATGGCATCGGCAATGTGGCACTACGGACAAGACGGGTCACGTGAGAATCCACCTGTGGAGGGGATTCCCACTTAGCAAAATAATTATCCGCGAACGGATAAGCCACCGCCAGGCGTCTCTGCGGCTGGTATCTTTTGCCAGGTTGTTTCCACGCCTCCTCTAAATGGTCCACCAACTGACCCGAAAGAGGAAAGACTGTGGCATCGCCCTTCACATCTTTGAAAAAGGCATACTTAGATTTAGCCGCTGGGGGAACTTCGTCCTCAATCACCAAGGCTGTGCGGACCGCCCGAATAAGTCCAGGAATATATACTTTGGACTTAGCATCAGCGTCCTTAGTATGGAGAGGTTCCTGATCGTAAGGATCTAGAATCTCCCCATCATCAGACGTCCCTTCGTCATCCTCATAAGGAGCGGACAGAGACGCCACCGGCCTTTTATGAGACCGCATCACAGACTCCCCTTGCAACACATCCGACAAGTGCTGTACAGAACTTGTCAGGGAGTTAACCCACGCTGGCTCCTGAGAACCCGGGAGCGGGGAAATAGGGAGACTGTGGGGTACCACCAATTGTCGTGGGAACCCCTGCATGGGTGACGACACCACAGACTGCTGGGACAAACCCATCGGAGTAAACGCGGGCTGCGGAGCTAACTGGCCCACTAAAGCTGTTAACGCCTGAGCGAAACAAGCCCAGGGCGGCTCCTGTACCGGTGCTGTAACCGTAATAGGCCGCGCCATGGACAAACACTGCCGGCAAAGGCCCTCCGCGCTACCCTCCCCCTCCGCTAACGGTACTTTGCACGTGGTACACTGTAGCCGGAGGGGAAAATCACTTTCAGACATGATGGCACCACGTATGTGACCTCTCTCACCAATTAAGTATTAAATAGGCGAGAGACCACCCTGCAGCACCGCACCGCAAGGGCTTTAGCAGAAAGAACAGGGACAGTAATAAAGCTGACAGTTTAGAGAAGAAAAGATTACAGGCAGCAGCGCTAGCACAGTCACATACAATGCAGAAAAATAACAATTCCTGCACTAACAGCGCTGATCACTCAACTACACAGACACAGGGCCTGGTAGGACACAGCGCTGCATACACAGACCTGACCACAGCGGAGGAGAGGTATGCGGGGGGACCCAGACCACGATGCTTCCGTCCAGCGCTTCCAGCAGCGTTCACCATGCGTTCTGGAGAAGATGGCCGCCGAGGAGCAGAGAGGAGGCTGGCCTGGGGGAGGAGCGCTGCCACAGGACCAGTCGGCAGCATGCAGAGAGGGCTGTGTGCAGCGGGGGAGGCGCCGGCTGTGAGACAGGGAAGGCGCGCTCCCCTGGCATGCATTTAACCCCTGGGACGCCGCAGCGCTACCGCTCTGCTGCGGTCCGCTGTCCCAGGGGGTAGTGGAAGCGCAGGTTGGTCGCCTGGCTCCACGCTGCAGCCAGTCCCCAGGGAGCCCCCTGCCTGGGGACTTAGGACCATGTGATCAGCGGGGACCCACCGCGGGACCCCGCTGCTTACCTCTGTCCCCCTTGAATCCGGCCATGGTCCGGAGCATCTGGGGTCACCGCTAGCTGTGACCCCAGACGCCCACCAGCATCCCCGGATCAGTACCGGCGTTCTGGTACCGGCGGGGTGTAGGGAAGACAGCATGGACGTCAGGACTGACTGTCCATGCTGTTCATCCAGATGTGCAGCCACAGCTGCATGAAGAATAAGCTTCAGGGGCTCTTCTAGCCCCCACTCCAACAGGTGCACCCGACTCCGGCCGGGCACCAAACTAAACTGAGGTGCCTTGGCCCGGGGGCGGGGTATAGGAGGGGGACCTAGTGCATCCTGGGAGGCTGAAAGCTTAACTCTTTGGTGCCCTGCGACTGACGTCACACCTATACCCCAAGGTATCCTGTGGATACCCTATGGACCCTGAAGTAGAAATACATTTTTCATCTATATCTTAGAAATAAATGTGCAATCTGAAACGTTTAAACTTAAAGTAAGATCATGCAACAAAACCTTAGGAATACTGAGAGGCAATGGGCCATTATGCAGAGTGTGAGAGTCATCCATAAAATGCATTTTAAGGGAAAATTATATTTATAAATGGGTCAAATTGCATTTTTCTTTTACAACTGTAAAGGTCCACCACAAAACCTTATTCCAGTTCCCAGTGGAGTTTCTTGACATACTGGGATATGAATCGATCACTTTGACCTTTGCATGTCAATTATTTAAAGAACAGGAACATGTGGTGCCTTTAGTAGGTCCAGTTTGTGGATGTTTCCTGGTTTATATACCTGGTGTTCATGGTCATGCAAAAGACCAGTTGGAAAAGGAGTACATGCTCCGATTAGCCATAATATTGAAACCACTTACAGGTGAAGTGAATAACACTGATTATCTTATTACAATGGCACCTATCAAAGGGTGGGATATATTAGGCAGTAAGTGAACAGTTAAGCTGCGTACGCACGTTCAGATTAAGTGAACGATTTAAACGATAACAAGAAGGATATCATTATTGTTCACTTTAATGCCCCTGCAAATGACCAAACGATGGTCGATGCGCGGGCACAAATGGACGTTATCGACCGTCGCCAGGGAAAACCAGCATACATGGTCAATTTCGACCATGTTAGCCTGTTTACTATAGGGACCCGCGATCGTTAATTACGGGTTGTTATAGGTTAATGCATGTGTTGGATGTTCGATAATCATCCAACACATGCAGAATGATCAGATAACGATAGTTATCGTTATCTGATCGTCGTGCTGTCTTCCCATGTGTACGCACCTTTAATTCTTGAAGTCGATGAGTTGGAAGCAGGAATCATAGCTAAGCATAAGGATTGGAGCAACTTTGACAATGCCCAAATTGTGATGGCTAGACAACTGGCTCAGAGCATCTCCAAGATGGCAGGTCTTGTGGGATGTTCCCGGTATGCAGCGGCTAGTACCTATTAAAGGTGGTCTATGGAAGGACAAGCGGTGAACCGACAGTCATGTGCACCCAAGGCTCATTGATGGGAGCGAAGACTAGCTGGTCTGGTCCTATCCCACAGAAGAACTACTGTAGCACAAATTGCTGAAAATGTTAATGCTGGCTATGACAGAAAGGTGTCAGAACACACAGTGATTGCAGATTGCTGCACATGGGGCTGTGTAGCCGCAGACTGGTCAGAGAAACCATGCTGGCCCCTGTCCTCCAATGAAAGCATCTACAATGAGCACGTAAGTGACAGAACTGGAACATAGAGCAAATGAAGAAGGTGGCCTGGTCTGATGAATCACATTTTCTTTTACATCATGTGGACAGCCGGGTGCGTGGACATAGTTTACCTGGGATGGAGATGGTACCAGAATGCACTGTGGGATGAAGGCAAGCCGGCGGAGCCAGTGTGATGCTCTAGGCAAAGTTCTGCTGGGAAATCTTGGGTCCTGGCATTCACATGGATGTAACTTTGACACATACCACCTACCTAAACATTGTTGCAGACCAAGTACACCCTTTCATGGCAACAGTATTCCCCGACAGCAGTGGCCTCTTTCAGCAGGATAATGTGCCCTGCCACACTGCTACATTTTTTCAGGAATTCGGGGTGTTGACTTGGCCTCCACATTCCCCAGATCTCAATCTGATCGAGCATGTGTGGGATGTGCTGGAAAAGCAATCCAGAGCCACGGAGACCCCACCTCGCAGCTTACGGGACTTAAAGCATCTGCTGTCTTCTTGCCAGATACCACAGGACACATCAGAGGTCTTGTGAAGTCCATGCCTCAATGGGTCAGAGCGGTTTTGGCAGCACGAGGGAGACCAACACAATATTAGGCAGGTGGTTTTAATGTTATGGCTGGCTAGAGTATATAAAATTTTAAGGCAAAGGGAGCTGAAAAACATGCAATCCTCATCACCTGTATTTACCAGCAGGGAGTGGGTCTAGATGGGACACATTCTCTACATCATTCCTACAGAAAGCTCAGCAACGCACCACACAAAGGACTTGATGAGCCTGCCAGGCACCTGCTGTGCCTGTATAATTTACATTGTGAAAGGATCTGTCAATGTTATACAGCGTGCTCCTAAAGAACACACTGTTCACAGGAAAGAAATTCTCCAGCAGCAAAAAGCCTCGACAGTCAAAATCAGAAACCATGTTAACTAAGTAGGGAATGGATTGTTGTTCAAAATGTTTAAAGACTTCAGGTTTTTGGATATTTTTTATTCCTTTACTTAGAAGACCATGCCCAAAATATCATTCAGTTATTTTAAAAATGTCCCTTCTTTTCCTATAATTGGCCACTCATTCCACTCCCCAGCCTGCATAGCAGTGCTCTTCACAGTGACTAGGAGGTGGCAATTTATTATCAAGGCTGGGTGTTTGATAAACACTGAGCAGCTGCAGTATGAAATTTGACCTTTTTAATTATATTTCCCATTATCCACCTTGGTATCCAGTGTTAAACAAATCCTGTTAGCAGAGGAGATGGTTTCTGTCAGGTTCATCACTAAGCATGATTATGGAACATACCACAGCCAAGAAAGTGAAGCCAGGATTGTTCACGTTTTAAAAAGCAGTACAAGTTGTATGAGCAGATTCGTGGTACCCACCGTCCATCCATGTACAGATGATTGCCTTAAGCTTTATATTTTTTTTTCACAATTTCCTTTTACCTTACAAGAAAAAAAATTTATAATAATATTTTAGCATATTCCATAGCTAATTTACTCCTGGGTATTTAATCTCCCATCTGTGCTCCATACCACAGCAGGAGCAAGCAGAGAGCAAATGCAGGAAAAGGGCTTTTTATAATAACAAAAATGGAAGACTAATCATAGCAGATACAAACCCATCACAGTGTGAGTGACGGGAACGGCAGCGCTTGGGGGTGGTAACAGGGAAGTGGTTGGAGAAACGCAGGCGTCCCTGTCCATTTGAACACAGTTTCCTAGGCGTGCATAAATTAGCCACTGTGATGGCATACGCAGAGTAGTCACTGTGTACGACGAGAATGCAATTTCTGAGAAAGGTCAGACCTGCTGTAATTCTGCATGAGGGTCCAATGTTACCGATGTATACGTAGGATTGTGAGGTCTTACAGCTGTGCGAAAGCGGTAGTGGGAGCCTCTATGCCGGGTCAGCAGTTGCAGTCTATTACACACACACCTGAGTGGGAGGGAGGGGGGGGGCGGGGCGGGCTGAGTTCTTCTACATGACTTGGGGATTTCTTGTTTGGGGAGAAAAGTCACCAATGCCGCCATCTTCATTTTCTTTAAGATTGAGGGACAGCACATCTCCTAAGGCAGGCACCGAAGCCAGTATAAACATCCTATACGTTGAGTGCCAGACCCAGCGTCTGACTAATTGTATGTGTATGTATATATATATATATATATATATATATATATATACACACATACATACATATATATATATATATATATATATATATATACAAATATACACACATATACACACACAAACACATACAAAGCTCACAGAATTTCTAACCACGATCTAAGAACCAATAATTAAAAGCATTATTTCTTTAACTCTACCCCCGCAAAAAAAAAAAATAGCATCTGGATATTTTGTTTGGTTCTTGGACTTCCTCCAGTAACAATGTATGTTCCCTATCTAATTTTCTAAAATGTTAGCAATCTAGAAGGCAGCACTTGACAAGTTTATATTGGGAGTGTATTCACACAGGTATTATTTATTCTCATACGTGTTCTTCCTTTGAATGTGTCTCTGCACTGCTGGGTAACATTCTAGCAAACAATTGATTTTTGTCCTAATTGCTTGAACTAGCTCCGCTAACTCCCACTTGCATCTACTGTTTATATGTAACTGGTCTACAGGCAAATACCAGAAAACCTATTTTTCCAAGATGACAAGATTTTTTAATGAATTTTCAAGGGCTACATTCCAGTAAAGTTTTAGCACCAAGCATATCGGGTGTAGTGCTGTCTAGGTAAGGGGTTGACATATTTTTGCAAAATCTAAGAGCCAGCTTAAAAGTTTAGGAGCCACATCATTGGGCTCGATTCAATTGAATGTGAATTAAATAGTGTCGGGAGGGATCTCCCGGAGCAATTCAATTCAGTGCGCTGTCAAGGATTTCTTCTCACATCCCTCCAGGGGTGCAAGCAGACATCCGACAAAAGTACACACAAAATGCTGTTTCCTGCCCTTAGCGTCGTGGAAACAGCATAGCGC
Organism: Taudactylus pleione; assembly: GCA_031769625.1. Lineage (NCBI taxonomy): Eukaryota > Metazoa > Chordata > Amphibia > Anura > Myobatrachidae > Taudactylus > Taudactylus pleione. Next base: position 251,053 of record JAUIMM010000702.1, on the reverse strand, counting down.
CGGGCAGTTTAGTCGGAGAATGCCCGTTCTCGCAACTAAAACACCCTGTTTAAGGCGCAAGGGGCGGGAGAACAGGCATTCTCCGACCTAACAGCACGCTGAATTGAAGTGCTCCGGGAGCTCCCACCCAGCGCTATTTAATTTGCGTTCAATTGAATCAAGCCCACTGTCCCTAACCAAAATATATGAACAGTTGTATAGGAAAAGCCTTGCATAAGAAACCATTTTTGTGTTGACTATTTCAATGTTGTCCTTTTGACCCTGTCAACCTTTTGTACCCCTCTATCTTCATCCATGTCTACCTTTGTGTGTGTCAACCTTTTGTCCCTGTCTACCTATTGACTGTATGATATATCTGGGGTAATTATCTCAGTACAGAGGTCAGTGAGTAGGTGCAGAATAAAGATTCACACGCTCTTCCTGTCAGCATTTCAGGAACAAAATAATAAGTCACCTAGCCCCTCATGCAGGGCATTACCTCACTGATTGAACCCTGACTATAATGGGCAGCTACTCTGCAAATATAACACAGCCTCTTGTAGTCCCAGAAACACAGCCTCTCTTGGCTTTCACACAAAGTCTCTCTTGTGGTCCTTCCTGCCTGCCTTGCAGGTCTGGACATTGGCCATTGGCTTGACTTCCACAAAGTCACAGAAACAGTCCCATTGAGTCGCGGTCCTCCCTGCTTGACTGCAGGTCTGGACACTGGCCAAGCCTGGCCCCCACTAGCCTCCAGGCACACTGGGCTCTGTAGCTGCCACTGTCCCATTTGGACTCTCTGGCAGCCTGACTGGTCTGCCTCAGTCCTCCCTGGACCGAATCCACTGGGCAGCCTCTAGGTGTGGTCAAACTTAGTTTTTATACCCTGTGTGGACGGATCCCCCCAGCCCCACACAGAATCCATGGCTCACTACCACCACCTAGCATGATATTGCCACAACTGTCTACCATTTGGTGTCTCTCTAGACATTGTTTATCTTTTTACTGTATCTTTTATACCAAACCCATGGTGTTTGTGTCCTCAAACATGCCCTGTTCCTTTGGCGCTCAAAAAACCATGTCAGTAGATATTTTAGATTAAATTGTAATTGCGGTGCTTTGACCTCAAACCACAGCGAACGTATGATATAATCATAGTTATGGTATAACATACCTCAGTTAACTCTTTTTCTTCGAGGTCCATAGGGTCTACCTTGGGATACGTAGTTGGAGTGATCTATTGCACCAAACAGCTTACAGCAATGTTGATCCCAGCATGCAATGGTCCTCCTCCCTATATACCCTGCCCCCAGCCAGTCATTCAGTTTGTAAACAAGCCAAACGGCAAGAGACAGAAAGTGGAGAAGGAAGAACAATGTACCGAAGAAACTCACTCAAAATACGAAGAGGGAATCAGTGATAAAAAAAAAAGTAAAGAACAAATCCCAACTGAGACCAGGTGTGTCAGGGGAAGGCGCCCTGTGGACCTCGAAGAAAAAGAGTTAACTGAAGTATGTTGTTATCTTCAGGGTCCATAGAGTCCACATGATCTACCTTTGGTACATCCTAAAGCAGTTCCCTTAATGGTGGGGACGCTCCTGAGCAGAGAGGACTATCCGCCGCACCAAGGAAGCAGTCTGGAAAGCAAAAGTATCAAATGCATAAAATTTGATAAAGGTATGGACGGAAGACCAAGTGGCCGCCTTGTTCAGCCAAGGCGCCATGTCTAACCGCCCACGATGGTCCCATAGACCGAGTAGAATGCGCCGTCATCTTGTTCGGGACAGGGAGATCAGCCGGTGTATAGACCTGATAAATAGTCATACGCAACCAGCAAGCCAAAGTCTGTTTGTTAGCTGGCCAGCCTCGTTTGTGAAACCCATATACCACAAAGAGCGCATCTGATTTCCTGATGGAGCTGGTACGATCCACGTAGATACGTAAGGCACAAACCACATCCAAGGAAGCTTCACCTTAGAAAAGTATAAAGGCTGAAAGGCCAGGACTACAATTTCTTCATTAATATGAAAACGGGATACCACCTTTGCAAGTTAACTCGCTCTAGTATGAAGAACCGCTCTATTTTGATGAAAAATCAAATATGGAGAGCGACATTGAGAAAAAAAAATTAATAGTTTGCGCTACCTCTATATTACCAGACAATAAAATTATAATAATGTGAAAGTTATAAAAATCTAAACAAAAAGTACAAATATTTATTAACCACTAAAATATACCCATGTTGCCATGAGAAAAAAACATGTATTATAATATAGCAATAGAAAATACTGTGACTTGCAAATGTGTGACTTGCAATATCAGCCTTGCCGAGCAGGGACTATGCATAGGAATTATTTATGTTCATCTACAGCGGTTTGAGCTTCTGAAACGAGAATTATTTTTCAATGATCTAAACTGTCCACAGGATTTGACACAGCCTGAGGTGGAATTAACAACCCTTGGAATAAGCAGGTGCAAGTGATTTTAAACATACGTATACTTGTATTAATGTTGAGCTAACTATCTGAAGCAAACAGCTGTATACTGGACTGAGTTTTTTACTACTACTATTTCACCGCTTACATAATACGATCATACCGTACGTATTCCACCTGTCTAAATATATGTCTGCTCGACATGTGATCAGTGACATGTACACAGGAGCTATTAGCTCCGGACTGGTCACACATACATTAGAATGGATACATGCGGTATTCAGTATCAAAGTGATTAGCAACACTTTTACTTTTATATGATACTGTGCAATATTGCTAATTATTTGTTTTATTGTTTTCCTTTTGTACTAAGTATTTTCTATTGCTTTATTATAATAAATGTTTTTTTCTCATGGCAACATGGGTATATTTTAGTGGTTAATAAATATTTGTACTTTTTGTTTATATTTTTATATCTTTCACATTATTATAATTTTATTGACTGGTAATATAGAGGTAGCGCAAACTATAAATTTTTTTCTCATTGTTTCTCCACTACAAATTTACACAGAGTTTGTTATAGTCTGCTGCAACCCTACATTACATTTTAACTAGATTATTGTATATGGCCACGGGCGCCACAATTAGTTTTTACTATGGAGAGCGACATGACAGTGCTGCCAAATCAGAAACTCTGCGAGCGGAGGAAATAGCAAGGAGAAAAAGAGTCTTCGTTGTCAACCATCTAAGGTCCACCTTACCCAAGGGCTAAAAAGGAGAAGCTTGCAGTGCCCTGAGAACCAAAGATAAATCCCACGGTGCCACCGGAGGGACAAAAGTAGGTTACAGACGGAGAACCCCCTGTAAAAATCACCCTGCAAAATAAACATCCGGAAGGGGAGCACTTTTGCGCTGAAACCATGCAGAAACCTGAACTCTCAGGGCAGCCAGGCGAAGACCTAAGTCTAAACCCGCCTGAAGAAAAGCAAGCACTCACGAGACCCTGAAAACTCTAGGATCATATTTCTATGGGAACACCAAAGAAAAAAATGAATGCCAAATCCTGTGATAGATGCGGGCCGAAGCAGGCTTCCTTACCCTAAGCATTGTCTGCATCACAGAAAGAGAGAAACCTTTGGCCTTTAAGACGGAAGACTCAAGAGCCGTGCCGTCAAAGCCAGCCGAGGTGAATCCGGATATAGGCAGGGACCCTGCACTAGTAAATGCGGTCGTAGAGGCAGGTGGGCTGATGGAGGAACTTTCCATTAGTTACACTCACCAAGTGCAAATTTGTATCGAGAGGTTAAATTCCTTGTAACATGAAAAATGCTTACTTGGAGTACACCATGCTACAGACATGAGATTTGTCAGTTGTTCAGACTGAGGAAAATAATCTTTAGTCACCTTCTGACGCCTAAAGACCGGAGTCTTAAGGCCCCCATACACGGTGAGATTCAAAGTTGGTAAGATCAGTTGTACGATTTCCCTTGAAATTCTTCATAAGATGTGGTAAAATGGTGCACGATTGACCATTAAGATCATAGGATAAGATGCATAGAAGTGTATCACATAGTACACGATCAGATGAGAGCTCTCTGCAAAACCATCTGATCTGCGATCCAACTAGACGACGGCGGGGACGCGCATCGGGGCCGCAGAAGACTCAAAATACAACTATTTGCAAACGATTGGTCTTACCAACCTGTAGAAAATGCCAAAATCGTGTTAAAATCGTCCCGTATATGGCCAGCATTAGATTTCGGCGGAACCTCCTTTTCCTCTATACTTAGGACAGATCTTACCGCTCTCACCAGAGAGGGGACATCCACAGAGGATTGATGGTCTTCTTCAACTGAGCAAGACCCTGAGCTCAGTATCAGAGAGAGTGATGAGGAGGTTGAGTCAGAATCCTGAGGCAATGTCTGAAGAGAACCTCTCTTATGTCCCTGCTTCTTTACTGCCACTGGTCTATTCGCTTGGAACACCTGCTAAGGAGCTATAGATGAAGCATATTCTGACTAGAGTGAGCAGAAGAATCAAACCAATAGGGATCATGGGGGACATACATAGAAGGATGCAAATGCTGTGGGTACCCCATAGCAGGAGGCAATATCGTGGCAGGAGCACGCGATGCTGCGGCCCTGTCCACCAAATGCGAGAAACACCTGAGACCAAGAGGCCACCCAGGGTGGTTCTGGTGCTGGTGTACAAGATAGAAAAGGTGGCCATTTACAACAGACACTACACAACCCATCTTGCACAAAATCCTGTTCAGACAGGCCTGCAAAACAGGATTTACATGATTTTAGCACAGGAGGCTCATTCTTCTCTCCTTTACCTTTAGACATAATGTGTAACAGGTATACGGTATAGAGTATAAATGCACTGCGACTTTAAATGAAAAACCCACACATCTTCAGAGGAATGAGGAGAAACACAGTGATAGATATATCTGACCGTTTTGAAAACAAAAAGGCAGTATAAATACAGCAGCTAGCATCACAGTCACATACAATGCATACATATATTCAAATGCTAATGCAAATGGACTCAACTGACCAGCCCCTCAGGGGTATTGGTAGGAGAGAGACCTAACCTCTGAGACAAACAGCTTTCATCAGCGCACCAAAAGTGGACTATGAGCGTATCACACACGAGGTGGTCAGAAGTAGCAAACCAGACGCGGGAATCACAACCGAAGTTGGGGGAGGAGCGGCCGAGGGAGCACCTACCTCCCCTTAGCTGCGATTTTGAAGGCACTGGTAAGCTGGCCTCACAGTAGTAGACGCTCCAAGTGCGTCTACTAGCCGTCCCTGGCGACAGATGATATGGCCCGGCCACCTTAGTGAGGACACGTTGAACGGGACCTTCACCCGCAGCTGCCTCCAATGTGTCTCGAACACCGGATGCCTGGACTGCTCCGCGCATGACTCCTCACATGAGGAATCATCTTAAATGCCATCTCCGTGAATCTGATCGCAGTCCGTACCCCAGTGATGCTGCTAGCTAAGCCACGCTGAGGTACGCCGAAATCCCCAGGGCATATAGTGGTACTGTCGCTTCGGCATCGGTAGAAGGAGTCATAGTATATGCGTCGTATTCAGCGCCTAATACTGCTAACTCAGAAGTTCAAAAAAACTAAGGTAAATTAAATAAGAAAAAAGTCTGGGACTGCCTAGGCAGTCCCGCTGTTAAAATGGTGCGTCTGGATACTTACTGCATACCAAACAAAAAACTGAATGCCTGTGGCTGGGGGCGGGGTATATAGGGAGGAGGACCGGGGTATGCTGGGAGCTTCAAAGCTGTAAGCGGTTTGGTGCAATGGATCACTCCAACTATATACCCCAAGGTAGATCCTGTGGACACTACGTACCCTGAAGAAGAAATTTTTATATCTAAATACTAAGGGATTTATCTACGAAGCAGGGGCTTCCTGGCTGGTTGCAGGTGAAACTTCACAAAGCACAACGGGCTTTACACTGACTGCTGGTGCCATTTTATATTTTCGCCTGCAACCCCAGGGAAGCAGCACCTTATAAAACCGTTATATACCCAATAAGTACAGACAATCCACTGAGCCTCCCCCTGCTGAGATAATGCTGGTGATTACTGGATATTGCCGACACTACCCAAAAGTCTTAAAACATTGATCCTTTTCAGTGTACCTCACACCTTAATGCTCACCTATTTATTCACAGGGGGGGGGGAGATGTATCATACCTTATAAAGCGATAAAGTGGAGAGGTTACCCATATAAAACAGCTTCTAGATATCCATACCGCCCAACATTTTGTGATTCAGAGTCGGGACCCCGAAAAGGGGGTGTGGCCTAATCGTAAATGGGGTGTGGTCTGAAGACACGCCCCTGTTTATATCACTAGTGGGGCGTGCTGGGCTGCCCCCGGGTTTCCCCCGAACAGTGAATAGATGCTGTACACATGCGCACAGCATCTATTCTCGCTGTGCATACTCGCTGCTCTGCTATGCAGAGCAGCGGTGTATGCTTCCCCCAACTTCCCCCCCACCGCGGGACACTGAGGCCCGCGGGTGGGCAAGCGGGACAGTTGGGAGGTATGGATATCATTTATCTTGCACCAGGGGTAGGCAACCTGTGGAAGTCCAGATGATGTGAAACTGCACATCCCAGCATGCCCTGCCACAGTTTGCCATTTGGACATGCTAAAACTGTGGCAGGGCATGCTGGAATGTGTAGTTCCACAGCAGGTATTGCCTACACCTGGTCTATATAATGACAGTTGGAAGCTGATTGTTTGCTATGGGTAACTTCTTCACTGTAACCCCCTGGCTTGCCACTATGGAGGAGATGTATTAAACCTACAGGAGAGAAAGTGAATTAGTTGCCCATAGCAACCAATTAGTTTCTAGCTGTCATTTATCTAGCATACTTTAAAAAAGGACAGAGATGATTGGTTGCTATGGCATACCTCCCAACATGACCCTCTCCAGGAGGGACACAATGCTCTGGTCCTGGACTTCCCTGGTAAGAGGTGGGGCTGCAGCGCAGTTCAAAATTCAAATAGGGGAGCAACACCAACTGTAATTTCACACGCTGCCTAACATCACTGGCTGGGACTCACTGGCAGTTGGTGTGACTCCCCTATTTGAATTTTGGACTGTCCTGCAGCCCGACCTCTGGAGCCTCCACCAATCATAAATTACCAGGGAAGTCCAGGACCAGAGCATTGTGTCCCTCCTGGAGAGGGTCATGTTGGGAAGTATGCTATGGGCAAATTCTCCACTTTATCTCTCTAGGGTTTGAATTAGCCATGTCCCTGCTGTTCAGCTACATGCGTTCTGGTGACGGTCCTGTCAGCAATTGGAGAAACAAATGAGGTGTTAGGACCCACACATCTGTTCGTGGCTCTGCAGTCCTTTCTTCCGACCACTACTACTGTACAGATAGCCAATAATGGAAAATAGCGATCATGCCAAAACTGTTCCTGGATATAAGAGTCAGTATACTGCAATATGGAAACTTGTAACTTATTCTGGCCATCACGGAAGTCTAATTTACTAACATCAGATAATTTATATGCAAAGACGACTGACCACATATATTCTCCTATTCCTACCACATGTATTCCCCTATTCCTAGGGTTGGCCGATACATTCACAGTCTGGATTTCCATCAGCAATCTACCATAAATAACATAGTATGTTTCAAGACCTAACCCATAGATAAAAACCATGCAATAAAAGGTTTCATACAGAGGTAAGTAATTTTCAATAATTAGAAATGTGGTATGTTTTCTCCTATTAGTGAAAAGGAAAAGCCGTCCTGCACAATCTGGATGTGTGTGTAACATCTTATATTTATCCAGTACAGTTGATTAATTGCCCACTGTCAGTGATAAAGACTATACTATATAAACTGCTACATGAACATCACAGCATTTGCCAACTCATACATTATTTTAGGTTTCTTATTTATTACCACCGATTCACTTCATAAAGCAGCAAACGGAAACAGTGTAGTGCTCTGCCAGGGCATTGTATTTTATACTTTAAATCTTTCTCTCGATTTATACAGAACCAACAGTCTAAAAAGCTGTATAATCAGCTACACAAGCCCCCCAGCAACATCTACCACTGCATCAGGTAGTAGATGTATCAAACCTTTGCTGATGTGGAGAAATTGCCCACAGCAACCAGCTTCTAGATATAATTTATCTGGCACAGAATATAATATGACAGAAGCTGATTGGTTGCTATGGACAACTACTCCACTTCATCGCTCTTGAAGGTTTGATACATCTCCCACTTGGTTTTTCTTTCCTCCTCTCACCTTTATCTGCTCCTCTCTCTACCTATTATTCAATTACATCTTGTCCCCATCTTACTCTACTCCCTTCTCTATTTCTTTCTCCCCGACACTCTACCCCCACCCCCTCTCTCGCTCTCCAGCCTCTGATGTGTCTCTCCTGCTCCTCTGTTTCATGCTTTTCTCCCCCTCTCTTTTTAGACTTCAGTATCACCCACTCTGCGGGTCCACCTTTAGTTCTTCCAGTTGTTGTGCCAACCTGAATCTGGCTGCAGCATGCGCTGTTCACATCACTACGTTGGCCTACTCTCATATGCACATTGTACCTAACATGCACATTTTCAGATCTGGATTGTGGTTAAAAACTTTAAAGGAGGGCGAGTGTAATAGTTTTGCACTTATTTTGGGGGTGGGAGAAGGATTGCGGGGTGGTTAGAGTGTGGTTCATTTTTTTTTTTTTTTAAATAAGATTCTGCGGTAAGCACGCCTCATACACATTGTCCAACATGCACGCACCAACATGATTACATAATTGTTATCAGTACTTGATTTTATTAGAAGGATAACCCTTAGAATTACATCTGATCCCTTTGACATTGCAGCATTGATTGGTGTCACACAGTCACTTAGATTGCTCTAAGTAATAGTGTTAATAGTCCTCAAATATCTATGTGCCAACAAATTACAGTGAATGGGAACATTCAATACCTTCACAATTTATTATTCATACTTAAGCTGCATACACAACGATTTAGTAAATTAACGATTTTAGTAGACTATTTTCGTTCATTTACTAAATGTAATGAACGATTTTTTTGAACTACAAACGATTTTTGCATATTGCCTTACTGAAAATCGTTGAGTTGGTCAGTCTGACTGAACTACAAACGTGAACGCGGATGAACGATAATCGTTCATCGTTTTAACTCAGAAAGTTAACTATTTTTTCAACGGTTGAACAATAATCGTTCAAAAATCGTGTGTGTGTATGCACCTTTAGGCTTTACTTGAGTTATTCTGTAATGTAAAGCAGCCCATACACGGTGCGATTTTTTGCACGACTGCGATTGATTGTAACAATGTTTATGTCCATTTACAATGCCAATGCGCATCCCCGCCGTCGTAGAGCTGGATCGTAGATCTAATGACAAAACTGTAAGATTGCGATCTCTCATGTACAATGTGATACATATGCATATGGGGATCGTATGATCGTAACGATCAATCGTACACCATTTGACCACATCGTATGGAGAATTTCAAGGGAAGAATTTCAAGGGCAATCGTACAACACATCTAAACAACAGAAAATTGCACCATGTATGGCCAGCTTAAGACTCTTCAATCCCACAACAGGTACTGTACACTTTCATAATGAAAGCTTCCAAACGTTCTCAGTAATATAATTTGCCAGAGGGAGAATACGTTTACACACCCAATTCTTGCAATTGCATGCATAAATGAACAACTGACAATTACATAACCATAATCTTTAATAAAATAATCCTGAGAAGAGTTATATATAGGCAGTATAGTGCTCAGAAATTCAAGTTATATGCAAAAAAAAAATAAATGGACAAAACTAAAAAATAACCAAACTATTTGCATATCCTAAGGACTGAAAGGAATAAAAGTTATACCTAAATGCCTCAGGCAACTACTATGGAATGCTCTTCCATCCAAAAGCAGACAAAAAATGCTGAGTATTCTAATTCAACAGTAATACGATGCATTGCTCTATTTATTGGCTTGACATACTCAGTATTTCTACAGTATGCTTATTTATGATTAATACTTGTACAGTATGCATCAATCTATACTATTGCACTTTACAAGCTACGCACAATTTCAAGAGCCTATGTCCATCTCCCCCTTACATGCCCTCGGCAGATTTGGCATGGTCACACCTCAAATGATGACACACCCTTTATATTACAGATTGAGTCTCCCATATCCAAAATGCTTGGGACCAGGGGTATTTTGGATATTGGAATATTCCGTATTTTGGAATAATTGCATACCATTTGGGAATGGGACCCAAATCTAAACACAGAATGCATTTATGTTCTATATACACCTTATACACCACAGCCTGCAGGTCATTTTATACAATATTTTCAATAATTTTGTGGCTCAAACAAAGTTTGTGTATATACATGAAATTCATTTAGGTTTCACAATACACCTTATACACACAGCCTGAAGGTAATTTTATACAATATTTGTAAGAATTTTATGACTTATAACAAAGTTTGTGTACATTGAACGATCAAAAAGCAAAGGTTTCACTATCTCAGTCATGCTAAAATAGTTCTGTATTTTGGAATATTCCGTAATTCAGAATATTTGGATATGGTATACTGAACCTGTACTATCAAGTTGTTGTATTGCAAGATAAGTATACAATAGACTCATAGTAAGTTTTTTGGTTTATGATAAAGGGTTTATGGCAAACAAGGTCTTTTTCCCAATAGTTATGATAAATATATACAATGAGGAATCAGATCTCAAAAGCATAGCCTTATGCTATGAATGCAGTTGGGATACATCTCCTTGGCTGAGCTACAGAGAGCCCAATGGTAGAAAACATTGGCATAGAACATACTATTTGTCTTAGGGGCATATGTATCAAAGCTTGATGTGAGATAAAATTGTGAAATATATATCACCAACCAATCAGCTCCAAACTATCATTTCTTAAACACAGGGTGCAAAATGTAAGTTAGAAGCTGATTGGTTGGATAATTATATACAGTCAGGTGCATAAATATTGGGACATTGACAGAATTTTCATATTTTGGCCTCTATTCACCACCACAATGGCTTTGAAATGAAACAAACAAGATGTGCTTTAACTGCAGACTTTCAGATTTAATTTGAGGGTAATCACATCCAAATCAGGTGAACGATGTAGGAATTACAACGGTTTCTATATGTGCCTCCCACTTTTTAAGGGGCCAAAAGTAATGGGATAAACTAAACAATCCTAAATCAAACTTTCACTTTTTAATACTTTGTTGCAAATCCTTTGCAGGCACTTACAGCCTGAAGTCTGGAACGCATAGACATCACCAGACACTGGGTTTCATCCCTGGTGATGCCCTCCCAGGCCTCTACTGCAAATGTCTTCAGTTCCTGCTTGTTCTTGGGGCATTTTCCCTTCAGTTTTGTCTTCATCAAGTGAAATGCATGCTCAATCGGATTCAGGTCAGGGGATTGACTTGGCCATTGCATAACATTCCACTTTTTAGCCTTAAAAACACTCTTTGGTTGCTTTTGCAGTATGCTTCGGGTCATTGTCCATCTGCACTGTGAAGCGCCGTCCAATGAGTTCTGAAGCATTTGACTGAATATGAGCATATAATATTGCCAGAAACACTTCAGAATTAATTCTTCTGCATTTTTCAGCAGTCACATCATCAATAAATACAAGGGAACCAGTTCCATTGGCAGCCATACATGCCCACACCATGACACTACCACCACCATGCTTCTCTGATGAGGTGGTATGTTTTGGATCATGAGCAGTTCCTTTCCTTCTCCATACTCTTCTCTTCCCATCACTCTGGTACAAGTCGATCTTTGTCTCATCTGTCCATAGGCTGTTGTTCCAGAACTGTAATGGCTTTTTTAGATGTTGTTTGGCAAACTCTAATCTGGTCTTCCTGTTTTTGAGGCTCACCAATGGTTTACATCTTGTGGTGAACCTTCTATATTCCTTCTTGTGAAGTCTTCTCTTGATTGTTGACTGACACATATACACCTACCTCCTGGAGAGTGTTCTTGATTTGGCCAACTGTTGTGAAGGGGTTTTTCTTCACCAGGGAAATAATTCTTCTGTCATCCACCACAGTTGTTTTCCGTGGTCTACCAGGTCTTTTGGTGTTGCTGAGCTCTCTGGTGCGTTCTTTCTTTTTAAGAATGTTCCAAACAGTTGATTTGGCCACACCTAATGTTTTTGCTATCTCTCTGATGGGTTTGTTTTGATTTTTCAGCCTAATGATGGCTTGCTTCACTGATAGTGACAGCTCTTTGGATCTCATATTGAGAGTCGACAGCAATTGATTCCAAATGCAAATGTCACACCTAGAATCAACTCCAGACCTTTTATCTGCTTAATTGATAATGAAATAATGAGGGCATAGCCCACACCTGTCCATGAAATTGCTTTTGAGTTGATAGTCCCATTACTTTTGGCCCCTTAAAAAGTGGGAGACACATATAGAAACAGTTGTAAATCCTACACCGTTCACATGATTTGGATGTAATTACCCTCAAATTAAATCTGAAAGTCTGCAGTTAAAGCACATTTTGTTTGTTTCATTTCAAAGCCATTGTGGTTGTGAATAGAGGCCAAAATATGAAAACTGTCAATGTCCCAATATTTATGCACCTGACTGTATGTATGTATGTATGTATGTATGTATATCACACATCGAACTTTGATATATATGCCCCATAGTGTGCCTGCACAACCCTACAAAACATCTACAGGAAATTATGTACTCTAGACAAAAGATCAGGCACAGTTATAGTCAATTAAAAAAAAAAAAGTAAACAGCAAGTAACCATATTATTTTAGTTTTTCAACAAATAAACAAAGAAATATAAAATGTATACTTGCGTATAATGGCGTTTGATAGTCACTGCTAAAAATACAACTGTAGATATCACTAAAATGTACAATGTGCATTATAGATTCACTTTTTTTTTTAAAAACAGCAAATAAAAAAAATAAATAAAAAAGTTCAGGAACATTTCAACCACCTAATAAAAAGTCCCACGTAGATTACTGAAATGGCTTTGTCTATTCCTCCATGCCTAGCTGCAATTGACCCACCGAGTTCACAAGAAATGAGAATGTCAGTTGCAACAGCCTTCAGCAAATATTAGTTCTCAGGATTAATGTAAACCACATAATCTGATTTCAACTAGCAACAGCTACAGTTTATAACCCAGTTTTTAATTTCTTACAGCTGTATTGAAACAAGTAGCTCACGATTATGCTGCGGCATTGCATGATTAACAATGCTTGGGATGGCAAAGGAAAGTATTGCAAATAATAAAACCTGAGAAGGCATTATACTAGCACAGTGCAACAAATGAAAGGGTTTGTAAATTAAATGTTGTTTCATTGTTTACTGCATCCAACTATAACAGGGGGGGGGGGGATTTTTCTCTTTTCTTTTTCAACTTTGCTTTCTTCCAGTAGGTTTTCTGGACTTACAATTAATTTGTCTGTTAGGTCATTTCAATTACCTGACCTGGGATGCTCCTTAGCAGAACTAAATGTCCCCTTTTCTCCTCTTCCTACCAAATAATACTTGCCTACTCCCCCAGGACGGATGGGAGCCTCCCAAAACTCATGTACCACTCGCAGCCCCCCGCAAGAGTAGGCAAATCTCCAAGAATGGCCGCTGCACCCTGCACCTGCACCCGGTAGCACCCACTTAGTGAGCAAAAGTGGGCGGTCCAAGAAGGGAGCAGAGCATCATCGTAACCCCTCCCCCTTCTTAACAATGTCGGTCTGTGATTGCGCTGGCAGGCCCCCGCACCGCCCACATAAGCCGCACCCCAATCCCCCTGCTGCACAGACCTGGCTTCCCCCTCCCAGAGGTGGCTGCCACAAAACTGGTTAGTATGAACTAAATCAGACATATGCGTATGCATTAATACATCAGAGTAGAGTATACAGGAAAGGTGACTATAAAAAATACAAGGAGTCATGACAACTGTGTGTGCGCTCAGGAATCATCATTTAGGGCATAAGTCAGTAGTGGCAATGAGAATTGTAAAGTCTAGCCCAGTGGTTCACACACTTTCTTGAGCAACCTTAAACGAAAAATATGAGATATGGTAAGAACTTACCCTTGTTATCTCTATTTCTACGAAGTCCATAGGGTTCCACAGGATACCTTGGGGTATAGGTGTGACGTCAGTCGCAGGGCACCAAAGAGTTAAGCTTTCAGCCTCCCAGGATGCACTAGGTCCCCCTCCTATACCCGCCCCGGGCCAAGGCACCTCAGTTAGTTACCAAGCCCTAGGCCGGAGGAGGAGAAGGAAGAGAGAGAACAAAGATCTGGACACATACAAGAATCACATTCTCACCAGAGGGAGACGGAAAACCGGTGACCAGAGCAAAGCCCATCTGCAGCACAGGTGCGACAGGGCGGGAGTCCTGTGGAACCCTATGGACTTCGTAGAAATAGAGATAACAAGGGTAAGTTCTTACCATATCTCATATTTTCTTCAGGGTCCACAGGATACCTTGGGGATGTCCCAAAGCAGTATCCTTTAAGGGTGGGAACGCTCCTGTGCAGAAAGGAGAATCCGCCGCCCGAAGGAAGCATCCTGAGAGGCGAAGGTGTCAAACCTGTAATACCTCACGAAGGTATGGACAGAAGACCACGTAGCAGCCTTGCAGATCTGAACTGCCGAGGCACCACGTCTAGCTGCCCACGAAGGACCCACAGACCTAGTGGAATGAGCCTTCAGAGAAGGAGGGACCGGTAGGCCTTCATGAAGATAAGCTTCAGAAATAGCCATACGGATCCAGGCTGCCAAAGTTTGCTTTGAAGCAGGCCAACCCTTTTTACAGAAGCCATAGAGGACAACAAAGCGTCCGACTTCCTAAACGAAGAAGTGCGGTCAACATAAGTCCTTAAGGCCCGCACAACATCCAAAGAGGCCTCACCCACGGAAAGACCTGGTGAGTTAAAGGCCGGAACAACTATTTCCTCGTTAACATGAAACTGGGAAACAACTTTGGGAAGAAACTCGGGCCGAGTGCGGAGCACTGCCCTGTTCCCATGAAAAACCAAGAAAGGGGGTCTACAAGAAAGAGCCCCTAACTCAGAAACACGTCTGGCCGAAGCAACGGCCAGAAGGAAAACAGTCTTAGCTGTTAGCCATTTAATATCCACTGAGCCCAGTGGTTCAAACGGCGGTCCTTGGAGAGCCCTCAGGACCACAGCCAAATCCCAAGGCGCCACAGGTGGAACAAAGGGCGGCTGAATACGGAGAACACCTTGCATAAAGGTGCGCACATCCGGGATTGTAGCAATCCTACGGTGAAACCAGACAGATAGGGCCGAAACCTGTACCTTCAAAGAAGCAAGGCGAAGCCCATGATCTAGTCCCGCTTGCAGGAAGGCGAGAATCCGAGACAGACGAAACTCCCGCGGTGCATAACCTCTCGGTCGACACCACTGGAAGAACGTATGCCACACGCGATGGTATATCCTCGCGGAAGACGGTTTCCGAGCTCGTAACATGGTACGCACCACAGAGCTGGAAAACACCCGGGACCTCAGCATGGCCGTCTCAACAGCCACGCCGCCAAAGACAGCCGAGTCAGGTCCGGGTGAAGACAAGGACCCTGAGACAGAAGGTCCGGTCGTAGCGGCAACCGCAGAGGACTGTCCACGGACAGACCCTGAAGGTCTGAGAACCAGTGCCGTCTGGGCCACGCGGGAGCTATCAACAGGAGCGTCCCTCCTTCCTGTTTGAATTTCCGGATTACCCGTGGAAGAAGGGAGACCGGAGGGAACAGGTATGCGAACCTGAACGTCCACCGGACGGACAGAGCATCCACCAGAGACGCCCCTTCGTCTCTTGTGCGAGACCCGTACACCGGCAACTTGCTGTTGTGCCGGGACGCCATGAGGTCGATTTCTGGAAGACCCCACCTGTCCACCAGTAGTTGAAAAACGTCCGGGTGCAGGGACCATTCCCCTGGATGAACGTCCTGGCGACTTAGAAAGTCCGCCTCCCAATTTAGCACTCCCGGGATGAAGACCGCTGATATGGCCGGAATATTGCGCTCCGCCCAAACCAGGATCCGAGAGACCTCTATGAGAGCCGCCCGACTGCGAGTTCCTCCTTGCCTGTTTATGTAGGCCACGGTGGTAGCATTGTCCGACTGGACCTGCACCGGGTGACCCTGGAGAAACCGCTGTGCCTGCAGGAGAGCATTGAAGACCGCACGGAGTTCCAAGATATTTATTGGAAGCTCCGCTTCTGTCGGCGTCCACCTGCCCTGGAACAAGTGTGGACCCGAAACTGCTCCCCAGCCCCGAAGACTGGTGTCCGTTGTCAACAGGACCCAATTTGGAACCCAGAACGGACGTCCCTTGTTGAGGTGGGTCGTCTTTAACCACCACGCAAGGGACAGGCGAACCTCCGGGGTGAGCACAATCGTCTGGAACTTCAGAGACTGAGGCAGCCCGTTCCACTTGGACAGGATCAGGTGCTGCAGAGGTCTGGAGTGAAACTGGGCGTATTCCACCATGTCGAACACCGACACCATGGAGCCCAGTAACCTCATCGCCGAGTGTAAGGACACCCGGCGGCTGTGCAGACAACTGCGCACCCTTGACTGTAAAGCAGAGATCTTGTCCTCCGTCACGAAGATCCTTTGCTGTCCCGAGTCCAATAAGGCTCCAAGATGCAGAATCCTCCGAGACGGGATTAGAGTGGACTTCTGCCAGTTGATTAGCCAGCCGTGCCGTTGCAGCAGTGCAATGGTCAGGTCCAAGTGGTGTAACAGGAGCTCTGGAGATCCTGCCACCAATAACAGGTCGTCCAAGTACGGCAACATGCGGACTCCTTGCAGCCGCAGAGAAGCCGCCATGACCGCCATCACCTTGGTGAAAACATGTGGTGCTGTCGCCAGGCCAAAAGGTAACGCCCGAAACTGGAAGTGGTCGCTGCGGATTGCAAACCGAAGGAACTCTTGATGGCGCAAAAGAATAGGGACATGCAGGTAAGTGTCCTGTATGTCCAATGACACCATGTAGTCCCCAGGTTCCAGCGCCAGAATGATGGACCGTAGGGTCTCCATCCGAAACTTCAGGACCCGCAAAGACTTGTTGAGTGCTTTGAGGTTGAGAATCGGACGATATGACCCATTGGGTTTCTGTACCAAAAATAGATTTGAATAGAAAACCTGGCCCCTCTGGGAGAATGGAACAGGCACTATAACTCCAGCCTGGAGCATAGTGTGCAATACCTTCCGCAGCTCCGTAGCCTTGTTCCGGTCTGATGGTAGACCCGTGGTGAAGAATCGAGCCGGGGGTCTGTGCCGGAAGGAGAGGGCATACCCGTGGGAGACCACCTCCAGAACCCAAGTGTCTGTCGTAGTGAACGACCAACACCGGGAGAACTGCAGCAGGCGGCCTCCCGCCCTGGGATCCCCCAAGGGGAGACCCGGACCGTCAGGCCGCAGGCTTGTCATCTGGCTTGGGGGCCGGACGTCTGGTACTCCATGCCTGCTTCCGGGGCTTGACCGATTTCTTAGGGCCAGCCTGTCGAGGAAACGACTGTGGTTTGGGCCTGCCCTGGGCCCTAGATGACCGAAAGGACGATGGTCCAGAACCAGAAGGAGCAGCGGCCGACGGGAGACAAGCAGATTTGGCTGCCGCCAGCGTGGCCACAATCTTATCCAGATCCGGACCGAAGAGAACTTCTCCGGTAAACGGCAACGCTTCCAGACCTTTCTTGGAATCTGCGTCCGCCTTCCAGGATCGTAGCCACAAGGTGCGACGAGCAGCTACCGCTGCTGAAGAAATCTAGACACCAGAGTACTAATGTCTAGAGCCGCCTCGTTGATGTAGGTGGCCGAATCACGGAGATTGCCAATCAACTCCGCCTGTTCGGCCGGACAGTCGGATTCAAAAGAAGCCTCTAATGAATCCGCCCAGCGCTCCATCGCTCTGGCAACCCAGCAAATGACCATAGCCGGCCGTGCTGCCCCCCCTGCAAGGGAATAAGCGGACTTCAGGCAGATTTCTACCTTGCGGTCCGTAGCATCCTTAAGGGAGGACATGGATGGCATCGGCAATGTGGCACTACGGACAAGACGGGTCACGTGAGAATCCACCTGTGGAGGGGATTCCCACTTAGCAAAATATTTATCCGCGAACGGATAAGCCACCGCCAGGCGTCTCTGCGGCTGGTATCTTTTGCCAGGTTGTTTCCACGCCTCCTCTAAATGGTCCACCAACTGACCCGAAAGAGGAAAGACTGGCATCGCCCTTCACATCTTTGAAAAAGGCATACTTAGATTTAGCCGCTGGGGGAACTTCGTCCTCAATCACCAAGGCTGTGCGGACCACCCGAATAAGTCCAGGAATATATACTTTGGACTTAGCATCAGCGTCCTTAGTATGGAGAGGTTCCTGATCGTAAGGATCCAGAATCTCCCCATCATCAGACGTCCCTTCGTCATCCTCATAAGGAGCGGACAGAGACGCCACCGGCCTTTTATGAGGCCGCATCACAGACTCCCCTTGCAACACATCCGACAAGTGCTGTACAGAACTCGTCAGGGAGTTAACCCACGCTGGCTCCTGAGAACCCGGGAGCGGGGAAATAGGGAGACTGTGGGGTACCACCAATTGTCGTGGGAACCCCTGCATGGGTGACGACACCACAGACTGCTGGGACAAACCCATCGGAGTAAACGCGGGCTGCGGAGCTAACTGGCCCACTAAAGCTGTTAACGCCTGAGCGAAACAAGCCCAGGGCGGCTCCTGTACCGGTGCTGTAACCGTAATAGGCCGCGCCATGGACAAACACTGCCGGCAAAGGCCCTCCGCGCTACCCTCCCCCTCCGCTAACGGTACTTTGCACGTGGTACACTGTAGCCGGAGGGGAAAATCACTTTCAGACATGATGGCACCACGTATGTGACCTCTCTCACCAATTAAGTATTAAATAGGCGAAAGACCACCCTGCAGCACCGCACCGCAAGGGCTTTAGCAGAAAGAACAGGGACAGTAATAAAGCTGACAGTTTAGAGAAGAAAAGATTACAGGCAGCGCTAGCCCAGTCACATACAATGCAGAGAAATAACAATTCCTGCACTAACAGCGCTGATCACTCAACTACACAGACACAGGGCCTGGTAGGACACAGCGCTGCATACACAGACCTGAGCCACAGCGGAGGAGAGGTATGCGGGGGGACCCAGACCACGATGCTTCCTTCCAGACTTCCAGCAGCGTTCACCATGCGTTGAAGATGGCCGCCGAGGAGCAGAGAGAAGCTGGCCTGGGGGAGGAGCGCTGACACAGGACCAGTCAGCACAGTGCAGAGAGGGCTGTGTGCAGCGGGGGAGGCGCCGGCTGTGAGACAGGGAAGGCGCGCTCCCCTGGCATGCATTTAACCCCTGGGACGCCGCAGCGCTACCGCTCTGCTGCGGTCCGCTGTCCCAGGGGGTAGTGGAAAGCGCAGGTTCAGTACCTGGCTCCACGCTGCAGCCAGTCCCCAGGGAGCCCCCTGCCTGGGGACTTAGGACCATGTGACCAGCGGGGACCCACCGCGGGACCCCGCTGCTTACCTTTGTCCCCCTTGGATCCGGCCATGGTCCGGAACATCTGGGGTCACCGCTAGCTGTAACCCCAGATGCTCACCAGCATCCCCGGATCGGTACCGGCGTTCTGGTACCGGCGGGGGTGTAGGGAAGACAGCATGGACGTCAGGACTGACTGTCCATGCTGTACATCCAGATGTGCAGCCACAGCTGCACTGAAGAAAGCTTCAGGGGCTCTTCTAGCCCCCACTCCGACAGGTGCACCCGACGCCGGCCGGGCACCAAACTAAACTGGGGTGCCTTGGCCCGGGGGCGGGGTATAGGAGGGGGACCTAGTGCATCCTGGGAGGCTGAAAGCTTAACTCTTTGGTGCCCTGCGACTGACGTCACACCTATACCCCAAGGTATCCTGTGGATACCCTATGGACCCTGAAGTAGAAAAAATCTTTATTGAAAAAATATTAAATTAAATAAATAATGCTCATCTGTCATCCTTGGGTTCAGTTGTGTAGTGGAGGACAGGGCTGGGCCACATATTTTATGATTGGCAGCCCCAGCAGTGGTTTTACCTATAACATGGAGCATAAATAATTTTATATGGTCCTGAACCACCAACCCGTGGCACCACTGCAAGTGCTCCACGGCACTGTGGGAACCACTGGTCTAGCCTATTTCTGCAAGAAACCAGTACACCCATTCAAGGCCATATTTGCTCATGGCTGCTAAAGACTGGTGCTACATCAGGCAAAGCCATTAAATAAAACCATGGGGCAGATGTATGAAGTGCTGAGAAGCTATAAAGTGGAGAGTAATAAAGAGAGTAATAAAGGACCACGCACTCAGCAGCTAAGTGGTTGGTTATCACTCTCCACTTTATCATTTTCCAGGGCTTCATACATCTGCCCTTATGAGACTTAAAAAATGATAGGTTGCTTCTATTTGAAACAAAGTAGGGGTTTTGACACAATGATGAATAATTTATTCTACCAAGTACTCATACATTACAAAATCAGTGATCACTAACTGCACATAAGCTAAGATCAGTAAACTGACAATTAATATCAGTGTTTAAATAGTATCCTTAGCGTAGGATCTGTGCGCAGTCACTGGATTCTATAACCGAGATGCATAGCCGTAAGCCATTTCAATCATTCAGTTTTTGAACTTAGGTTATAGTATTCTTAGGCTCATTATTACAGCCACTGTGATTACAGAGCAGTTCAAAAAGTATTACTCATAATACATAATAACATGATGATTCAACTGCCCATCTGAGGAAGATCTAATTATGAACAGTTTGCATGCATTCCTTGGCCAAGCCTAAATCCCTGCTGCTTTCTGACGCAGCTGTCCTTTCACAGCACAGCTAGAGACCTAGGTCCTGGGGATAATATTCAGAGAGCTTGTGTCAGTAGCTTCACAAGCTGGAAAAATACATCTCTGTCAGCCAGAGAAGCAAAAGCCTCTGCAAAATAGTATTACTACATTAGAAATACAAAATTGAATGCACTACGTCTAATTTGA
The DNA here is from genome assembly GCA_031769625.1 of Taudactylus pleione. Classification (NCBI taxonomy): domain Eukaryota; kingdom Metazoa; phylum Chordata; class Amphibia; order Anura; family Myobatrachidae; genus Taudactylus; species Taudactylus pleione. The sequence goes on along the minus strand of JAUIMM010000702.1, from coordinate 230,019 downwards.
AAAATTACAATGTCAATATGACTAACAAATGTGTATACCACTGTAGTGTGTGTGAAATTTTTTTTTTGAGTATATATATATATATATATATATATATATATATATATATATATATATATATACACACACACACACATACACACAAGCATCTAACATTTGCAATTGGAAAACTTACTGGTATCACTGTTGAGAGCTTCAACAAATAGGTTTACAATTGCAAGGTTATGGGGGGGGAATGGTTTGAAACCTAAAAATTCTGACACACACACACACACACACACACACACACACACATATATATAAATGACAAGGCACTGACACGAGTTTGGCACTGATGTTAGCCACATCAGTCCATTGGGACAATACATGTGCTACACAGATGGAGTATTGTCATCTGGGGGGAAACTGTCCCTTTTAATAGATATGGTCAATGTGGAGTGAAGGGAATTGACCATTTGTATTAACCTTCCCTCCTAGGGAAACGACTATACTCAAACCATGAAAGAAAAATACACCCCACAACAATATTATTATTATTATTATTATCCTTTATTTATATGGCGCCACAAAGGTTCCGCAGCGCCTTACACAGTACATAAATGAGCACACAAGAAAAACAGTTAATAGTAATACAAAACAATGCAGGACAAGGACAAGGTTATAAACTCAGCTGCAAAACACAAGCAGCAGGACATGAGCAACCAGGTGGTAGGTGCCATTGTAGGGAGTTAGGAGTAAATTATACTATAAGTAGGGGGAGGAGAAGCACGTGAGGATGAGGGCCCTGCTCGTGAGAGCTTACATTCTAAAGGGGAAGGGCAGACAGACAGGGGCGACACAGAGGGGTAGATAGTGAAGAAGGAGCATGGAGCAGTGGGTTAGGATATGTGCTGCGGAATGTGTGTGTATAAGACGACCTGATGTTTTGTAAAAATTAAGTCCTTCATACATCTATCTCTATGATAGAAAATAGATTGTTTGTGTTATTTACATGAGAGATGTACAAAGTAAAGTAGAAGCACTTTAATCTGTGTGTTACATTTTAGCATCTATATACAGCCTGACAAGAAATGCAGCTATTATGGGACTGTCCCGCCATCCTAATACAGTAGTGACTACTTTAGTTCCAGCTGCTGGGTGCTATGCCATGCTCCTGTGAGTGGGTGCATCTCACATGCTAGACCCACTCACAAATGGGTGCAGCCATACATGATGTGGTCCCACAGGATGTTGCAGTACCCGGGCCCAGAATTTCTCTTGGCAGCCCTGGAGGTGACAGACAGAACGAGGAGGGAATGGGGCTTAGTAGTGGGGTAACAAGACCATGGAGGGAGGTGGTTGAGAGTGGAGGTATAGGAGAAGTGGGGGAAAGAAGCAGAGGGTTGGAAGCAGACTGATGAGAGAAAAAAAGGAAGAACAGCAAGTGAAGGAAACAGGAGGGGGAAGAGAGGGACGGATAAAGTAGAGGATTATGTGGACATAGTATATGGGGGTTGTGTGAAGTAAGGGTGTTCATGCTGTGGACAAGGTAATAATTGAGATGTAAACTGGAGTGGAGGCTGTGAGATATAGAGTCAGTGTGATATAGAGACAGTGTAATGTGGAGGCTGTGTGATGTAGAGACAGAGAGATATAGAGTCAGTGTGGATTAAAGTTGTTAAATGTTCAAAAATACATGTAAAGAACAGTGCTGCTAATGTATGAGCGCAGCTCCAAAAGTGATATATAAAGGAGAGGTATGTGAGTAGTGGGTGCAGGAATTAGTTTATAAACAAATGATTAATGTGGATAGATGTGACACAATTGGAAAAGGCAATACAAACAATACTGAACCATCCAATACAGCTTGTCTAGAATATGGTGACAGAGGATTCATCTGACCACATTACCTATTTCCAGTAATCTGTAGTACATCGCCTGTGCACTGTGCCTTTATAAACTCTCAATTGAGTTTGATCAGCAATTCACTGCACTTAAACCAGAGAATAAAATCCTGCACTGTCCAATTTTTTTTTTTTTCTTATTAAACGGTTTCTTTCAACCACAGGTTATAATTTGCAGACAACACAAATACAGTTTTTCCGTTTTGTCTTGCACCAAGAATTCCAAAATATCAGGATCCTGTAGAATGTGCTGCATAGGGTTCAATCCATTTTAGGTGCTAGCTTGCAAACGAAGGTTTGTTTCATTAAAATCGCAAACATCGCACACCAGAGAAATGCAAGATCCAAACAGGAATGCCTATTCGCGGTAAACGCCATAAGTGTGTGTGATTTTTCAACAACATGTGACCTGGGAGAAGTGTGTAAAAAATTGAGGAGACCATCCTGGACCCCAAAATAGTGACAACTAAAAGGCTGTTAGTGGGCATAAGGAAAAGTACTGGAGGTTTTTAAACTGTGTCAAATAGCTGATTTGTGCATTTTTTTTAAAGAAAAAAAAAAGTTAAAAAAAACAAAAACTTTTTTCGTTTAATCTCAAATAAATTAAACATGAAATGCAAAAAAAAGTAAAAATTGGTAATGTGAGGCCATTTTGAATTTAAATGGGACAATTAAACAAATTGAAAACTTTTCAATGGCTAATTCGTCATTTTGGGTAGGAGGGTGTCCAAGGGGTTCTGCACTGTGTCCTGACATTTTTGTACAGGTTTTCCCTACCAACTCACACCCTGAGGGGGAGTGCACAATAAAAATGTGACTTTCCTCTGGAAAAGCAATGTGAATTTGGAACTGGATTGCAACTGCACTTAGCAGTACGAGTTTGGCGTGAAAAAAGCTTACAGGACCCTACTAGCACCTAATTGGATTCACCCCATAGTGTTCCATGTTGGCATCACTGTAGACACCATTGTTAATGTAACATTAAACAAAAAATGGCAGCTGCGCAAATCAATCTGGCAGTACTTTTCAGGGACATTTTAACCCTCTTTTCAACACTTATTAACTACTCTCACACATCTATACTTACACTGCACTGTCACTCTTTTCCCATTTTTCGTGTGGTGCCCTGGGCTGGATGTTTTTTTTGGGGGGTGCCCTGTGCCCCGGACGTGAACCCCTTAGTGTTAGGGATTGCTAGTGACAGAAGCAGTGACATGGCCTAGCAGCTTCCCATGTATTTGCAAATGCATGCAAGTAATATCTCTGAATTTCTATTACCATATAGTCTTCTTATATTGTTGCAAGTATAATTCAGTGTGCTGAGGAACAATAGGGGGTTACCCCCCCCCCCTTTTTGTACTTGGTATGACCCCTCCCTTTCATGCACCTGAAAAGTACTGCCAGATTGATTGAGCAGCTGCCATTTTTTGTTTGTTGTCATGAGATGCATGAATGAGCCAGTATTAGGGCATGCTGGTTCTAGTAGTGCTAGTTGGAGTTCCCAGGGGTGACTCCCAGGTAAGCGAATTTGGATGCATTTATGCCTTTATCATGAGGCCTTACATTTGACAAATTATATATGTGCCTTTATCATGAGGCCTTATAATTGGTATATATTACACTTGGGGTGAGCGTTTGGGCGTAGGGCCCCCGAGGCTACTCTGGCTGGGCCTCCTCAGGTCATCACCACTTAAAAAACATAGTTACTTTTCACATCACTTTTAAGTTTGTTTTTTATTCATGTAATTTTTTCCACATATACAGCTAGTTTGTTGCTCCATACAGCCATGTAGCGCGCGCCACACAGAATGTTTCTTAACTGGAACATAATGTTGAACTGGAAAAAAGTCATATCGTGTAATACAACTTTTTGTCCACCAGGTGTCACTTTTCCTAAACTACACAGCACATGTGTCAGTGCTCCAATGCATTTTCTGCATCACCGCCCGATGATTGACTGACAGAAGCTGTGATTGGGTACACTAGACGACAGGTGCAGCTTTCAACATGGCTAAAGTATGTAGGCTAGTGGGTAAGGTCTGCGCCTTGCACTTGAGGGCTGGGGTTCGAATCATGGAATGGGAGTTTTTTTTTCTTTTTCTTTAGAATCTTCATTACTAGTTTAAAAATAAATCACTTGATGGTGTGTGTGAATTTTGTTATGTCATGGCGTGATTCGGTAGCGCGAGCGTCTTTTATGCAACTTTTTACCTTCAAATGCATCTGAATCATACAGTGAATTGAATTGATAGAGCAAGCAGCTTCTGCTGATTTAAATGATATGCAGCATGCCTATATTCTGTGAGCCAGTTCAGGTGTATCTGTATGCAAAATGTTACGTTACACTAATAGCGACTATAACACTTTAACATAGTGATTTGCTTGCAGATATACCCATATTGGCTCATAAAATATAGGCATGCTGCATATCATTTTAATCAGAAGCTGCTTGTGCTACTAAGATGCATTTTAGGGTACAAAGACGCATAAAAGATGCAAAAAAAAGACGCTCGGTGCTACCGAGTCACACAGCACTCCTGTGAATTCTGTTATGGCATGGGGTGAATCGGTAGCGCGAGCGTCTTTTATGCAACTTTTTACCTTCAAATGCAACTGAATCATACAGCGAATCGAACTGATAGCACAAGTAGCTCCTGCTGATTAAAAGGATATGCAGCATGCCTATGCTCTTTGAGCCAGTACAGGTTTATCTGCAAGCAAATCACTACGTTAAAGTGTTTACAGTCGCTATTAGTGTAGCATAATGTTTTGCGTGCAGATATACCCGAACTGGCTCACAGAATATAGGCATGCTGCATATCATTTTAATCAGCAGAAGCTGCTTGTGCTAATAAGATGCATTTTAGGGTAAACATACGCATAAAAGATGCTCGGTGCTACCGAGCCACTCCTGCGCTATGTGTGGAGCAAGTTGTAGCGCACGGAGGACAGATATATGTGGACATATCTCTATTACTCTGCTGCAAAGTGCCTGTCCCCAAAAGTGACCCTACAGTAGATGCATATTACTGTACCGAGTCCCAATAAAGCAGCCGTACAGTAGCTAACATTGACCAGAAGACGCACACTAAAGCATTACATAATGATAGAGCAACTAAAGTTCAATTATTTAAAAGAACTCTACTGAACTAAAAGCATTTCTCTCAGCATCCCACCGCAGTACAAATTTTATCAGTGGAGCACTCGCCACCTAGAGGTTAAGCAGTGCATTACATGCCATGGCTTATCTTTCATTGTAGAATACCATGGTACGCCACAGCACAGCCATCACGTAATGTTCCATGGTGCAACACAGGAGGCCTGAGTGGCGCGCTATGAGCAACAAACTAGCTGGGCACATCTGTATTTTAACCCCTTTTTCAACACTTATTCGCACACATCTATACTTTACACTGCACTGTCACCCTTTTTCCCATTTTTCGTGTGATGCCCTGAGGGAGTCCTGGGCTGGATGTTTTTTTTTTGGGGTGCCCTGCACCCCGGATGTGAACCCCTTAGTGTTAGGGACTGCTAGTGACAGAGAAACCGTGACGTAGCCTAGCAGCTTCCCATGTATTTGCAAATGCATGCATCTAATACCTCTGAATCTCTATTACCATATAGTCTTCATATAATGTTGCAAGTATAATTCAGTGGGCTAAGGAACAATAGGGGGTTAACCCCCCCCCCTTTTTTTCTACTTAATGTAACATTAGCAAGTTGAGATGTCATGGTACCTGAAGCTTCTGCCAAACATGCCCCAGCAGTCACCTCTTTTTCAAAGTCACTAAGTTCTCGAAGAGAGAAGGAAAAAAGAAGGAACCAGGGCAGGAGTTTAATATAACAAAATATTGTATTTATTATATATGATGTTTTAATGGGTAGTGGATAGATGGCAACAAAGCAAACCTAGAAGGCTGCCAAATACCCAAGCCATCAAATAATGAAATGGAGTTATGTCAGCAAAAAAAACGCTGGAGAAGTGATTACTAGCTTTATACTGAACAGCCGCTATCATATTTTAATCATGGAGATCAATGCTCTGCACTAAACGTTCTTCTGTGAATCAATTTAAATTAGCCAAGGCAGTAAAGTCTAATAAAATACTAGTTCACGATTAATGACCCTTATTCTTTAACAGTATACCTGTGTATAAATTGTGTGCAGGTCTGTCTACAAGCTAGGGGCAAACAGTGAAAGGGAACTTCCAATTTGTTTTTTCAAATTACAGTATATAACAACTTAATGCACTTGTCTAATCAAAATCAATCAAATCACCAAGCTGTGTGTTATTTACAAGGACATGCAACCCGCAGGTAGTTTGATTAAAATATATAGTTATTGATAATTTGGAGAAAAGGAAATGTGACTACCATTACTCACACTGCAGATAACATTGTAATGACTCCAGTTTGCATACTGACTTTTCCAAGACACATATACACATCTTGTTTGTTTACTATATACATGGTGAATATTATTACTATTCATAGGAAACAGTGTATATAAGAATGTTCCCAGGAGAACGCACTAGTGGATATCTCGCTTATGAATGATCCTGCTTCTATCTACCTGTTCTATCTAGCTGCCATATTTGTGAGATAGTCTAGGCATGGCATCTAATAAAGCCACAATATTTGCTGGCTAGGGGGAAATTCAATATTATGTGATGTGCCGCCGTGCGTCGTGGCAATGCCTCATTGCACACATATCGGCCAGCTACGGTAGCGCCTACTACACAAGTTTTGCATAGGACCTCTGAGTGCGAGGGATAATTTGCGATGCTGGAGGGCGCGATGTGCCGTCACAGTACAGCACATTGCGTCATTTGAATTCCTCCTTAGGAATGTTAAAAAATCTATTTAATAATGTATTATGTTTAATGCATCTAGCATGAAATTGTAAAAAACACAATAACGGTGGGGAGCACAGCATTCAATAGGGCTGATACAGCGTAAAATGCAGCAGCGTCCGTGTACGTCTTTTACTCAGAATCAGTTGCAAAATTTAAAAAGGCAAAAATATAAAAATCAAAAACTAGCCTGGCTCTGCTATTACCATTGTAAATCCTGCAGGCAAAACGGCTGACAATTGGTGGCTTTTCAAATCTATTTAGTAAATATACCCCTCTGAGATTGGAATGGAACGATCTGGCAACTCCGGCTGGCAGGATTTTAGTCAGATTTCACCACAAACTGTTAAATGTATGGATCCAACAAAGCTCCATTTACATTAATGACCACATCTAACTAGCTTTAACATCTGATAGAACCTAATCGAGATCAGCAGTCTGTTCACCAACAAACACAGTCATTTACATTGAAAACTGCCTAACCAATTAAACATAGCGTGTATGTACGCTGTTGCCCGCTGCTTCTCCCATAATGAAATCTCTTCTGCCAACATTTTTTTATATGATGTTTTCCAGTTCTATTGCTTTGCATAGGGCCCTGTCGCGGTCATTGCCCATGTGACCGCAGTGCTATGCAGACTGGTGACAGCAGCGCCTTCACCCACCACTAACACCAATGTCACTGTGTACCCTGTGCACAGACTGCTATGTATCCTATCCAAGTAAACGCGGGCCCAAAGCACATCTCCCCTTACTGGCCACCTATCTCTTGCATTGATGATGTCAATACATTTTCTTTTTGTTATTGTTCAGCTTTAACTTGACGGATCGGGATGAAACAAAGCGCATGTTATTTCTAGGAGTTTCCTGGGAATCAGTTCAGTAGTTTTTGCGCCAACTTGGAACAGACACAGACAGACAGACACAACGTTCTTATTATATTAGTACAGACAACTTGTAGGATAATAGCCCTCCACTCTGACAGGTTGTTTTGTTTTTTTGAAATGTGACGTGTAAACAAGCAAGAGAGGTAACAACAAAATAAGAAAATCTGTCTATGACAAATTTTTTATAACAAAACCAAAATACTTTAAGTTGCCAAAGTAAAACTTCCTAACCACTTAACTGATGATTTTTTCCCCAAAAACAGCTCAAAAATTTACATTTTGTTTTTTTATGACTGAATTAGGTCAAGAACGTCTTTTTAAAATGTATCCAACAAGACAGTCCACCATGGACGCCGATGAACCCTTGCAGCTCAATCCAGATCCCCAAGCACCCCCACCAGGCCCCTGCCTATGCAGCCAAAGCACCAGGTATTCTAAATACTGAAAAAATCCCATATTCGAAATGCTCTTGGTCCCGAGCATTTTGGATATGGGAGACTCGACTTGTACATACACATAAACATGTAGATACATACATACACATTATATAATATAATATATATATATATATATATATATATCTGCGCGTGTGTGTGTTTTCGCAATATACAATGCCCGATCACTGTGACCAGCAGTGATCGGGACAAGGGGAGACAGAGGCGGAGTTGTGGTCGGAAGGAGGGGCCAGGGACAGATCAGGGTAGCTGAGCCGGGGTAGGAGTGTGTGGAGGGGGGTCCCGACGGCTTCTAGGGCTGGGGATTGAGCAGTAGCCGGTCACAGCTGCTGCCTCCATAGTTGCCACAGGGTCCTGGCAGCCAGCTACCCGAGTTGGGGTACACAGCCAGTGCAGCCACTCCAGGAGGGGGGACAAGCAGGCTGCCCAATCACTGCTATCCACAGTGATCAGGACGCAGCAGCTGCTTCTATTGAAAACACGGCTGCTCGCAGCCACGCCGGGAGGGGGTCCCGCTGGGTGCCCGATCACTGTGGCCAGCAGTGATCGGGATACACTAATGGGGAATCCGAGGGACCAGCAGGTACCTCTGATATAGGCGGCTGTGGGAAGATTAGCTTATCGCAGCCGCCTAGTGGGCATTTCTGGCTGGTCACATCAGATGCGACCATGTCAGGGAAAGCCCAGTCTGGTGTGGTCGCATCTGATGCAACTATGCCAGGCAAGTGGTTAAATGCCAAATTATTTTACAGATTCAAAATATAAGTCCCTGTCTAACATTTTGATAGCTGGACACACTTTAGCAGAATGTGATCTTTGCATCAGGGAAGTTAGAAAGCAAACAAAAGAAAATAGCACTAAGAAAGGGCCAGTGGCATAGCCAGGTTTTAAAGTCAGGATAAAATAGGCACTCAGGTGTGGCCACATTATAATGGGCGTGACCATATCCTTCAGAGCTGGAAAAACACCATTTAAGTGAATTGGAGGAACCTTTTCCCCTCTGTGCAGCAGGAAAATTTCTCCCAGATACCCCCAAAATTGGGACACAATGGCAGGACTCTATTCATACACTTTGTGTGAGAGCTCTCTCCCTCTAGTTAAACACATTTCTCAGCATTGTCATACACGGGGCTCAAACTCACAACCTCATACACAGCAGTCAAACACCTAACACATGGAACTATTTGCTAGTGCACAGCTTAATGATTTCAAATATATATATCTAGTTGTAATTGAGGTTTGGTCTTACTGAAAACCAAACACAATCAATCTTCCGCATTAAATAGAGACTTGGTTCAGAATCACTTTGGGGTTCCGAGGAGAACAGAGTCCTGACCCAGGTATTCTCGTAAGTTCAGATCTCAGGTCTCAAAACCGGATCTTGCATGTTTTGCATTATGTCCCTCCCTGGTTATTTCAGGTGCCATTTCACAGAGCATAGTGTATGGAAAGGGTGTGAGATGTAGTTCATGCTGCATTACTACATACTAGTCACATTAGGGACAGTTGTAGGCAGAGTGGGTGGGTGGGAACTGTGTAAAAGACTGCAGGCATCTTTGTCACAGTGCATGTTGGTTGCACCTGCAATCCAGTGCAAACAGGTTATTTTGTAGGTTTGTTAGAAGTGAACAATCGTTTTTCATAGACGTGCTATATTCTTTTAAACTGCCTTGTGTTTGTGCCACTGCTCTGTCGCTGAATTTAACAGATATAGGGCGGGATGCAAAAATGCGATGAAACCTCCGAAAATGCATACCCCCATATGCATCCTGATGGGTAACGTCATATACCTGTGGCGTTACCCAAGAGAAGCCTATTTGCTTCTTCTTTTCAGGATACCTCCCCTGAGAGGGATCCAATCGGATTCCTCCCATCACCCCCCGTGGTAGGGTGTAAAACGCAGGGTGCACAGGGGGAGTTAAACACTTAGGCGTGTCTTAATGTAAGCATAGCATAAGATATATTATTCCACACAAAGGAGCCAGAATCTGCGTTTCCAATCAAGGCAACAATTAACAGTTTATGTCTAATGTCGTATTGTACTGTATGAGTTTTATGTTGCACACCGGTATTAGTTGATAAATATCTATTGCTTTTTTTCCCCACATACTGTATGCATTTTATTATTTTATGAACTGTCACTGACCGAATAAAAATATAAATAATATCTGCTAGTGCATCCTCAAATTATTTTCTATGTTTACCAGACTAAGTATGCACTAAGCTCTTAGGGGCATTTTCAATTGAGGGCGAGGTTTAGCGTAGTAAAAAAACTTGCTTCCAATTTTTGATTACCGCTGGTATGTGCTCTCCTGATACCCGCGGTATCCAATTAAAAGAAAAATAAAATATAATGACCTGACCGGGGGTCTCCGCGGCTACCCTTCATCTTGTCTTTGGGTAGGGCGCTGCTGGGAGGCTCCGGGGACTGCTTTGAGATGCGAAAGCTGCTGGGAGATGTAGCTACATTGGGAATACACTCACAGGGGGGGCGGTCACACTCATACACACTTATATATACTGACCCGCCTCCCGATGCTGGAGGAAGAAGACACCGTTTCGGAAGCATCCCTCATTATCATCACTAACACACCATTAACATGCCAAATGCTGGCTGGGTATGCTGAGGCTTTTAGTCCTACTATGGCTGGGTAAGGACAAGTTACTTAGGCCTCAGACTGTCAGAAGGCTTACTTTTAGGCACATCCATATGGTTGAGGCTCAGCCTGAGGACTACCTACCATCCAGCAGATCTGTGAGCTGGTCAAGTTCAACCTGGTAACTGCTAAGGCAGTCTCCTTGTGGCACATGGAGGATAAGCGGATACCTGACATAAGGGGAGGAAGGCGGAGCAGTGTGCCCTAACCCTGAGCATACTAACGAGTGGAGGTGGCACCGCAGCAACGGCTTTATCCATTCTAGCACTACGCCACTGGAGAGGGAAGGAAGCATTTAGTTTCGGCGATTACGTCATTTCGCCAGCGGAAACTTATCCCCATATTCAATTGTGGTGACTTTTCGCCGGTGTGGAAAACGCAATGCAATGTACCTGCCAGAAAAGTTTTGCCTATGAACAGCTGTCGGAAAAAAGTGCAGAATTGCGGTTTTGGGGTGCAAAGGTGGGGAAACCACCCTGCACCCTTAGGACAGGTCTCCAAAAGGTAAACTGTGTCAAAAAATTCTTAAAAAAAAATAATGACCAAATAAAAAAATTACTTTGAAATAGAGGGCGAAAAAGTACTAAGTTGGGGTACAAACTAGCGAAACAGACTGGGGGGGGGGGGGGGTGTCTACAAGTATGGGGGAGGTGATTTTTTAATTGCAGGTGCTTGCTGAAGGTGCGTTTTTAACACTTTTTAAGACCTCATTTTTGCAATATTAACCATTCTTGCACCCATTTTAATCTACCCCAAATTTGCTGGGACTAGTTATTTCTACCAAAAAAACCTGCTAAATTCTATTCTTCACCACTTGTGCAAAGACGCAAATTAGCAGCTAATTAGAGCATTTAAGTATCCCAAATAGCTTCAGCAGGGCTAATCGGAGGCATCTATCATGATCCCCAATGTTAGTGCCTCTTTTGGGGTGTGTCAGGCTGATTTGGGGGGTGTCGTCTGTTAGAGTTTCGCCGGGACGTGTTTTCACATTCTTTGGAATTGAATAGGGGGATAAGCGGGGACGCGCGCAATACTTTTCCGCATGCAAAACCAGCGATGACGGCAGAAACTACGGCGTCTGGGACTTTTCGCACCCAAGTAGTAAATCTGGTCAAGCAGAGAGGGTAAAAGACAAAAAAAAGTTCAAGGGTCAGGATGAGAAGAAAATGGCACCATCGACAAGCAGAAAGACAAAAGCTTGTTTGTTTTTTAAAGCTCTATCAGGTAAAGGAAAAATGATAGAAGGTATATAATAAGTCTGGCAGAGAGAAATAGGGATAGTGTTAGTCATCTAAACAAGTATTTTTGTTCAACGTTTACAATAGAAAGAAAAGGATATCAGTTAAGTACAAGGAATTATATTGCAAACAGGGTAGACAGCAGGATCCTGACAGAACTCTTAAAATGGAAAATAGACCAGTCAGTGGGGGCTGATAGTATTCTTACATATATTTTAAAGAGCATAAATGGGTGTTGGGTTATTTAATTAATTAACAGTAGTCCCAAATGACTTTATAGAGCAGTTGTATGTAGCTTTTGAAAAGGTTCTGTCAACTACCAACGTAAGAAATTTAGTTACTCTACCCAACCAACCATCACCTCTGTATACAGTTCACGCAAAACTTGCATGTGCTTCTACACAAAAAAAAAAAAAAAAGAAACTCTGACCCCAGACCAACACTGCTGTATGATGACTGGATTATCTATCCCAAGATCAATTTCCTTTTGCTATCTGGCTGAATCAATATAGTGCTCATTCTAGCACCCTGCACCTATCGCAACATGTGCAGTTCCTCTTTCCTGCCTGGGGTCTCTCTCTGTCTGCTCTGGTGATTCTAGCACACTCTGGTCTGTATCTCAGCAGTTTGTAGCATTAGCTGACTCTGCTGGAGGCACCAAAACAGAGAGCGACACCCCAGGCAGGAAAAAGAACTGCATAGGTTGTAACAGGTGCAGGGTGCTAGAATGAACACTACAATATACAATATCTGGCACATATCTTATCTAGTAAACTTGTTATTCTATAGGTTGTAAGACTGCGAGCAGGGTCCTCTCTGTCTGTTATTACCCAGTGTTTTAATATGGTTTTGTTCCCAATTGTAAAAGAATATGCAAGCAATATAAATAATATAATATAATTAGTCCACTAAGCCTAACAGTGGTAGTTGAGAAACTGATGGAAAGAACACCTGCAGTATCTCTCAATTCACTAAGACCCCAAGTAGAACAGATTTACTGGGCTAGATCATGTTTTGTTTTCTTTTTGGAATGGATAACCAGATCAAGGTGGAGCCATAAATGTAGCTAATAAAGATGTTAGTAAGACCTTACACTGCCTCACATTGAAGACTGATAAATAGATTGGTCTTGTATTGAAAGATGGTTGAGTGGATAAGATATTGGCTGAAGGGTAGACAACAGAACAGTAGTAAATGGAATGCATTCACAAGAGGGAGAGGTTACCTGTGGAATGCCCCAAGGATTTCTACACTATACAACAGGTTAGACCTGCTAGGCCAGTGTTGGCTATCCTTGACACTACATAACCCAGCATGCACTGCTACAGTTTTGCTATTAGGGCATGCTAAAACTGTGGCAGGGCATGCTGGGATATATAGTTCCACAACAGCTGGAGTGTCAAGGTTAGCCAACACTGTGCTAGGCAGTAGTGATGGGCTACCACAGTTCAAGACCAAAAAATACTAAATCATACATTTGGTTGTAAAAAGACACTAGTTAGATACAGTAGTAACAGCAACTACTAAGGAGGTAAGGGATGTAGAAGTCACTATTTCATGTAACTTAACGGTCCACTCCACTACATAAACACAAGCTATGGGGAAGCTCAGTTTGGCCCAAGATGCCTGATGCAATTTAGACACTCTGCCACAGGTAGCGATTCCCATGTTTGCATACTTTCCTTAATTTTGTGTCCTAGTCACAGAGGAATTGATGTAAAAGTCACATGGCACAGATAAGACTTATATAGAGAATAAATTTATGTGGACACATCTTTAAGAGTTCTACGTATTTATGCTGTATAGGTTTTCAATGATTTGTTAAGGAGGCCAATTCAATTCTGCAGAAGCTTGGAGACGCAAATTTGCACCTTAAAAATCACACAGCGCAACTAATTTTCATGAAGCGGCTCCAATGATTCTCAAGATGCAATTAACCATTCGCAGTAATGTAGTGCGCTAATTCTATAGTGTCCAACCAGGGAGAAGTGCGTGAAAGAATGGGAAAATCGTCCTGAAACCCCCCTCCCCAAAATTTTCAAATAAGATAGAACAGTATTTAAAGACAGTCAGTGAGTATAAGTTGATACTGGTCAATTGGTCGACAATAAAAAAGGATGGCATATTCTGAATATCAGCAGAAAAAGGTTGACAAGGTCATTAGGTCGGCCATCATTCTGTAGACATGTATTTAGGTTGGCACGATTAAAAGTTTGGCACATGTTTTTTTAGAATTGTTAAGGTTAGGCTAAAATATAAAAAAAAAAAACAACAACATGTCAACCTTTTAGTGTTGACATGGTAAATGTTGACCTTTTGACTGTCAACCATTAAACCCTCTTGATCTGAATACATGTCTACAGAATGATAGTCAACCTAAATGACCATGTTGACCTTGGTACTGTCAGCATTCAAAACTTGTAGACCTTCTAAATGTCAACCTTTATATATAGTCAACCTTTTATACCACAGTTCTATAAGCAAAGTATTGGATGTATTTAAAATGTGTGAAATTATTTATTTTTACATCTTTTCGAAATGGTAAAAAAAATATAGCAAGTGTTTTTCAGCAAATTAAAGTATTTCCAGTATTTTGGGGTACAGAAAAAGGTCTGTAAAGTTATATTTTTTATAAAAGTTTGTAAAAAGATGGGAAAAAAAACACTTTTAGTTCCCATCTGCTTGGTCAAAATCAGTTTTCCATCAATACAACACCTCAGCCCACCTTTGAAACTTTTGAGAGAAAACCACTTACAAAATGACAGTCCTTATTGGCCAAATTATAATATTTAAACCCTTCCAAGTGCATGATTATTCATTGGGTGGGGTGCACCAAAGGTTCCGTGCTGTGTCCAGACTTTAAGATAAGGACTCGCCAACTTTTCCTCTGCTCAGGGGGGAGCAAGAAAAAAATTTGATTTTGCTCTGACAAATGTCAGGGAGTTTGGAATGGATTTGCAAAAATCGAGGAGAGGACTCTAAATCTGGGTGCACACCTTTACAATCGTCGGGTCGTTCTTTCGATATCGAGAGAACGGCCGTTGGATTGCATAGGTGTGTACACTGTCCCGATACAGGAACGTTAATAAATGGCTTATTCAGTACCACTTCTACAACAGCCGAGATCGGATGGTTGAATCTCATGCGCTGTTCAATATTTATCGAGCCGACTCCCTGATCCCATAGAGGCCCGTACACACTGTGCAATATCTGCAGCTGACAGGTCACACTGGAGACACACTGCACCGCTGATCGGTAGAGTTTTACCCAACCAGCCGCTGATTGTACAGGTGAGTACCCAGCTTTACCCACAATTTTAGTTTGGCCAAACTCCTGGAACATCATGCTGAATTGAATTGGCTTCTAAATGTTCTCAGATTAAGAAACAAGTTATTCCTGTTAAGAGCGCACACTCTGCAGTGAGATGTGACATCAAGTCATTACCATTTTACCAAAAACTGTATTACTGTGTGACAAAGTAAGTATTTTAAACAATAAATATTTGAATACTGAACAGCGGGTGGCCATTTTTTTTCAGGTGCATTAAGTAAGAGGGTATGGTTATAGGATCCATCCATCCCATTGCCCCAAAGAAGGGAGTTGACTCAAAGGTTTGAACCGCCAAAGAGTTCAGATAAGCAAAATTGACAATTTAAAATGTATGCTTAACTATTGACTTTATAACAATCCAGCATATTTATATAATTACTACACTATTGGCGCCCTCTTGGTGTTTGTATTGTGTATGTGTATATAACACTTAAAAATCCTTTTTTTAAATTTCAAATTTAAATTTTAGTAATTTTTTTTTTATTTTTTTTATAAATCTGTCTGCATGATGAATTGTGTTTCTCTGCCTTCTCCTACCATAACACTATATAGAACTAGCAATATCTTTTGCAGAAAAGTTTGGAGGTGAGCAGTTTTTCTCTTCTTCATAAATAGCAGAAGTGATCAATCCCAATTGAGACCTATGGGGGCTGCATGGCTGCATCAGTAATACCTCTTACATCTGAATGCCGGGTCGCTCCCAGGATTTTGTTCATGCGTCCATCCCGGATGAGACATGGCTGAGACCCCTTTCAGACTTGCGGCCCGACCCTCCGCTAATGCCGGGTCAATAACGTCACCGCCATCACGTGCTGAGCCAGCACTTAGAGATGAGACCCTCTCCAAGTGCCGGTTCTTCCTATGCAGTGAACGGGACCCGGGTCGCATCGTTCACACTGCACCGCGAGCCGGGTTGAACACGTGTTCAATCTTTCTCGTGACCAGGGTTGAGATGCCGGTTGCTGCGCGTTCACGTGCAATAACACGGGTTATTGTTTGTAGTGTGAGAGGGGGATCATAAAAGGCCTGCTGTTTTTAGGGAATCAAATGGCAAGAAAAGAGGAGTTGTGTGACTCTGGCATGAAATTCTATTTTGTACGGAAAAGATTGATTGATTTCACGCTCTCCTTTGTATAATTAGACAGCCCCCCACGTCGCATAAATTGTTTCCCGGCACCTTATCGTTCAAGATCCATTGTGCAAAGGATTTTTGTATGTTGAGCTGGAAGTCATCTTTATGCACCCAGAAAATGTGTTTACAATAGTGTGCAGGGTACAATTTGCATGAAACAGCACCCAGCGCCTCTCACAGCATGATACAGCAAAGTTACTTGAGCAGGGGACTTAATTAAAATGAAAAGACCTAAAAAGTAAATTTTACTCTATAGAGAATAAAAAAGATATTTTCTTTAATTAGTCATTAAAATTTACCAGAAACAGGACAACCTCTAAAGAACATTTCTGTAACAGTGCAGCGTTTAGCTTCTGAAGACACTGGGCAAATCACTAACATTGTGTAACACAGCCCATAGTGTTCGCACACAGACATTAAAATCTGACAATCACATATCAAAGTCTTAAAAACACTTTCTGTTCCCAGTTTTAAAAAAGAAATATAAATGAATCAAATGAACCTGTGTACTTCCATTTTCTGACAAGCATCTGATTCAGTTTCACAGTTTCCTGCAGAGTTCACAATCGTTAATGTTCAGTAAAATAGCAATGCACTGAATGGGAACGCCTGACACAGCACTATGTAAAACACATGGGGGGTACGGGGTTTTCACTGCAAAAATCCTTGCGGGCCTCGTTGCCAATTTTGGATTACCGCAGGTATGTGCGCTCTCAAAAACTGCGGTATCCAATTTAAAACAAATGCACACAGGGTTTTCTGTTTAGAAAACCCAGCAGGATGAGGAATGAAAACAAATAAATACTATCCGGTTCATTGGTCTCCGTGGCTCCCGGTCATCTCCCCTCCATCTCTGCACTGGGGAGGAGGCTGCTGGGATATAGCTGGCTGCTGCTGCTGCTTACACACACATCGCTGTTGCAGAAGACCAGAACCCGACGCTGGAGGAAGACACCGCCTTGGAAATTACTGACTAATTAAGCTAATTGGAAACTTCCAATGGTTTTTATTTGAAACAAAAGTATAAGAATTATAGAGTTATTTAATTGCCTGAGAGCATCATGTCTGGCTACAATAAAGTAAACAAATTATACAAAATTCTCTAAAATGCAACAGAAACCAGAGTCAAACTGGGGGCCAATGTATTAGTAATAGTGGCAGCGCCACTATTATCATCAGTCCGTATCTTCACAGACTTTTTAAAGTTCTATTAAAGTATCCCCGCTATGGGCCGAATCCAATTAGCCGCGAAAAGCCGAGCCGCAATGTTTTCACTGCCTTTGCCTGTTTTTAAGCAATACTTTATCCCTGTGCGCTCCGGCTTATCTCCGTATTCAAATCCAAAATATGCGAAAAGGCAAACAGGCGAAATCGGCGGAAAGTGAAATTGTCAAAAAGTCCTAAGATTTTGGGGAAATCAGTCTGTACCCCAGAAAAAAAACTGCACTTACAATAGAAGTGTCCAAATAGCCCTAATAAAAGTATTTTGTGTTCTTAAAGTGTCAGAATTGGCTGTTATATGCATAAGTGGTGAAAAATTATGGAAAGTAATTTATTTTTGGAAAAATAAGTACCAAGGTCAAATTTGAGGTACATGAAAATGGGTACTAGCATATTTTGAGGTCTCAAAAAATTACACCTGCTGTAGCCTCGTGCAATCCCAAAAACACCTGTCCCATCTATATAGCCCCCTAAAGTACCAGGCCCCCCACTTTTTACCCATTTTCCAGCACTTGTTTCATTCTTGTCAAGACATATAATTTTTGGGATCTTCTTAAAAATGTTTTAAAGTTTGTTGGACTGATTAGTCATTAGGGGGGGGGTGTCCAAAGGGTTCTTGACCAAATCCCCACATTTGCACCCTAATATAGAGATTTTGCATTTCCAATTCACCTGCCTATACATAGAAAAAAACTTTTCTCCTGTTTTTTTTCCGCTTAGACGAAAACGCCTTCAATTGAATAGGGAGAGAAGTCCAAATCGGCAAAAACTTTTCTCCAAACGGCACTTTTCGCAGCTAATTTAATACGGCCCTAAGTATAAGATGTAACTCGCAGGGACAGCGGTTTGCGAGAACCGCTGTACCTGCAAGTAACATCCCGGGCTAATCGCATTTTTGAAAGACTCCTCCTGAGAATCTGACACTGTGCATGAGCACAGAGTAATTTTCCTCCACCTGGATGGAAGCTGCAGGAGGGGATCGTACGATCCCTCTCCTGCGAGAATGCCTCCAGAGGCATAAAGCAGTTTACGCCATCTGTGAATGGCATGAACTAAAAGTCAAACTGTAAAAAGCTACGCTTATTCTAATAATGGGGACTGCGGTCCGCAGCGGTAATTAGATTTTTGCAGGAGGTTTCTCTGAAATCTCCTGCATTACACTATTAGTACATAGCAGGGATACATACAATTATGCAGACAGCTTGATAAATAGGCCCCTTTTACTTTCAAACTAATTTTTGCTTGCAAAGCACACAAGACCGCATTTAGGGACAGATTCAGAGATAGCCTGAATGCAGATATGGTGGCACCCCCAGCTTTGCGGCATTGCACACACCTGTCTCCATAGGGACCTTTTAACACAGATCTATCCAAGAGTAAATTGTATGTATTTTACATTTATGAAAGTAAAGATTTATTGTGGCCCCTTCAATAGCTGCGATCTTCCAATGTGGACCTCTGACAAGAAAAGGTTGTGCACCCCATATCTAGCACATCCTATAAAATAATAGCTAGAATCAAATTGGATGATATAGGCCACTTCTACACTTGTCCTCTTTAAAAGGTTTGATACATTTCTTCCATAGAGCCAAAAGCTGTAACACAACATTTACACTACACTTCAATAAGCATTATTCCAATGTTCCTGTATATAAAGTCTTAAGGCACACATCCACTAGCAGACCTAATGACTGCACAATTATGACATTGTAATCGTGCAGTCGTTTGACAGTCTGCGCTGTGCCTATACCGAACGTTCAGTCATTCAGTGTAGGCATATCAATCATCCCCTAACATGCTCAACCTGACGTTATCAGGTTGTTCAACCGATGATTGACGTTGGAAACGATCAGCGGGAACAAGAATCACTGGTCGTTTCCCACATGTGGCCGATTCATGCACAATTCATGAGCGATTTACCGATATTGTTATCATTCAATCGCTCATAGAAATCAGCAAGTGGGTGTGTGCCTTTACACATACAGTAAAAGGAAAATATGCATTTTACATTGTTGACTAGAACACTGAATTTACTAAAATATTAACTATATTAAAATCATATATGTTATAACATACACCTAACATACCATATATACAATACAGGACACTAAACTTTATTACATCTTGGCAATTTGATGTTGACACAACCAAAGCTATTTGACACAACGAACCTCGGTATGTATAAAAGCAGATAACGTAGAGAAAAATCACTTTTCTGTGCATTATCAGCAAACATCTAACAATTTGGCAGTTGCCATACTAGATGACAGAAAATCATTCAGATATTTTACAAAAATGATAAGCGCACGATTAACCGCGAGTATGTGAACAAACCTGCAGCAGCTTCTGTGGAGGTCCAGCTGCGCACAAGATCTTGCAGCTCATCAGCACTAGGCTGATGCCCTGTGGTTCTTGCACGGAGCACCAGGAAGGGGCGGGGGCGAGGGGGATGAAGGAGGTTTCTGTCCCCCCTGAGCGCACCTGCGTTATGGTTTAGCAGGTGTACTGACTGCCCTAGTCAAACTCCCCCCCTGCCACTATCCCCGGAGCGGGTCTGGGGCTCGGAGCCAAAAGCAGGAGCCCGCTCTGGTCTCAACCTCCCTCCGCCTCACTGGGTAAGTAAAAAAAACTATATATAGTAAAATCTCCCCCAATGTGTGGCATTGATCCTCATTAAAAAAAAAAAAAGCACACACCTGTTTTCACAGCTGCAGGGATTACAGTAATCTCATAAAATGCCAGCGGGCTGATTAAAAGCTGCAACCCTTTTCATACAGATCAGTTTTATCCAAGCAGTTGACCGGCACTCCCTAAGGGGCATATTTACCAAGTAATGGATTTTCAAAACTCACAAATTTTGCCTGCCATATTTAAAATGACAATAATAGAATAAGTAAAATCTGGCTGGTTTGTATTAAATATCGCCCTTTTCAATCTGGGAGGAAAAATCTGCAAAGAAAAAAAAATAATCGATGGTTTTGAAAATCTGCTGCTTAGTAAATGAATCCCTATGGCTCATCTGGCCTTTTAAGTGTACCTTTTAAAATATAAAATGCATTCAATATGTGGTTTTTACTAGTACTTATTGAACTACCCATGTGGAAATGGAGCAAAAAAAAAAAAAAAAAAGTCTGAAAATCACTACAGAAATGCAGAATAAAAAAAAACTGCACATAGTAACTAAGGACAATGATTTCTTGGGTCAGATCCAATTACTTGCATTTTAGACAAATTATTATTATTATTGCCACACTAGTGGGCTGGGTATGCACCCATTTTTTGTTATTCATTTCTACAACACCATCATACCATGGTACATACTTATTCCTAATTTTTTTTTTTGTAGTATTCCCGTTCCTGGGGTTGCAGTGACTCACTTGTGGGTGATCAGAACGAAACATGTAAAACCCCCATTACAGAAGAGCATTAATAAAGCCGCCGTAAGCTGGATGAGTCATATAATAATAGGGCTGTGGGGAGGAAACAACAACAACAGATTATAGGGACAGCAGTACAGAATGGTCTCACTGTGACAGCACCGGACATCAGGAAGGAATACACATACAAGGGGGGCAGAGAAGAATAAGTAAGGAAGATATGGCAGATCAGGGGGATACACAAAGCTTAGTCCGTGTTACAGAGCTGGTGCACGGCACAAACACAAAGTTACAACAATAACAGAAAAGTCTGTGCGCATATGATAGGACTTTCCTGTGCGCTCTCTGCACTCTCCTGGGGCTCTCACCTGATAGCCAGCAGCCAGAGGGAGCCTCCTCCACAGCTCTGCGAGCACAGGCATCTTTCAGACACACTCAGCCGCTTCACCGAGCTTTCTCCTGTACCCCGATGCTCATAGCACGCGTTCTTCCCGGCTGCCGCTGCTTGTGTGGATGTCTCTCTGTGCATATACTGTAACACTCACTTCCTCCCGGCCGCCTCCCTCGCCACTCGGATCTGCGATACGCGGCCTGGCCGCTAGAGGGAGAGGAGCAATATGCGCTGCTCCGTGTTACTTATTTCATGTGCTGCTATTGTGTCACTATTAATGCAGCATATACAACAGACAGTCTCTTTTTAATGTGGATAGGATTAGGAAGGATCAAATAATGTGATAGTTATGATGAGAGAGCTGTCTGAAAGGTCAGCAATATGTAGGGATACTGGGCCTGGATCGCTATTCTGTATATACGCATGCAACGCAGTTGCTAATATCAGCGGTGATATATAAATATTTGCATTCGTAATGCGATCTCAGCCTAACATAAGGAAGCCCACTTCCCCTTACTCATATCAGTACTCATCATAGGAAAACGCAGGGGGGGTTTCAGTTGCCTGGAAACCCCCCTTCCCTGTCCACGCCATGAACAGATTAGAGATAGTATTAAAATGCAATTTTACTACTGCTGCATATTTTCCTCAGTATCACAAATGAAGTAATTAGCATCACCTGTGGATCTTTTAACACGTGTCAGCCAGTAATGAATGCACCTGTGCACCAACTAGGAGATCTGGAAAACATACCCTTTTAGGGTTGCACTGCTATAGACCATATATAGGGTTAATTATTAATACTGTTATCCAGTGCATAAGGAGACCAATATGTACATGTATACTGTATCCAGGGTAGTGCTAGGTACTTCTGCTGCTCCCCCAGACTCTCGGACTTGCTCCCATGCTCTGGAATGGTTCCAGCACGTGACATAAAAACACTCAGCTCAGGCATGATGGCCCTACTGCCGCATCTAGTGGCTTACTGTGATCGCTGGTCCTGGAAATGCTGGAATTATGACACACTATACACTTTGTATAATGTATATCAAAGCTGCATAAGTGCTAATTATGCCCTCTTTATGGACTGGCCACACTCTAAAATCGGGAATTTGGAAATTCCTTTCTAGAAATCCTGCATTTGCCACTGCTCATGGGCAGGGCCGGCTCTAGGGGGAGCAGCACCTTGTGCAGGGTAGGTAATTGTCGCCCCTTAACTGCGCATGATCAAAAATGGGTGTGTGCCCTAATTACAATAAGCCACACCCCTTAAATGACATTATTTGGGGGGTGAGCCCGTATGGCACGCCTCCTGTTAACATCAGGCTGGGGGCGAGCCCAGCACTACGTCAGTAGCTGGGCTGGCCCCAGCCCTCTTCCTGCACTGAATGGATGCCGCGCTCATGCGCGGCATCCACTGTGTGTCATAACATGAATAAGGGGCACCACTGTGTGTCATAACATGAATAAGGGACTTCTGTGTGGCGTAATTTGAATTGTAGATAATGTTAATGTATTATACAGGGCATTACTGCATGTGGCATAATGTGTTATACAGGGCATTACTGCATGTGGCATAATGTGTTAATCAGGGAATTACTGCGTGTGGCATAATGTGTTATAAAGGGCATTACTGTGTGTGGCATAATGTGTTATACAGGGCATTACTGCATTGGCATAATGTGTTATAAAGGGCATTACTGCATGTGGCATAATGTGTTATAAAGGGCATTACTGCGTGTGGCATAATGTGTTATAAAGGGCATTACTGCGTGTGGCATAATGTGTTATAAAGGGCATTACTGCGTGTGGCATAATGTGTTATAAAGGGCATTACTGCGTGTGGCATAATGTGTTATAAAGGGCATTACTGCGTGTGGCATAATGTGTTATAAAGGGCATTACTGCGTGTGGCATAATGTGTTATAAAGGGCATTACTGCGTGTGGCATAATGTGTTATATAGGGCATTACTGTGTGTGGCATAATGTGTTATACAGGGCATTACTGCGTGTGGCATAATGTGTTAATCAGGGCATTACTGCGTGTGGCATAATGTGTTATAAAGAGCATTACTGTGTGTGGCATAATGTGTTATACAGGGCATTACTGCGTGTGGCATAATGTGTTATAAAGGGCATTACTGCGTGTGGCATAATGTGTTATACAGGGCATTACTGCATGTGGCAGAATGTGTTATAAAGGGCATTACTGCATGTGGCATAATGTGTTAATCAGGGAATTACTGCGTGTGGCATAATGTGTTATAAAGGGCATTACTGCGTGTGGCATAATTAGGGGTGTGCACCGGCCACTTTTCGTGTTTTGGTTTTGGATCTGGATCTTTCTTCGTGTTTTGGATTTGGATTGGTTTTGCCAAAACCACCCTTCCGTGTTTTGGGTTCTGGGTTTTGTGTTTTGGATCTGTATTTTTTTTAAAAAAAGCATAAAAACAGCTAAAATCACAGAATGTGTTGGTTTTTCTGCTCCTATGCTATTATTAACCTCAATAACCTTAATTTCCACTAATTTCCAGTCTATTCTGAACACCTCACACCTCACAATAGTGTTTTTATGTCCAAAAGGTTGCACCGAGGTAGCTGGATGACTATGCTAAGCGACACGAGTGGGCAGCACAAACACGTGACCCATCTAGGAGTGATACTGCAGTGGCAGACAGGATGGCAGTTTGAAAAACTAGGCCCCAAACTGTACATAATGCAAAGAAAAAAAAGAGGTGCAAGATGGAATTGTCCTTGGGCCCTCCCACCCACCCTTATGTTGTATAAACAGGACATGCACACTTTAACAAAGCAATCATTTCAGCGCCAGGGTCTGCCACACAACTGTGGCTGAAATGATTGGTTCGTTTGGGCCCCCACAAAACAAGCTGGCAATTAATCTGTCCCTGCACAAACTCGCTCTACGGAGGCAAGATGTCGTCCTCATCCTCCTCATCCACCGATTCCTCACCCTCTTCAGTGTTGTGTACATCCTCATCCTCACAGAGTATTAACTCGTCCCCACTGGAATCCACCACCACAGGTCCCTCTGTACGTTCTGGAGGCTGGTCTCCTTGGAAGAGTTGATAATTCATTTTTATGAACATCATCTTCTCCAAATTTTGTGGAAGCAACCTCCTACGCCTTTCGCTGACAAGGTTCCCGGCTGCACTAAACACTCTTTCGGAGTACACACTGGAGGGGGGACAACTCAGGTAAAATAGAGCCAGTTTGTACAGGGGCCTCCAAATTGCCTCTTTTTCCTGCCAGTACAGGTATGGACTGTCTGACATGCCTACTTGGATGCTGTCACCGATGTAATCCTCCACCATTCTGTCAATGGTGACAGTATCATATGTAGTGACAGTAGACATGTCAGAAATTGTTGCCAGGTCCTTCAGTCCGGACCAGATGTCCAAACTTGGTCCTGCCTGCCCTGCATCACCGCCAGCGGGTTGCTTAGGATAGCTAAGTTTTTTCCTGGCAGCCCCAGTTGCGGGAGAAAATGAAGAAGGAGCTGTTGACGTGTCACGTTCCGCTTCAGCTGACAGTGTGTTCACCAGCAGGTCTTTGCACCTCTGCAGGCTTGTGTCGGCCAGAAAGAGAGACACCACATAGGCTTTAAACCTAGGATCGAGCACGGTGGCCAAAATTTAGTGGTCTGATTTCAACAGATTGACCACCCTGGAATCCTGGCAAAGCGAATGAAGGGCTTCATCCACAAGTCCCACATGCCGAGCGGAATCGCTCCATCTTAGCTCCTCCTTCACTTTCTCCCGCTGCTTCTGCAAAAGCCTGATGAGGGAAATGACCTGACTCAAGCTGGCAGTGTCTGAACTGACTTCACGTGTGGCAAGTTCGAAGGGCTGGAGAACCTTGCACAACACGGAAATCATTCTCCACTGCGCTTGAGTCAGGTGCATACCCCCTCCTTTGCCTATGTCATAGGTGGATGTATAGGCTTGAATGGCCTTTTGCTGCTCCTCCATCCTCTGAAGCATATAGAGGGTTGACTTCCACCGCGTCACAACCTCTTGCTTCAGGTGATGGCGGGGCAGGTTCAAGAGTGTTTTCTGGCGCTCCAGTCTTCGGCATGCAGTCGCTGAATGGCGAAAGTGGCCAGAAATTTTTCGGGCCACCCAAAGCGTCTCCTGCACGCCCCTGTCGCTTTTCAGAAAATTCTGCACCACCAAGTTTATTGTGTGAGCAAAACATGGGACGTGCTGGAATTTGCCCAGATGTAATGCCCGCACAATATTGGTGGCGTTGTCAGATATCACAAATCCCCAGGAGAGTCTAAGTGGGGTAAGCCACTGGGCGATGATTTCCCTCAGTTTCTCTAAGAGGTTGTCGGCGGTGTGCCTCTTACTGAAACCGGTGATACACAGCGTAGCCTGCCTTGGAACGAGCTGGCGTTTCTGAGATGCTGCTACTGGTGACGCTGCTGCTGTTGCTGCGTAAGGTGATACATCTACCCAGTGGGCTGTCACAGTCATATAGTCCTTAGTCTGCCCTGTTCCACTTGTCCACATGTCCGTGGTTAAGTGGACATTGGGTACAACGGCATTTTTCAGGACACTGAGGACACTTTTTCTGACGTTTCTGTACAGTCTCTGTATCGCCAGCCTAGTGAAGTGGAATCTAGACGGGATTTGGAACCGGGGACACACTACCTCCATCAATTGTCTAAATCCCACTGCACTAATGGCGGATACCGGACGCACGTCTAACACCAACATAGCAGTTAAGGCCTCAGTTATACGTTTTGCTTCAGGATGACTGCTGTCGTACTTCATCCTCCTCGCTAAGGACTGTTGGAGGTTCAATTGTTTAGTAAAAGTAGTGGTGTTCCTACTTCCTCTCTGGGATGATGAACGACTCCCAGCAGCAGCAACAGCAGTAGCGGCAGCAGGAGGCGTAGCAATGCAGGATCCTCCGGAGGAATCCCGGATAGGAGAGTCAGTCATGCCAGTGACATGGCCTGCAGGACTACTTCCGATCCTGACTAAGAGGAAATTTACGAGGAGGGAGTTGACGGTGTGGTTTGCAGGCGCTTGGATACAACAGGACAACGGGATTTAGGTGTCCCTGGACTGCTTACGGTCTTAGCCAAAGTTTCGGAACTTGACAGTAACTTTTTATGAACGCGCTGCAGGTGCCATATAAGGGAGGATGTTCCTAGGTGGTTAACGTCCCTACCCCTACTTATTCCACCTTTACATATGGTACATATGGCAAGACAGTTGTTGTCCGGATTTAGATAGAAATATTGCCAGACCAAAGAGGTGGAATGTTTTGTCTTCTGCCCAGGCATGACCGTGATGGGCTTTTTCATCCCACGGACAACAACTGTCTCCCCCGGAGCCTGATTTAAACAAACCACATCACCATCAGAATCCTCCTCGCCAACTTCCTCCTCAGCGCCAGCTACACCAATATCCTCATCCTGTTGTACTTCAACAGTGACATCTTCAATTTGCATATCAGCAAGTGGACTGTGGGTGCTCCTTTCAGCACTTGCAGGGGGCGTGCAAATGGTGGAAAGAGCCACCTCTTCCCGTCCAGTGCTGGGAAGGTCAGGCATCGCAACCACCACCACACTTGGACTCTCCTTGGGGATTTGTGATATCTTCTTAGAACGCACAGTTCTTCGCTGTGCTTTTGCCAGCTTAACTCGTTTGATTTTTTTTAGTGGGAGGAGGGCTTCCATCGTCATGTGAAGCTGAACCACTAGTCATGAACATAGGGAAAGACCTTAGCCATTCCTTGCCACTCCGTGTCGTAAATGGCATATTGGCAAGTTTACGTTTCTCTTCAGACGATTTAAATGTTTTTTTCAAGGTCATTTTCCTGAACTTTGTCATTTGAGATTGTATGTGGCCTTTACTATGACATTGGGCATCGGCCTTGGCAGACGACGTTGATGGCATGTTATCGTCTATGTCATGACTAGTGGCAGCAGCTTCAGCACTAGGAGGAAGTGGTTCTTGCTAGGAGGAAGTGGTTCTTGATCTTTCCCTATTTTATTTTTATCGGAGAAAGTTTGGTCCTCCATTTATGTTATATTGATATATACGTGCGGCTAAGGCGCACACAAACACAGAAAATAATTTTTTATTTTTGCTGGAGACTAGTGCACTTTGTGGGTTACACCACCCTTTAAGAAATGAGCCAGCCGGCCCTTTACTTATGGGACACAGGCGCACGCTTGGCGCTGCTCCTTTGTTGATGCACGTGCAGCCGCAGTGAACACAATTCACAAACACAGAAAACATTTTTTTATTTTATTTGGACTGCCCTTTGGGGGTTACAGCACTCTTTAGCGGTCAATCCAGCTGGCCTTTTAGTTATGGGACACAGGCGCACGCTTGGCACTACTTTGTTGATGCACGTGCGGCTACTGCGCACACAATTCACAAACACAAAAAAATATATTTTTTTATTTTGTTTGGAGTGCCCTTTGGGGGTTACAGCACCCTTTAATGGACAAGCCAGCCGGCCTTTTACTTATGGGACACAGGCGCACGCTTGGCGCTGCTCCTTCGTTGATGCACGTGCAGCCACAGTGCACACAATTCACAAACACAGAAAAATATATTTTTTATTTTGTTTTGAGTGCCCTTTGGGGGTTACAGCACCCTTTAATGGACAAGCCAGCCGGCCTTTTACTTATGAGACACAGGCGCACGCTTGGCGCTGCTCCTTCGTTGATGCACGTGCAGCCACAGTGCACACAATTCACAAACACAGAAAAATATATTTTATTATTTTGTTTGGAGTGCCCTTTGGGGGTTACAGCACCCTTTAGCGGTCAATCCAGCCGGCCCTTTATTTATGGGACACAGGCGCACGCTTGGCACTACTTTGTTGATGCACGTGCGGCTACTGTGCACACAATTCACAAACACAGAAAATATTTTTTTATTTTGTTTGGTGTGTACTTTGGGGGTTACAGCACCCTTTAGCGGTTAATCCAGCCGGCCCTTTATTTATGGGACACAGGCGCACGCTTGGCACTACTTTGTTGATGCACATGCAGCTACTGCGCACACAATTCACAAACACAGAAAATATTTTTTTATTTTGTTTGGAGTGTACTTTGGGGGTTACAGCACCCTTTAACGGACAAGCCAGCCGGCCCTTTACTTATGACACAGGCGCACGCTTGGCACTACTTTGTTGATGCACGTGCGGCTACTGCGCACACAATTCACAAACACAGAAAATATTTTTTTATTTTGTTTGGAGTGTACTTTGGGGGTTACAGCACCCTTTAACGGACAAGCCAGCCGGCACTTTACTTATGACACAGGCGCATGCTTGGCACTACTTTGTTGATGCACGTGCGGCTACTGCGCACACAATTCACAAACAAAAAAATATTTTTTTTAATTTTGTTTGGAGTGCCCTTTGGGGGTTACAGCACCCTTTAACGGACAAGCCAACCGGCCTTTTACTTATGGGATACAGGCGCACGCTTGGCACTACTTTGTTGATGCACGTGCGGCTACTGCGCACACAATTCACAAACACAGAAAAAATATTATTTTTTTTAGCACTTGGGGGGAGCACCCCTGACGGACAGAGCATCCCCTGGACAACACTACAGCACCCCTTTAGGACTGGGACACTGCACAGGACTTTGGAGTGGACACAGCCCCTATGGACAACTGACTGCACAACACAGTCCAGCCAGCCCCTATGGACTTTGAAGTAGTGGACACAGCCCCTATGGACAACAGCAGCACAGCGCAGCACAGCACAACACTACACTCCACTACACTACACTACAACACTACACTACACTACACAGCCCAGCCAGCCCTAACTCCCACCCTCCCTCTTCACTGTCCACAGCCGAGTGAGAAAATGGCGCCGACGTGGGTACCTTATATAGGATCCAAAACCCGTGAGACCCGGAAGGCGGGATGATGACGTTTTGCCTCGATTTCAGATCCGAGTCAGGCGGGAAAAGTCGAGCCTGACTCGGATCGGCCTCAGATCGGGGGGGCTCGGATTTCAGAAATCCGAACCAGCTCACCCCTAGGCATAATGTGTTATACAGGGAATTACTGCGTGCGGCATAATGTGTTATACAGGGCATTACTGCGTGTGGCATAATGTGTTATAAAGGGCATTACTGCATGTGGCATAATGTGTTATACAGGGCATTACTGCGTGTGGCATAATGTGTTATAAAGGGCATTACTGCGTGTGGCATAATGTGTTATACAGGGCATTACTGCGTGTGGCATAATGTGTTATAAAGGGCATTACTGCGTGTGGCATAATGTGTTATAAAGGGCATTACTGTGTGTGGCATAATGTGTCATACAAGACATTACTGCTTGTGGCATAATGTGTTATACAGGGCATTACTGCATGTGGCATAATGTGTTAATCAGGGAATTACTGCGTGCGGCATAATGTGTTATAAAGGGCATTACTGTGTGTGGCATAATGTGTTATACAGGGCATTACTGTGTGTGGCATAATGTGTTATACAGGGCATTACTGCGTGTGGCATAATGTGTTATAAAGGGCATTACTGCATGTGGCATAATGTGTTATAAAGGGCATTACTGCGTGTGGCATAATGTGTTATACAGGGCATTACTGCGTGTGGCATAATGTGTTATAAAGGGCATTACTGCGTGTGGCATAATGTGTTATAAAGGGCATTACTGTGTGTGGCATAATGTGTCATACAGGACATTACTGCGTAAGACATACTGTGTAAGGCGCATTACTGCACATGGCAATTATTCGCCATGAGGGGAGAGCTTGGGGGAAGCCCAGCACCTTCGTAAGTGCTGGGCACGCCCCACAGTGTGATGAATTGGGGGTGTTCCACAAGGACACGCCCCCTTTCCGGAAGCGCTCGCGCTTTCAGCACGCGCAGATGAACGCCATCTAAAAAGTTTTTTTTGGGGGGGGGGCGCAATTGGGAACTTTCACCCTGAGCTCCACAATGTCTAGAACCGGCCCTGAGAGTACATCTGGGCATGTGTTGCCGATGGTGATCAGCTTGTGGACACAAAGCTGATCACAGGGGGCCGGCTCCCGGGTCTGCTCTGCCTGTAAGGGAACCCTTCTTAACG
This sequence comes from Taudactylus pleione, assembly GCA_031769625.1. NCBI lineage: Eukaryota > Metazoa > Chordata > Amphibia > Anura > Myobatrachidae > Taudactylus > Taudactylus pleione. The sequence goes on along the minus strand of JAUIMM010000702.1, from coordinate 199,494 downwards.
CCCCCTTAGTACAGTTCACATTTCCAATTACGAGTATGGGAAATGTGATCTGCTTGCTAGAGATTAAAGGGCTTGGAGTTTTTTTCAAGAAAACTGCTCCAAAAGCCCTTTAATACATTTCAGTGAAACTAAAATAATGTTATTATTTTAGAAAAAAAAAAAAAGATAAATAGAGCCTTTTGGCCGGGATGCACGAAAGGGGAAAATGCGGTAAAATCCCAGAAAATTCAGTTTTCTGGGGTTTTACCGCATTACTCATATGCACAAAGCACCGGAATGCAATTCGTACTGATGGGTAACGCCATCTTCAGGTCGCGTTGCCCTATAGAAGCCTATGGGCTTCTTATCGGGATGCTTACCCTTGGGAGGGATCTTGGGAGGGATCCAATCGGATCCCTCCCAATGTCACACCATCAATAACAAAAATATTTGCCATTGGCCATAGACCATTGATAGTTGCAGAACCAATGATGATTTATGTCCATCCCTATGCTAGGGTTGGGCAATGGGGAGCACTTAATATATTGCCTAAGGCATCAAATTGGACAGGACCAGCTGTGCCCCCACTGCACAGCAGGCAGCTACATCACCTCCCCACCCCTTAAAGTAATCACCTATCCCAACCCCCCACGCAGCAGCTAGTCCAGATCATGTATCACCCTGAACAGCAGCCAGCCACATCATCCCACCACACAGCATCCGCCAGCTCAGATCACTTTTCCATCCCACCATACTACAGCCAGCCCCACCACATTCCCCCCGCACAGCAGCCAGCATTTAGCGTACACTCCTTTCCTCCCTCAGCATCCCCCTTTCTCTCACTCAGCATCCACCCTACTCTCCCTCAGTGTTCCCCCTTCTTACCTTCAGTGTACATTCTCTCTCCATCGATGTCCCCCTCTTTCCTTCAATTAACCCCCTCCCCCCCCTTTTTCCTTCAGTGTCTCAACCTCTCTCCCTCAGCATCTCCCCTTCTATTTTTCAGTGTCTCCCTTTCACTCCTTCAGTGTCCCTAACTCTGTCCCTCAGTGACCCCCTTCCCACCTTCAGTGTCCCTCCCTCCCTCAGCATCTCCCCTCCACTCTCCGTCAGTGTTCGCCCGTCTTTTAATTTTAAAAAAGCTATGAAATTCCATAGACAAAAAACTGTGTATGGTTCAACATGTCCCATTAAGGCTTCTTACACATGATCAGAAATTTCAGAAAACTATTGCATGTCTACCACTCAAACTCAAAAAGCAATTAAATTCTGATCATTAAGGCTAAAGCCTTAATGGATATGTTCTTTACAATACAGATATGGGTCCAAATGTAATGGGGTGAGAGTTTAGAAAATGTGACAGTTTAGCAGTAAACTCTCACACTATTACGAGTTGTATCTTCAAAAGTGTGAGAAAACGCTCACATCTTCTAAACTCTTACCCCATTACATTTGGCCCATGGTATGCCAACACACTCTGTGGTCTCTTGAAGTGAGATTGCTGTCATTCACATATACATTACATATATATATATATATATATATATATATATATATATATGAGCAAACTTTATTAGAGGTCCAACCAAATCTATAGATATTCTCTCAAACAGGACCTCAATAATGGGAAATGGGACAAGATGACTTCTATAATGTGGTCTGAGAGGATGGTACTGACACTCAGGGGAGGATGCACAGTAGACAGATACAGTTTTATGGACCACTGGCTAGAAAAACAGCTGCAACATTATCTCAAGGGTTTTCTCTACCTCTAGATTTATCGTTATGTGAACATGAGCCAGGTCCAACACCGTTCTTCTATATGCCTTAGGAGCTATCAATTGTTCCCCAATAACTTCTCCCTTTTTGGATATTTTATACAACAAATCTTGATGTATTGCCACGTGAGGGTATGACACCCTACTATCAGGCTCTACTGGGTTTCCATCAACCACTATTACATTCTCTCTAGCCTTTACCAGACAACGGTATTTTAACTGTTCTGAGGCAAATATATATTTTCTCAGAATCGGTATGTAATGCTGGCAGATCTATTCCCGGCAGACCAAATAGCGATGCTGGAAGCCCGAACAGTAAAGATCCCGACAAGGGCTGGTAAGTACCCTAACCCTCCCCTCTCCCCCCCCCCCCTAACTCTCCCTTAGTGGTACCTAAAACTAACCTCCCCCAGTGGTGCCTAACCTAACCTCCCCCAGTGGTGCCTAACCCTAACCCCCCCTTCCTGCACCCTAAACCTAACCTTCCCGGGGGGGTGCCTCACCCTAACCTCCCCCCAGTGGTGCCTAACCCTCCCCGGGGAGTGCCTGAACCTAAACCTCCTACCCCCGCGGCTAACAGCTAGAATGCCCCAGCTTACCTTTGTTCGGGATGCATCAGGATTTAGACGCCTATCTTTAGTCCCTGGTTGAGCTTCCAGCGTCGGGAATAGTTTCTCCACAATATAGCATCATACATAAAAAAGGAACTAATCCTTCAGTGACTACAGTTGGACCACACTGTGCTTTTATGTTCACTTCAGCAGTAACATAACACAGAGTATACCCATGTATATAGGCTACATACATAGTTTTTCCTGAAGTTTTGAGGGGTTTACCAACTCTGCTTTTACAAGAGTAACCAGGCTACCAGAATCTAACAGTGGGCCTGATTCAGACCCGGACGCTATCCGCAGTGCGCTCGCTATTGCCGATGGTTCCTAATCTGCGCATGCACATTCATCGCAGTGCGCGTGCGCAAACTACACAGTGCGTTCGCAGATCCCTCGCTCGCACAGCACAACCACCCCAGCAGAGTGAGTGACAGGAGAGGCTGTTTGTGGGTGGTAACAGGGGCAGTCCAGTAAAAACGGGGGAGTGGAGGTGTGAACGCAGGCGTGCCTGAGTGTTTCAACGCCGTTTTTAGAGGCGTGCATAATTAACAGGCAGTGTCATAGTACACATCACCAGCCATTTATTTCCTCTGTTTTCCTTGCAATACTTGCGGTAAAAAAAGCTACCACAAGTACTGCGTTCACATCCGATACTGGTCGATGTACCAATGTTTTCACCAACTTCCAGGAGATGACGTGGGGCATTGGGCGTCTCTGCATTCGCTAAAGGGAGTCTGCATACACAAAGCGAACGCTCGTACAGGTAAGATGGGTGTGCTTATGCCTTGGCAAGCGATCGATCCCCGCCGCGTCACTTTCAAATATTTGCATACGCATCGAGAGAGCGTACGCTCATAGCGACCTGGTCTGAATCAGGCCCTGAGCCTCTGCTAGTTTGCCATCTACAGTGATTATGCACATTTGTTTATCTGGCTAAATCTGTTGATCTACAGTGCAGGCTAGCCGAGCACAGAAAGATATATAACCAGTATCACAGTGCATAGGTTTTGTGGCAAGTGGACAATTTGCAATATGACCCAAGCCACAAACTCTGATCATATTTTTATCAAGTCTTTTATGAGTCAGGAATCTTTCTGACATATCTGGCCAATCTCCAGGTTCCAAGCCTACAGTCTGTTGATTTTTAAGTTCACTGCACCACCAGGTAAACTTTTCCCCTGGAACTGTTTCACCAAAATTCACTGGAAATCACTGTTGCGGAACTAGGGGGCATTAAGGTACACTCAAAAGTTCCTCAGCCACCGCATACCTCTCACCATTTCCTACAGCTGGTCTGCTGTTTTAGTGTCCCTGTGGTCCACCCACTTCCACAGAGCTGCATGATCTACGACCCTGTTAAGTCTCTAGTTGTAGCCACTTCTTGGTAAGATGAGTCAAAATAGCAGTTTTTCATTTATTATAGTCCTTGGCATCAGTAAGGCTTAAGTCAAAATATGCCAGTTGCGATTCCCCTGACAGGAAGGGTGCCAAAAGGCCTGCACACTGATTTTTAGGCCAACTTTCTCTCTCTGCTGTTTTTGTAAAAATTGTTTTGTTTTTTTGCTGCAATTTAGGTGCAATACTTTCTTTCTGCACCGTGTGTGGCAAGATCAGGGTAAGTGTGCAGTCTCCTGGAGTAAACGGTTGCACTTGTCATGCAGCAGCCAAGTAGTAGTACACCAATCTAGGTCCTTGGTACAGCTAGTTTTATTAGCATCACAAAAAGAAACAAAACATGAAAGTAAATCCTGGCCTGTTTGGCTCTAACTAAACAAAATTATTTCCTCTCTCAGAGTGTAAGGACCTAACAACCCTACCACAGAACAGTAGTCTTAGCACAGCACTTACATTCAGTAATCACAGTGTATCTCAGCAGGCCTCTGAACGGTTCCCTAGGTAGTGAGAGACTAACACACACTACCAGACAGAATATAATTTGTTTTTTGTACCCTTTTTCAAAGTCATTAATCCTGAAGAGAGGCTTAGATCCAGAGACGTCATCAGATGCATCTGATGTAGACAAGCAGGCACAGCTAATGTACGAATGTGCTGGGATACACAGGATTGATAAATTGATATGCACTTTACTCATTTTCAAATTGTACGTGTTTTTAATCCATTAGGGATAACTTTTTAAAAATGTACTTCACCATTTGCACACCTTTATTTTGTGTTTTCCTATTTGCAAATGATTGGGGCTATTTAAAGGGGAGCAGTAGAGAAAATGACTGTAAAAGACTTGCTACGTTGTTTATAATTACAAAGTAACAGTAGGATTCCCGCAGGCCCATACCATTTTTTTCCTTTGTTGACTCATCTTCCATGGCTGCTGACATCTCAATGAGAGTCCTCTTCTCTTTCTTCCTGGATTAAATCAATGTTCCCATCAGTCTCGGGCATGAACAGTTCAGGGGATGCAGACAGAGTCCAGAAGCTGCTCAGCAATATGGTGCACAGCTACTTACATGTATTATAGCCCCAGGAAAAGGGAAAAAGGGGAAACAGAGAAAAGAAGGAGCGTAAGCTAAGAGAGGTTGTACCAAGAGAGATGGGAGGGAGAAAGGGGGAACAATATGGGATGATAGGGGAAAATAGAGGACAACATCTGTGCAACACCGAGAGCAATAGCAAGCAACCCACAGAAGGTGGGCTTGAGATATTATGAATAGCAGAGTACAATCCACACACTAACACCACCTAATCAGGGCCATAACCAGGGGTGTGCAGCCAGGGCTCTGTGGGAGGCATCGTCGCAGCCCCATGGCCCTTGCTTCTGGTTAGCAGGGTGCCTGGAATGGTTGCTACTGGCAGGCACCCTGCCGTGTATACAGCTGCCGTGCTTCGGGTTGCTGGCTGGCCCCACCCCCTATGTTAATATAGAAAAGAGACCTTGCACTTCAGGATAAGCGTTTGAGGTGTTAAGGGGAGCTGCTTCGAGAATGGAGATGTCCCTTCTCCTTAAAGATAAATTGTTAATGGTAGCCTCGGAGCGCTGCACCCTATGTAATCAATATGTAGTGTGTCACAGTGCAATGGTCTAAAATAGTGTGGCTAGAAATGTATATAATAAATAACTGAGCAATGCAAAGGAATAATAATGATAAAGCAACTAATTGTTTACTGCATCAAATTAGTTACATTGATTACAGTACTCATAGCACACATGAAGTCAACAGAAGTGCTGATGTGATAATGCCGTATGATACGTGACGCTAAAATGGCAGATCAATCTAAAATCATAGGTATTAATAACCATCCATGATTACTGACCACGGCGGGTCATACACCGGTGACAACAATCCAATGTGTAGAATCTGACCACGGCGGGTTGCACGATGTATACGGAAACCAGAGTAAGAACAGTCTGAGTAGGAATGTACTTAAATGGAGAGATATGACTCACAAATGTCTCGAGTGGTTGCAGCGGCGTCCTGCTGACTATTGAGCTGTTAGGTAGGTGCCCCGGGGATATCTTCCCGGAGAGGGAGTACGGCTACACACTCTGGATGCTGGGGTGCGAGTCCTGGACGTGAGTACCGGCTGACCGTGTGTATGGACGCGGGCGTGGAGACTGGGTGATCCAGCCGCTCACCCGCGTCGCGAGACATGGAAGAAGCCTGCACGTCTAAGGAGGGGACATAACAGTGGGAGCTCCGGTGAGCTGCCATGCATCTGTGTTTGCAGAGAAGTGGCCGTGGAGCTCTGAGTCTCAATAATGTAATCATTATATTTTGAGATTGCCACTAAGCACTTTTCCACTCACTGCTCCAGTGCTACTCTGATAGCCAGACTGAGCCATAGCTTCTAGCCCTAGTAAGTACATTTTTTGAATGGACCTCCACACTTCATCATTATTGAAGTTTGATACACTGCATTGTGAAATCAGCCAACATTTTCTGACAATTAATGTAGAAAGTTTTTCTTAAACAAAAGTAAAGGGATTACAGAGAGTTATTTATTTGCCTGCTAACAGCAAATGTCTGGTTTCAGTTGCATTTTAGATAATGTTGAATAATGTATTTTCATTCCCATAGTCACACAGGGACATTAAAGCAAACAAACTTTTCCATGCAAAGAACATAGGGCCTGATTCAGCAGGTTACGCTAGTGCACTGCTGAATGCAGATTCAGGATGTTTGGTAATCTGCCCAGGCCCCATTCTGTGAGTGTGCAGAGAGAGTCCTGCTAACTCGCTCACAGACTGGCAGCAGACTGTCAGTGATTGACAGTCTTGTGCCATTTGTGGTCGGGGAGGGGGCGGCGAAGCCCTCCGTTTCCCGAAACGGAGGCGTGTTGCCGCAGTTGCGGGGGAGGGAAGAAGCCAGGATCTCCGTTGGCTGACAGAGATTTCCTGGCCTCTTCTTCTAAACTGTGGTGGCTGGCTGCGGGACCCCCTGGGTCACCGCAGCCAGCCGATGGTACATAGATTATCCGATGCTGTGTTGAACAAAGCAGCTCGTATAAGTAATGCACAGGAGACGTGATACCTCCTGCTGCATTACCATATCTGCAAGGATCGCAATTGCAAAGCTGCCTGCGTGCATACATCATATATCTATAGCCTGCGTGCAGCTTTGCAATTACGATCCTTGCAAAATCAGACCCATAGTCCTGAAGCAAAAATAAATAAATCTAATGTCACAGAGAGCAATTATTGTACAAGATCCTCAGGATTGCATTTGTTTGATGGCACCATTGCTGACCCTACAGTAGTGGAAACCAAATGGAGGGGATTTAGTCAAAATATCAACAATGAAAATCTAAATAATCATAAGGTCAACACCAGAATGTTGACTGACATATTGTCGACATGGTCAAAATGCAGACAACCAAAAGGACGACATGGGCATGAGGTAGACAGGGTCATTAGGTTAACAGTTAAAATGTTGACAATCAAAATGATGACAGTCATAATGTCTACATACATAAAACTAGCTAGGATACCCGCAATTGACCTAGGGTAGTGCGGCCTGTGCCATGGCACAGGGCACCGCAGGACAAGTGGCGATGTTTGGCCCTGTCCATTTTCTGTTTATTATTATTCTCACTTGTATTTTCCTCTTATTTCATCCCCAGCATCTCCTGGCCTCCCCTATCTCTTCCCTGGCCCTTCCTATGAGGCCATTCCCCTTTTTTGAGTACGTTATGTCCCTATTTGAAAAAGGGGGGGCACCAATGCTCTTTCTGGCACAGGGCACGAAAAAGTCTAGTTACGACTCTGCCCTGAAGTACACCGACAGCCTTTATTTGCTTACATTGTCCTTGCCTATAACCCCATTCCGTTCACCCTGAAAAGGACCCCACTGTTTGCTAACATGCTTGCACACAGTGGCGTCATTTCTAATGGGTGCAAGGGGTGCGGCTGCTATGGTGCCCGAGCTGCCTCTGGGCCCGCTACTCCCCCTGCACCCAGTCACGCACACAAGATGGGCCGGCCCAGTCAGAGCCGTCGAAGGGGGGACCAGGTGTCGGCAATTTTGATTTTGTGCCAGCCCGCCTGCTAATAACTGCTGATGCACTGGCAGATAGTCATGGAGAGACAGCATTACCGGTCACGAGGCAATCTGAGCTCGCAGACTGCCAGCCAATCAGCAGTGGCAGCTCCTGATTGGCTGCCGGTCAGCAAGCTCCAATTGGCTCAGGACGGGCCCCTGATTATAATTACACTGGCGCTGTCTTTCCATGTCTGCTGCTGCTGGCACACAGGCAGGCAAGAGGCTGCAGGAGTGACTTGGGTGAAGTAAGTTGCTGGGAGAGCATAATGCGTAAGGGGCACTACTATTGAGTGGAATAATGTTATATTTGGCAATACTACTACTGTATGTGTCATAATCTGTAAAGGGCATTACTGTGTGGTATAATATGTAAGAGGCATTACTGTGTGGCATAATGTATAAGGGGCACTACTACTGCATGGCATAATGTGTATAAAAGGTACTACTGTGTGGCATAATCTTAATGGGGTCTATGTAGGGGCAAATGTATGTGTTTTTTTTTTTACCTATGGGGGCTTTTAAGGTCTTGCTATGTGGCCTACAAAGTTCTAGTTGCACCCAGGGGTGCATTCTCACAGGTTTTTGGCACTACCATTTCCACTAGAGCCAGCCCTGGAACCTGTGTAATTTAAAAGTGTCCCTATTTTTAGCGATTGTATGGCCCTGACTAAGTTTAAACTTTAAACTTGTCAAAATCCTAATCCTGCTCGAACTACACTATCATGCCAAATTTGGTGGGGCTAGGTCCAATACTCTGTAATAAAAACCTCACCATTCATCATGGATAAATGTACAAGATAGTGTCTCACTGAGGGAAGAGCACTTCAATGAGAAAACACTGATCCTGTCATGTCAGCCACATTGTTTGATATGCCTAATTCATACTTCCAACAGGGACGGGGGCCTGATGGTTCATGACATTAAGCCCCACCCCTTCACTGTAAATTGCTACGATTGGAGCAAATTTAATAGGGGGCAGGGCTAAATTACGCAATTCATGAAGAATCGCGTCATTAAGTCCAGCTCCCTACACAGGGACCCGCAATCGCCGTGGAAATTCTCCCCATTCTGCCCACTTCACTGGGGAGTGGGCAGAATGCGGGAGAAATGCCTACTCTACCGGGAGTTCGGGGGGTTACCCGAAAAATCGGGAGCCTCCCGCAACTTCCGGGATAGTAGGCATGTATGGCTTAATTGTCATATCAAGCTTGTGGCACTCCAGCTACTGTGGTACTACATATGCCTGCATACCCTTACAGCAAATCTTTGTCTGGTTATGCTGGCAGGGTCTGGAGTGCCACAGGTTGCCTACTGAGCACTGCACATGCGCATTTTGACTGTAGACATTTTTATAAAATGCATTTTAAATATGGCCTAAGTCTTATACTGTTTACCAATTAGTACAGTTTAGTTGCAAAATAATAACTTATGTAATTTTCGTGACCGAAAAAAAAACCTATGACTTTCATTATTATCGGAAATGTGTGTTATGCTATTAATAGACATGCTGTTTATTAGGTTAATATCAAGTTAGTTTTAAAGTTCTAATGTGCCAGAAAGAAAAAGAACCATGTCCACAAACTTTACCTAGATGTCTCTATTTTATATGTCAACCTTCTGACCATGTAAAAATGTTGACATTCAAATTTAGGAATTCATAATATAGGCATTACTATATTTAGAATGTCAACATTATGACAATGTCCATATTTTGTATGTCGACATAATGACTGGTTTACGTACATATCTGATGTTTGTGGGTCTGCGCATTTGCAGAACGAGTCCTGCATGTTAGCACGCAGTGTTCCCAAGTTGCAGCATGACATGACATGCTGCAGCTGTTAGCAGAAGGGGAAGGGGCGACGCCAAACTGTAGGGGCGATTCAGACCGGACGCTAAGCTGCGCTCTCTTGCAGCCGTCAGGGGGCGGATATGCAAATGCCACAATCGCACGTCCAAGCATAAGGACGCCCCCTATGTCTTAGAGAGCGACGGCAGAGTGAATGCTCACCGGTGTAAAGACGCCCACTATTTTCTATCTTAGCACACGTCATCTCCAGGAAGTGTATGACTAATCAGTAACATCGAGAGCCATCGGAGATGCTCGCAACCTATGAGGTAGACCCTACCCCACTGCAAGCACTGCGTTCACTGCAGGCTGAAATACAACCAGGTGATGTGTACAATGACGCTTTCATGCTAATTATGGATGCCCATTAAATGCCCTTTTGACGCCCAGTCAAGCCTGCGTTCGCAGCATGACTCTCCCGTTCACAAGCACCTTTCCCTGTTACCACCCACAAACAGTACTATCTGTCACTCAAAGTAGCGTCCAGTCTATGTACTACGAGCACACGATTCCCAAGCACAGTGTGGCTCACACATGCGCATATTGCCGCATACGCATGCGCAGACAGTCGACAATCGCTCATTGCGTGTGTTCGCGGCGTAGTGTCCAGTTCTGAATCAGGCCATGTGTTTCTGGAAACAGGGGCATGTCGTCTGTTTCCTGGAAGTGCCGAGGCCTAGGGTATGCATCGTAGGCTGGGCCGGTTCTATGATTATGCATGGTACACGGCCGAATAAGGCGCCACAGCCACGACCATGCTCATTTATTACTTAAACAATACAGCCAGCAGCAGAGGCAGATCACGGGCAGACTGTGTCACTGTGACACAGTTGCACAGCGGTTGAAATGGGCGGCCATCCGATTGCTTGTATGGGGCGACGTGACGTCATGACATCACGTTGCAAGGTTGCAGGCACATCTCGCTAACAGGGCTAGGGTGGTAGAGAGCAGGATGGGAGCCATGGCCTGCGTTTGGTTAGGAGTTATATTGGTGCCAGCAGCCATCTTTCTACTGCCAGTACTGTCCTGTGGGCTGGAGTGGCAGGACCGCCCCACCCGGGCCTCCAGTTGCCGTCATCGGGATTCGGGAAGGGTATCCACATTCCTCCTGGCCCAGGGCTGCCTGCTGGTAAGTTGGTATAACACTGTCAGTGTGTCAGGTAAGGGGGTTTTATGAATGGGAGTGGGCTGGTATGGTTCCGTAGACAGCGGGGAGTGGGGGTATGCTTCCATGACAGGAGGAGGGCACTTTTGGAACACTTTGTGTGTTTGTAGGGGGAGTGCAGTCACACTGTATGTGTGTGTGTGTAAGTGGTGGTGGTGGTAGGTGCTGTCACACTGTTCCTGTGTGTAAGTGGGTATGCTGTTACACTTTTTGTATGTGTGTAGTGGGTGTGCTGTCACATTTTGTGTGTTTATTTTAGGGAGTGCTGGAACATTTTGTGTATGTAAGGGAAGGGGGTGCTGTCACACTTTGTGTGCATTTTAGGGAGTGCTGTCACACTTTGTGCATGTAAGGGAGGGGGTGTTGTCACATTTTGTGAAGGGGGTACTGTTACACTTGGTGTAGAGGGGGTGGGGGTATTGTTACACTTTGTGTAGAGGGAGTGGGCTGCTGTCACATTTTGTGTAGAGGGGGTGGGGGTACTGTTACACTGTGTGTGGGGGGGGAAGGGGTGCTGTCTCACTTTGTGTATGAAGGAGTAGAGGTGCTGTCACACTTTGTGCATGTAGGGGAGGGCATGCTGTCACTCTATTGTGTGTGTAAGGGGTGTATCTGTCGCAGTGTGTACAGTATGTGTAAGAGGGTATGGTGTGTTTTTAGAGGTAGAGGGTTCTGTCACATTTTGTGTATAATGGTATTGTCATACATTGTGTATGTGTGTATTGGGTGAGGAAGCTATAATTTCTGTGTGTGTAGGCAGGGCCAGCTCTTGGGGTGTTCGACCAGTGCAGCCGAACAGGGGCGCTACCTCATAGAGGGCGCACCCCTCCCAACATCCTGATTTCAAGGGGGTCAGCACTGTCCCAGTGTTCCACCTGTGGGACGAAGTGTCCTACGGGTGGTCTGGTCGGGAGATTGGGCACCACCACCGCCGCAGCTATGCAGTGCTGCTGGACCCCAGAGTAGCTGAATGGATGCTGCGCGCATGCGCGCGGCATCCATTCAGTGCCGGGAGAGGGCTGAGGGAAGCCCAGCTAGTGACAGAGTGCTGGGCTCGCCCACAGCCTGACGTTACCATGGGAGAGGTGTGCCATGTTAGCATGCCCCCAAATAAAGCCACGTAGGGGCATGGACTATGGTAATTTGCCACGCCCCCATTTTTGCCCGTGCGAATAATGGACACTTTAGAGGACTCTGGCACAGGGCACGGCTACCCCTGGAGCCTGCCCTGTGTGTAGTAGAGGGGTGCTGTCACAATTTGTGACTGTAACTGGACGATGCTGATACATTTTGTAAGGGGGGTGGGCATGCTGTCACAGTGCACATTGTGTGCACCCAGCTGCTATCTAAACTTGCCCCCTTCCTACAACCAGTGCTGCCTCAAATGCTATCCTGCTCCCCCAGTACTGCCCTAGCAGCTATCTACTCTGACCACCTTCCTACCGCCCAGTACTGCCTGCCCCTAACCCCCTCCTTGCCCCCCAGTACTGTGCCAGCTTCTATCTACCCTTACCATCTTCCTACCCCCAGTACTGCCTTCTGTAAATTTCTCCTTGCCCCCCAGTACTGTGCCAGCTGCTATCTACCCTTGCCTTCCCTCCCTACCTCCAGTTGTGCTTGCCCCTAACCCCCTCCTTGCCCCACAGTACTGTGCTAGCTACTATCTACCCTTACCATCTTCCTACCCCCAGTACTGCCTGCCCTTAACTCCCTCCTTGCCCCTTTAGTACTGTCAGCTGCTATCTACCCGTGCCCCCACTTCCTACCCCTAGCCTCCTCCTTGCCCCCCAGCACTGTCACAACTGCTGTCTGCCCTCACCCCCCCATAATATGTGATGGACCCGGAAACAGTGGATTAGGACCCCAATTTCTTAAACTGAGGGCTCCCTGGGACCCACAATTTTTTTCACTCAGCGCGATCACTGACCATGTAAAGGCTCCTGCGATCATCCAGCTGTCTTCCATGGACGTCCAGTCCTTTTTGTGTTGCAAGATGACCAGTGTTTTGTTCTTTTCTTAGAATGTGGCACACTGTTGATTTGGCCACTCCTAGGGTTCACGTTGTCTCTCTCATGGATTTTTTTTTGTTTTTACAGCCTGAGGATGACCTCTGTCACTTAAATTGAGAATTCCTTTGACCTCATGTTGTGGGTTCACAGCAACATCTTCTAAATGTAATTGCCTCACTTGGAATCAACTCCAAACCTTTTTGCCTGCTTTATTGGAAAATAAATAACAAAGGAACGGCACACACCTGTCCAATAAAATATTACTTTTGGTCCCTTTGAAAAGAGGGTGTCGAAGCTGGATTATTGGCTGAGACAGAATCTGTTTAAAATAAAATCTGCACAACGCCATTTTGCGAATGGCCGCAAGACGCCATTTTGCAACTGGCCGCCCAGTGCCATTTTAGCGAATCTCACACATTATAAGTACATATGGCGATGCTATTATTTAGCATCGTGTGATTCCCACGCAATAGAAAGATGTTAAAAGTCTCCATTATATAAATACAGCCAGTTACTAAAACATATATGACCAAATCCAGCAAAACACGTTCCACGGTGTACTCCACAAACACGTAGTCGCACAACGCTAACTAGCGTCTTTTCTTGATACCCCAATACTTACACACTACACACTTACATAAAAAGGTTCCCTAGCATTAAGGTTAATATTTAAGGTTTTATTCATTATCAGTAATGTTGTGAAATACATGTTATTTGATATCTAAGGTTTAGTGCACGATAAGCAGACCGTGTTTGGTGTCATTTTAAACCATTGTGTCTTTGCAGATTTCCGGTTCCATCGGTGAAGAAATCGCAACATGTGTCTGCAAATTATGGAACATAGAGAGTTAGGCATTAAAATGTACCCTGTAATGCAGCCAGTCTAGATTTGTTATGCAGCAGGAAAATGGACACAAAAAGCTGTTGGAGGCTGGATTGTGACCATACGAACTGACCTATGAACTGTACTGTAACAGAAGAATCAGGAAGAACCAATGGAATCATGCCAACCTGTTCTATTGTATTGCCTATCTCTGTAAGCGTATATATGCAGGCTCTCTGAAACTAGATGCCAGTCATCTTTCTTTGCTGTTGACGGAGGTTTCATCTTTGATGCCAGGATCTGGATCCAGAGCGCGTGCATATGTAACAACTGTATCTTGTGACTGTATAATTTGTTTGCGCTAATTGTAATTTAGATCACAGCGTGTATCTATCTGTTTTTATTGTGAATAATAACTTTTTGTGCTTTGGAACCACAATCAAAGTCTGAAAGCAATTATTTCTTGTGTGACTCATAACACTAAATAGCGACAATTTTAGAGTGTATAGATAGGTAGGAATTGATAGTGGGCTACATATTAAACAGCTGTAATTCCTTAACCCTTCCTACATTTTGGATTTGAATACCCCCAATTTAAAGAGGATAGTTTGCATTTTAGAACCATATTCATTATATATTGTCACTTGAATTTGTTTTGGAAAACAGCTAAAATAACAAAATGAGTCAGTGTCCAAATATATATGGACCTAACTGTATTTAAGCATTTAGAGCAATCTGCCTGCTCACAGAGTTTAAAGTCATTCAATATTTTTACTTGAAGTATTGCATTTTTGGTTGAGTACTGTATAAGTGCAACAGTGTTTATATCAGTGATTCTCAAACTCGGTCCACAGGACCCCACACAGTGCATGTTTTCCAGATCTCCTCACAGAATCACAAGTGATATAATTAGCTCCACCTGTGAATCTTTTACAATGTGTCAGTGAGTAATGAGTATACCTGCTGGGTGACCTGGAAAACATGCACTGTTTGGGGTCCTAAGGACCGAGTTTGAGAACCTGTGCTCTATATCTTTCACTGAAAAATGTAATCATAATTAGCTTGGAAAGTTTGAGATACCACTGGTGCTGTCTAGGAATACAACAGTTCTTCAGAATTGCTAGGATTGTTTTGTTCTGTGTTCTAATGCTGGTTGTTATCTGCTACAGTAGTTATGAGAATACCTTCTGTTTTTAGCCTTCTTTTAATGCATTACTTGTATATGACAGGGGCTATTTCGATCTTATTTTATGAAACTTTAAACAAAATTTGCACATTTCCATTATGTTATGAGTGTTCATGACATGTTTTTTTTTTAATATAAAACTGGTCTTTTGATCTAAAGATTCACCTCGTGTATTGTCACATTATTATCCTGAACCTGGGGCATAACTGGGGCACCTTTATCCAATACTCACATTGTTTGTAGCTATGTGTTACAGAGCTGAATGTGGTGCCAGACCTTACATCATTTATCCTCACCTCTAGGCTCATTTACATGAAGTTACATTTTCTAATTTTCTCAGCTTTACCTGTCTGCCACCCATAATGCCTAAAGCTATATCTGGCCTTATTGTAAATCTTCTGAAAACGAAACCCATAAATCTATTTCTATTCCATATATAAACTAGATTATTAAAAACTATACAATTATTAATATCAGGTGTGCCTGGAGTCCAGGACCAATATTTCATCTAAATTGAAATCACACAAGTATCATACATATAAGGGGCGCTAATCTATATTCGCTTACCAAAAAATGTAGGCTTGGGACGGCCCTGGTAATAAGAATGCAGCTTTCCTGGTCTAGTAAGTTGTCAGGAGCTGGCCAGAGTAAGCTTCAGCTTTCGCAGCCTGGCCAAAGTAGCAATCATCGCAACCCGAGACAGCATCTATGAACTCAGATCACAGATGCCAGCAGGAGGTGTCTATTTCCTACAGACACCTCCTGCTGCATTTGCATTATATTGCACAACCACTTCCTTGCAGCTGTACAATACTGTCCACATCTGAATCAGGCCCAGGGGAGGGCTGGGCCAGGGGGCAGGGTTCCATATGCCCCCCGGGCCGGTACACTTTTACTTTAGTGAGGGCCCCAGTCACACATTGCAAATGTACAACTGACGGCTGGGTGACGGACAGAAAGTGTACTATAGCACCATCAGAGCGGCTGGGCAGCATTCTTTACCTGTTACCGGGCTGTTTGTCACATCCATGCAGCTCGTGGCTGCACAATGAGTACTCCTTCCGAGACGGCTCCGCTGCAGGGGCTGTGCAGTGTGCACTGGTATCTTCTAAGTCTGTCCCTCCCCTTGGGCCCTCCCTTCTTGAGACCCCTGAGTCTCTGCCCCTGCTATCCTCTCTATCCTATCTGTCACTACTCTAGATCTGACTCTTCACTCTAATACTGAATCTATTCCCTCCTGTCCCTGGTTAAGACCCCGCCCCCATCTCTACCCTCCCTGACTGTTCTAAACTCCTTCCTGTCCCCGGCTAAGACCCCGCCCCCTCACCAGGAGACCTCGCCCCCTTTCTTACCCTGTCTGACTATTTTAATCTACTTCCTCTTGTCCCTGCTGAAGATTCCACCCCCTCACCTAGAGTTTCCGCCCCTTACTAGTCTATCCTGTCTCTGCTATCTTTTCCTGTACCCTGGAGCTCCGCAGGGACCAGACAGATCCTCCTTCCAGACAGGTGTGCCAGTGGAGGTGTGAAGTTAAGTTATATTTGAGTGGGGGATACTTATGCAATGGGAAGGGGTGTAATTGTTTTATTCTTGGGAAGGAGATATATCTAATTTTTTTATACTGTCTGTGGTGGGAGTGGTATGATTATGAGGGGGGTATTATTATTGTGTGTGAGGGGTGTATTCATAATATCTGTGTTATATGTGGGTCACTGCATTATCCGGTGAATACTGCGATGCTATGCATTATCTGGCAGCCACTGCGACATTCCCTGATCTGGCGGTCACTGCAAATCTCTCTGCACTATGTGGCACATCACTGCAACGCTCCCTGATCTGGTTGTCACTGCAAACCTCTCTGCATTATATAGTCACTGCAGTGCTCCCTGATGTGGCGATTACTGCGAACCTCTCTGCATTATATAGCAGCCACTGCGATGCTCCCTGATCTGGCGATCACTGTGAACCTCTCTGCATTATATAGCACATCACTGCGATGCTCCCTGATTTGGCGGTCACTGCCAATCTCTCTACATTATATACATTCACTGCAATGCTCTCTGATCTGGAGATCACTGCAAACCTCTATGCATTATCCAGCGCACTGCGATGTTGTCTTTATTTTATGGTGGACACTGCAAACCTCCATGCATTATATGGCAGACACTGAGATGCTCTCCTCTCTGCATTATCTGGCAGTCGCTGTGATGCTCCCTGATCTGGTGATCACTGCAAACCGCTATGCATTATCCAGTGGTCACTGCGATGTTGTCTTCATTTTATGGTGGACACTGCAAACCTCATGCCCTAACTGCTTCATGATGCACAGCTGAGCCCTCTGAGGATTAAGATTTTACACACCGCACAAATACGACTACTTACAGGTTCATGTTGCAGGATGTTCCAGCTGAATCCTCTGAGAAAACCATCCTGCACACCGCAGAGTATTGTCTAATACCGGCCCACGCTGCAGAGATCTCCATCTGAATAGACCAGCAAGCCCAAATGAGTTAGCAGTCGTGGTCGCGAGTGCACTTGCAATGGATTAATCCCGTAAAACCCGACGACTTGCAGCAATTTAACTGGGACATAAAGGTACCGCACGAGTAACCAGTGTTGGAATAAACCACCTTTCACAGTTTGTGATTCGATCTAAAGTCTGAGATCCATTAGTATCTCCGGTGACTATCTAAACTTTATATGGAAGCTGTAAATTTTCTCTGCAGGCAGCTCCTCTACTGAGAGGAGATTTAACAGCGGTGGTTTTCTGATGAATCTTTCTCAGTTCCCCTGCACAATATAAACCATTGATTCCTATCAGAGAGGTCTATGTGCTATTGGAGTGATACCTGCTATATATAAAAAATCTCTCTGTGACTGACCACTGTATACATTTATACTCAACCAGTTCCTTGATGTTCATAAGTATAAGCATGAAATTGGAGGTTTAAATACACTACAATACAAACTGGCAACAGTGTTTCATAACATTGATAGAAACTGGCAACAGTGTTTCATAACATTGATAGAAACTGGCAACAGTGTTTCACCAGTGCTGATTTAACAATTAGGGATACGCAGGTTAATTTTTACCACGGAAGTGATACCAAAGTGGTTTGCAATTCCAATATATTTTACTTTTAATACTTTTGTATAATTGTATGTAATTCAATTGCTATTTATATTTTTATTTATTAATTTTTTTCTTTTATCTTATGCATATATTTTTTTTCTTCATTTTTTCTTTGTTTTTTTTGGGGTCTTATCTTTACTGTAAAGTCCTATTCTTAATTCTCTTTTTTTCTTTTTCCACCAATGGAATATTAAATTGTTTTTATTATATATTCAAGTGTATTATTAGGCCTTCTTTGAATTTGCACTCCATATTTGTGTTCTATATGACACTGCAGACCTCCCTGCATTATATGGCAGTCCCTGCGATGTTCTCTGATCTGGCGATTAGAGTGAACTTCTCTGCATTATCTGGCAGATCCTGCGATGCTCCCTGATCTGGTGGTCACTGCAAATATCCAGCGGTCACTGCGATGTTCCCTGCATTATATGGGGATCCCTGCAAACTTCTCTACATTATATGGTGGTCACTGCAAAGCTCTTGATGATACTGGATCAGAACCTCTATATACCCCTGCCTATACCTTCTAATATCCTACCTATAAACCTCTAAGGATGACGCTAATTTGCGTACGCAGTCATACAGTAAATAAAGACTTAAGACCTGGAATCTGTGGTTCCAAAGCACAAGTATTATTCAGGTAAAAGTACAGTCAGTTACACGCTATTGATCCAGACACAATTCGGCGCAAAGGAATTATACAGACCCAAGTACAGTATACATATGCAGCGCTTCCGGTACCAGATGTTAGGCATCAGCAAGAAACCCCTGTCAGCATTCAGCAAGAAGACTAAGAACCCAGTGTTGGAGCACACATATTTATACCCCCCCAGAATAGACAGGACAATAGAGAAGTTTCTTGCTTATGCCATTGGTTCCCAGGGGGAAAGCATCTGTTACAGAGCGTTTAACAGGCTGGTTCAAATAGACTCATCCCAGCCTCTAACAACTGGGGGTCTCTGCCCTCCCACCCCATGCAATCATCCTAACAGTTGTTCATAATATACATTTTGTTGCTTGAAGTCTCTGCGGTCCATAAGTTGAGAATGCATGATGCGATATCCACACCGATAATACTGGAATTCTGTTGAAAGAGTACGCATCAATACGAAACCAAACACGGCTTTCTTTGCATGTATAAAACCTTAGTTATCAAATATCTTTATTTCACAGCATTTATACTAACTGAACCAACTTAAATCTTATACCTTAAAGCTTATTAAACCTTTTATGTGGATATGTAATGTGTGAGTATGCGGGGTTTGATATAAAGACGCTAGTTAACTTGGGGCAGATGCGTGCGCATCTACAACGCTCCCTGATCTGGCGGTTACTGCAAATAATACGGTGGTCACTGCGATGTTCCCTGCACTAATTGGTGGTCACTGCAATGCTCTCTGTATTATATGGCGGTCACTGCAATGCTCTCCGTATTATATAGCGATCTCTGCATTATATGTTGGTCACTGAGATGCTCTCTGTATAATATGGCAGTGACTGCAATTATTATTATCCTTTATTTATATGGTGCCACAAGGGTTCCGTAGCACCTCACAAAGTACATAAGCAAATGAGCAAACACAAAAACAGAGACTTATGTTCTCTGTGTTATATGGCAGTTACTGCGTTGTTCTCTGCATTTTCAGGCAGTTGCTGTTATGTTCTCTGCATTATATGCTGGTCACTATGAAGTTCTCTGCATTATCTTGTGGCCAATGTTATGATCTCTGAATTATATGGTGGTCACCGTAATATTCTCTGCATTATATGGCTGTCACTGTGATGTTCCTTGCTTTATATGGCGGTCACCGTAATATTCTCTGAATTACAATAGTGGTCGCTGCAACGCTCTCTGTATATTATATACCGGTTACTGGCAAATCTAAAGTCTCTCCTGCCTTATGCTAGAAAAATAAATATGTTAGGTGAAATTAAAGAATTCTTAAGGACAGGGTCCTCAGGGTGCAAAAATGTCTAGGTACAGCTATATAACAGTGCGACTAGACAAAGGACATAGCTCTGTAAAAGAGCCAGACCCAGTGTCTTGGGTAGCCTGCTTATATTTACAGTTTTTTGCTGAACTATTTTAAGTCAGTGAATGAGTAAAAACATGTATTTCACACTTTCACTGCTGCTGCCATTGTTAGATGTGCTGATTTCTTGCTTGACTGTGGCCTATAAGTTCTCATATGAGGTTTTTAATTAATTGATATTTGCCATTCCATCGCCTTTGAACTTATCAATGAAAACAGTACATGTGCTGCAGCTTCATAGCCTATGAGCATAATGCAGATATTCTAACTGGGCTGTTTGCTTATTGTTCACTAACAAGTAGTAGAATACATTATTATTATGCCACATTTGTAATGTTTTTATTTACTTTTTACTTATAGAATGGAAATTTATTAACCATACTTTTTATAAATTATCATAATCACGGGAATGGTCCCTGTATTATATACCAGTCACTGCAGTAGCCCCTATATTATATACCTGTTACAAAAATTGTGCCTGTATTATATATTGGTCACTAAAATGGTCCATGAATTATATATCAGTCACTAAAATGGTCTCTGCATTCTATACCAGTCACTAGACTGTCCCCTATATTGCATATTAGTGACTAAAATGGTCCCTGCATTGTATATTGGTCACTAGAATGGTCCCTTTATTGTATATCTGTTACAAAATTTATCCCCTGTATTGTATTTTGGTTACGAGAATAATCCCTGTATTGTAGAAGGATCACAGGAATGGTCCCTGTATTGTATATTGGTGAGTAGCATGGTTCCTGCATTGTACAGCCATGGCCAAAAGTTTTGAGAATGACTCAAGTATTGGTTTTCACAAAGTCTGCTGCTTCAGTTTTTATGATGGCAATTTGTATATATTCCAGAATGTCATGAAGAGTGATCAGATGAATTGCAAAGTACCTCTTTGTCATGACAATGACTTAATCCCAAAAACAAAATTTTCACTGCTTTTCAGCCCTGCCACAAAAGGACCAGCTAACATTAAGTCAGTGATTCTCTCGTTAACACAGGTGACAGTGTTAATGAGGACAAGGCTGGAGATCACTCTGTCATGCTGATTGAGTGTGTAGATCTCCCTGTTAAGAATTGTAGCCTAGGGGTATAGTACACCCTATGTAAAATTGTATGATTCATTTCTGCATAAGAAATGGAAATCATGTCTTTATTTAGTTTTTTGGTGGCTTGGGTTAAGAAGGATTAATCTAACTCAGAAAAATTATTCCTCCACTTAGCTAGTCCTCCTGTTAATATTAGAGAAGTCCAAAATGGGATGTGAATATATACAAGAAAAGGGAAAAGAGGAAAAAGGATCACTGAGTCTAAGACGGAGCACATCATCGAGCTTAAATTGCCTGTCTGTCTCTTTGAACTTTGAACAAGTTTCATTGTTTTTTGTAAGTAGCTAGACATTTGTAAGTAAAGAAATATAGGAATAAGTAGGTTAGGAAATCGTTGTTGAAGCTGGCCATGTGAATATGGCTGCTTAGTATTAGTATCTATCAAGTGATGCAAATATCTTAGACCTTGAAGGGACCAAAACTTTGTGTGTGGGGATTTTCAACCACCAGGGAAGAGGGGATTATCTGACAATAGGAGAAGGAGACTATGGGACCAAGAAAACTTTAATGTTGAGCGAGTTTGTCTCCAGGCTGCACACATGGTGGACAAGAGTATATTCTCTCTAATGTCCATCGGGAGAGAAGTTGGGTGTATATGTAATAAGGCTGCCAGATGTGTTTTAGGGCTAAACGCCTGTTCAATACTATAATTGCTGAAGTGACTATGACAACCTATCCAGTACATAGCAATCCAGTAATTGGCCGCTAAAGAGTAGGTTTTAATGCATAGTAAGTGCACTCCCCCTAAATCATTAGTTTGTTGAAGTTTAAAGAGAGAGATTCTAGGTCTCTTTCCTGCCCAGATAAATTTCTGAATTTCTTTGTTCAAGAGTCGATAGGCAAAGGCAACATCTGAATTATATATAGGATGCAAGGAAAACTCACCATTTTAATAACATGACAGCATCCAATGTAAGATAAGGGTAGATTAGACCATATCTTAAAGTCCCTCAGTATTTGAGCAAGAACCTCACCATGGTTAGCAGCATATAATTGGGAGGGGTGTGTTGGTATGTTGATACCTAAATAGCGTATATGCGAGGAAGCCCATTTAAAGGGGAAATTGTCACCCCAGCTTCTACGTGTTTCCGGGTGAAGAGCCAATGCCTATGTTTTGACTGCATTAACCTGAAATATCGCTATAAACTCAAATATACTAAGTGTATTTTGAAGTAGTGGAATTGCCTGTCTGGGATTCTGGAAGTATAAAAGTAGGTGTCACAGTTGGGCGTGCACTTGGACCCGGAGTGGAGTCGGATGGCAAATGAGGGTTCGTTTGCTGGTACTGGAAACCAGCCGGTCTTAGGGGCGTATGACTCATGAAGGAAAGGGTACACACATAGGCAGATGAAGCTGAGAGATACAGTCGGTACTCAGAGAACCGGGGTCGGCTGGCCGAATAGCGGGTATCAGGAACCGGGAACAGACAGTAACTGGAGCAAGACCGCACCAAGGCTGAGAGGGTAACTGTAGAAACACACACTGGAGCTATGGCACTTTTAGGAGTATGGGAGCTCAGAGAACTAGCTCACAGCTTACGCTGTGATAGACGTTGCACTGGCAACTAAAGAGCCTCTTGACAGCCCTTTAGTACCCTCAGGCAGTGCAGGATTGGCTACTAGCCTCCCCAGTCCAGGCTGTAACCTGATTGGCCCGATCAGACATGTGGTCTAAATCCAAGATGGCTGCGCCCAGTGTGTTCACAGCGCGAAAGTGCTGCCAATTTCAGCCGCTCTCACCTGCCTGCAGCTGGAAGCCCTTAGTCTGCGGAGGCTCACAGCACCTAGCGCCGCTCTCCAGGATCCTGCACCCCCACCGAAGACCCCACGCCAGGACCCCTTAGTGGTAAGGACCGCTATCTTGGCAGCCTGCCAGCCCTGATCGTGACAGTACCCCCTCCTTTAGGGGTGGCCGCTGGACACTCCTTGGGTTTTCCAGGATTTTCTGCATGAAATTTAAGCACCAGACGAGGGGCATGGACATCCTCAGCCTTCACCCAACACCACTCTTCAGGACCATAACCTCTCCAATCCAGCAAGTATTGAAGTTGGCCGTAGCGAAAACGAGAGTCCAGGATTTGCCTGACCTCAAACTCTACTCCCCGCACAGTAAGGACTTTGGGAGTGCATGGTAGGACCTTGCGAAAGTGATTCAGGATAAGAGGCTTCAGCAAGGAAATATGGAAGGAGTTTGGTATTTTGAGATAAGACGGGAGTTTCAGTTTGCAGGCCACTGGATTGATCACTTGAATGATGGGAAATGGACCGATGATGCGGGGAGCAAACTTCATAGACGGAACTTTAAGGCGAAGATTACAAGTAGATAGTCACACCAAGTCACCCATGTTTAGGTTGGGCACCGCTCTCCTTTTCTTGTCAGCCGCTAGTTTGTAACGAACGGAGGCTTTATGTAAAGCGGAATGAAGTTGAGTCCACTTTTGGGAGAATTTCTGTAGTGTAGAGGTTACTGCTGGTACATCGAAGACTGGCAATTCTTTGAACTCTGGTACCTTAGGATGCTGACCAAACACTACAAAAAATGGGGTTTGCCCTGTTGATGAATGATAAGAGCTGTTATAGGCAAATTCTGCCCAGGATAGAGTGTCTGCCCAATTATCTTGAGAGGAGGACATATGGATTCGTAAGAAGGTTTCAAGGTCCTGATTGACCCTCTCTGTAGAACCATTAGACTGGGGGTGGTAAGCCATTGAGAATTTGAATTTGATTTGGAAGATGGAAAAAAAGAGCTCTCCAAAATTTTGCTACAAATTGCACCCCTCTGTTGGAGACAATTTCAGTTGGGAGTCCATGGAGACAGATTTTGTTGACAAATAACTGGGCCAACTCAGGAGCGGATGGCAGTTTCTTGAGAGGCACATAATGTACCATTTTGGAGAAGCGGTCCACCACTACCCAGATGGTGGTGAACCCATTAGAAATGGGTAAGTCTGTTACAAAGTCCATGGATAGGTGTGTCCATGGACGAGTTGATATCGACAGGGGTTGCAGTGTGCCAGCAGGAGCTTGTCTGGATGTTTTATGCTGGGCGCACTGTGGACAGGAGGAAATAAAATCTTCAATTTCGGACTTCATAGCAGGCCACCAATAGGAACGTTGCAGAAATTCCAAAGTCTTTCGTATGCCTGGATGTCCGGAGAATCCGGAGGAATGAGCCCACTTCAATAGCTGTTTGCATAAATTTGAGGTCACAAAGGTCTTCCCAGGAGGAGGTTGGATGCAGGTGACAGCAAATACTCTGGAGTCAAGAACAGGGGTCTCTTTATGATTCTCAGAAGATGCGTCGGAGGAAAGTGAACGGGAGAGAGAGTCTGCTTTTTGATTCAGTGAGCCGGGGGTGAAAGGTCAAAGTGAAGTTGAAACGAGAAAAGAATATTGCCCACCGCTCCAGACGAGAACTGATGCATTGGATATTCTTCAAATATAGGAGATTCCGATGATCCGTATAAATGGTGATCGGGAACGTAGCTCCTTCGAGAAGATAACGCCATTCTTTAAAGGCTAATTTAACAGCCAAAAATTCCTGCTCTCCAATGGGGTAATTCTTCTCCGCTAGGGAGAATTTCTTAGAGAAGAACCTGCAGGGATGAAACTTGTTATCTTCGATTCTCTGGGATAGTACCGCCTCTACAGCTTCAGAGGAGGCATCCACTTCTAGAAAAAATGGGTAATTGACGTTAGGTTGTCTCAGTACTGGGGCAGAAATTAAGGCTTGTTTTAAAAGCTGAAAGGCGGTTTCGGACTCTGGAGGACATGGTGATGGGTTTGCCCCCTTGCGAGTCAGGGCGGAAATGGGTGCCATGAGGGTGAAGAATCCCTTGATGAATCTTCGGTAATAATTAGCAAAGCCTAAAACTCTTTGTACCGCTTTCAACGAATTTGGACGGGACCAGTCCAAAATTGCCTGTACCTTTTTGGGATCCATTTTGAGACCGGAACCTGAGATGATGTAACCTAAAAATGGAACTGAGGAAATGTCAAACATGTATTTTTCTGCTTTACAGTACAGGTGATTTTCTCGAAGACGGATTAGAACTTCCTTGACTTGAGACCGGTGCTTATCAATATTGGAGGAAAATATCAAGATATTGTCTAGATAAACCACTATGGAAACATATAAGTCCCGAAAGATCTCATTCACAAAGTTTTGGAAAACGGCAGGAGCGTTACAAAGGCCAAGGGCATTACGAGATATTCAAAATGACCGTCCCGAGTATTAAATGCTGTTTTCCACTCGTCACCGGCCCGTATCCTGATGAGATTATAAGCCCCTCTTAAATCCAGCTTGGTGAAAATAGAAGCTCCTTTTACTCGATCAAAAAGTTCGGTAATGCGGGGTATCGGGTAGCGGTTCTTGAATGTTATGTCGTCTAAACCTCTGTAATCGATGCAGGGGCGCAGGCCTCCATCCTTTTTAGACACAAAAAAGAAGCCTGCACCAGCTGGTGAAGAAGATGGTCGAATAAAACCTTTTTGCAGATTTTCCTGGATGTACACTGACATGGCCTCGGTCTCGGGCAGGGACAGCGGATAAGTGCGACCACGTGGAGTTTTGCCAGAGATCAAGTCAATGGGACAATCCCACTCCTGATGAGGAGGTAGAGTATCGGCTCCTGTTTTGCAGAAGATGTCAGAGAAGGAGAGGTACTGGCTGGGAATTGGAGTAGAGGTTGCAATGTGAATTTGATGTGCTTGATTTGAGGAAGACAGGACGCTAGACAAGCTTTCCCCAGGACAGAATCTGCATGTTGCCCCAGTCAATATTGGGAGAATGCTTGCGTAACCAGGGATATCCGAGGATGATCCCATGTGAGGCTTTGGGAATCACCAAAAATGTAATAGTTTCTGTATGAAGGGCCCCGACATGAACTGACACGGGTTGGGTACGAAGAGAGACGACTCCGTTGATAATCTGGGTGCCACCCACTGCCTGTCTGGCCGCAGCGTCAGTTCAGCCTATTACACTCCACATGAACGGAGATACAGCACTCTGATCTTATAGTATAATTTGGAGACCTGTCTGCCCTATGGCTCATGCTTTCTTGCAGGCATCTGATTACACAGGCTCATTTATGATCTGACTATTGTGGCAGCACAGTGGATGTACTGCTGTAAACTCACCAGTTTTTAGTTGGGGTAGATTTGATATTATTTCACATGGTTATTTTTTCATTGCACACATGAGGACATAATTTATGTCCGGCTTTCTTTCCCCCATCATTCAGGGGAATAGATCTGAATTACCTATTTGGCTCTTTTTTACTATCACTGTGTGATGATTTTGAGACACTTGTATCCATTGTAAATATAGCAAAACACACTGTGTACAACTATATTACTTGGCAACAATGTATGCTATCTATTAAACGTTCCAGGGGAATACAGATTAGTACAATCCCTATATGAGGGCTTGATTGGCGCCCGGTCTCTGCCCCGGTGACTTAGAGGAATGGACACTAGCAATACATTTCGCTTTCTTTTTTATTACCACTGTGTGTTGTGAACATGTGATGACTTATTCAATGTACATCCGTATTTCATGTTAATAATAAAAATTATGCTACGTATTGTTTGGTTACAATGTATGGTGTCTGCTAAGTGCTCTAGGGGGAATATAAATTAGCACCATCCCTACCGAAACATATGGGATTTGCATACCCATGTACAATCATATGAATACTATATAAATGTTGTTTACATGTGATATGATTATTCACAGGCACTATTAGACTGACATTACTTATACCTGCATTTAGATTATCTGTTTATATGGCTATATGAATATGATATACATACTTTAAAAAGTAACATAACCAAAGTATTCATTAATCAAAGTATGCTGGTGCAATACTTTGTTTGGAATTTATGTCCATTGTTTAATCAAAGCGGACTTCTCATTCTGAGTTAGTCCTATATAATGCCCTTAACTATATTACACCAGGACCCCCAATCTCCTGTTTATATAGTCCTACAACCATACCTTACTGAATATGCCCAATCTTGTCTGATCTTGGAAGCTATATAGTATTGGGCCTGATTAGTACTTGGATGGGAGACCACCAGGGAATATTGGGTGTTGTAGGGAATATTTAGGAGCAGAATGGGACTAAGGGCCTGATTCAGACCCGGTCGCAAGCGCTGTGCACTCGCAACCTGGTCGATGGTGGGCCAGTGCGCATGCGCCCGACGGAGCTGGCTCCGTCGTTCGCATGCGCGAGAGCCGGATAGCGACGGGCACTCCGTCGCTCTGGGTCTCGCAAAAAAGAGGGCGAGCTGTCGATGTTGAGTGACAGCTCACCCCCTTAGGTGGGTGAGCCAGGGGAGTGGCTACCCAAACTGAGGCGTTCCCATGTGAACGCCTCCATTTGGGGGCGTCCCCACTGACATCACTGTTAGAGCCGAAATCTCTCTGGGGCTTGCGGCAACGAGGGTCTCGTCGCAAGCCCGATTGTCAGCTATGCGAGCGGCCAGGATGCCGTTCTAAAAAAAAAAAAAAAAAAAAGACCGGCCCTGATTCAGAGCGACCGGTTCTGAGTCAGGCCCACAGTGTATAATAAGTGATTACATTTGATTTGGTTTATTTGATTTCAGGTAGATTCAGTGTTTGATGGAGACGAGGACATCACTCCCAACCTGGTGTCTCCGGTACAGGATAGGATCGGGAGTTTCCTGGACGACGTGGACAGGCTGCGACCAGATGACCGGTCTCCCTGCAGTACATACACAAGTTCTCCCGCCGGCGCCGTTGCCGTTCTTTTACAGTGAGGCGAGCCTAATTAATCTGCATGGGTTCTTCATCCATCATTTCAGGAGGGAGGGTGGTAGGCGTAGTGGCCGGCCGGAATCTAATGCGATCTCTCCTGCTCTTCTCACTCTGTCGTTCTCGATACCGCAGATCCACTTTATTACAGAGGGAGCTCTGTTCATTGAGGGTAGGCGGAAGATTTTGGGTGGTAAGGTCATCTTTTATACGATCTGACAGCCCACTCCAAAAGGCAGAAATCAGGGCCTCCTCATTCCATTTCAGCTCCGAAGCCAGTGTTTGAAATTGAATGATATACTGGCTAACGGGTCAATTCCCCTGACGAAGGCGCAGGATCTCCACTGCTGCTGAAGTAGTTCTTCCGGGTTCATCGAAAATCCTTCGGGAGGACGTGAGAAATTCGGAATAGTTCTCTAATAAGGGGTCAGACCTCTCCCAGAGGGGCGAAATCTAGGGCGGAGCCGGACAGCAGAGATACAATATACGCCACCTTGGATTTAGGGGACGGAAAGTTTGTAGGCTGTAAGGTGAAATGGACGTCACACTGGTTGAGAAAGCATCGGCACAATTTGGGGTTTCCGTCAAACTTATTGGGAGTGGGAAGATGCAGGTGGGAAGGTGTAAATGGAACCGGGACTGGAGCTACTGGCTGGTTTGTGGTGGCAGGCATATCGACTGTAACCAGGGAGGCTTGTAATGTGTCTTGACGGAGAGACATTTCCTGCAGGAACTGAGCCATTTGCCGCTGTGAGGCTTCTAGTCCCTCTAAGCCACTGGCGATACCTTGAAGCAGGTCGGCCCTCAAATCCTGTCCACTAGCCGAATCCATTTGTCCCAGTTCAAACTGTCACGGCTGGGCGTGCACTTGGACCCGGAGTGGAGTCAGATGGCAAGTGAGGATTCGTTTGCTGGTACTGGAAACCAGCCGGTCTTAGGGGGTATGACTCATGAAGAAAAGGGTACACACGTAGGCAGATGAAGCTGAGATACAGCTGGTACTCAGAGAAGCGGGGTCGGCTGGCCGAATAGCGGGTATCAGGAACCGGGAACGGACAGTAACCGGAGCAGGACCGCAACAAGACTGAGAGGGTAACTGTAGAAAAACACACTGGAGCTATGGCACTTTTAGGAGTATGGGAAGCTCAGAGAACTAGCTCACAGCGACATTGCACTGGCAACTAAAGAGCCTCTTGATAGCCCTTTAGTACCCTCAGGTAGTGCAGGATTGGCTGCTAACCTCACCAGTCCAGGCTGTAACCTGATTGGCCCGATCAGACATGTGGTCTAAATCCAAGATGGCCACGCCCAGTGTGTTCACAGTGCGAAAGCGCTGCCAGTTTCAGCCCCTCTCACCTGCCTCCAGCTGGAAGCCTTTAGTCTGCGGAGGCTCACAGCACCTAGTGCCGCTCTCCAGGATCCTGCACCCCCGCCGAAGGCCCCGCGCCAGAGCGTCCAGAGCGGTAAGGACCGCGATTTTGGCAGAATGCCAGCCCTGATCATGATAGTAGGTCATCGGCAAAGGCTGAGACTTTGAGTTCTTGGTTAGCTATAGTTATACCTTTCTATCCCTTCTGGTGCATAAAATGTCTTATTAATGGGTCAATCGCTAAGTTACACAGCAAAGTAAAATTTCTGGTATTCAGATTCTTTATCGTTAAGAAGGCCAATGGGGAGCTAAACAATGTCTCAAAAATATGGATAAAGTGTGGGCCGAAGTGCTGTAGCTGAAAAATTCTGATCAGGCGAGAGCAATAAACCTTGTCAAATGCCTTATCGGCGTCGCAGCTAACAATGATGTTGGATGATTCTTTGGCTTGATGGGTGTGTGTCATTGCCGCTATAAGGGTTCTTATGTTGTGTACGGAGTGTCTTCCTTTTGTAAAACTCGTCTGGGATGGGTGTATAATTCTAGAAAGAATAGGTTGTAATCTTTGTGCTATTAGTTTGGAGAATATTTTCAAATATTGGTTTAACAAAGAGATGGGGCGGTAAGATGAAGTCAAGGTAGGGCAGTGTTGGCTAACCTTGACACTCCAGCTGTTGTGGAACTATATATCCCAGCATGCCCTGCCACAGTTTTAGCATGCCCTAATAGCAAAACTGTATCAGTGCATGCTGGGTTATGTAGTTCCATAACAGCTGGAGTGTCAAGGTTAGCCAACACTGAGGTAGGGTCTCGATTAGGCTTTGGGAGAACTATAATACAAGCCACATTAAATTGTGTTGGGGCTGTGTTACCATTCAAAATGGAGTTGAATAAATCTTTGAGATAGGGGGTGATATGTGGTAGCAGCATCTTGTAATATTCTGCACTCGGTCCATCAGGGCCTGGGGTTTTTCCTTCCGGTAAGGATTTGATAATACAGTACATTTAATTTCCTCCTCGGTTATTGGGTCATCTAAACTAAAGCGTTCTTCCTCATTGAGTTTAGGTATTCCTGCCTGACGTAGGAATTCAGTCCCCAAGTTCTGGTCAGTAGTAGGGGTGTCAAAGTTGTTGGTAATATTGGAGGAATTCCTCCACTGTTTTGTTATCATCCATGAGAATCTCCGAAGTGGAAGAATGAATTTTAATGATATGTTTGGGGGTTGTGTGTTGTTTACGCAAGGAAGCTAACAATTTGCCAGACCTATTACCCCAATTGAAATATCTTTGTTTTTGATATGCAACGTCTAATAAAGCTTGCTCTGCACAGGCATTGTCATAGAGTATCTTGGCCTCTTTATATTTGTTTTTATTGTCTTCCGTGGGGCGTTGTATGAAATAAGAGTATGTCACTGATAGTTTTTGACTAAGTTCACTTAGTTTATTAAAAAGAGTTCTATGGCGGTGAGTGACAAATATATATGGCCTCTCATCACCGGTTTCGAGGCGTTCCAGAATAGATTAATATCAGGAATATGTTGTGAGTTGTCCGTGGTGTAATTTGTAAAATTGTGTTCTAACATTTTCTTGAAATCTTCTGAATTATTAAGATATGTGGGGAATCTCCAATTGTAAGAGCTGGAGCCTGGTGTGTTTTCATTTAAGAACGAACCAGATAGATCGCAGTTTAGCCGGGTATATTAAGGTGAATCTGAAGCCATTTTCGAACAGTTCTTTGCAAACTGGGGAGAATTCACGTCTGGGCATAGCGACATTGTTAGAAGTCCTGGAAAATTAACAATTTTGCTCCCTGGTATGTGAGGTCAAGGTGCTTTCGGTAAGCCTCTAAGAGATGAACCTTTTCAGCATAGTTTAGGACTCTTAATATGACCCGTCGTGGTTTACGTTGATCGGTGCGGTTCTCCGGATCCACCCTGTGCACACGTTCAATAAGAATAGGGTGAGATTTGATATCTATACCTAGTGTTGTAGGTAGCCATTGTGATACTAAATCAATCAATTCTCTTGGTTTTACGGATTCAGGTAGACCAATAATATGGAGATTGTTGCACCTGTTTCTGTTCTCCAGGTCTTCTAATTTGTCATGAAATACAGCCATTGTGGACTCATGCTTCTGAATTAGAGCTTTAGACTCCATGAGTTCATCTTCTAAAGTTTAAATTCTCTGTTCCGTCTCATTGAGACGTTGTGAATGTTGTAGTAGCTGGCTTAATGCTGATTCTACAAATTGTTTTAGCTCAGAGTCCCCTGCCAATTTTTGATCTAGTAAAGGAGATATGATTTCAGATATTTCCTGAGCTCTCTGAAGTAATTGAGCACTATACTGGGAGTTCTCTTCAGCCATGTCGGGTGTACTCTCCTTTGCTGGGGATCCCGACAGACAAGGTGGGTCTGAGACAGTATTTTTCTCTTTGCTTTTGGGAATAGTGCCTCCTCTTGGGCCACGCTGTTGTGTAGCCATGTATTTTTCCATGCAAACAACCAGTTATACTCCGAATATGTCCCAGTAGATATGATTATGAACAATAAGGTGTTTTATTTCAAATTGAATATTAGATGGATAATTTCACCAAGAATTCTCTGCCAGTAATCTTGAGCGTTTTCTTGGCGAGTGGATATATAGTAAGGGTCTTTGCTGGACGCCACATTAGCTGAGGGAGGTAGTGTGTGTTACTCTGTATGTCTGTACACCCGCATTATGCAGCCACATCAGTTAGCAGTGGCCGTCTCTTGCACTGGGAGAATCAGCGTTTCTATCTTCCGGCGGTATTCGCCTGCGGGGAGCCGGACCCTTGTACTGTATGTCAAGAGGAGGGATAGAGGAGATCAGTTAAAAGTGGCCATTGCTGAGGCCCGCTCACCGGAAATAACTATAACTTGTATATTAACAAGTCTACAGAGCCACCTCAATCATTATGCCCTGGCTTGTTGGGGGCAATCTAGAATGGTGTGCTTTTCTTGTGTACCCTCTATCAGGGCTTATAGTGAATACAGGGTCCTCTCAGGGTTGCCCCAATATTGAAGAGTATATATAAAATACTAGATCCTCTCAAGACACTTCACAGGGTACCTGGTGTCCGCGCATCAGACTGAGAATGTGTGCATCTTATTTCTTAGAGGATGCGGCAATCGCCACGAGTGTTCAGACCGGAAGTAGCGGAGGTGCGCTGTAACTGAGGCAACGGCTTCAACACGAGGACCAGGCCTGGATATGAAATGTTGCACGGAGCCCTCCTTGACTTCCACGATCAGGTCTGCTTGTGGTAGGTGGGGACCGGGGATGGTAATTACAGGGTACTGATGGGTATCTATCTGGAAAAATCTTGCTTAGGAGCAGTAGCTACAAAATCTGCGTCCTCCTCAGTCAGCCGCTAAGCCACGCCCCTCCTGTTCTTCCTTCATTAACTATGGATACCTGCAAGGAAACACGTGCAGTCATCATTGCTTTGCACACAAAAGGCTTCACAAGCAAGGAAATTGCTGCTAGTAAGATTGCACCTAAATCAACCATTTATCGGATCATCAAGAAATTCAAGGAGAGAGGTTCAATAGTTGTGAAGAAGGTTTCAGGGTGCCCAAGAATGTCCAGCAAGTGCCAGAACCGTCTCCTAAAGTTGATTCAGCTGTGGGATCGGGGCAACACCAGTGCAGAGCTTGCTCAGGAATGGCAGCAGGCTGGTGTGAGTGCATCTGCAAGCACATTGAGGCAAAGACTTTTGGAGGATGGCCTGGTGTCAAGAAGGGCAGCAAAGAAGCCACTTCTCTCCAGGAAAACATCAGGGACAGACTGATATTCTGCAAAAGGTACAGGGATTGGACTGCAGATGACTGGGGTAAAGTTATTTTCTCTAATGAATCCCCTTTCAGATTATTTGGGGCATCTGGAAAAATGCTGAGAAGGAAAGGTGAGTGAGTGTCATGCCAACAGTAAAGCATCCTGAGACCATTTATGTGTGGGTTTGCTTCTCAGCCAAGGGATTGGGCTCACTCACAATTTTGCCTAAGAACACAGCCATGAATAAAGAATGGTACCAAAACATCCTCCAAGAGCAACTTCTCTCAACCATTCAAAAACAGTTTGGCGACAAACAATGCCTTTTCCAGCATGATGGAGCACCTTGCCATAAGGCAAAAGTGATAACTAAGTGGCTCGGGGAACAAAACATTGACATTTTGGGTCCATGGCCAGGAAACTACCCAGACCTTAATCCCATTGAGAACTTGTGGTCAATCCTCAAGAGGCGGGTGAACAAACAAAAACCCACAAATTCTGACAAATTCCTTGCATTGATTAGGCAAGAATGGGCGGCCATCAGTCAGTATGTGGCCCAGAAGTTGATTGACAGCATGCCAGGGTGAATTACATAGGTCTTGAAAAAGAAAGGTCAAAACTGTAAATATTGACTCTGCATAAACTTAATGTAATTGTCAATAAAAGCCTTTGACACTTATGAAATGCTTGTAATTTTACTTCAGTATACCATAGTAGCATCTGACAAAAAGGTCTAAAAACACTGAAGCAGCAAACTTTGAGAAAACCAATACTTGTGTCATTCTCAAAACTTTTGGCCATGGCTGTATATCCGTCACTAGAGTGCTGTGTGCATTTTGTAGGGGTCACTAGAATGGTTTGGAATGGGGCTGGTCGTTGTATTTGTTTATAGCTCTTTGACATACAAATTTTTCATATATTCCATTGGCCAAGTAAAGCACACCCACATTAGACAAACCTTACCTACAGAGGCTTTTATCATATGTCTTTCCCCATTGCAATGTGCTGGTGGAAAAACCGGGTCATTTACTTGTGTCTGCCCCCCAGGCTAAAACTTGCCAGCCAGCCCCTGATCAGGCCCCATGTCTAAATTATGATTAAGCTTGAAAAAGTCTACCGGGTAGACAAAATGCAACGCTGTCCCTATCTGCAATCCACCTCTGACTCTAGACCTTGCCATTGTATGCCTATTGAGCACTCCCCTGCAGGGAGCTGGAGGTTCCACTCAAGTGCAAGCTGCCTGTGATACCCGTGCTAGCAGGCGGGTGGAAGCCGCCGACACAGTCAAGCAGATGCTACCCACAAGCCGACGCGTCTGAGCTGTCTCAAAGTGAACACCGCAGGCTCCTTGCTAATATCGCAGCTGCGGGCAGTTCTGCGGGGGAGATGGCCCCACACACTTCAGGTCGGTAATATCTACGTCAACGGACTGCACTTTCCTATTAAGGAGGCCACTGGTGTTTTTGCTCTTAATGAAGTAACTGTGGTGAGCTCATTTTATGTGTCATATTGTTTTGCCATAATATCAGCTGTTATATAAGGAAAAGTCTCTGTTATTTTCCAGAAATTACACTTTGGCCTTCTATGACACAATTAGTGCACATGATAATAACAATAAGGTCCCGATCAGTGGCGGAACTCCAGGAGACAATGGAGTCATTTGCCGCCGGGCTCCAGCACTTAAGGGGGCACCTGGCTCCATTGTCCCCCGGGCTGTTCCGGGCACTGCTATGGAGATGGAGCGCCACTGATCGGCGCTCCACCTCCAGCGGCGTCAATATGGGGGGTGCAGTCGCACTCCCTATTTGCCGGACGCCCGCTGAGTGTGTTACCAGCGGGTGCCCGGCTCCTCCTTTCCCCCCAGCGGTAGCCGGAGGAACGGAGCTCATTCCTGAGCTCCGCTTCCGGGTTTCGCAATGCACTATGGGAGTGATGTTATGACGTCACTCCTATAGTTCCGAGGAGCGAGCGCCGTGGACGGAAGGCAGCAGCACTGGAGCGGGGTTTCAGGTAAGTATTGGTTTTTTTTTTTGTATGCGTGTACGCTCGCGCGGGGGGGGTTAGAAGTCACTACAGGGGGAATTATTGGTGGCGGACTACAGGGGGAATTACTGGGGGCTCACTACAGGGGACATTACAGGGAGCACTACAGAGGGCATTACTGGGGCTTACTACAGGGGGCATTACTGGGGGCTCACTACAGGGGGCATTACAGGGAGCACTACAGAGGGCATTACTGGGGCTTACTACAGGGGGCATTACTGGGGGCTTACTACAGGGGGCAATACTGGGGGCTTTCTACAGGGGGCACTACAGGGAGCTTACTAAAGGGGGCACTACAGTGGCTTCCACCCACCTGCTAGCACGGGTACTGCATAGGGGGACCATTACTGGGGGGCACTACATAGGTGGCACTGCACAGGGGGACCACTACTGGGGGAACTGCATATGGGGGCGGCAGCTGAAGCTGGCATAGGTGCTGGGGGGTGGTACATTTTAATTGGGGGGGCGGGGGGGGCACCAACATTTATCTTGCCTTCGGGCGCCTGGGATGAAATTACGCCACTGGTCCCGATAACAGTCTCCTATGACAGTGGTTCTCAAACTTGGTCCTCAGGACCCCACACAGTTCATGTTTTCCAGGTCCCCCAGCAGGTGCACAAGTGTATTCATTACTCAATGTGTATTCATTACTCAGACACCATTTTAAAAGATTCACAGGTGGAGCTAATTATTGCTCTTGCGATTCTGTGAGGAGACCTGGAAAATATGCACTGTTTGGGGTCCTGAGGACCAAGTTTGAGAACCTGTGTCCTATGAATATAGGAGGAGACTGTTATTAATATCCTGTCTTACAACTGAGGTTTGATACAGAGCTTTAGGTTTTAGCAGTTTGCAACTGGTATGAGCGATTTAACTTAGCTTTTCTTGCTTGACACTGCAATGCAAAAAATTCCCTAATACAGGCATGGGTATAGTTATAGTGGGTGCAGGCAGTGCCATGTCATGGGGCTCAGAGGCTTAGGGAGCCACTTCAGGGGCCTGGATTCTCTGAACCCAGGTCATATAGTTGCCTACAAAGCAAAGGAATTGAGTTTGGCCCATTTCTTGGCCTGAAAAGGGGGATTCATTGGAGCCTGTATAGGTGGTATTCTCTGTCCCTCCCTCTCATTAAAGTGCCACAAGGATATGATCCATCTGGGAGAGTAGGCAAGTATGACCTGTGGCCCTCTAGCTGCTGTGAAACTGCATCCCAGCATGCCCTGCCACAGGTTTGTTGTTAGGGCATGCTAAAACTGTGGAAGGGCATGCTGAGATGGATTACTATGCATATTATAAATAGCCATAACATTAAAACCACTGACAGGTAAAGTGAAGTTGATGTGTTGGAAGCAGGAAAAATATTGAAACAAAGCTCTGAGTGACAATGACAAGGGCCAAATTGTGATGGCTAAAGGACTGGGCCAGAGTCTTGTGGGGTTTATCTGGTGTGCAATGATTAGTACCTGCCAAAAGTGGCCCAAGGAAGGACAACCGGTGAACTGTGGACAGGGTCATGGCACCCAAGGATCACTGATGCACGTGGGGAGGGAAGGCTAGCCCATCTAGTCTAATCTCACAGTAAAGCTACTGTAGCACAAATTACTGAAAAATGTAATGCTGGCTGTGATAGAAAGGTGTACGGTATGAGGACGGGATGGTTGGGATATCACTGGAGATCAGATAGCAAATTTTAATTTAGTACAGTGGTTCCCAAACTCCGTCTTTACAGTCCACGATATCCATGCTTGAGCACAGGTGACTTAATCAATTTGAATTAACCATCTGGACTAAAGCATGGATATCCTTAAAACCTGGACTGTAATGGTAGAGTTTGGGAAACTCTGCTTTAGTCCATAAATATAATCATGAAAGAGAGGTGCCCCCAGGAGTGAACAATAAGTATGCAAACAGGGAAAAAAAACAGAAAAGTACTCCTATCAGTGGGGCACACTCTAAAATTAAAATATAACTTATTTAGTCCAATTAAAATAAACTAAACACCATCAAATAAAATGCACATAAGCTGAGCTAATTATTTAAAAAATAGGACACATCTGGCTTTGGTACGAGGAACAGGTTGGAGTAGATGATGTCCGCTGATACCATTAGGGAACAAATGAACTCAGGGACACTGTCAAGGGCATTTGAAAAGAAATGACCTGGAGGAGGACCTCAGATGTCCAACCCATATCCTCTGGTAACAATGTTTTGAATCCATGTTTCTGATATGGAGAGAAGCCATCGGTCACTGAATTTTAGAAGATGGGACCCCACCGCTAAATCTCCAAAGGCTAATGAAGATAGGGAGGGAGAGAGGAAAGAAAAGAACAAAGTCATGCTGCTAGTTTCTCTGGTGGTTCAGCGGTAGGGACGGTGTCCAGACCTGGCATAATGGCCTCTAAGTTGAGCCCCCCTCGAGAAGACTGTGTGGTCCCAGGGTGAAGGGGGGGGGATGACCTTGGCCTCCCCTGTAGTAGATGGGAGGAAGGAAGCTTTGGAAGCCATTACAGCTGCAATAATCTTTTCTAACTCTATTCCAAAAAGAATTGTCCCATTAAATGGAAGTGATTCTAAGGCCGCAATGGCTGAAGCGGAGATCCCAGCAGACAAAAACGCCTGAATCAATGGCTGCCTCTCCCATATACCTGGCTGCTTTTATGATGTTCACAACAAGAGGCTCACGAGTAAGCAAGGACCGGTCATAGAGACATAACTGAGGTAGACAAAATTTCCATAGCCGTAACATTCTTAAGAGAAGCTGTGTTCAGAGTTATTGTAGCTCTTTCTAAACTCCCAATGGGCTCTTCCACCAGAGGAAGTGTTTCCCATTTAGTCCTATCAGCTGCAGGGAGAGACTAAAAATTAATAACCCACCTTGAAGACTGACACCTATGATAAGGTTGTCTCCAGAATAAGGAAAGGTATCTACTCCCTTTTCTTACTTTTAAACATTGAAGCACCCTGTTCTGGAGCATCATCGCCATCCTTTAAGAGAAGCAATTAATGCAGCTACAATTATGAAGCTGTCCAGGTACCTCCTCCTGTACCCAGGACATCTCTACAGTAGCTCAGAATCCTGTGGGAAATACTCCTCTCCACAAGAGGAAACATCAGAATCTGAATTGTCTTCCTGCTGAGCCTGTGTAGGTACTGGGCGCTTCTAGGAACCAAGTAGTACAGTACGGTCAAGCATCCTCTGTAGAGAGGATGACACCTGCACTAGGTCCTGTACAGACTAGGATGTTCCAGAGACCAATGGGGGCTCCTGCATAGATGCCATGAGAATATTTACTAATGTGTGGGTTTATAGAAGTGGAGATGTTACCTATAGCAACCAACCAGATTATAGCTATTATCTTCTAGAAGGTGCTAGATAAATGATAAGGAGAATCTGATTGGTTGCTGTGGGCACTTCTATAATCCCACACTTTTGTAAATATACCCCTTAAACTGGGTACACAGATATATTGGCTGATCAATTGATCGGCCAATACACCTGGTGCCCATCGGCCAGTGTGTACCACCGATATGTCTGTGAACATCGTTCACAGACATATTATGTCGGATGTGCTGCACAGCCGATGGCAAATATATCTGTAGACATATCTGTCCATTGGGCAGTGGGTACAACAGAGGCCGTGGTGAGGGGTGCGGGAAACGATCCCCCCGGGCAGCGGGAGTCGCAGCCAGAAGCAGATGGTCATTCAGTGTGTATGAACGACAATCATCTGCAGATTACTCGATCTGCAGATATATCTGTGCAGTGTGTACCCACTTTAAGAGTCACTAAACCAGGTAGAGGAGTGACAAGGGCTGTGTACTTTGTAACAACTAAAATGCACCTAAATTAGGCCAAGTTTAGTTGTGGAGCTTACACAAGGCTATGAAAATGCATTATAGACATAACATACAGATGTGTCTACATACATTTTTGCGCTACAAGTCACGTTACACATAACGTGGGAGCTCTGTGTGACTGTAGCACCGATGGTAATTTTGTGCATCTTTTTACCTTCAAATGCATCTTATTCACACAGCAATGCGAATAGATAGCACAAGCTGATTAAAATGATATACTGCAAGCCTATGTTCTGTGTGTATCTGCATACAAAAAGCTACACTACATTGTTACAGCCGCTGACACTGTAATGTGGCGTTTCGCATTAAGATACACGCACATAGAACATAGACATGCAGCATATAATTTTAAGCAGCAGAAGCTGCTTGTGCTATCTATTCACTATGCTGTGTGCAAGATGCATTTGAAGATAAAAAGATGCACGAAAAAACGCTCAGCGCTACTGAGTCATGCCACAGAATGGCACAACTAGAAGGGCTGTTGAACGTGCAAAGAGGTTAGATGTACAGTATGTGGACCCATCTGTAGCAACAACCAGCATTCATGCACAAAATGAAGAAATAGAGAAACGATGGTCTAACTATACCATTTCTATAGAATGTATAGAGACTATTACTATATCTACAGAGCAACTGTGAGGTATAGAGGAGGATTTAAATTCTCAACTGCAGGAGAATTTAATGCTGGAGAAGATGGCTGCTCAGCATGAGGAGAGTGACTCCTGGGTGGCAGCCAATAGAGGAAGTGCTCTAAGAGAGAGGGAGAGAAAATGGGAAGAAACCTCTCCCCAGAGCAGACCAGGGACAACACTGTCACACAATGCGGCGTCCTGTTATGACAAATATAGGTATACTTCTATCCCTGGTTGTCCAGTGAGGTCTTGGTAAACCAAGTTATCACTGGCCCGTACTCCCCTGGCAGCAGCCTCCACTACCATGGGAGACCTAGCCACTAATGGAGCCAAGCTCCAAGCGGAACACCCTTACCTGCAGCCGCACTGCAACGGTTTACAGCCAGGACAGGGGGATCCTCTGAATCCCCGCTGGAGCACACTGCATCAAGGCAACTGTCTCCAGCGAGTGCTGTGACCACAGAGAGGCTCCCATGGAGGAGCACGGACTGTACAGCGTGCAGTCTGGCTCTATGTAAAAATAAACAATAAAACAAATAAAGTAAACTAAGCTACTAAAGCAGCTCAAAAAACATGCCAAAACTCAGACAAAAAAAAACCAAACCTGATTTGTGGAGGCAGGGGTTGGGGTATAGAGGGGGAGGAGCCTGTGCAGACTTAACCTTGGAGTGCCCTGACTCCTCCGGCACCTACTATACCCCAATGTCTCCAGTGTCCCCCATTGATGAAAGAGAAAAAAAATAATAAATTGTGTAATCACACAAATTAAAAACATCACCACAAACCTGTTAATTGTCCAGTTAAATATGACCACATTGGTACAGATATGGCCGCCTCATCTAGCGTCAATACACCATGCAGCGCAATAAGCCTGGCGTGAGTGAGCCCCCTGGTCCTGTGAGACTCTGCTAGAGTGAGGCATCTTTTTGCTGAAAATGCGTCCAAGTTGAAATGTGATGCGACTAAAGGCCCCCATACATCAGAGATTGATTGCAGCAATCGTGCAATTTGCAATCGATTGTGTATAAAAAATCTTTCCCTTTTTCAATGAATTGTGGCAAATCTGCAATCGATTGAAAAATGTAAAGATTTTTTATACACAATCGATTGCAAATTGCACGATTGCTGCAATCAATTTCTGATGTATGGGGGCCTTAAGATGCACCAGGAGGAGCCTGTGCTGATTAATTTGATGTGTGACACTTGTATATCTGTGTGCAACGGAGACTGAAAACGGAACTTGGTGTGGGAAATACTGCAGCCGTTACATCACAGCAATTTAAATTCTAATTGAGAGACTCAGTCACACACAGATATACAAGCGTCACATGTCAAATTAATCAGCACAGTCTCCTGCTGTGTCCTTTCGACTTAGACGCAAAAGAGACTCCCAACACTAGCAGGGTCTCGCGGGAGCAGGAGGTGTTGTTTGATGCAGCTTAATTATTCAGTCATTGGAATACTCAAGAGATAGGAACGAGGCCAATAATTACTTAATTAGTAACTTCACAGTTTCAAAGTGTTTTCAAAGTTAGATACATACTCAAAGTGAGGGAAAGAGAAATGTGAACAAGACCATAATCACTTCTCCCAATCTATCAGCGGCATGTACTTAGTTTCTGAGTGTGCCCCGCCGATAGGAGTACTGTCCTGTTCTTTTCCCTGTTTGAATATGATAAAAATGTCAGAACACACAGTGCATTAAAGCTTGTTGTGTATGGGGCTGTGTAGCCACAGACTGTTCAGAATGCCCATGCTGACCCCTGTTCACTGCCGAAAGCACCTACAATGGACACTTTAGCATCAGCACTGGGCCATGGAGCAATAGAAGATCGCCCGATCTGATGAATCACGTTTTCTTTTACATCATGTGGATCATCAGAGTGCGTGTGTCATTTACCTGGGAAAGAGATGGCATCAGGATGCAAGCCGACTGAAGCAGTGTGATGGTCTGGGCAATGCTCTACTGGGAAATCTTGGGTCCTAGCATTCATGTGGATGTTACTTTGACACGTACCACCTACCTAAACATTGTTGCAGACTAAGTGCACACTCTCATGGCAAGGGTATTCCCTTATGGTAGTGGCCTCTTTCAGCAGGATAATGCGCCCTGCCACACTGCACAAATTGCTCAAGAATGTTTTGAGGACCATGACAAAGAGTTCAAGGTGTTGACTTGGCCTCCAAATTCCCCAGATAACAATCAAATTGAGCATTTGTGTGATGTGCTGGAAAAACAAGTCCAAGCCATGGAGACCCCACCTCTCAACTGACAAGACTTCTAGGATCTGCTGCGAATGTCTTGTGCCAGGTACCACAGTCCACCTTCAGAGGTCTTGTGGAGCCCATGCATAGACAAGTCACATCTATTTTTGGTGCACAAGGGGGACCTACACAATATTAGGCAGGTGGTTAATCATATGGCTGATGGGTTTAAGACAGGGGTATTCAACATGCAGCCCCCTTGGCTACTGTGAAACTACACATCCCAGGATGCCCTGCCACAACTTTAGCATGCCCTAATTGCAAAACTGTGCCGGGGAATGCTTGGATATGTAGTTCAACAGCAGTTGGAGGGCCGCATTCTGAATACCCCTGGTGTAAGGTGTCTCTGTACCCATGCATTAATAGTGTGAGTGGAAGCAACCAAGTAAAATCTCTTATGTCTTCTTTAAATATATGTTGTACTGACTTTTGTCTTATACTTTCACTGTTGTAATTCATTCATTGTAAGTAGACTCTGCAAATATCCAGCTATCTTTGGCTGTGGTTACACAATTTATACATGCAATCTGGGAATATTGTGCTTTTCCCTTCTATGTGCCAGCTGTATGCACACGTTCACTGCGTTTTGCTCCTAATATTTGATGCTTCTGTATTCATATTAACATTCATCACTGGTGCAAATTCTATCACACAAATCTTTGTTCTATCAGACACCGAGGTGTGCTTCGGTCAGACCTGGCTAACCTGTGGCTCTCCAGCTGTTGTGAAATTACAAGTCCTGCATACCCTGCCACATTTGTACGATTAGGGCATACTTGCCAACTCTCCCTGATTATCAGGGAGACACCCTGAAATAGTAGCAATCTCTGACTCCCTGAAGAGTCTAGTAATCTCCCTGATTGCACCTTACCCCCATTAGCTGTTCTAT
The DNA here is from genome assembly GCA_031769625.1 of Taudactylus pleione. NCBI lineage: Eukaryota > Metazoa > Chordata > Amphibia > Anura > Myobatrachidae > Taudactylus > Taudactylus pleione. The sequence continues at coordinate 156,689 of JAUIMM010000702.1, read as the reverse complement.
AAAAAACAATACACACACACATATATATACTGAAAAAGGAAAAGTGGCACTCACATCAAACAGAAAATATCAAATGCTGGGGTGTCAACCCAAAAAGTGGAATCCACAGACGCCACTCATTAGATAGATTTGAAAAAAAGGGAGCACTCACCAGGCTTTAAAAGAAGTATTCACGTTTTTAATCTTAATCATAGCATGGCTCCTCGACGTTTCGGTCACAGTGCATGACCTTCTTCAACAGACATAGCCCAATTGTAAAGACAAACACAACAACTACCAGGTAGGATCCAGAAATAGAACTTACCTTGACACAACAGCCTCTTATACCCCTTAACTAATGAGGAGATTGCACAGGGCGCACACCTGATCACCTTTCATGTGACTGACATCGGCATGACGTCACTTCCGGTCGCGGACCTCACAACATAGTGTAGTAACATGTAAACACGGGACAAACTAACACCAATCATAAGCACTAAGTGCGCAGAGCGTGTGTCAAGCACGCGATCGCGCTAACATAACAGCACAACATGTGCTCACAGTCCCGTCCGGGTAATCACAATGGAATTCACTCACAATGTTGGTAACCAAGGCAACCTACAGGAACCGGACGTGCACAAAGTAAACATCCGGTTGGCAGCGCTATGTATTTCTGGTAGTCACAGCAACCACCAACTACGGAAGCTCTGAGTTGCTACATTAATCAAAACGAGGTTATAAACAAGTTGTCAAGACAACAAATATTATAGAGGGCAACAGGTTAGTGTACTAACCGCAAATATAGTAAATATCGGGGCAGACACCCCTGATATAGATGCAGCCTACAAAACAAGTGTTGCATATTTGGTACAATATGAGGATAATAAAAGCCTCATATTATGGTCAGGATATAGAGGCAAGTTGTGTCATTGTATCACAAAAAAATGCGGTAACACAAATAATTCAATACAATATACAAAAAAATTCTATAAAGCATATGAAAACAAACAGATAATAAAGAAAAAGAAAGATAAATTAAATGAAGAAGCACAGGGTCATTGGAAGGCGGCAGCACAAAAATAGAAAAACTTGTCATAAAAAATTAACGTAAGAAAATATTAAATGGGTTACTTTCGTTCAAACCCTTAGGTATGAGGGTCTCTAGTTGGAAAATCCATTTCGTTTCCAATTTCCTCAGCAATAATGAGTGATCACCCCCTCTTATCGGTGGAGGTACCCAATCGATGATACATTTCAGCGCAGAAACTTGGTGTTGGAAAGCTAAAAAATGTCCAGCGACCGGTTTATCAGTTCTTCCACAGCTTAGTGCTGAACGAATAGCACTTTGATGATTCGCCATCCGTTCTCTAAAAGGACGAGTGGTAAGGCCAACATAGGCTAACCCATACGGGCACGTAAGTAGGTAGATAACGTGGTCCATCAGACAGTGTAATTTATACTTTATTTTAATAGGCTTTCCACTATGAGGATGTGGAAAGGACGAGCCTGGCGTCATGGACCTGCAAGTGGTGCACCCTGTACACCGAAAGCAACCTGGTTTCTGTGTTTGTAGCCACGTCTGGTCAGTATTGTTGGTAAATCCCAGAGGGCGCATTAGTATATCCTTCAGGTTTTTGCCACGTTTATATGCCATCAGCTGAGCTTTTTTTGATTTTTGACCCAAAGAAGAGTCAGAGCTGATAATGGACCAATGTTTTTTCACAGATTAAGAAATGACTGATGATTTATGGTCATATTGTGTGACATAGATCATTCTATCTTGTGATTTACGTGTACTTCTGGAGCCGCGGTATTTCCTAGCCCTGGTGAGGCAACCCTCTATCTTGGAGTTCGAATAACCTCTTGATCGGAACCTGTCCTTCATTTCAGTAATTTGTTCCTCAGCTTTGAGGGGATTAGAGTTGTTCTGGTATACTCTTAAAAATTGAGATATAGGAAGACTCTCTTTCAACCACGGGGGATGGTTACTGGTTGCAAATAGTAGAGAGTTCCTATCAGTCTCTTTACGAAAGAGTGTTGTCTTCAAAAACAAACCATTAAAGGTAATTGTCAAATCCAGAAAATTCAATGAAGTAGGGTTGCATGTATAAGTAAATTTAACCGTAGAGTCCAGACCATTCAGGGCCGCCACCATCTCAATGAGTGTCTCCTCAGTGTCATTCCAAATTAAAAAAATGTCGTCAATAAAACGTTTATAGTAAGAAATTTTATGACCAAAAGTAGGTATAATATAAGTATCCTCAAATTCATGCATGAAAATGTTTGCATAGGCCGGCGCCAGGTTTGAACCCATCGCCGTACCTGATTTCTGTACATAATAATCTCCATTGTACATGAAGTGGTTCTTCTCAAGAACCAATGACAACTGCAGAAGAAATTCAATGGGTATGTGTGTATTACTCTTCTCAGTGAGAAATTTACGTACAGAACAAATCTCACGATCGTGTGGTATAACAGTGTATAAGGATGATACATCCAATGATACTAGTAACATAGTGTTAGGTAAATCATGCAGTAAAGCCAGTTTATCAAGAAAGTCACTGGTATCCCTGATGTAACTAGGTATCAAAGGTACCACCTCTTGCAGCACACTTTTTGACAATTACCTTTAATGGTTTGTTTTTGGAGACAACACTCTTTCGTAAAGAGACTGATAGGAACTCTCTACTATTTGCAACCAGTAACCATCCCCCGCGGTTGAAAGAGAGTCTTCCTATATCTCAATTTTTAAGAGTATACCGGAACAACTCTAATCCCATCAAAGCTGAGGAGCAAATTACTGAAATGAAGGACAGGTTCAGATCAAGAGGTTATTCGAACTCCAAGATAGAGGGGGTTGCCTCACCAGGGCTAGGAAATACCGCGGCTCCAGAAGTACACGTAAAACACAATATAGAATGATCTATGTCACACAATATGACCATAAATCATTGGTCCATTATCAGCTCTGACTCTTCTTTGGGTCAAAAATAAAAAAAACCTCCGCTGATGGCATATAAACGTGGCAAAAACCTGAAGGATATACTAATGCGCCCTCTGGGATTTACCAACAATACTGACCAGACGTGGCTACAAACACAGAAACCAGGTTGCTTTCGGTGTACAGGGTGCACCACTTGCAGGTCCATGACGCCAGGCTCGTCCTTTCCACATCCTCATAGTGGAAAGCCTATTAAAATAAAGTATAGATTACACTGTCTGATGGACCACGTAATCTACCTACTTACGTGACCATATGGGTTAGCCTATGTTGGCCTTACCACTCGTCCTTTTAGAGAACGGATGGCGAATCATCGAAGTGCTAATCGTTCAGCACTAAGCTGTGGAAGAACTGATAAACCGGACGCTGGACATTTTTTAGCTTTCCAACACCAAGTTTCTGCGCTGAAATGTCGTATCATCGATTGGGTACCTCCACCGATAAGAGGGGGTGATCACTCATTATTGCTGAGGAAATTGGAAACGAAATGGATTTTCCACTAGAGACCCTCATACCTAAAGGTTTGAATGAAAGTGACCCATTTAATATTTTCTAACGATATTTTTTTATGTCAAGTTTTTCTATTTTTGTGCTGCCGCCTTCCAATGACCCTGTGCTTCTTCATTTAATTTATCTTTCTTTTTCTTTATTATCTCTTTGTTTTCATGCTTTATAGAATTTTTTTGTATATTGTATTGAATTATTTGTGTTACCGCTATTTTTGTGATACAATGACACAACTTGCCTCTATATCCTGACCATAATATGAGGCTTTTATTATCCTCATATTGTACCAAATATGCAACACTTGTTTTGTAGGCTGCATCTATATCAGGGGTGTCTGCCCCGATATTTACTATATTTGCGGTTAGTACACTAACCTGTTGCCCTCTATAATATTTGTTGTCTTGACAACTTGTTTATAACCTCGTTTTGATTAATGTAGCAACTCAGAGCTTCCGTAGTTGGTGGTTGCAGTGACTACCAGAAATACATAGCGCTGCCAACCGGATGTTTACTTTGTGCACGTCCGGTTCCTGTAGGTTGCCTTGGTTACCAACATTGTGAGTGAATTCCATTGTGATTACCCGGACGGGACTGTGAGCACATGTTGTGCTGTTATGTTAGCGAGATCGCGTGCTTGACACACGCTCTGCGCACTTAGTGCTTATGATTGGTGTTAGTTTGTCCCGTGTTTACATGTTACTACACTATGTTGTGAGGTCCGCGACCGGAAGTGACGTCATGCCGATGTCAGTCACATGAAAGGTGATCAGGTGTGCGCCCTGTGCAATCTCCTCATTAGTTAAGGGGTATAAGAGGCTGTTGTCAAGGTAAGTTCTATTTCTGGATCCTACCTGGTAGTTGTTATTTGTCCTTACAATTGGGCTATGTCTCTTGAAGAAGGTCATGCACTGTGACCGAAATGTCGAGGAGCCATGCTATGATTATATATATATATATATATAGACCATTAATATTTCTTTGCATTGGTTATAAAGACAATGATCCCTATGGGTACATGTATTTTCTGAAAAGTATCAGTAAAATCTACTTGTTTATGAATACACACTAACTGCTTTTGGTCTCATTTACATTTAGATGTAAGTCAATTTTATGACACACCTCTCAGATGTAGTAGTACAGTCCACTTTACCACCGCGCTCATAGGTGTTGCTTTCACAGTCTCCATGTAAGTAAGCAAGTACGTATTAGGGTATGCTAAAACTGTGGCAGGACATGTTGTTATGTGTAGTTTCACAACAGCTGGAGAGTTACAGGTTGGCCAGGCCTGGCCTAGATTTTATGCAGCCAGTAATGGTTAGGGACCACAGTTTTATAAATAGCAGAGTACATGGCCATCTCCTTGTATACCCATAGTACTGTTGTTGTTCTCCACTCCCTTGTGTCAACTTCCATAATGCTTATATTGGCAAATGGCTTTTAACACTCATTCTTTGACAGACTTCAATGCATTTAGTTGGACAAGTTTTAGTTTTATAGTGGGGCAAGAGGTGATTATAATTAATTTGTGGGGTTATTAGGTCATAGTGGTATTTATTTGGGACTAATTTAATACAGGGCTTAGTTTGTTGAGGAAAGCAATTAAGTGTGATTACTAGTTCATGTTGGGGGTCTTTTTTTTCAGGGGGGGGATAGGTATATTTATTAAATGTGGGTATTTCATGTTGCGGCAAATTGGTTGGAAATAGTTATGTTTATTAAATGTGAATATTAATTTGATCTCTGGGCTGCATCCATGCACAATAGGCCTATTAAATGTGAATACTATTTTTTATATGATGTGATTGGTTGTAGGAGGGATGAATAATAAATAAATATGGGCGCTATTAAATGAGTAGTAGCAGTATGGAATGACATTGCCACACATTCTAGTTTCTTTTAAAGACTTTCAGGACTTTAGTCACAACAATAAGTCAAAGATTTCCAAATTAACAGCTGTGTTTTTTTTTTTTTTTTTTTAAATGAGATCAGATTGGTCACAATTCCTGTATGTGCTAGATGCTCACCGATTATGGAATGCATGGCTTTTGAGAAAGAGGAGAAGGTAAATAATAACTACATTCCCAATAAAGTGTGTTTATTGACTTAAAGCAGCACACCACCTAAATAAAAGATCTGCCCTTGCTCTTGTCTGGAGCATTGGGGCTGCCACATGCATGGGACTCAGTTCTGTAATACAGATACCAGAAAATCAATTGAATTCACCATTTTTAAACACTTGTATACGAGTAGGCGTGAGAGCAGCCCCAGATGGGGGTTGGCACTTTAGTAAAATTCTCAGTAGGTGGTAGTACAGCAAATCCCTTTTTCCCAATAAATGTAGAGCAGACTAAACTGAGTCAGCATGTTTTTTCCCCATTAACGGTTTACAATTTCAGTGTTTCCTACCTCATCGGAAATTAAAGTGAGCCTGTCACCTGCACCTGAAGAAACATATAAACAAGTATTTGTTACATTTAGGTCTTATACTGTAGCATCATGTTTTATCACGTCTGCATGTATCTATCTTCTGGCAGGAATAAACATTAATGAAAGTGTTGAAAACCCATGTGCTGGCAGGAGCAAGGGTCACTATACACGAGTAGCTCTTTATGGAAATCTGTGCAAGTTAATGCAAAGGTCCTAAGTGGCTCTGAACAATCACATAAGATGACACATATATTACTAGATTAGCCCGCAGGACAGCATTCAAACAACTAGTTTGCATTATGGCTAAGACAAAATAAAATGAATACATAGGTAAGGGCACGAATGCTGTGTGTTAATAACTGTACATTGGAACTACGCTTAGGGTGTTAAAACCACCAATTTGAAATAACAGAATAAAGAAGTGATCCCATTTCACCTCAAAATCGAGGTTCAGGCCCCCTGGTTGCAATGTACCAAATCCATATATATCTCTCATTTCTGCTCTAGACAACTGGCTAGCTAAATCTCTCTGTCTCCAGTGTCCTTTAACCCATTGTAATCCTACAAAACTCCTGATTGCTGCAGGAGAGCAATTGTGAGTTAGTCTAAAGTGGTTCGACAGGGCATGACTCTCTAGACTCCTACTTATATTCCTGAGGTGTTCCCCAATATGTAATTTTAGGGGTCTAGAGGTCCTTCCTATGTAATACAATCCACAATCACATTGTATAGCGTAAACCACATTTCTTGTATTGCAGGTGATGAACTCCTTTATCCTAAGCTTTTTTTCATTTATCAGTACCTCGCTAATTTAGGATGTACTAACTTTACCATTTCCCTTATACCCCACACAAGACCCGCAATGATAAAAACCTTTTGATCTTATGCCAACCGTAGGTTTTGAGGGGGAAATGGCACTTATTACTAAATTGGTACTTATATTCAGTGCCCGTCTATACAGTATATGTACTTTGGTTTCTGGGGTCCCCTTAGACCACCGGAGAAACCGATAGTCTCAGGGATAAATTCTGTAACATCCAACTTATGAGAATTCACTGATTTTTGCCTACAGCCATTAGTTCTCCATAATAAATCCCACCTTAAGGATACTACAGCTCTCTTGGACCATCTAAAAACAATAGAATGGCAGGATGGATATATTATGGTTACTGCTGATGTACGATCTTTGTACACCACTATTCAACATCAAGAAGGTGTAAGAGCAGTTAGAAACTTCTTGAAGAACAGTGAGATTGATCCTAGACTTCAAGATTTCATAGTAGAAGCAGTCATGTTTATTTTAAATATATTATATATATACACACACACACATATATATATATATATATATATATATATATTTTGTTTTAAATAATAATTATTTTATATTCAAGAACAATTTTTATTTACAGAATATCGGGGCTGCTATGGGCACCAGATCCTATACCAAGTTATGCTAATATATTTATGGGGCAGGGAGAGAAAGAGTCCATTTGGAGTCAACACCCCCATGGTGCGAACCTGGTGTCATGGTCCCGATACATAGATGACGTCCTTTTTATCTGGAGTGAAGGAGAAGATACCTTGAATTAATTTTACACTTATTTAAATACTAATGATCTTAATATAGAATTTACTTTTACAGCAACAGGGAAACTATTATTTATTTAGATGTATGCATCTACAATCTAAATTGAAGGAGGACAGATACAAACCAAAAACTGTTCAAAGCCAACAGATTCCCTCAGTTATATTCAGGCGGATAGCTGCAACCATCCTAACTGGTTGAGATCTATGCCAGGTGGGCGGCTAAGGAGATTGAAGCGCAATTGCACACTAAATTATGTATACGTAGAACAGACTGTGGAGATGCAAAGAAAATTCTTAGCATGTGGGTAGTAACAGGAAGTCGTCCAAAAAGCAGTTGAGATAGTTATGAAGATCCCTAGACAGATCCCTACTATTATCAAAGAAATGCAATGAGAATAAATCCAATGCATACGAGTGGGCATTTATTAAAAATTTTAGTAACCAGCACAAATTGCTGGAAAAATCAATTAGAAAACACTGGGGAATATTACAAAAAGATCCAGTAATAGGACCCGCATTACCCCAGAAACCAAAGTACATATATAGACAGGCACCGAATTTAAGTACCAATTTAGTTACAAGTCCCCGTCCACCCTCAAAACTTACGGTGGGCATAAGATCGAAAGGTTTCTATCGTTGCGGGTCTTGTATGGGGTGTATGTAAATTGATAATATTAGTACATCCAAAATTAGTGAGGTACTGATAAACTCCTTTATCCTAAACTTTTTTCATTTATCTCCTGCAATACAAGAAATGTGGCTTACATAAAACAATGTGATTGTGGAATGTATTACATAGGAAGGACCTCTAGACCCCTAAAAATATGTATTGGGGAACACCTCAGGAATATACGTAGGAGTCTAGAGAGTCATGCCCTGTCGGTCCACTTTAGACTAACTCTCAATTGCTCTTCTGCAGCAATCAGGAGTTTTGTAGGATTACAATGGGTTAAAGGACACTGGAGACGGAGAGATTTAGCTAGCCAGTTGGCTAGAGCAGAAATGAGAAATATATATGAATTAGGTACATTGCAACCAGGGGGCCTGAACCTCGATTTTGAGGTGAAGTGTTTCTTGTGAACTAGACTCTTTCTCCAGGGATGTAGTTAATAGACCGGCGGACGCAATGCCGCCGGTCTAAATCCTGACTGGACCAGCCCGACAAGGGACTTAAGGTAGGCTATCTTAATTCCAACTCCGGAGGACCGACCCCTGCCATCCCGATCGTCCGCTGACGGGCAAGTATAACAGTTAGCCCAGGGATAGGGGGGGGTAGGTTTAGGGACCCCCGGGGGAAGGCTAGGGTTAGCCTGAAGGGGAGGGTTAGGCACTAGGAGGGTAGGTTAGGGTTAGGCAGCCCCCAGGATGGTTAGGTTTAGGGTGCGGGAGAGGGGGTTAGGTTTAGGCACCCCTGGGGGGAGGTTAGGGCTAGGTACTAGGAAGGGAGATTAGGCACCCCTAAAAAAGGGTTGGGGGGAAAGAGAGTAGGGGTTAGGGTACTTACCAACGCCTGTCTGGATTCTCTCACTGTCGGGATTTGAACCGGCGGCTGTTGAGCCACCGGTATTTCAATCCCATTCCCTTTCTCCATATGTCACTTTTTCTGTGGTGAAGGTGCATGTTACAGAATCTGTGTGTGAACATAAATATTTGCATTGGATACATTAATATGTATACCTCTTTAATTCTTCATTAGATCATTGTATATGTCTCTGAGAATAAAGCCCGGCCAGGCTGTTTTTAACTACATCGGAGAAACTTGATTTGAATCCCGACATAAAACATCAAACAAAAGCTAGAATATAAACAAATGGATCGCAATGCAAGCTATACAGCTTCTGACAAAAGGTGAATACTCCGTTGAATGAGAAAGAAAACGCCAGCTGAATAGTTTAATCTTGAGACGATATATCCATTGCATGATGGGATTTGTAGTTATAGATTGCATGCTGTTCCGATTGGTCATTGCTATGACAACGGAACACATTTAAGTATGGGACTCCTAGCGCACAGGATCATGGGACTTGTATGCGCATTAAGTGTATAGTGATCAGTTGCGCTGGAACCAATTAATTAGTTAGGAGGACTGATATAAGGTTACTCAGGACAGCACATGGCATTTGACTGTATGGATTACCTTGAGTAAGACCCCGGAGATGGTCGGAATGCGTGGGTGCCGTGGTGACTGCTAGAGACAATCCGGCGTGGACAGGACTCAGGATGAAGTGTATACCCAGGATTGCAGCTGGGTAACTCCTTTATTGCTTCGTGCGATATTAAGAACTTCCCGTTGCCAGTTCTGCCAACAGCTGGTAAACGCCTCTTTGACAGCCAGTTGAGGATTGCGCTATAGTGGAGCTTATATATGCCATGTGATTTACCACATAATATGTTATATGTGCTTTTATTATATATATGTTTTCATCTTTATGTCTGAAGTTGCTATTTTATCTGGGAGTTTATTAAACGGCATTACACTATATATGCTATTTTCCCCTTTTATGTTTCACAACTGAGGAAGTCGACAGCTAAAGAAGGGTTTTAACCAAAGGCATTCAGGATCCTATAATCAGCAGAATCTTCATTTAGGAGTCTATCAATTTATTTATGTGTGTGTGATTAAGCGCTATATTGTCACCAGCATACGTCTTATTTGTGTGTCACTGTTTTGGTGGAGGTTTTTGGACCACCTCTTAGTGGACTTGGTTTCATAAGCTGCTTATTTCTATTGCGTACCTGTGCACCCAGCTATATTTATTGCATACAAGGAAGTGATACAATACGCTAGATGTTCATTATAACTAGTAACACCAACACTGGGCCTGCCAGTAAACACAGAAAGTCATGTTGAATTTTGAAAATTTTACTTGAAGTACTCAGAGAAATAAAAATGTTAAATAACATTTACAATAAATAGAGTCTAGAACCTTAAGTTTTGGTCTCTAAAATAGTAATTACATAAGTATAAAAACACATGATCAAGCAAAAAAATGTTTAATTAGTAGGTCAGTCATAAATAAATCTGCAGAAATGAAATAACAAAGAATAGATCTGTTTTTCTGGGATAAATGTTGCATGTTAGTTGTAATCAGACCTCATCCATACGTAGAGCTGCACTACATTCATCAATGCTTCACACTTTAGCAAGTCATTTTTTAGTTACATTTTTACACTTAATATACAAATGCAATTCTATGTACATTTAATAATGAATTTCTATAGAGATAGATGCCAAGTCTAATCTTCCAGGTCAAGAGTGCCAAATGCCACAAAGTCGTCTCTTAAAATATAGAAAACAAATGTAAGTGAAACATTGGTCTTTGGCATCTCTTCATATCCGGAAGAAATATAGATTTAGGAAAAAAATAGTTGCTATCATCATGAAAACTGAAAAATCCATCCATCACATAAAATAAGCACAGCACCAGAATGCCACACAACTGAACACACACATCTGCAAAAAGTTTTGCCTTATCAAAAGGTTGAAGATTCAGTAAGTACTTTGGTGTCATTCATTTCTTGTTTCTTCTTAATAGACCACACAACAGAGGGCAGGGCTCTATTAACTGGTTCACTTTTTGCACAACCCTGTCATTTGCATACTTGCTGTTGAATGTGAAGTAAAAATTCATAATAGGAAAATGCAGCTTCTGATCGGTCCTCAATTAAATGCTGGAAAAACTCAGTCTTTCCAACACTATCATCCCTGAAATGACACAAAAGTTACTTCTACAAAGCTCCCATAAGAGACACAGAATATTTTTGCAACAAAAGCAACACATTCTAGCACCTTTGTGTTAGTTTTTGAAATTAAAAACTATCTTGGCTTAAAGTCAATCAGCAGAATCCAATATAAATACATAACAGGTAGTGTGCAATATATTAACTTATAAATTACACAGTTACTCATAATAAGAAAGGCCAGCATACATTACATAAATAATAAAATGATCATCCAAGTAGCGTACAATAGATGTAGGATTAGGGATGCTGTACAGTACAATGTACAAACAGGTGATATTTCCAGATGCTATTCTGGATGAACTGCATATTTACCATTTATTTTACAATGTATACAAAGTATTATTATCTGTTGTGGAGAAACTGAAATCACAGTATGGCTCCGAGCCTGGATAGACAGGTTATTGAATGCTTACAAGCCAACATTTCAAACATTCTTTTAGAACTTACTCCAAATTTACATTACAATAAAACAAAAGTAATTGTTATGGTCGTCAGAGTTATAATTGAAGAGGAATCTTATTCCCAAGGTCATAGTTCAAAATACAATGCAAATTCATTAGAAAAGCATACTGTATAAGAAAATATCTGAAATACTTACTTCAACACATATAAAACAGGATTCAAAGGACTATCCTGTTTAAGCCATGAAATGAAATGTCTTGTTCTTTCTGAAGCCACAGTGTCTAAATCAGGGAGCTGAGTCTGCACGGAGAATAACTAGGTTAGTCAAATAAAAGCAACAATTTTATAAATAAAAGGTGAGAAAAAAATAACGGTATGTCGTACTGGAGCTGTATCCAAGATCTCAGATACAGAGCCAGTACTACAAATCATTATTTTTTCTCACCTCTGATCTTGGTCCATATGGGTAGGACCTAGGTATTGTCAGTAATCTGCTTATCACCTCTTTGTAAAGCACTATATAGGATATCACTATGCCTTTCGATTTTATTCAGAAATAACTAAATTATCAAAGAACATTTCATGCAAAGTGTCTGTATGGAGCATGTGGGTTTCTGAAATCCAACGATTTAAGATTGTAATTGTGCTGATACTGGGAAATGATGTACCATATGCATAACATTAGACACTATATTATATTAGATACTGGGAAATGATGTACCATATGCATAACATTAGACACTATATTATATTAGATACTGGGAAATGATGTACCATATGCATAACATTAGACACTATATTATATTAGATACTGGGAAATGATGTACCATATGCATAACATTAGACACTATATTATATTAGATACTGGGAAATGATGTACCATATGCATAACATTAGACACTATATTATATTAGATACTGGGAAATGATGTACCATATGCATAACATTAGACACTATATTATATTAGATACTGGGAAATGATGTACCATATGCATAACATTAGACACTATATTATATTAGATACTGGGAAATTATGTACCATATGCATAACATTAGACACTATATTATATTAGATACTGGGAAATGATGTACCATATGCATAACATTAGACACTATATTATATTAGATACTGGGAAATGATGTACCATATGCATAACATTAGACACTATATTATATTAGATACTGGGAAATGATGTACCATATGCATAACATTAGACACTATATTATATTAGATACTGGGAAATGATGTACCATATGCATAACATTAGACACTATATTATATTAGATACTGGGAAATGATGTACCATATGCATAACATTAGACACTATATTATATTAGATACTGGGAAATGATGTACCATATGCATAACATTAGACACTATATTATATTAGATACTGGGAAATGATGTACCATATGCATAACATTAGACACTATATTATATTAGATACTGGGAAATGATGTACCATATGCATAACATTAGACACTATATTATATTAGATACTGGGAAATGATGTACCATATGCATAACATTAGACACTATATTATATTAGACACTATATTATATTGCACACTTCTTGTTCCAATATCTTAAATATGTCTTGTGGGAATCCATTGTCGCATGTCGCTGCATAAAGGATAAACAAAAATGCCAAAGGGCAAATGTAGTCTATGCTGATTTTAAAGTTATTGACGTGTACAATAATTCAAATATAAATATATTTATTAAATTGTCATTGGCATGCCTTTATCAACTCAGTTTTCCAGTAAGTCTGGACAATAAACACATTTTGTTCAGCTGTGTACAGGTTCATATCGGCACGTCACACACAGACAGGATGAATGTGGACACCACAGTACACAACACCACTGTCAGAAGCAGGAATACCTACTGACTAGCAGTGGGGGCTACAGAGGTGGGGCTGCAGCACAGTCTAAAATTCAAATAGGGGAACCACACCAACTGCCATCCTCACTGGTTCTATCCTCGCTGGCAGTTGGTGTGGTTCCCCTATTTGAATTTTGGACTGCGCTGCTGACTAGAGGGGTGAACAGCTGGCCTTCACCTCGCACATGTGTGAACAACTGGCCTGGATGCCAATGGTGAACACATCCATCACTTTCTATGACTTCCTCATGTTTCTCAAAGACCAAGGTATGTCTGTCTGTGTCACATTTCACTAAATTACGTCAATTACTTTAAAAGATATAAGAAAAATGTCGGGGCCAATAGCGAGTGAAGCACCCTCTATAATTAATATGTATCACTAATGGCACCCGACAAGGTTTCTGACTAACAAAACAGACAAACCTAATTCTGAAAAACAAACCTTAAGAATTTAGCATACAGTACAATAATGAAGGCTAGACTTACCACATTGACAGAAGAAATCAAATTCTCGTAATTCAGAATAAATTAGGAGTCAACATATATGGCAAAATACATAACTTTTTTATTGACCTTACAATAAACTAAATATTCTCCTGTATAAACTCAATAGCCTTGTTACACATACCATTTTTTGTGGCACTGATGCATAGTTAGGGAATCCTAGAACATCCTTCAAAAAGACAGTATCACAATTTCTTCCAACCCAGAGGTAAAGTGACTGAAACAATAAAGAAATAATTTTCATAAAAGATAACAAAAGACCTTCTGGAAAAACATGGTGCTATACATGTGTTTTCATTCACCCAGCATTTTTGTACATATGGGGCAAGAAGCTTGGCGCAAATTAGATGCTCTGCCATGGGTAGCAATGCATACTTTTCCCCTGAAATGTGCATCTTATTCGCATCATAGCCACATACACAGTGCTTACAATGTACACTAGATTAGTACTTCTGTTGCAAAGGAAATGGTCGCACACAGAAGTACATGGTTAGACCAAGAAGAAAAAACAAATAGAATTCCAGGATTAATCTTCATCAAAATAATAATCAAATGGTATTTATATGAGCTAATTTGTCACATGTTGTAGCAACAGTAATATTCAAATATTGGTTCAGGATTCATTTAAATATAATGTGATTTAATAGATTTTTTTTATATATATATATATATTTTCATAAAAATAATTAACAGACAAAATGGAGTAAGACCACAACAAATGTCTAAAAACATTTTTAAAGTAAGGATTTCCTAATACTTTTAGATAGTTTGCAAAAATTCTATACTAAAAAATTATGTTAAGGTCGCTAATAAAAAGTGTTATTTAAACAGGTCAATGCCATGCACCTTTTTATCCAATTTAGCTACTTACTACTACAGTAACCATCTTGAGTATAATTTGTTGTAGTTTTTTTTTTTTTTTTTTTTTTTAAATGAATATTAATCTACAAAAAAATGTAATGTTTCAAATTTACATCGTGCCCATTTTATCTCTTTAGCACACATTTCAACTTCCAGGATTGTAATATTATAGATTGTTTTTTTAAATAAAAAAAAAATGTATCACTCTTGTGTATGTAAGAACTAAGGCCCTCATTCAGAGCCGTACGCTCTGAGCAGAGCGCACGCTCTGAATGAGGGCCGGGCTCCATTTTCATGGAGCGTCCTCCTGGACGCTCGTATAGCTGTGGGTCACCACCCACAGGCTATACGAGCGTGCTTTGTGATGGCCACGATGGTCGAGACCATCGCGACCATCGAAATTGCGAGCCGGAGCCTGCGGTTGAGGTTTTCAACCGCAAGCTCCGGAGTGATTTTGGCTCTATCAGAGCCAAAATCACTCCCACTGACATCACTAGTGATGTCAGTGGGCCGGCTTCTGACGGGAGGCGTTCCCGTGGGAACGCCCCCGGCAGGGAGGCACGCCCCCGGCACGCCCACCAAAGGGGGCGTGCTGTCAATCAACATTGACAGCACGCCCCCTTTGATCGGACACAACGAGCGAAGGACTTTCCTTCGCTCGTCGCGTCTGGCGCATGCGCACGACGGAGCTCCCTCCGTCGTGCGCATGCTCAGTGCATAACATCGACCCACTTGCGAGCGGACAGCCGCTCGCGAGTGGGTCTGAATCAGGCCCTAAGACTCCATGTACAATAGTATACATATATAAAATATATATAAGTTCTGATGGAAAAATATAATAAAAAAAAAACGTACTGAACCGACATCCATGAGAAAAGCTCCTTCTCTCTCAAGTTTCTCTGCAGACAAGTGCTGAAGAGGTGGCTGTGGTACAACTAGGTCATTGATAAGAATAGCACCCTATGAGACAAGAAAATCAAGAATAAATAATATTTTTAAAATTAAATCATTGTAATGCAAAATGGTGACAAATGAGCAATGCGAACTAACTCCATTTCCTCCAAAAGCTATCAGTTTGTTGTAGTTATGTTTATCTCCCAAGTCTGCTTTGGCAGGAAGGCAACTTTCCAACAAGATCAACTTAATCTATAAAGTGGCAATTCAATTCAACGTGATTGCTGGTCTGGAACAGCACGTCGTGACCATCAACTGCAAGTTTTCCCCTCACACTCCAGCTGTAAAAGGCTTAATAGGTGTGCAGCCACAGCTCACCACTTTAAATTGTATTGTCCCCTAAGAATGCACACGAAATAACTGTGTGCCACAATAACCGAAACAAGAAGAGCTTACAGTATGTACAAAAATCTCATTCTAATGCACTGCACAGGGTAAGGTGAACTGGATGATGAGACATACAGAGCAGCCAACCTGAAAAGTGAATAGTGAGAAAAGGCAAAAACCACAGTTGCCTGCAGCACCTTAAGCCCAAAGCTGGTATTGATTGATGCCACCAAATTAAAACAATGTGAAAATGTGCATGGCAGACCATGCTGTATCAATCTTGCACAGCTGTTTCAGAGACTAGATTCCGAAAGACCCAGGATATGTTTACTGCCCACACACAGAATGCCATGACCTTAAAAGGGAAAATTATCCTTTAAAAGAATACATCTTATGAACTGACCTCCCCAGTGTAAGAGCCTTCTAATGAGCAAACTGTCCTGCAAGATGCAGAAGGCAAAAAGAATAAGAGCTTCGGAAGAAGGCTGTGCCATGGAGGGAGTTTTCAAAGGTGTGTACTGCATTTAATGAGTTACCTCCTGAGCATGTGGGAAGAACAAAAGGTAGGGAGCACATCCTTCCACGGATTCAGATGGCAGGATGACACTTTAGCAATATATTTAGACAAACGGAGAGGATGATGCATTCATCGGTATGATTTGTTGTAGAAGGTATTGGAGTGTGTGGAACAAGGACTAGAAGTGGATATTTCCACTTACACTATGTCCCCCTAGTGCAGTGTTTCCCAACCTCAGTCCTCAAGGGCACATACTAAACAATGTGTACCTAGCACGATCTCTTCAGCGACGGGACCCGACGGGGGTCCCAGCATCAGCAAGTGCATATACACTTGCCGATGCCGTGAGCGACGGCGGTGGCCATGCTGCAATTGGTGCATCGTCAGCGACATAGCTGGTCTAACCCATAACTAGACTAAGGAAAGAAGAAGGCTTGGAACTATGCTCTGAACATAGATGAGTTACTGGCTCCTCTTCAATGTCCACCTCCAGGGGGCAGGACCTATAACCATGGTTATGCATTCCCCTGTGCAAAACAGCAGACATTTTAGTAAATATTTGTAATTTCTTTACTGATTGGCTAAAAGATATTAAAGACCGTTTGGAAATATATTAAAAATGAAAGTTTACAAGAATTGCAAATACATCCACACAAATCAAAGTGATGGTAGCATGCCCTGTAAGACAGCAGTTCTTGATTAACAACTACAATTTAGAACATAAAGTCCATAATAACTACAACTAAAACATTTTCAGATAAATGTAATAAAAACTACTATGTAGCTAAGGTATAAATATTTCAAGACAATAAAAAGCAATAAAAGTAAAAATGGGCAATCTTTAAAATACATCCAATGTTGTAGACCAATTCTTGTGATCATAAACTAGTTCAAGACAATTGTATTTGCAATAGACACAATTTAAAAACAGGAGCAAAACAAAAGATTAAAGTCAATTTATGGCCAGAAAAAGGCACACAGTAATTTCCTGGGAAACAATCACACTACATCTTTGAAGCTGCTACAACAGCGGTTTTGCTAAAGTGAAATATCAGAGAGCACACAGGCTGTCCTCTAATTGCTTAATATTTCATGCACATGTTTTCCTACCTCATCAGTAAGCCTGTCTATTCTGTAGAGGCTTGGGTGAATCATTTTCATCAGATGAACCAGTGGTTGATATTTCATCTGGCACATTGCAAAGACTCGATCATCCAGACGTGTGCTGGTGCCAGTCCTGAAGGCTTTCTACAAAGAAAATACAAATAAAATTGTTCTCTTCAATCACACTCAAACACTAAGGGTGAAACTAAAGATAACTCAGGCAATCAGTGCCTCTCCAACTATTGAATTTCCATTATGCCTTCAGAGTTGCCAACTGAAAGCAAACCGCTGAAAAGGTTTTTATTTTTTAATTTACATTTTAAACTCTGTGTCATGATTTCTGTAATATCATGCACTTAGCTAATGTAGTGTTCCCTCTAGGCCGTTTTAATGGGGCACCGGACCTTGCCAGTTTTTAAAAGGGCAAAATGCGCCCTGCCCTTATAGAGGTGCCCCGCTAAAACAGAATGCTCCGAGTCTTCCCCACCCATGGGCCACAGTGGGTGGGAGAAGTTGCGGTGACAAGATTACCGTCCGGTGAATAGAAGCCGTGTGCATGACATCTATACACCGTTAGGGGAGACCTTGGGGGAGCCCAGCACCTCCGTAAGTCCTGGGTACTTACCCAAGTGTGCCGAATTGGGGGCATGTCACAAGGACAATTCATTCTTAGAACTAGTTTCCTGAAACCAGGAGAAATATGTGAATTTCACAATTGATAAAATAAGCACCTTGTACGGAAGTTACTATGAATCTTGTATCATCTTGTTATATTAGGTTAGTACAGGTGCCATTTTTCACAGGAAAACAAAGCACTGCTTAAGGGCACATGACATGTCCGTTACATATGCTCACTGGTATACAGTAAGTAAAAAGAAAGTTATTCAACCCTCTTTTTCTATTACAGGTAATGTGTGCATTTGTAAAGTAGATTCCACCATACAGAACTTGTACATACACTTAATAAATACACACTTTACAAACAAGTGATCTTATAGACAATCACCTGCTTCAGGAGAGCCAAGATATAAAGAGGAAATAGCTTCAGAGAATTGGGTGCGATCAGAGTTGACTGTTGTAGATTTGAAAGTGTTGAGTTGTAGGTTGCCAAGGAATCTACCGCTGCATTCACCAATGCATCTCTTGCATCAGAAAGACTAGATGTAATCGATCGGTCTACAGCTGCAAAAATAAACTGCATGTTAAGTAACAGAATTAAATACTCAAAGTAAACAATCTTTTGAATTGTAAATATACTATGTAACATCATATTACCCTCAGCAACACTAAACCATAGATTAAAATTTGTAGCCAAGGATCAGTACACATTATTGGATGCACAGTGGAAATGAGCTTGGTGATGCGCTGGTGCATATAAATGATCTGAGCAACTCAGTTCATCGCTTTGCGTAGTCTCTATTCTCTGGCAATGTCTTTAAGTATTCGCCTCTCTCCAAACAGGATTTGCGCATTGTAAATTATCTCCAGTGTCTGCTAAAACTTGTGCAAAAAAACCCATACGCAACCAGGTAGCCATGACAGATACCAAGAAGGTAGTTCTAACTAGGAAAGAATATGGCCGAAGTAAGTGACTGAAGGATACATATAGATGACTGAAGGATGACAATCACTCTTTGGCAGCAGGACATGGAGATAAATGGGAAAATAGGATTTTTGGTCAACTTACCGTTGAATCCTTTTCTCTTAAGCAGGCTGGGGGACAATGGACAATGGGACAGAAGGTTGGAGTTGGAGCTGGCACTTGATAAAACTGTATCTTTAAATCCTATGCTCCTCCTCCTGCAATCCCACAATTTCAGTACTTCTTTAAAAGAGTCCGGAGAGGAGTAGCAGGAACCCTGTGAAACTATTAGAACAACCGAACAAACCAGTAGGGAAGAAACCGGTTAAGAACGAAATATTTCGCAGTGTTCCCAGCCTGCTTAACAGAAAAGGATTCATGGCTAAGTTGACCAAAAATCCTATATTCTCTTGCAGTAAGGCTGGGGAACACTGGACAATGGGGCGTTCAAAAGCCGCCCCCAAGGGAGGGAACGCTCAGGCTGCCTTACCGGAGAACTGTACGACCAAAGTGGGTGCCGCCGGAGGCAAAAAAAAAGCCTGAAATGTAAAAATGAGCAAACGTGCAGACAGGGGACCAGATAGCCGCACAGTGGACCTGTGCTGCTGAAGTCCCGCTGCCCATAAGATTGCCGCCGTCCTAGTGGAAGGCGCTGACACCCGGTCTGGTGTACACATAGACACACCTGTGCACATACATATATAGTAGAGATGACCGGGTTCAGTTTCCAGAGATCTGGACCCACCCGAATTTAGCAGAACAGAGTCGGATCCAAGCAGGCTCGGAGCTTCCCGCCTGACTCGGATCTCGAAACCGAGGCAAAACGATAGAGTCTGAAATCTCGCAAGCTTTCGTCTCTATGATCAATGTAGTACATAAAGGGACCACGCGACAGACACCATTTCACTCCGGCTGTGGAGACTGAAAAGGGAGGGTGGGTAGTGTAGTGCTGGGAAACGTGCTGGTGCTGTCTGCTGATCCACTCGGGGCTGGTGCTGTCACTGTGCTGTCTGCTGTGTCCATCTGGGCTGTTGCTGATCCATCTGGGCTGTCTGCTGTGTCCTGGGCTGGTGTTTTTCATGTCTGCAGTGTCCATCTGGGCTGGTGCAAAACTGCAGATACATCTGGGCTGGTGCTGTGTCCATCTGGGCCCAAGTTCTGGACTCAAAAAAAATAAAATAAATAAAATATATAGTAAAAAAAAAAAAAATCAATCAAAGTGTCTTTTATATTTTTTGTGTGTGTGTGTTAGGCTTAACCGCAGTACCGCACAAGATCCAGCCAGCAACGCAAGTTGCAAGCTAGTGCTGCCTGACTCCAGCCGTTCTAAAAAAAAAAAAAAAAATCACAGTGTCTTTTATATTTTTCTGTGTGTGAGTGTACGTGTTAGGCTTAACCGCAGTACCGCACAAGATCCAGCCAGCATGCAAGTTGCAAGCTAGTGCTGCCGACTCCAGTCGTGATCAATCTGTGCTCTGGGCCCAAGTTCTGGAGCATAAAAAAAATAAAAATCAATTGTCTTTTTTTCTAATAATTGTATGTGTGTCTGTGTGTGTTAGGCTTAGCCGCACAAGATCTAGCAAGTCGGCAACGCAAGCTAGTGCTGCCTGACTCCAGTCGTGATCAATCTGTGCTCTGGGCCCAAGTTCTGGAGCATAAATTTTTTTTATATCAATTGTCTTTTTTTTATCTTTAACTATCTGTGTGTGTGCGTGCCAGCCAGCAACTCAACTTGCAACCTAGTGCTGCCCGACTCCAGTCGTTATTAATCTGTGCTCTGGGCCCAAATTCTGGAGCTGAAATAAAAAACATATATTGTCTTTTTTTTGTGTGCGTGTCAGCCACACCTGGCTGTCACTTTCATCAGTGTAGGTGCGCAGGGGTGCTGTGCTCCTGTCTGTCGAGAATCTGCTGCCCAAAATAATAAATAAACAATTTTTATTGTGTGCTTGTTAGCCACACCTGCCATCAGCGTAGCTGCGCAGGGGTGCTGTGCTGCTGTCTTGTCAAAGGGCTGCATGAAAATTGCATTTAAAACTTTTTTTTTTAAGCTATTGGGTTACAAAAAGTTTTTTTTTTTTTTTATCTTAAACATAGCAGAAATGTTATCCTAACAACTTACAAAGTTATATGCTCTAAAAAACTAAAGCCTATATTTACAAACCTATAGACATCCTAAATTCTAAAACTGTTCTATTCAAAAACGTAAACAAAAGTCAGGAGAGGCCTCAGAGAACATGAAAAAAGATGCTCTAGGGGCTGAACTTCAAGGGATTTCTTCATCAAGTTCTGCAGTGTGGAAAGGTTTCATTCACATGTTTTCTATAAAGCAGTTCAAAGTTACAGCCTTCAAAGTGTCTGGCTATAACACCCACCTTTGCCAGGAATTACCAAAGATTACTACAAGCAAAGGATTCATCTGTCCGGAATCTGTCTGGGAATTCATGGATCGTATTTGGCCTGAATGCACTAAGACATCCAGTGATTCTGTCACTGTGTTCTGTAGCCAACTTTATTCCTACCTGAATTCGCAAACTGAAAAACGGAATAGTAAGCACAGACAACATGGGGGCCTTTGTTGTTCCGCTGCCTGCATGCCAACCAATACCTCCCAGACAACACCCACTGGGGGGACCAGGTCTTGATAATGACCATCCCCCATCTGTTGCTAGGCCTTCTTCTTCCAAACCATCCATCCTGGACTTCCTGTCCAAAAAGGGTGAGCAGGGTACAGAAAGAGGAGCTAGATGTCCCCGATTACTATTTTTTCTTCTATAATAGATGATATGGAGAGATAAGAGCTTCAGATGTTGGAACAGGGGCTCCCACCTATTTGGCTTCCCTCCAGAGAACAGAGCTCTGTTCCTTAGGAAGTGTCTATGCCTGAGCGGATAGGTAGGCAGTCTCTGTCTGTTGGTAAACACCCTTCAGGAGATGGCAACCCAAAATAACAACTATAATAATGTGTTCACTGATGATAACCAGCCTGATCCCTTAACAGCAACATACCCCATATGGCCTCCTCTTCCTTATGACACTAATCCAGTCGACATGGTTGATCAATCAGCCATGTGTGGTCCACCCAATTTTTGGCCTTCTACATTCTAACATTCACATATCTAAGAAGTGGACACTGGGAACAATGGCAACTAACTAACTCTGTTTTTTTTTTAATGTCCCTGTACAGGTTGGGAAATTCCGTTACAGAACAGAAGGTTTGCAAAGGATTATTTAAGTCAATTGTTTATTTTTGGAAAGAACGCTTCCTGATCCCCTTCTGGGATGAAAAAATCAACTCCCAGCAAGCAGGCATGGCGCTCAAGAAAGAATTCCCAAAAAAGAAAACGTAATACTTAAACCTTAAATCTGAAATGTTGCATTTGCTGCTCTGTTCCGCTTGTTCACATATCTCATATGGTTAAGTGGACAGTGGGAACAACGGCAGTTTGAAGGCCACTAACTATGGTTTTTTTTATGTCCCTGTACAGGTTGGGAAATGCCTTTATAGAAGATTAGCAAAGCATTATTTAAGTCAATTGTTTATTTATTTTTGGAAAGCACGCTTCCTGGTCCCCTTCTGGGATGAAAAAAAAATCAACTCCCAGCAGAAGCCAAGCTCAAGTATTCCTCTGTGGCAAGGACTGATGTAAATGTACTGTATCACATTTTTTTGTAAATACCTCCTCCCTCAAATGTTCTTTGGAATCAAAAAACTAAATTAAATTTACTACCAATCAACCCCATTCTGTCCCTGCCCTACCTTCAACTACATACATACTCTAACTCCCTCAGGCCTCTCATGAATAATAACATGTGCCATGTTTGAAGTTGAACTGCCATGTGTTTGTGCCGCCCACTGCTGTAGCTTAGCTTAGTCAGTCAGGTATCTTGGTGCAAATTTTGGGCTAAACTAGATGAACAAATCAAGATTGTGAGCTGTGAGGTGGTCAAAATTGAGTGGAAACGAGTGGAAATAAATGTTATTGAGGTTATTAATACTGTAGGAACAAAAAAAGGCCCATTTTATGTGATTTTAGCTGTTTTTTTTTAAGAAAAAATCCAGATCCAAAACCAAAACACGAAAACAAAACACGGAGGTGAGGTTTTGGCAAAACCAATCCAGATCCAAAACCAAAACACGGGGGTCGGCGCACATCTCTAATATATAGTCACACACATATACACTTACATTCCTACTATTGTACACATAGACACACCTGTGCACATACATATATATGGTCATACACATACATACTGTCAAACACGACATACACATGCATACATACAGTCACACACATATACACATACAATGCTACTGTTGTACACATAGACACACATACATACATACTGTCACACATATACATACAGTAACATATTTGTATTCCCTTACACTGTCTGGTACACTGACTGCAGCTGCTGCTCCTCGTCCCCTCCTCTTTCTTCCATCCATACGGCTGCTGCCCTAACTTCACACAGACTCTGGACTCTGCCTTCACCACTCTTCAGCTCAATTTTTTCAGGTCGCAGAGCACTACACTGTAGCTTATGGGTCCCCCCTCCAGAGAGAGGGGGGACCCATAAGAGGGGGCCTGGGGGCACTAACCCACTGTGCTCCCTCTGTTATCTGACACTGGCAGTAGGACCATATTGCTGAACTGCCCCTGAGGCTGCAAGCCTGACTGTCACGACTTAAATAATGTGGCCTCACATACCCCCCTGCTCAGCCCGATCCTGTAACAGCCAGCACCAGCACCCTTGCCTCTCCTCCGGCTGTCCTGTCAGGCATGGTCAGTGCCGGCATGGTACGCTGTCACTGACGGCTGCTCCTCAGCTTCTTGGCTGGGTGGATCCTCTTTTTACAATGAAATGTGTGATCGGAGCATATGACATCCCACCTTACACAGGCAGAGGGGGTATACGGAGCCATACAATAGCCAGGTGGCCTCCCAAAGAGACTAATGTTCTGACACAGATCCCCATGCTATCGTGGCCACGCAAGCCCTGCCTCCTGACAAAAAGGGGCAGGTCTTAATGCATTGGGGCCCACCGGGGAATTACCCGACTCCCCGGCAGGCCTGTCCAAGCCTGGTGACAGCACAAAACTTTGCAGAACAAGGAATATATATATATATATATATATATATATATCTATCTATCTATCATCAGCAGTCTTAAGACTCAAATCAAAAGTGGAATGGCCGAACCCAAAGGTTTGGTGCCACTGCAGGCAGTAGATGATGGTATAAGTGAGGGAAGGTAAAGAACAAGAGGAAATAGGGCTCTAATTGTGAGAAACAGAGGAGAGGGACAGTGAGCAAGGAGCAGCACGGTTGGTGTAATGGTTAGCAGTACTGCCTCACAGCACTGAAGTCATGGGTTCGATTCCCACAATGGCCCTAAATGTGTGGAATTTGTATATTCTCCCCGTATTTGCATGGGTTTCGTACGTGGGCTCCGGTTTCCTAATACAAGCCAACTATATACTACTGCTGAGGTTCCCAAACTCGGTCCCCAGGCCCCCTAATGTTCCAGGTTTTAAGGATATCCATGATTGAGCACAGATGGTTAAATCAAAAGACTGAGTCACTAATTAAGCCAAAATCCTGGACCTGGTTACAAAAGCCTGAGCCTTTAGGGTGCCTTGAGGACCAAGTTTGGGAACCTCTGTACTAGTAGGTTAATAGGCTCCAGACAAAAATTTACCCTAGTATGTATGTCTGTGTACATGTGTCTATTTAAAATAGGTTGAGAATATAGATTGTAAGCTCCAATGGGAAGGGACTGATGTGAATGGGAAAATATTCTCTGTAAAGCGCTGCAGACCGGTAATAAGGAGCATGAAGCATTTGTTAGGATGAGGGCTGAAAGGCTTTGATAAAGTAGTGGGTCTTGAGAGCCCATTTATATTTTTCTAAACAGGTAGAGAGTCTGATAGGGAGAGAGTTCCAGTGGTAGGGAGCAGCACAGGCAAAATCTTGGAAGCGAGAATCAGTAAGAAGTAGAGACAGCATTGAAGCCAGTAGGCAGGAGAGTGAAGGTAGCTGAGGTTAGAGATGTAAATAGGATATTGGGTGAGGGCTTTGTAAGTGAGTGTGAGGAGTTTCACATGTCTGCATCAAGGTGTTTTTTGTTTTGTTTTTTTAAGAATGGGGAGACAAGGGCCTGCTTGAATGAAGAGAGTAGATTACCTGATAAGAGGGAACGTTTGAAGAGATGAGAACATGGGAACAGGCAATGGGAGAGATTGAGCAGAGAAGGCTGGGGTCAAGGGGGGGAGGAGGAAGGGGGCGAGGACGGAATTAGGGCCATGACTTCATCTCCAGATACAGGTGAGAAGGAAGTCAGAGTAGGTAAAATGGATGGGTAAGATGGAGAGAGGCAGGCTGGGACAGATGAGGATGGGATGATATGTCTTGATGTATGGATTCAATTTTGGATGCGTAGTGGGTGACAAAGTCAAGGACATAGAGTGAGGAGGGGAGGTGTGGATCTGAGAAGGTGAGTAGTGACCACCAAAGCAACAGTCTAGAGCAGAAGTAAGGGAAACATTGTATAGGGAAACAGCTTGGTCAGGGCAGGAGAGACAATAGAGAAAAACAAAATGAATGCAGACAACTTTTAGAGATGCTGCGCTCTAAGGCCTACCACTCACATTATCACTTCCTCAGTAACCGAAAACTGATAAACAATTGTGTAGGAAAAGGGTACAGATGTATCTTAATTTACCCATCCTTTTTGAACTAAACACTCCGTCACAGTTAGCAATTTTTGGAATTCATAGCTGCATCCAAGTTGCGTACTGGGTTCTTGTAAGTATTATTTTTATCGTAATGGAGCCGGTAAAAAGCTACAGATTAAACACAAACCTGTATGGCGGGATTCCGTATAAGCTCCTCGGCCTTTTGGCATTTTCCCCAGGTTAGCTGTATAGTCTCACACCGCTGCTGCATGCAATGCTAGTGGCAATGGCCAGGTTAATCCGTACTGCACTTTGTCACATTAGTAAAGTGATAAGACAAGCGATTAAGATACAACGGCATGGCTTAGTCGCATATGGTGCTTCAAACGGGGAGATCTGGTGCAATTTGAGAATAGGTTCAACTCATCTGTAATTACAGAGCTGTACCAAGGAGTGTCATCACACCAAGGACAAGATTGCTTTGACAATTTACTGGCTCTGTTCCTATTTTGTAATCTTTGTGGACTCATTGTTGACAACACCTAACCAGAAAGAAACCATAGCTCTGGATAGAGTAGAAAACACTGTTGTGCAATATCTCTGCAGTGCAATTGTGTGTGTGTCTGTCTGTCTCAATTCACATTCGGTCTAACTATACTACAGGTCTGACATTTCCTGCAGTCATGCAAGTGGTATCCAACATGAAAGGCTAATAGTAGCAAAGGATGGTGATTACACTCTTTGAGAAAACTGCTTGTTGGTACAATTGCTTGCAAAATAGTGAGAGAAGCAGGAAAGTGACAATGGCTAGGTTAGTGTTTGGCAGGGTAGCGCACGTGGAAGCAGTGCCAATGTAGGAAGATGAAGCAGAGGTCCAGGCCAGAGAACTGCAATAGCTGGTTTTCAAGGAATTTGTCAGAGAGTAATTGTTAACGTTAAGACTAATGAGCAATAGCCTACAGGCTACTTTCTGGGGAAAAAAAAAATGTTCATTCTAATACACAGCCTTATAAGAAAAACAAACACTTAATATACACTATATGGAAAAAATTATTTGCCCACACCTGTTAATTATTGGCTTGAGGTGTTTCAATCAGACACGTTGCCATAGATGTATAAAAGCAAGCACCTAGCCATGCAGTCTCCATTTGTGATACAAAATAGGTCGTGGTACTGTGATAGGATGCCACCTCTGCAATGACGGTTCGTGAAATTTCATCCCTACTGGATATTCCACGGTCAACTGTACGTGATATTATTAGAAAGTGGAAGCGTTGAGGAACAGCAACTAAAATTATAGAGCAGGGTCAACGATTGCTAAGGCGCATGGTGCGTAAAAGTCGCCAATGCTCTGCTGATTCCATAGCTGGAGAGTTCCAAACTTCCACTGGCATTAATGCAAGTACAAAAACTGTGCGGAGGGAGCTTAATGGAATGGGTTTTCATGGCCGAGCAGCTGCATGCAAGCCTCACATCACCAAGTTCAATGCCAAGTGTCGGATGGAGGTGTAAAGTATACAGACACTGGACTGTGGAAATGTGTTCTGTGGAGTCACAAATCATGCTTCTCTGTTTGACAATCAGATGGGCGAGTCTGGGTTTGGCGGATGCTGGGAGAACGTTACCTGCCTGACTACATTGTGCCAACTGTGAAGTGTGGAGGAGGAGGGATAATGGCATGGAGCTGTTTTACAGGGTTTGGGCTAGGCCTCTTATCTCCAGTGAAGGGTAATCTTAATGCTTCAGCATACCAAGACATTTTGGTCAATGCTATGCTTCCAACTTTGTGGCAACAGTTTGGGGAAGGTCCTTTTCTATTCCAACATGTCTGTGCCCCAGTACACAAAGCAAGGACTATAAAGACATAGTTTGATGAGTTTGGTGTGGAAGAACTTGACTGGCCCGCACAGAGCCCTGACCTCAACCCCATCGAGCACCTTTGTGATGAACTGGAATGGAGAGTGCGAGCCAGGCCTCCTAGTCCAACATCAGTGCCTGAACTCATAAATGCTCTACAGAATGAATGGGCACAAATTCCCACAGAAACACTCCAAAATACTGTGGAAAACCTTCCAAGAAGAGCGGAAGCTGTTATAGCTGCAAAAGGGGGACCAACTCGAAATTAAAGTATGTGTATACAATGTCATTACAGTCCCTGTTGGTGTATATGGGAAAGATTTCTGGACTGCACAACCTGACTATATATATTACGGGAGGTGCTACCTGATGAGGCTAATTGCAAGCACAGAAACAGACATCTCAGGTGCACAACTCCAAATTATTAATAATATATACAGTCAGGTGCATAAATATTGGGACATTGACAGAATTTTCATATTTTGGCCTCTATTCACCACCACAATGGCTTTGAAATGAAACAAACAAGATGTGCTTCAACTGCAGACTTTCAGATTTAATTTGAGGGTGATTACATCCAAATCAGGTGAACGGTGTAGGAATTACAACGGTTTCTATATGTGCCTCCCACTTTTTAAGGGGCCAAAAGTAATGGGACAAACTAAACAATCCTAAATCTAACTTTCACTTTTTAATAATTTGTTGCAAATCCTTTGCAGGCAATTACAGCCTGAAGTCTGGAATGCATAGACATCACCAGACGCTCGGTTTCATCCCTGGTGATGCTCTGCCAGGCCTCTACTGCAAATGTCTTCAGTTCCTGCTTGTTCTTGGGGCATTTTCCCTTCAGTTTTGTCTTCATCAAGTGAAATGCATGCTCAATCGGATTCAGGTCAGGGGATTGACTTGGCCATTGCATAACATTCCACTTTTTAGCCTATAAAAACTCTTTCGTTGCTTTTGCAATATGCTTCGAGTCATTGTCCATCTGCACCTTGAAGCGCCGTCCAATGAGTTCTGAAGCATTTGACTGAATATGAGCATATATTGGCCGAAACACTTCAGAATTCATTCTGCTGCTTTTGTCAGCAGTCACATCAATAAATACAAGGGAACCAGTTCCATTGGCAGCCATACATTCCAATGCCATGACACTACCACCACCATGCTTCACTGATGAGGTGGTAGTTTTGGATCATGAGCAGTTCCTTTCCTTCTCTTCTCTTCCCATCACTCTGGTACAAGTTGATCTTTGTCTCATCTGTCCATAGGATGTTGTTCCAGAACTGTAATGGCTTTTTTAGATGTTGTTTGGCAAACTCTAATCTGGTCTTCCTATTTTTGAGGCTCACCAATGGTTTACATCTTGTGGTGAAGCCTCTATATTCACTCTTGTGAAGTCTTCTTTTGATTGTTGACTTTGACACATATACACCTACCTCCTGGAGAGTGTTCTTGATTTGGCCAACTGTTGTGAAGGGGTTTTTCTTCACCAGGGAAATAATTCTTCTGTCATCCACCAGTTGTTTTCCGTGGTCTTCCGGGTCTTTTGGTGTTGCTGAGCTCTCCGGTGCGTTCTTTTTTAAGAATGTTCCAAACAGTTGATTTGGCCACACCTAATGTTTTTGCTATCTCTCTGATGGGTTTGTTTTGATTTTTCAGCCTAATGATGGCTTGCTTCACTAATAGTGACAGCTCTTTGGATCTCATATTGAGAGTCGACAGCAACTGATTCCAAATGCAAATGTCACACCTAGAATCAACTCCAGACCTTTTACCTGCTTAATTAATAATGAAATAACGAGGGAATAGCCCACACCTGTCCATGAAATATTTTTTGAGTTGATAGTCCCATTACTTTTGGCCCCTTAAAAAGTGGGAGGCACATATAGAAACCGTTGTAATTCCTACACCGTTCACCTGATTTGGATGTAATTACCATCAAAGTAAATCTGAAAGTCTGCAGTTAAAGATCATCTTGTTTGTTTCATTTCAAAGCCATTGTGGTGGTGAATAGAGGCCAAAATATGAAAATTCTGTCAATGTCCCAATATTTATGCACCTGACTGTATAAATGCAATAAGATTTTGCAATCAATAGAGGTTTTTAGCATAATCATGGCCAAGGTTATGGGCCTACCCACCATATCCAGGTAACCTCTTTCGGGTAGGTACCTAACATACTAGGGTTCAAATCCAGAGCGCAGGACCCCCCAAAACTGGCCCAGCCAAGCTGCCCCAGGGCACCACCATAGTAAGAAAAGTGCAGTGTAAAGAGATAGTTAGGAGCAGCTGCATATAAAGAATGAAAATAAAAAAGTGAAGTACATATATATTAAACACACAGTGTGTTTAATATATATGTACTTCACTTTTTTATTTTCATTTTTATATGCAGCTGCTCCTAACTCTCTCTTTACACTGCACTTTTCTTACTATGGCGGTGCCCTGGGGCAGCTTGGCTGGGCCAGTTTTGGGGGGTCCTGCGCTCTGGATTTGAACCCTAGTATGTTAGGGACCTACCCGAAAGAGGTTACTAGGATATGGTGGGTAGGCCCATAACCTTGGCCATGATTATGCCGAAAACCTCTATTAATTGCAAAATTTTATTGCATTTATATATATTAATAATTTGGCGTTGTGCACCTGAGATTTGTCTGTTTCTGTGCAGTCCCTGTTGGTGTAATGTCAGGCGTGAAAATTCTTTTGTACATTTAGTGTACATTACACAGATCATACATTTTAAATAAGGAAGCAGTTTGCCATTAAATTGGAGGTACAAGTAGCAAACAAAAAGAAAATAAATGGAAACACAAATTTGGTGTCAACGAAAAGGGGATATTACAAGTAAAGACTACATGTGACACTGAATTTGAGCAGACGGGATGCGACATCACGTTAGCATAAGAAATGCACCCCACAGCAGTAACGAAACACTAGAATGCATTGCTGTTTGTAAGAAGAACTCAGAGCTGTATAGTTCTTTAGGATTGGTACCATACATGCACTCACCCATTTGTTGAGAACATGATAAAGCAGATTGATCTGACCATATAACATTCCTCCACTGCTTAGTAGTCCATTGTAGGCACTCTCTGAACTAGCTGATGTGCAATGCCAGATGTGGGAAGTGTGTTGTGTACTACAACCTAACTATGATATTCCTCTCTGGAAAGTTCTCATCAGTTTGAAGGGTGAAATTAGCAGTTTCTCACCGTGTTCTATATCACTATACATCACTATACTAGACCATTCTCCTCTGTCCACTACTGTCCTATGCTGATGATTTATCCCCTCACATTTCTATGCAGAGATCACTGCTCATGAAATAATATACAGCTATCTTATTGGATAAGCAACTTTCAAAACGTGCCCTAACAATCGAATCTTTTTTACAAGTCACGGATGTCTCCTATTGGCAGCAAAGATAAAAATAACTAGCAGTCAGGACACCATTATTATTATGTTTTTACATGAGCCTGACTAGATGTTATTTACACGTGAGACACTCCTTTGTGGAAGCCTTTGCTTTCAATATGTGATAAAGAAAATAAAGAGAGCCCATGATCTTGTGCTCATAAGTTTGAGACATGAAATTACATAACACCGAACATCTTACAAATCGGAATGCGGTCAATATCCCGGCATGTGGGATGCCGGCACTTAGGACACTGGCGCCGGAATTCTGACACCGGCAACCCGAAGGTAAGTAGTGAGGTTAGGCACTAAGAGGAGGGTTAGGAGTTAGGGATAGGCATTAGGTTCAGGGTTAGGCACTGGGAAGAAGGGTTAGGAACTAGGAGAGGGGGGGGGGTTAGGATCAGGATGCGGGGAGGGAGGGTTAGGAGAAGGGTTAGGATACCTACCGACAGGTGTCGGTATCCTAACCCTGTGGGGATGCCAGCGTCAGGATTTGGACCACTGGGATCCCGAGCGCCGGCATCCAATATATCACCAAACTACCTTACAAGGTGACAAAAACGGAGAGGAAAAGCTGCACAGTAAAACAATTTGTTTAAAATCATAACTTACCCATGTTTGCCAAAAGGCAAGTGACAGCCTGTACATCTGCTCCTGCAAACACATCAGGCAGTGAATTTACCACAGGCAAGCATAATGTATGCACTCGGATCCTCCGCTGACCTGTGTAAAAAGAACAAATTCAGTTTGTACTAGTTTTATAATCGTTCTAGTAAATAAATGGCCTTTGCATTTGCTGGGTCACCTCAGTCAATCTGCCCCCTCCTGTCCCTCTATACTTACCTCGCCCGTTCCTTGTCCTCGTCTGTCCCATCGCAGCTGAGTGTACGTCACACCTAATGTGCACACGCAGTGGGAGCTGGGGCAGGCACGATTAGGTCATCATGCAAACTTGACTTGACTTTATCACCTGATTTTGATCAGGCTCCAATTTTATAATAAATATTTTTTTCAGTAAGACGTTCCGATTACTTACATACACAGACATACAACCAGTCACAAAGCAGAGCATAATACAAATACATATACAGTATAATTTCCTATTTGGAAACATGTCAGACAGATTATACTGAAAATTAGAAAGGAAAGCAAAATTTTACATTTTAAAAACTGGTGCTATTCTGTATATACACACAGACAGCATTTATTCCTGCTGGTACTACGAGGAGATCTTCTAAACAATTTCAGCAGAAATCGCAAGGGATAAACAGTTCCAAGTTACACAAATCTGTGTAGCCTAACATTTGCAATCATTTCTATTGACATCAATGGATGCACATTTTCCGTTACCTTAGGAGATCCCCATGGCTATATAGATCAGACTGATTTTACACAGAATTACTAGAAAGATACTAAAAAAGTGAAGCTAGAAATATACACTTTTAAAGTAAATAAAAGTAACTTGTGAAATACCATGCAACAATGAATCACATGCTTATAGATAATGGTGCAATACTGTTTTTAGAAATGATTAACCTAAATGGCAGCATTAAAGTATGATTACAAGCTAGGTGTTCACTTCTACACCCACAAGGCTGTGATCTTTACAAATGAACGAAAATAATTACCTTTGCTAGATGTATAAAGGAGAGCAACCTGAAAGCATGCCAAGGATGTATCTGTCAGACTTTCTTCAATAGACATTTGCACTGCAAACCCAGCATCTTCATTAATGTTAGCAAGAGATAACAGGTCCGTAGAACGCACAAAAAAATTCCCATGAAAAGTATGTATTGCGAGGCCTAAACATGAATATATATGAAAACAGTTTAATGCACAGACAATTTAATTTCTAAACCAGAAAAATTAGACTAGCCTTCACACACTGTAAAAGACTATTACAAATAAAAATAGGTCCACTCCCACCTGGTGAGTATCTTCAGCTGGAACTCACTAGCCAAATTGCTAGAGCTTATAAAGGCAATAATATAAAAATACATGACACACCTGGTTTAGCAGTTAAGATTATTACACCATTAAATCTAGCATCTGAAACCACTGATGGTGGTTTACAGATTGCTGCTTAATAAATTTAACACTTAGGGCCTGATTTCATTTAATATCAACCGTTACTAATTTTAAATGGTGCTCCAACCAACCAGCTCCTGTTAATTTTTAAACACAGCCTGTAAAGTGACAGTTAAGGCCGGGACACATTAGCGACGGGACCTGGCAGGGTGCCGGCATTGGCAAGTGTGTACACACTTGCCAATGCCGGGAGCGACGGTGCAACAGCGGGGGCCATGCTGCATTCGGCAGAATAGCCCACGCTGACGGGCGATGTCGCAGGCAATATGTGGGAGTGCGCATATTCAGTGACAAAGCCGGTACACACTGGCCGATGTGGACGGTATGTCTAGTGTGTACCTGGCATTAAGAGCTTATTGGTTGGAGCACCATTTAAGATTAGTAACGAGAGATAACAAGTATACCACTCGTTATTAAATTGGGCCCTCCTATATTATACACGTAACGGAAAATACTTACACTCCTTGTCTGGCAAACCACATCAGATATTCATGAGAATGACTATTAAACTAGCAGAACAAACATAGTCTAATGTATCATCTATGAGGTCAGCTACAGATGCGTGCATATACATCTAGCTTCCTAGCACATTAATAACAGCCTCTTCTAGAGGCGCCATGCCGTGACGTTACACGGTAGCGCCGAGCATCTTTACGTGCAACTTTTTCCCTTAAAATTAGAAATTCAACACAACATAGCGCACAGAGGATAGATGTATGTGGACACATCTGTAGATTTCTATTTATAGCAGGCATAATGCTGTAATCACTATTAGCCAATTACGAACACTGCAGTTCAAAACTTAAGAACAATCCCATGTTTCTAGTTTTTAGATTTAAAAAAATAAATAAAAATGTTTAGGTTACCAAAAGCTGCACAAAAATTTAATTTCTTCAGCGTTATAAAGAAAGGATTTTTTCAGGAAACAAGCAAATGGGCACCAGATTACCAATGAAGACTGGCAGTTGGTCTTCTGGACCAATGAATCACAATATTAAATCTTTGGCTCATCATGCAGGTTTTTTTATACACTGTTGAGTAGGCAAGATTGTGACAGAATTAACTCCTGACACCAATTGTCAAACATGGAGGAAGAGAGGTGGTCTGGGGCTCTTTTGCAAGATCCCAAGTCGTCGACGTGCAATGAGTGACTGGCACTCAAACTAAAAGTGTTATTATAGTGTTTTGCAGAACCATCCATGTAATACCTTTAGGCCATGGGTTCAACCTACAGCAAGATAATGACCCAAAACATAACTATAGGCTATGGCCCGTATTCAATTAGAGGCGAAAAGCCGCGATCGACTAAAAAGTCTTGCCAATGCGATGTTTTCGCCACATTCCCACTTATCGCCCTATTCAATTCTGGAACGTTTTCGCATGTGCAGAAAAGTCCATAGGTTAAAATAGGGAAAAAGTTTCACAACTCAAAGGCAGGAGAAAAGATGTGCAAAATCCCTATTTTTGCCTGCAAATGTGGGGACTTGGTTCAGAACCCTTTGGACACTCCCCCCTAATGATTAATTAGGCAAAAAAAAATATAAAATTATTTCAACACACCCTAAAAAACACGAGTCAATTTTGGGGTGAAAATGTAAAAATGTTGGAAAATGGGCATAAAATATTGGTTCGGGTATTTTCTATTTTGTGGTGCTGTATGGATGGGACAGGTGTTTCTAGAATTTTTTTTATAATGCACTTTATAGACACAAAAATATACTAGTACAATATTTTTCCCAAAATAAATTGCTTTTAATAATTTTTCCACACTTATGCAAGTAACAGCCCTATGACTCAATTTAAGAAGCTAAAATACATTTGTTAGGTCTATGAATACACTTCTATATTGATTCCCTGGGTCAGTTAGGCTTTTTAGGGGGTACAGACTAATTTCCGCCCAAAAAACCTGTCCTTTTCGCTATTCACTGCATTCACTCATATGTGTTTTTGCCTGTTTTGCAATTGAACAGGGCGAAAAGCTGGAGCGCGCATTGTGTAAGTAGGCGAATTATATCCAAATTAGGTGAACGGTGTAAGTATTACAACGGTTTCTATATGTGCCTCCCACTTTTTAAGGGGCCAAAAGTAATGGGACAAACTAAACAATCCTAAATCTAACTTTCACTTTTTAATACTTTGTTGCAAATCCTTTGCAGACAATTACAGCCTGAAGTCTGGAACGCATAGACATCACCAGACTATGGGTTTCATCCCTGGTGATGATATGCCAGGCCTCTACTGCAAATGTCTTCAGTTCCTGCTTGTTCTTGGGGCATTTTCCCTTCAGTTTTGTCTTCATCAAGTGAAATGCATGCTCAATCGGATTCAGGTCAGGGGATTGACTTGGCCATTGCATAACATTCCACTTTTTAGCCTATAAAAACTCTTTGGTTGCTTTTGTCAGCAGTCACATCATCAATAAATACAAGGGAACCAGTTCCATTGGCAGCCATACATGCCCACGCCATGACACTACCACCACCATGCTTCACTGATGAGGTGGTATGTTTTGGATCAAGAGCAGTTCCTTTCCTTCTCCATACTCTTCTCTTCCCATCACTCCGGTACAAGTTGAACTTTGTCTCATCTGTCCATAGGATGTTGTTCCAGAACAGGCTTTTTTAAATGTTGTTTGGCAAACTCTAATCTGGTCTTCCTGTTTTTGTGGCTCACCAATGGTTTACATCTTGTGGTGAACCCTCTATATTCACTCTTGTGAAGTCTTCTCTTGATTGTTGACTTTGACACATATACACCTACCTCCTGGAGAGTGTTCTTGATTTGGCCAACTGTTGTGAAGGGGTTTTTCTTCACCAGGGAAATAATTCTTCTGTCATCCACCACAGTTGTTTTCCGTGGTCTTCCGGGTCTTTTGGTGTTGCTGAGCTCTCCGATGCGTTCTTTCTTTTTAAGAATGTTCCAAACAGTTGATTTGGCCACACCTAATGTTTTTGCTATCTCTCTGATGGGTTTGATTTGATTTTTCAGCCTAATGATGGCTTGCTTCACTGATAGTGACAGCTCTTTGGAACTCATATTGAGAGTCGACAGCAACTGATTCCAAATGCAAATGTCACACCTAGAATCAACTCCAGACCTTTTACCTGCTTAATTGATAATGAAATAATGAGGGAATAGCCCACACCTGTCCATGAAATAGATTTTGAGTTGATAGTCCCATTACTTTTGGCCCCTTAAAATGTGGGAGGCACATATACAGTAGAAACCGTTGTAATTCCTACACTGTTCACCTGATTTGGATGTAATTACCCTCAAATTAAATCTGAAAGTCTGCAGTTAAAGCACATCTTGTTTGTTTCATTTCAAAGCCATTGTGGTGGTGAAGAGAGGCCAAAATATGAAAATTCTGTCAATGTCCCAATATTTATGCACCTGACTGTATATATACCAACCAGTGATGATCTGGCACTCAGAGTTAAAAGAAAAAGTAATGCTCCGGTACCCTCCTGATTAAGGGGAACGTGTCCCCACAATACAGATGGCACAACAGGCGGCACTCAGAGACTTAGTATAAAGATGCAGAATATTTATTCAATCATTCATCGATGTTTCGGGGGTAACCCACCCCTTCCTCAATATTGCATCTTGAGGAAGGAGGCCAAAATATGAATGTCAATGTCCCAATATTTATGCACCTGACTATCTATCTATCTATATATTCACACTGTAAATAGATATAGAGAGTGTGTGTGTATATATATATATATATATATATATATATATATATATATATATACACACATATATATATATATATATATATATACACACACACTCTCTATATCTATTTACAGTGTGAATATAAACAGAGAAAATATATATATATATTTATTATACAATGGGGCATGACTTGTTTTTTCAGCATCTCTCACAGAGGCTCAATCAGATTGAGATCTGGGGAATTTGGAGGCCAAATCAACACCTTTAACTCTGTCATGTTCATCAAGCCCTTCCTGAACAATGTCTGCAGTGTGGCAGGGAACATTATCCTGCTGATAGAGGCCACTGCCATAAGAGAATACTGTTGCCATGAAGGGGTGTAGTTGGTCAACAAAGTTTAGGTAGTTGGTACATGTTGTTAAGTAACATCCACATGGATACCAGGACCCATCGTTTCCCAGCAGAACATTGTCCAGAGCATCAAACTGCCTACCCCTGCTTGCCTTCTTCCCATAGTGAATCCTTGTGTCATGTCTTCCCCAGGTAAATGACGCACGCGCTCCCGGTATCCACATGATGCAAAAGAAAACGTGATTCATCAGACCAGGCCACCTTTCTATCACAGTCAGCATTAACTTTTTTAGCAATCGTGCTACAGTAGGTCTTCTGTGGGATCGGGCCAGATTGGCTAGCCTTCGCTCTCCATGCACGTCAATGATCCTTGGGCACCCATGACCCTGTTGCTGGTTCAACTGTTGTCCTTCTTTGGACCACTTTGGGAGGTACTAACCTAACCACTGCATACCGGGAACACCCTACAAGACCTGAGGTTTGGAAATGCTCTAACCCAGTTGTCTAGCCATCACAATTTGGCTCTTGTCAAAATCACTCAAATCCTTACACTGGCCCATTTTTCCTGCTTCCAGCACATCAACTTCAAGAACTAAATTACTTTATGCCTTAATATATCCCCACCCCTTGACATGTGCCATTGAAATGAGATAATCAATGTTATTCACTTCACCTGCCAGTTAAGTGTACACATACGCAGATGGTCTGTAAACAGTATTTTTAGTAAAGACCTTATTCTTAGACATGGGTCACCATTAATTCAGCTAGTTTTATTAACAAAAATGCAGAACAGGAATGATTTGGATACAATAGCACCAAAATCCATATTTAACAAAAAAAGTACATACCTTTTGTACAACGTATTCTCATTACTGCTTCAAATCCAATCTTTCTAGTTAGATAATGATCAAGATCTTGTTTTAATTTGTCAGCTTGAGCTGGATTGTGCTTAGAATGGAATGATGGATAGTAATATATGCAACCAGCAGAGTATTTTGAGACACATGCTAAAAAAAAAAACAAAGAAAAATGCTAAAGACAAACGCTCATTTTAGTCAGAACAAGTTATATTCAATAGTAGGATAGACGATAATGCATAAAATCTATTTTCAATGCAACAATGGGATATTTTGGTAGGCATTGTGATTTTGTAATTTCACCGGTACAGTAGTACATTGAAGGAGTCCCACAATCTCATGTAACACCATGAAGTGATGCTATTGTCAACTATTTAAATTCTCTCACAAAGTATGCTGTCTTTAGAGTTTTGCTTTCTGTCCCACTAATTTGGGGGAAGAAAAAAAAATCATACACAACTGAAGCCTACACTTACGGGAAAAAAATAAACCCATAACAGACCGGATGACAGATAAATCTGGAAAACTGACACAAAGGGGTCAATCCAATTAGCTGCGATGAATTCGCGGGTGCAAGTCATCGTGGCAACAGCTGCACTTTATGGCAGCCCAAACTCGCACAAAAGTGCTCGCAGACCCATAGGGGCATTGTGCGAATCTGGGCTCAGAGCATGCTACGAGGGGTGAAAGATGAGGTCTCGTTGCAACTCGAACGCTTTGCGGCTAATTGGATTTACCCCTATGTCTTTGTGCAGTCAAAGGAGTACAGCACCACCATAGCCTTGCAACTTGGAAAACAAACATAGGAGCAAAGACCCAGAGTGCTAGCTCACAACTAATACAGTAAAGAAAAGTCCATGGTACTCTAATAAGTATATTGACTGGTACAGAAAGAGTAATAGAAACTAACCCAGCATACTTTAGATGATTGGAAGTCCCTGCTCACATCATTGATAATTATCCAAATATCTAGGTGGATTATTGTCAAAATTAAATACCATAACAGGTAAGCTCAGCCTAGGTCTATGCAGAGAAAAAAAACTAATCTATAAGGGAGATTTATGACCATGTACATTGCTATTTTGATAGATAATTACAAAACATTGTTTTAGACCTAACTGGACAAAATGTACAGCATTAAGATGTTAAACATATAGGGGGCCATTTATCAACGAGTTTTAAAACTTGTTGCGTATGATAACGGTGCTCCAGCCAATCAGCTCTTAACTGTCATCTGTTTGAAAAATGACAGTTGGGAGATGATTGGCTTGGGCACCATTTATCATATGCAACAAGTTTTAAAACTCGTTGCGTATGATAAAACTTGTTGACAAGTGGGCCTCATAGTATATTATAATGAACACCTGAAAGGGTTAATTCATATACAAACAGGACGGCTGGTAACATCTGGTTGCTGTAGCACTATTTGACTGTGCTTCTATGATGCAGCCTTTAAATTTTAAACTTGTATATGTATTCTACGTCTGGGTATTTGAGACGAGCGGCTAGATGATCTCCCTGTATATGGGTACCTTAAGGGTAACAAAAATATACAAATCTATCTTCATAATATAATTCTGAAAAAGGCAGACTTTTCTTACACTTAGGAACAATTGTTGTTATAGCACTCACTGGCTGATTATTTTAGGGTCAAAGGCTCACTATAAAAAGGGCTGAGCAATAGCATTACTGAATCAGCTTCAACAAATAAATGTTTCCAATTATATTATTTTAGACAAAAGGTATCTCCTTCAGTTTTGAAGGTTTAAAACAAGTTGACTTCAAACCATAACTTGCACCTCTCAATACTTACACAATGAGGCA
Organism: Taudactylus pleione; assembly: GCA_031769625.1. Lineage (NCBI taxonomy): Eukaryota > Metazoa > Chordata > Amphibia > Anura > Myobatrachidae > Taudactylus > Taudactylus pleione. The sequence continues at coordinate 116,549 of JAUIMM010000702.1, read as the reverse complement.
GATTCAGTTACCCACGAGTAGTGTGTTTACCCATAGATTCATTGAATGCTGGAATCTATGGGTTTCCCTGTGCAATAAGCCCCAGAGGATGCATTTAAAGCAATTTTTTTCCTCGCAGCTTCTAGGATAAATTTGTATTAAGTGCACCTTCTGGTGCTTAACACACAGGGATGAAGCACTTGACTAAATAGCCAGGGCTTACAGTTAGCTGCGGAGTGAACCTGCCACAATTATTGTTCTATCCTAGTTATCCACTGTCTTTCTGCCACAATAACTTCTCTATCTGATCAACGATTTAAGGTGGTAAAGTCAAGTATATACATGTAAACCTGGAGTACATATTTGTTGCTTGTTGAGTAGACAGCTATCACAGCATTCTGAGCCAGGCAGGGCACATTTGGCTTTGAGACCGAAGAGTCTCTCTATGTAAACCTGAGATGTACCTTGCAGGGTACCATGCATGGTCAAAGAGTAAATAATGGAAAAAAAACATCATTCAAATCAACTGGCGTTTAATGGTGCAATTCGTCAACAGTTTTCTAACTGGTGGTCTGAGAGGCTGAAAAGTGTATTACAAGAGGTACCTTAATCTCACATGGGTCCGGAGAACTAGATTACAAAGCCTGCTCCCTTTTTAATCTTCTCCAAGATATAGCCAAGCTTGAGAGGTCTCAATTGCTCCAAAGCAATTTCTACTACTAGAGATATGAATGCCTTTAGGCAGAAGTTGCAGGAGCCATTCAGCAGCCCAGATAAACTCTTATTTGCATGAATGATTTCAGTAATAAAAGCAGTACGCTTCTGTTCAGGGCTCTACATAAAAAGAGGGCAACTACATTTATTGGTAATCTAAAAAATAAGGCACATCTAAGTGTTTCCATGTGTATTATCCATGTCCCTATAACATGAGTCCTTATAAGAGTGAATTGGACATCAAGGATACAGAACTAAAGGATAACAACTTCATGCACTCAGACTTCAACAGGCTATAGGACAAAACAAAGTATGAGATAAACAAAATATATCAAATACCTAATATATGCTCTTGCTATATAATCAATAGCAGTGATTCAATATTGACTTTGAACTGTGGGCTACAGACTTAACACATTTATAGAGACCAATGGGGCCTTGCAGTACAGAAAGAGGCAAGGGACAAGACTAGGAAAGTTCTTCACATGCAGATTGAGCACCCTAAGTTAAGCTTCCTTGTTGCTGATGTCCAAAGATGCCGAAACAGTGTTTAACAGAATTAACCAGGCTTTTGTATTATCTTAGTTTCATCATCAAGGCTCTTATCTTAAAGCCACACAAGCAAAACTAGACTGGGAAAAAGAGCTCTGGGGGACAGTTATTGAGAAGAACAGTGACTATGCATTTTGAAAATTAACACAGAGCTTGACTAGGGGAAAAAACGACAAAGTAATCGTGTACAACTCACATTTAAGGAATAAAACACCCGTCATATTCAGTAAAAGACATCAAACATAAATAAATGTGTGAGCCTCCAAATGCCCCTATCCATTCTTCAACAGCTTTGGCTAACCAGGCTCCAGCCATAGCTGGATGAGTAACCACTACAAATAACAAAAATATATTTTTAAGACAGGCTGCAATCTATTTATCTGTGGATTTCCTTCAGCGAAGACACTGATGGAATAAACAATGTAGCATTTCTGATTAAATGTGTTACATGAGCATCCACAGTAAGAGGTACCTCCCACTTAGCACATACAAAAGATGGGAACGGGTACAATGATGTATTCTTTTATTCACATAAAATAATGGGGTTACCCCATGCGTCCTCGATAAGCTCAGTAAGCTGTTCAGATACAGGGAACTTTGTTGTTACTACCTTCCCGTGGTGATTAAACATTGGAGCCTTCTTACTATGAGCCGGTTCATCATCCTGAATATCTAGGACTGTTTTAACCGCCCTCACCAAAGAAGGAACTTCCACCGAGGACGGATGATCCTCCTCCCGAGAGCTAGATCCTGGAGAGAAACCCTGTGCTTCATCTGATTCCCCTGATGATGCGTCTGGTCTGGATCCATATGTTGGGCAGATTGATAAAAAGATAACTTGCGCTTAGGTTACTACCAGTCTGTTATCAACATTAGATGGTGCAATACTCGGACTAGAATAGCCATAAACATCCTTCCATGAAGGATGAATAGGAGGTGCAAACATAGTATACTGTGGACACCCCATCCAAGGAGGCATCGTAGGATCGGCTATATGATCCACAACCTTCATCGTAACCTGGGACAAAGTTGAAACCTAAGATGGCTCCTGTCCAGGGAGAGGTAAACTGGATTGGTGAAGTGACTCTTTATAACAGAAAACACACAAACCATCCTTTGCGTCCTGAAAGGACACATAAGCCGTACATGACTTACATGGAACCAGCACGGGCTGCTCCCCCTCCTGTTTCCCTTTATCTTTTCACACGGTCAATAAAGGCAATAATTGCAATGTTATGTGACAGCCTTCACAAAATCTCAATTGAATGTGAAGTACTCAGAAAGAAATCTCCACCCCAAGAAGATGGAGAGAAAACAGTGATAGTTATAATTGACAGATTTAGAAATAAGAGACAGCGTCAATCAGTAGCTAGCAAACAGTCAAACAATGCAAATGTAATATAATTACTTTCGGCTCTAAATCAACTACAGCATCGCAAAGGAATGGTAGGACATAGAGAACCATATACCTTAACCAAGGGAGAGGTATACAGGGAGACTTACCCAGACCCTTAGAGAGACCACAGCTACAGGGCGCACTGAGCGTGGACCATGAGCGTCTCATATACACGTGGAGGGTAGGTGGAGCAACCTAGACGCGCGAAACCCTTTGTAGGGACTGCGCCTGGGTCGGGAGAGGAGCTGCCAGGGGAGCGCCTACCTCCCCTAAGCTAATTTAACCAGCCAGGTATGCTGGCATCATAGCAGCAGATAGCGTCTGCTAAAGGTCCCCGGCATCAGACGATAAGGCCCCGGCTGGTGTAGCGGGGACGCGGACAATCCTGGGACCTGACAGCAGTGGCTTCTGGTGTGTCTGACACCAGAAGCAAGGACAGTCGCACGCGATTCCTCTTAAGCGAGGAATCGCCTTACCTGACATCTCAAGAGTATCCGATGCGGTCCAGGTCGCAGCATTGCTGCTAGCTAAGCTCAGCCGCGACCCGCTGAAATCATCAGCACAATTACTGATGTTGCAGCCCCGCAGAGGTAGATGGAGTCGCGTTATCTGTGTATTAATACAGACGCTGAGTACTGCTGACTCAAACATAAGAAAATAAAACTTAGGACTGCCAGAGCAGTCCCGTTACAAAGGCGCGTCTTGATCCTGCCGCACCAAATGAACAACCGACGTCCTATGGCTAGGGGAGGAGTATATATGGAGGAGGACCCGGGGCATTTTGGGAGCAGAAGCTTTAACTGTTTGGTGCCTGGTCTTCCAACCATAATATCCCCATGGTATCCCTGTGGATTCCTATGGACCCCGAAGAAGAAAAAGTTAAGTAAGGTAAGCCCTACCATAACTCTTATTTTCTTCTTCAGGTTCCATAGGGTCCACAGGAACTACCTTGGGGGATGTCCTAAAGCAGTTCCCTTAAGGGTGGGGATGCTCCAGAGCAGAGAGGAGAATCCACCGCCCAAAGGAATCATCATAAGAGGCAAAAGTATCAAATGCATAAAATTTGATGAAAGTGTGGACAGAAGACCAAGTGGCTGTCTTACACAATTGTTCAGTAGAGACGCCATGTCTAAACGCCCACGATGGTCCCACAGACGAATGTGCTGTCACAGCGTTTGGAACAGGGAGATCAGCCTGCGAATAAACCTGAGATATAGTCATACGCAGCCACCAAGCCAGAGTCTGCTTGTTAGCTGGCCAGCCTCGCTTGTGAAAACCATAAGGCACAAACAGCGCATCTGATTTCCTGATGGAGTTGGTACAGTCCACGTATATACGGAAGGCTTGAACCACATCCAGGAAAGTTTACTCTACGGAAAGGTCTGAATACTGGAAGGCTGGAACTACAATTTCTTCATGCAAATGAAAACGGGATACTACTTTTGGAAGGTAACCCACCAGTGTACGAAGGACAGCTCTATCTTGGTGAAAAATCAAAAATAGGGAGCGACAAGAAAGCGCTGCCAAATCAGAGACTCAGCGAGCTGGGAGATAGCGATAAGAAAAAGTGTCTTCGCTGTCAACTACTTGAGGTCCACTGTGTCCAAGGGTTCAAAGGGAGGAGCCTGTAGAGCCCTGAGAACAAAGGATAAATCCCACGTTGCCACCGGAGGAACAAAAGCTGGTTGAAGGTGGAGAACACCCTGAAAAATTTTCTAATATCTGGCAGGGGAGCGATTCTACAATTAAAACAAACTGACAGCGCAGAAATCTGAAATCTCAAGGTGGACATCTAATCTAGCCTGAAGAAAAGCAAGAACTCGGGAGACCCTAAAAACTTTAGGATCATACTCTGTGGGAACACCATTGAAAAAAGGAATGCCAAATCATGTAATAAATGCGGGCAGAGGAAGAATTTCTTGCCCTAAGCATCGTCTGAATCAGAGAACTAGTGAAACCTTTGACTCTTGAACCTTGCCGTCAAAGACAGACAATGTAGGTCCAAATGTAGGCAGGGACCCTGCGCTAACAGATCCGGCCATAGAGGAAGTGGAGTGTCTATGGAGAGACACGTTAGATCGGTACCAATGGCGCCTGGGCGAAGCAGGAACTATTAGTATCACCCTACCGCCTTCTTGCTTGAATTTTCTGAACGATCCTTGGAACGAGGGAGATTGGAGGAAATAGGTATGCAAGCCTGAAGTCCCACCTTACTGCCAGAACATCCACGAAGGCGCCTGAGCAGTCTCTGGTCCTTGACCCATATTGGGGGACCTTGTGGTTGTGACGTGAGGCCATGAGGTCTATGTCTGGCAATCCCCATTTGTCCACCAGGAGTTGGCATCCGGATGGAGAGCCCATTCCCCGGCGTGTATGTCCTGACGACTTAGGAAGTCCACTTCCCAGTTGAGGACTCCGGGGATGAATACTGCCGAGATTGCTGGAAGATGACGTTCTGGCCAAACCAGAATGTTCACCACTTCCTTCATGGCTGCCAGACTTCATGTGCCTTCCTGAAGTTTGATATAGGCCACTGTGGTCACATTGTCGGACTGAATCTGGAACGGCCTGCCCTGAAGGAGGTCCTCCAGAAGAGCCGTCTGTAGCCACCATGAAAGGGAGAACCAAACCTCTAGCGAGATGAGGATCCTTTGAGATGATACGACCCTTCCCAATGAGGCAGAATCCAACGTTGCAGGGACCTGGAATGGAACTGGGCATATTCCACTATGTCGAAGGTGGATACCATGGACTCCAGGACCTGCATTGCTGAGTGAACTGATACTCTGATTGTGGAGCAATTTGCACAACCACAATTGTAGAGCCGAAATCTTGTCTCCTGGCAGAAAGATCCTTTGTGCCAGGGAATCCAGTAGTGCTCCCAATGTACCATCTGCTGTGTTGGAGAAAGGGAAAACGCTTTCCAATTGATTATCCAGCCGTACTCCTGTAGACAGGCAATGGTCAGCTGGAGATGATGCTGTAAAACCTCTGTGCCAATATCAGGAGGTCTTCCAAGTACGGCAGTAATCAGAGTCCATGACGTCAGAGATGAGCTGCCATTATCTTGGTAAAACCCAGAGGGTCTGTGGACAGACTAAAGGGTAGAGCCTAAAACTGGTAATTTTGCTGAAGAACAGCAAATCTTAGAAACCTTTGGTGGTATAGTGCAATAAGTATGTGCAGATACGCATGCTGTATGTCAAGGGGAAGCCATGAAATCCCTAGGCTCTATTTGCCAGCATAATTGACCGTAGTGTCTCCATACAGAGCTTGGGCACATGGATTAACCTGTTGTGAGATCTCAGATTCAGAATAGGGCGATGAGACGCATTTGGTTTCTGAATCAAAAATAAATTTGAATAATATGTACTTCCTTTTAGGGCCAAAGGAACTGGGATTATCACCCTTGAACTCAGCAGGGCATGAATGGCCTCTTGGAGGGCCAGGGCCTTAATAGGGTCTGTTGGAGGAGTTGTACAAAATAACTTCTGAGGAGGACGCCTGAGGAAGGTGAGGGCGTAACATTGAGAGTGCACTTCTCGAACCCAGGCATCCGTTGTTTGATGCCAGGCGTAAGAAAACTGAAGAAATCGGCCTCCCACCACGAGATCCCCATCAGGCAGAGGGTTTGTCGTCCGGCGTCTGACCGGCCATGATTTCTTGGTTTGCGGCTTGGTATTACTGCAGGAACTAGCATGTCTGGAGAAAGACTGGCCCTTTGCTTTTCCTTGAGGGTTAAAGGACTGAAACAGAGGCTGCCCATACTTTGAGGTAGCTGTTGATGGCAAACTGGCAGATTTTGAGGCTGCCACTGTAGCCACTATCTTATCCAATTCTGGTCCAAACAGTAAATTGCCAGCAAAAGGCAGGGATTTGAGAGCTTTCTTGGATCCCGCATCTGCCTTTCAGGATCTTAACCAAAGGGCTCTACGAGCCACAACCAAAGTTGCTGATGCCCTAGAAGCCAGAAGTCCTGTATCTATAGCCGCTTCTCCCACATAAGATGCCGATTATCATATATGTGAGAGATAAGTCAGTTGCTCTCTGGTAGCATCTGGTATAATGTCTTCCAGCGCCGCCGTCCAATCTTCTATGGCCTTGGATACCCAAGGCTGCGGCCATAGCCGCCGGGGTAACCGCCAGATAATGAAAAAACACGATTTAAGACATGTTTCAAGTTTTCTATCTGTGGCATCCTTAAGGAAGGATGTGGACGGTATAGGGAAGGTAGAGCTCTTTACTAACCTTGCAACATGAGCATCCCCAGTAGGAGGGTCTTCCCACTTAGCACATTCGCCAGAATAGAATGGGTATGCTAATCTCTTTGTAGCATGAAAGCGTGTTTCCGGAGTACTCCAAGCTTCGGACATGAGATCAGTAAGCCGCTCAGACTGAGGAAAGTAATCCTTTACCACATTCTGATGTCTAAACAGCAGAGCTTTAGATTTAGGCGGAACCTCCTCATCCTCTATATTAAGGACGGATCTAATCACTCTCACTATAGAGGGGACATCCACAGAGGAATGCTGGTCTTCCTCACCCAAGAAAGACTTAGAAGAGGAACCATGTGCATCATCAAAATCATCGGATGATGCGTCAGAATCCTATGGCTGAGCAGACTGATCGGATTACTTCATTCGCCTATGAACTTTAGCAGTAACCGCTCTATTCGCTTGTACAATTTCGCTTGTACCATTTGCTGAAAAGCGGTAGCCGGTTGAACCATACTGTGACTTCAGTGAGCATAGGCATCCATCCAGGAAGGATGCATGGGGGGTATATACATAGCAGGTTGTAATTGCTGTGGGTAGCCAATAGTGGGAGGCAGTACAGGAGCCGCCATACGGTCTACTAACTGCTTCATAACCTGAGACAAAGAGGACACCCAGGGTGGCCTTGTACAGGAGCTGGTGTACTGGAATGGAGAGGTGGCTCTTTATAACAAACAGCACACAAACCATCTTGTATGAAATCCTGAGATGCCAAGCCCGCCAAACAGGATTTACATGAAACCAGCACAGGGGCCTCAACTTCCTGTTTCCCTTTACTTTTTGACATATCAAGTATAAAGGTGCAATGTAATGTGACAGCATTCACAATTAACTAGTAAATGTGAAGTACAAAGGAAAACCCCCACACCCCTTAACAGAGGGATGAGAAAAAAAACAGTGATAGTTATAACTGAGTCAGAAATAAAAGACAGTATCAACACAGCAGCTAGCAAAAGTCACATAGAATGCATATGCAATTTACTTGCAATGAGCTCTGAATCAACTACTCAAATCACGAGGCTTGGTAGGATATAGAGCACTATATACCTGACCCAGGGGAGAGGTATATAGGAAGACTGATCCAAAACCTCCTGAGACCAAACAGCTTCAGCAAAGCACCGATAGTGGACTGTGAGCGTCTCATATGCATTAGGAGGGGCATCCCAGACGCGCGAAAACCCTTAGATGGATCTGCGTCTGGATCGGAGCTGCCGGGGGAGAACCTACCTCCCCTCAGCTGCATCAACCGGCCAGATATGCTGGCCTCATGGCAGCAGATGCGTCTACTGCCAATCCCCGGCGTCAGACAATAAGGCCTTGGTGGTCTAGTGGGGGAGCGAACGTCCCCTGGCCTTCACTGCAGTGGCTTCTGTTGCGCCTCCAGCGCCAGAAGCAAGAACTGCCAAGCGCAATTCCGCGTAAGCGAGGACTTGCCTTACCTGACCTCTCCATGCATTCCGGACCCCCAGCGCTCCGCTAGCAAGCTCTGCTGTGACCCACCAGAGACGTTACTGGTGTTGCGGCACAGGGAGAGGTAGACGGAGTCGCCGTGCATGCGTCTCAAGACGCTCAGCACTGCTAACTCTATAAAATAGAAATAAAAAATAAAATTAAAGCTTGGGACTGCCTGAGCAGTCCCCCTGTTATAAAGGTGCGTCTGAATCCTGCAGCAACAAACCAAAAACTGAGGACCTCATTCAGAGTCGGTCGTTGCGGCCGCACGGTCGTACGCCACCGATGTTCGCTATACTGCGCATGCGTAAAGTTCGCAATGCGCGTGCACAAACTAGCCGCTACGATCAGAAATTTCTCTCTCCTTGAACACAGCCAGGTCGGTACTTTGAGTGACAGAATGAGGCGTTTGTGGGTGGTAACAGGGGAAGGTGCTTGAAAACGGGGGAGTGGAGATCCGAATGCAGGCGTGCCTAATTATGCGAACGGCGTTTTATGGGAGTGCATATGGTTTATGGGAGTGCATAATTAACAAAGTAGCGTCATGGCACATGTGACATGAGAGGTTTTTACACTGACATGATCGTAGAGCTTAAGAGAGGGTATGGTCAACCTTAAGCTCTACGACCAGTTCCGATGGTTCCCGATGGTCTCGATTAATCCTTATATGCCCGGAGATGACGTGCAATGCGTACAAGAAGGGGGCGTATTTTTTTAATTTCCGACCGCTTCCTCCCCTTGGTCGGCCAGCTACCGATCCGAACTTAGGGACGCAACTTGCAAGGGAATCATTTGAATATCCGGCCCCTTTTCCCGTACGACCGTGCGGCCGCTTCGACCGACTCGGAATGAGGTCCTGAATGCCTGTGGCTGAGGCGAGGACTAGGACATTCTGGGAGCTGAAAGCTGTTTGACTTTGGTGATCACTCCAACCACATACCTCAAGGTAGTTCATGTGGACCCATTGTGATTATCAAAAAAAGACAGGCAATTAAACTAGCAGCTGTACCTGTTAAATACTGAGCTCTAATGCCATACACCCAACATTATATTAACACAAGCCTAATAAATACAACAGGAGAAAATAGTAATAAAAGTTTAACAAACCTAGTGATGCAAGATCAGAATATTGAGAACTTAGTAGAAACAAATCAACGGCAGTTTGCTGACCGGAGCAATCCAAGGCCAACTTCTTATAGAAATCAGTGGCAGGACCTAGATGCTGTACTCCCTTAAAAATAAAAATAATTGAAACTGAAGCAGCCATGTAAACAGGTTTTGTATAACATACATACTACATCCAAAGTATGAGATATATATATATTTTATTATATAATTTTTATTTATGAATATAAAAAAAAAAAGGTTCACTTTGTCCAAATCAAACCCTCTCTGTGCCTCTCACACTTAAAGCTTTGGTGGTTCCTGTTTCCTAACATGCTCACATCATTCCTTTCTTGGTGTCTAACAGCAGAAGGTAGAGCACTCGTGCTGGGGGTGCAGTTAACTAGGAAGGGAGGCCCTTTTATATGTGGTTCATATAGCTGCAGCATTCGCATTCTCTACCCCTTTACAGTGCTGGCAGAATTATATCTCCAGTCCAGTATTCTACCCAGGAGAAAAGCTTAGTACTCAATCCATTGCCAAATAAAGAGGTCCTACATTGTAATTACACATTTTTTACAAGGTCAGCAATGACTTCTAGAGAGTAAAACACAGGTCACTGTACCTTTGTGCTTGATCTCTGGTTTGGGTCTTCTCTAGACTGTAACAGTCCGGACCCCAAGGATGGTAGCTGAGTTTGAAACACTGTTATTCGTCCGCCAGTGGGAGACATCAGTTTAAAAGCTCCCTGAAGAGCAGGGCCCAGAGCACTATGGGTTTCCCTTGTATTGGTAAACATGCTGGGCAAAGCAGTTAACAGATCTTTGACGAGCTAAGGGGCAAAAATGTAAAAGAACAGAAGTAAAATATTTACAACGCAGCACAACATTCAGAACATAAGAAAAAAATATGGTAATAGTATAACAACATTTTGGATAAATTGGTTGTATAAATAAGCAAAGGCTTTATAAATAAGTAACACAAAACATTGTCCATGCACATGATGATTTTTATTATCTTAACTAAAAACAAATGAAACAGTATAAGTCTCTGGGATATAGATATGGCGCAGTATAACAGATAGTTGATGTTTTCCGCCTATGCCGGCTATACCAGCATTTCCAAAACTTGGTCCTCAGACCCCCCCCAATAGTCAAGGTTTCAAGAATATCCTAGCTTGAAACTAGTGACAAAATTAGTAACTAATTTTGAATTAACCAGCTGTGCTAAATCATGGATATCCTTAAAACATGGACTGCGGAGGGGGTGTAAGGACCGAATTTAGGAAACACTGAGCTACACTGCTTCACATCACACCCAAGGAAATGTGAAAAGGAAAGAATAACATAAAAACTGTATATCAGAACGCCTACCTCCATGCTTTCATGTAGATTGACAAGTAATCCATCAGGCGTAGGTAAGAAAATCTCTGAAAGACAACAAGAACGTTACAAAGTTATTGCAAACACGCAAGAAAAAGGTAAGGGTTACTTTAGGATGATTGCTGGGGTCTGTACAATGAGATGGCCCCAAAACAGCAGTTTCCTTAGTGTTCCATTTTGTCTTGATCCAGCTGCACTACTGACTTGTACTACACATGCAGACACGTATCACAGGTTGTTTCAAAGTCCAATTTGTACCTTTGAGATTGGTTGCCATCTAATAAAATAACTGAAAGCTAAGGGAGTCTGTACTATGACATATGTGTAAATATTATGTCTAGATTTATGAATGATACAGGTATTTAGGTTTCAAGCCACATGATTCTCACTTTTATTCCTGGAGTTAATGTATGTTCACTGATGTGAAGGTTGCTAACCCCATTTTTCGCGCTATAGCTAAACATTTGAAGATGCACCTTTCTAATCCAGACCGCTGTGCACCTCCAGACTCTGATAAAAGGAGAGTTATGGTACAACTTACCTTTGTTAACTCTCTTTATCCGAAGTCCATAGGGAGACAATGGGGTGTAGGTGGACCTGGCGGACCAGACACCAACCCAAGATGCTCTGGTCCATCCCCCTATACCCTGCCCACAGCCTGAGGGCCACTCAATTTTGTTAACAAGCCCAAGGCAGGAGCAGGAGAGTAGAGAAGGAAGACTGGTACACTGAAGAATCACACTCTCACACATAGAAGGAAACAAGTGACCATGAGAAGAAACCCATAGAAGTCAGGTGCGTCAGGGCAGGTGCCCTGTGGACTTCGAAGAAAGAAAGAGTTAACAAAGGTAAGTTTTATCATAACTCTCCCTTTCTCCTTCAGGGTCCATAGGATTCCACAGGTAGACAATGGGGATGTCCCAAAGCAGTTGTTCAAGAGCAGAAACGCTCCTGAGCTCATAGGAGAACCCTAAGCCCGAAGGAAGCATCCTGAGAGGCAAATGTATCAAAGGCATAAAACCGAAGAAAGGTGTGGACAGAAGACCAGTTGGCCGCCTTGCATAGCTGTTCAGCTGAGGCGCCACGCCACGACAAACCCACAGAGTGAGTAGAATGAGCAGATACTGTAGCCGGCACAGAAATGCCAGACTACGTGTAAGCCTGTGAGATAGTCATGCGAATCCATCTGGCCAGAGTCTGTTTGTTAGCTGGCCATCCCTTCTTGTGGAATCCATGTAGGACCTGATGGAAGTAGTAGTATGGTTCACGTAGATCTTCAGTGTACGGACCACATCCAAAGAGGCCTCACCTGCCGAAAAGTCTGGTGATTGAAAGGCCGGAAGCAAAATTTCCTCATTTAGGTGGAAACGAGAAACCACCTTGGGAAGAAAGCCCGGGCGTGTTCTAAGAACAGTCCTGTCCCGATGAAAGATTAAAAAGGGGGACAGACATGAAAATGCCCCTAAATCCAATACCATATGCGATTGCCAGAACAGAGAGTCTTTGCAGTGAGTCACTTTACATCCACTGATTCCAGGGGTTCGATTGGAGGTTCCTGAAAAGCTTGGAGCACCACTGACAAATCTCATGGAGCCACAGGAGGGACAAAGGGAAGTTGTATACGTAGAACACCTTGCAGGAAGGTGTGAACATCTGGTATAGGAGCAAGTCTGCGCTGGAACCAGATAGACAAAGCAGAGACCTGCACTTTCAGAGATTATAGGCGGAGGCCTAGATCCAATACAGCCTGAAGAAAGGCAAGAATTCTAGACACCTTAAAAACTTGAGGGTCATAGTTTCTCGGAGCACACCATTGGAAATATGTATGCCATATTCTGTGATAAAATCCTGGCTGAGGACGGTTTACAGGCTCTTAGCATAGTCTGGACCACAGAGCTATAAAATCCCTTAGGATGTCTCAAGAGCCAAGCCGTTAAAAACAGACGGGTTAGGTCCAGTTGTAGACATGAACCTAGCAGGTCTACTCATAGAGAAAGTTGAAGAGGAACGTCGATGGAGAGACTTTGAAGATCGGAGTACCAATTGCGTCTGGGCCAAGCCGAAGCTATCAACAGGACTGTGCCTGCTTCCTGCTTGAACTTTTGAAGAACTTGAGGAAGCAGGGATATTAGGAGAAAGTATATGCCAAATGGAGGTTCCATTTCACTGACAATGCGCACATGAAAGGCTGTGTCGGGGTCCCTTGTCCTGGTTTCATATGCTGGAAATTTGTTGTATCTTGAGGCCATGATATCCACATCCGGCAGACCCCATTTGTCCACCAGGAGCTGAAAGACTTCTGGAGAGACCACTCTCCTGCATGCACGTCGTGACGGCTGAGGAAATCTGCTTCCCAATTGAGAAGAATCTCTGGGGAGCTGGCCAACAGCAAGAGGTAATCTAAGTACGGGCGTCTGACCCCTTGACGACGAAGGTAGGCCGCCATAACTGCCATGATTTTGTTAAAGACCCGAGGGGTTGTTGAGGGGGCCAAATGGTAGAGCCTGAAATTGGTAATGCTGCTGCAGGATAGCAAACCGGAGATATTGTTGCAGAGAAGGCGCTATAGGTACATGTAGGTAAGTGTCCTGAATGTCCAGAGACACCATAAAATCCCCAGGCTCCTTAGCTAGAATAATAGAGCGGAGGGTTTCCATATGAAACCTTTGCACCCTGATAAACTCGTTCAGAGATTTGAGGTTGAGGATTGGCCGATGAGACCCGTTGGGCTTCTGAACCAGGAAAAGGGTAGAATAATAGCCCTTGCCTCGTTGTGAGGAGTGGACCGGTATTATTACTGCTGAATTCAGTAAGGTCTGAATGGCTTTTTGGAGCAGCAGGGCCTTGCTTGGGTCTGATGGAGGTCCTGTGCAAAAGAAATGCTGGGGGGGTGGGTCGCCTTAGGAAGGATAGGGTATATCCGTGGGACACTACTTCTCTTACACAGGCGTCTGATGTGGTCAGACGCCAAAACTGGGCGAATTGAAGAAGTCGGCCTCCCACGTCAGGCTGTAGGCTTGTCCTCAGACTTGGCAGGTGGATGTCTAGTAGCAAAAGGAGGGGGATTTAACCCCCTATTGTACCTCAGCACACTGAATAATACCTGCAACAATATATGAAGACTATATGGTCATAGAAATTCAGAGATATTAGTTGCATGCATTTGCAAATACATGGGAGGCTGCTGGGCCACGTCACGGCTTCTCTGTTACCAGCAGTCCCTAACACTAAGGGGTTCACGTCCGGGGAGCAGTGCACCCCAAAAAACGTCCAGCCCAGGACCCCCCCCAGGGCATCGTGTGATGCCCTGGGGGGGTCCAGGGCTGGACGTTTTTTTGGGGCGCACTGCGCCCCGGACGTGAACCCCTTAGTGTTAGGGACTGCTGGTAACAGAGAAGCCGTGACGTGGCCCAGCAGCCTCCCATGTATTTGCAAATGCATGCAACTAATATCTCTGAATTTCTATGACCATATAGTCTTCATATATTGTTGCAGGTATTATTCAGTGTGCTGAGGTACAATAGGGGGTTAAATCCCCCTCCTTTTTCTACTTAGTATGACCCCTCCCTTTCATGCACCTGATTAGTACTGCTAGATTGATTGAGCAGCTGCCATTTTTGTTTGGATGTCTAGTAGCCCAGGATTGCTTGGCTTGGGCTGATGCCTGTTGCCGTGGAAAGGACTGACCCTTAGCTTTTTCTTGAGGGTGAAAAGGACCGAAAGGATGATGTCCGAGGCTTTGTATTATATAGAGAGAGCAGAAAAGCCGTCTTGGAAGCTGCCAAAGTAGTCACAATTTTGTCTAATTCTGGACCAAATAGAATAAGGAAGAGACTCCAGAGTCCTTTTTGAGCCTGAGACTGCTTTCCAGGAACGGTGCCAAACAATACGGCGGGCCACTACCGAAGTGCCAAATATCCTGGAGGCCAGGAGAGCAGTTTCCATAGCTGCTTCTCCCAAGTAGCAGGCTGCATCCCTAATGTGAGATATGTAGGATAGTTGCTCCCTTGAAGCTTCAGGGGGAAAAGTCTCTTCTAAGGCCTCTGCCCAACTCTCAATGGCTTTTGCCACCTAGGCTGTAGCCCTAGCAGGAAGAGTAATAGCTCCTGTAAAGAGTGTATATGGATTTGTAACTAGCTTCTATATGCATATCTGTAGTCTCCGTCTAGGAGGTTGCAGTATGGATGAGTAAGGTGGTATTCTTAACCAGATGTGTTACATGAGAATCCGCTGCATCCCATGTAGTGCAATCAGTAGCTGGAAGAGGGTAAAAGGAACTTAAACGTTTTGGAATTATAAACCTTTTACCAGGCATATTCCATGCTTAGCTCATGTGATCAGATAGCTGGTCAGAGTGAGGGAA
The DNA here is from genome assembly GCA_031769625.1 of Taudactylus pleione. Classification (NCBI taxonomy): domain Eukaryota; kingdom Metazoa; phylum Chordata; class Amphibia; order Anura; family Myobatrachidae; genus Taudactylus; species Taudactylus pleione. Next base: position 101,333 of record JAUIMM010000702.1, on the reverse strand, counting down.
CTCTGGTAAAACTACCTTTTGTCATTTAAAAAGTGGTTGTTTTTTCATAGGAGCAGGTTCTTCCTCTTCTATTTGTAAAATAGATTTTACAGCTATCACAAGAGCAGGTATATTTAATTTAGAGGGTGACTCCTCGTCTCCTGAGACAGAGTCAGAGTAAGAGAGGTCTGCATCTTCTGCCTCCCCAGATGATATATCAGAATCAGATAACTGGGTGGGCTGGGAAGATAACACAGCACGTTTAGTAGGTAAAGGCTTTTCCTTTTGCAGCATATGCTAAAAAACTGTAGAGGTATTAGCCAACCTCTGGGTCTGATTCAGAGCCGCACACTATTTGCGCTCGCTCTGTCAGAAAAAGGGGCCGGCTATTTAAATTGAGTGCTCGCTCTTTGCGGTCTGTTGACGCCTCTATGTCTGAGCGAGCGAACAAAACATGCGCTCGCTATTTCGTAAAGACGCCCCCTGGCCGCTCGCATCATACGTCATCTCCGCTATTTATTAGATTAATCGAGTACATCGAAAGGCATCTGAACTGCTCGCAGTGCTTGTGGTAGGTTTATCCTACCGCAATCATGCGAACAGTTCAGGCTAAGAAACAACCAAGTGACGTGGTCGATGACGCTGCTTTGTTAATTATGCACACCCTTAAAACGCCCGTTTTGACTGTTTGGCACGCCTGCGTTCGGATCTCCACTCCCCGGTTTCAAGCATCTTCCCCTGTTACCACCCACAAACGCCTCAACCTGTCACCCAAATTAGCAGGCACTCGCTATTTTGCGAGCGCTCGATTTCTGATCGCACTGACTGGTTGGCGCATGCGCATTACGACCCATACGCATGCGCAGTTGTGCGAACATCGCTCGGAGCGAACGAGCGGCCGCTTACGAGCGGCTCTGTATCAGGCCTTCTGTACTGAGGGGGTAGACAGTACGTCTACTCATGGGGGAAGCAAAGGATTTGCAAGGAGTACCTGCTGTGGTCATCCCACAGGGGGGGCTACCACAGGGACTGCTAAGTAGTCTGCAATCTTTGCAGCACCTGAGAAAAGGCAGCCCAGGGTGGGTCATGAGGAGGAGTCACAGGGGCTGACGGGCCTGAGGCTGTGTAACAATTAGTACAAAGACCATCCTGAATGAGGTCCTCTGGGGCTAAGCCTGCTGAGCAGGACTTACAAGACACCAGAGTAGGAGCATCAGCCTGCTTGTTATTCTTTCCTCTGCAGACAAAGCCACAAGAATAATACACAGTAAGATACAGTGCAGTGAACACCCTGCAGTATATGTAATATGACAGTGTAGTGTGAAACCGCGCTATATAGTAGGTGATAGATCCCCACAAATATATAGGAGATGTGAGGCACAATGAACCCCCTAAACTTTAGTATGTCAGGGTATCCAAGATTAAAGGGAAATGTATAAGCTGGACAGTATAGAAAGTAGAGATCAGCGCTAGCACAAGTCACATATAAACGCAGAAAAACACTGTATATATATATCTGCAATTGGCACTACAATCAACTACACAGAGCGCAGTTGCTGGTAGGATATAGCGCTGTATAACCTGGCCTGTGGGAGAGTTATACAGGGAGACTGGACCCAGCGTTCTCGGAGACCTGTGAAGCATAAAATGGCTGCCGCGAGTCTCTGAGGGGGTGGAGGGAGAGGGAGGAGAAGGTCAGGGAACACCAAGACTGCAGTGGAACGGCTGCAGGGAGAGCGCTTTCTCCCCGTGCTGATGTTAACCACCGGGTCTGCTGGACTCTAAATATGCCCTGCACCAGTATATTAATGCCCTGGTGGAGTTGTGGGCGCACCAGTGTCCACATCAGCAACTCCGGTCTGTCTCCTGAGAGCAGAGGCTATACTGCGTAAAGACGCGGGGCCCTCGCAAGCGGGGGTCGGCCTTACCTGTCCCCTGGATTCTGGGCTGCAGTCTGGGGGCTGGGGGAGCCCATTATCTAGTCCCCCTCAGAGCCCCGCCGGGAGTACCTAGCCAGGGAGTGGTGTCACGACGCCACGGAGGGGTGATGGAGCAGCAACGCAGACGTCCATGGGACAGTCGTTTGCTGCTTCTCTTTATCAAAAAAATAGAAATAGAAATAAATCCTAAAAATAAGCTTGGGCTGCTTGAAGCAGACCCACTCTTAAAAATGGTCATCCAGCTCCTGCCGGATACCAATGAAACTGGGTTTCCCTCAGGCTGTGGGTGGGGTATAGTGTGAAGGACTGGAGCATCCAGGGATTGAAAAGCTTTGCTGTTGGTGTCCGTTGCTCCAGGTCCCACCTACACCGCATTGTCTCCCTGTGGAGCCCTATTGACCCTGAAGAAGAAATACATTTATGGGCCGTCTGAAATACCAATTGTCAGGTACAAAACTACCTGCCTGGTTAAGCGCATACACACTTACCAATTGTCTGCCCGATGTGCCGGGCTTGACGTCACAACTGGGCAGGCATTTAAATATGCCCGCCCACTGGAGCTGTCACTTATCGGCGGGTCCCTGCAACAAGTGTATGAGCTATTAGCGGGTTGCCCGTACACACCAGCGGATGACAGTTCTAAATCTTTCAGATATAGCGCCCATCTGCTGTACTGCAGGGCCGACCAGTTATGTCTGAACGACGTTCACAGACAATTCGGGTGTACACCCCCACCGATATACTATAGTTATCAGCCGTTCAATGGAATGCCCGATATGTCCATAAGGGTGTACCCAGATTTAGGCCAGAAGAAATAATAATGACATTCATGTATGTAAACACATAGTATGTTTTAGGTAAATGATTACTTAACACTCCATGAAAAGTTGAAGGAATTAAAAAGATTAGGGGATGATGACATTTTTTATCTGTGCTGAATGTGGTGGATTACATTTTTTGCAACACAACAAATTACTAAATAAATATACACTAGTACATTTTGTAAACATGAAACAGTCACTGAAACAGTCACCTACACAATGATTATACAATTTTATATTTTTACTTGGTGCTCTATTTATACTCTATATAAAGAACAAAACGAAATAAATCCCCCCCCCCACAGATGCAGTTCCATACCCGCTTATGCCACAGAACAGGTGTAATGGCAGTAATAACAAAGTGAGAGGATGATTATAAACTGAATCTGAGTCAGCAAGGAAACAGGTGTATGCAAGAGACCAACAACAAGCAGCACCCTCCTGCAGAACAGACTTGCATACGGGTGACTGGCCTTTAAGTTTGGCTTCACAATTTGCTTTCTGTACATATAATTGCATCTGGCAAGAAATTAAAACTGACTCCAGCAATAAAAAGTATTTACTTCAGTTTTGTTCCCCCTGTAGGCCACACTGAATGTCAATTTAAAGACAATATTATCCTACAGGAGAGTCAACAAGGTTAATAGTTGTGGTGATGAAATATGAGCTACATAAAGAGGTTTGTCTTCCATCTGAACACTTTGTTCCAACTTTCTAGCTGCTTACCATCTACATCAGAAACAATCAGCATTTGGGGCTGAGAAAGACCTTCTTGAAGATTGAAGAAATGCACAGTGCTATCAAATGTTATGAAGCCGATCTTTGTTCTGGTATCACCACGTAACCTTAAAATATAAACAGAATGAGATGTCAAAGCAGAAAACCAATGCCAAATACCTGATAAGTGCCATGTTACATGGCTCACATACCATAATCTTTCCTTTGGTTTATATTGATATATTAACGGCTCTTTAAAGAGAACCAAACATTCCTGCTGTGTATGGTGAATCTTTCCCTGCACATCAGCTGCCTTTTCTTGCCGTATATCACAAGACTTGCTGAATCAACATGTTACAAAATGTTGAGTGCTAACTGATCCTGAATACTAGACAATGCTACATTTTAAAGGTGCATACACACGTAACGATTTTTTTAACGATTTAACTATAACAACGTCGTTATCGTTCAATCGTTGAAAAAATTGTTCAGTTTCTGAGTTATAACGATGAACGATTATCGTTCATGCGCGTTCCCGTTTGTAGTTCATTCTGACTGACCAACTGAATGATTTTCATTAAGGGAAGTTACAAAAATCGTTTGTAGTTCAAAAAATCGTTCATTACACTTTAGAAAATCCGACAGAAAATCGTTGGTAACAAAATCGTTGTGTGTGTATGCAGCTTAAGAAAAGGAAACACCTATTATTTTTCAGTAGCTTTGTAACAGTAGTATCCTGATTAGGATAAATGATTGTGTGTGATACAAAAATGACCACAAGTCACTATACTACAGATGTGTCCTCCTGCATCTATCCTCAATACGCCACACAGTGCAACTTGCCTGGCGCTAGTGAGTAGCACACAAAGTCCGTGCAACTCTGCTAGTGTCGGACATCTTTTTTTTTTTGCCGAAAATGTATTTAAGTCACAATGTAATGCGACTAGGACGCACCAGGAGACAGTGCTGATTAATTTGTTATGCAACACTTGTATATCTTTGTGCGACTGAGGCTTTAAATGGAACCTTGCATGGAAAGAAGCTGCGGCCATTGCATTGTAGCACTTCGTATGCGGATTCAGAGACTCAGTGTTGCATATCAAATGAATCAGCAGAGTCTCCTGGTGCCTCCTAGTCACACCACACTGCAGTTTCAGCAAAAAAATAGCTAAAAAAAAGACGTTGGGTGCTAACAGAGTATCACGGGACCTGTTGCACAGAGAGGGGCTGTTTGGCGCGACTGCACCAAAGATGTGCGAGGAAACATCTGTATGTCATGTGACTCCAAGGAACAGACTCAAATACACGTTCTGGCAGCTCAAGCTATGAACATATGCGCATTTACAGTAGCCTGATTTCTGCTTGCACCTTCATAGTTTGCAAGCAGAAACAAGCTACAGACACTTCTCTCAAAATCGAAGGAAGCCATTCCAGCAGCAAATTGCAGGGGAAGCGGTAAGAAATACCGCCGGCCACACGGCCGGCAGTTCGATTCCCGGCAGCGTGAGGCAGACAGCTGGAGAGATCCCGACAGCGCTGGAAATCTCGATCGTACTTACTAACCTAACCCTCCTTAGGGGTGCCTATCCCTAACCTCCCCCCCTGTGCCTAACCCTAATCCCCAGTCTAAGTGCCTAAACCTAACCCCCCCCTTCCCCGCTGCCAAACCCTAACCTCCCCCCAGGGGTGCCTAACCCTAACCCACCTTCCCCCTAGCCTAACCCTAACCCTCCCGGGGGATGCCTAACCCCAAGTCCCCCCGGGAGCCCTAAACCTAACCATCCCCCACCACCCGCGGCTGTCCGCTCGCGGCGCTCGGCATCCCTTCTGCCGGCGTCGGAAAAATGGCAGGCTTCTAGATTTAGACACCTGTCATTTAACCCTCGTCGGGATAAAGCAGTCAGGAAGCCGGCTGTCGGGCTTACTCCAGCTGCCTTCCCGATTGCATCCCCTTGCAGGTAATTGGATAACCCCCTTAAAGTATATACAGTCAGGTGCATAAATATTGGGACACTCAGAGAATTTTCATATTTTGGCCTCTATTCACCACCACAATGGCTTTGAAATGAAACAAACAAGATGTGCTTAAACTGCAGACTTTCAGATTTAATTTGAGGGTAATTACATCCAAATCGGGTGAGCGGTGTAGGAATTACAACGGTTCCTATATGTGCCTCCCACTTTTTAAGGGGCCAAAAGTAATGGGACTATCAACTCAAAAGCTATTTCATGGACAGGTGTGGGCTATTCCCTCATTATTTCATTGTCAATTAAGAAGGTAAAAGATCTGGAGTTGATTCTAGGTGTGACATTTGCATTTGGAATTAGTTGCTGTCGACTCTCAATATGAGATCCAAAGAGCTGTCACTATCAGTGAAGCAAGCCATCATTAGGCTGAAAAATCAAAACAAACCCATCAGAGAGATAGCAAAAACATCAGGTGTGGCCAAATCAACTGTTTGGAACATTCTTAAAAAGAAAGAACGCACCGGAGAGCTCAGCAACACCAAAAGGCCCGGAAGACCACAGAAAACAACTGTGGTGGATGACAGAAGATTTATTTCCCTGGTGAAGAAAAACCCCTTCACAACAGTTGGCCAAATCAAGAACACTCTCCAGGAGGTAGATGTATGTGTGTCAAAGTCAACAATCAAGAGAAGACTTTACAAGAGTGAATATAGAGGGTTCACCACAAGATGTAAACCATTGGTGAGCCACAAAAACAGGAAGACCAGATTAGAGTTTGCCAAACAACATCTAAAAAAGCCATTACATTTCTGGAACAACATCCTATGGACAGATGAGACAAAGATCAATTTGTACCAGAGTGATGGGAAGAGTATGGAGAAGGAAAGGAACTGCTCATGATCCAAAACATACCACCTCATTAGTGAAGCATGGTGGTGGTAGTGTCATGGCGTGGGCATGTATGGCTGCCAATGGAACTGGTTCCCTTGTAATTATTGATGATGTGACTGCTGACAAAAGCAGCAAAATGAATACTTAAGTGTTTCGGGCAATATTATATGCTCATATTCAGTCAAATGCTTCAGAACTCATTAGACAGAGCTTCACAGTGCAGATGGACAATGACCCGAAGCACACTGCAAAAGCAACCAAAGAGTTTTTTAAGGCTAAAAAGTGGAATGTTATGCAATGGCCAAGTCAATCCCCTGACCTGAATCCCGTTGAGCATGCATTTCACTTGATGAAGACAAAACTGAAGGGAAAATGTCCCAAGAACAAGCAGGAACTGAAGACATTTGCAGTAGAGGCCTGGCAGATCATCACCAGGGATGAAACCCAACATCTGGTGATGTCTATGCGTTCCAGACTTCAGGCTGTAATTGCCTGCAAAGGATTTGCAACAAAGTATTAAAAAGTGAAAGTTAGATTTAGGATTATTTAGTTTGTCCCATTACTTTTGGCCCCTTAAAAAGTGGGAGGCACATATAGAAACCATTGTAATTCCTACACCATTCACCTGATTTGGATGTAATTACCCTCAAATTAAATCTGAAAGTCTGCAGTTAAAGTACATCTTCTTTGTTTCATTTCAAAGCCATTGTGGTGGTGAATAGAGGCCAATATATGAAAATTCTGTCAATGTCCCAATATTTATGCACCTGACTGCAAAACAGATTTAGTTCAGGAAACATCACAGCAATATGGATTTTTGTATACACAGATACGTACTTGTCTAGATTATCCAGCAACGACTGAGATAAATAATGTAGATACCCTGATTCGATAGCATTGTAGGATACATCCAGAACAAACAGATAAACTGCTGGGGGAGGAGGCCGTAACTTTATTGAAAAAAAAAACAAAGTTAATCTTATGACATGTCAGTACATTGTAATTCCCCCAAACTTACTTTTGTAAAACATGAGTAAACTACAAGTCACACGCATGTGAGTGTTCTCGTCTAAGAGAAAGTTCATTGAAGTACACAAAGTCGATATTGTCACTTTTATGCTGGAGTCTCTACTCTAGTGGAAGAATTCAATGCAGTACAATGTCCCTTAAGTGCTTTTGGTCGGTGGGCACTACACGGCCAGTATGTTTGCTAATGTTTCCCCACAATAAGAAAAACAAAAAATACCCACCAAAGCGTAATAAGCAAAAAGAATGAGCTGCCTCACAAGGAAGAAACGAGGGGTAAAAACACCACCCCCTCTACAGGTATCACAGAAAATATATATATAACCATGTGACCGGCGCTGGGTCTATTGCAGATGTTAGAAAGCCGGAAGAAAATGTTAATGTTTCCCCACAAAGCAAAGAGAAGCGAGGGAGTATATATGGTAATATGCACAGTCCATCATCATGAAGTATTTAAATTTCTTCTAAAGAAGGCAAATTTAAATAATGTTGGGATGGGAAGAAACATAACAGTAAGGTTATAGTAACAACATATTACCACCAGTGTTTGGGTGAAAGATTACATTAACCAAACTCGTTTTTAGATAATCATGCCATAGAGGTAACTTTTCTAATAAAAAGTATGCAATTACAAATGGAAAAAAAAAAATCATAAAAGGCCATAATAGAATTAATGTTTTACCATGTAGTCAGATGAAGCAATGAACTCCACTGAAGAATTCTGAACCTCAGGTCGTTTATGTGGCTCCCCATAGGATCGGGTCACTGGGTTGTACATAAATTCTTCTGGTACTTATAATAAAATCAACATTATCACATGTAATAAGCATAATTCTAAAAAGAAATTGGGGCTACTACAGCAGACTGAAACGAGAGAAAACTAGCCATGTATATTGTGATCATGTAATCATCATATTGTAACAATAGAGTAATGTACATTCGGCAGTGTATGACAATTATGTAGTCTTGACTTCAGACGGTGTTATTGCAGATTAAGGGTAAACAGACTACAATACATACCATCATTTACTCTGTAACAAAGATTACACTTCCATCTTCTCTGGTCAATAAAAGATACAAAGGGATTAATATATGTTCTACAACTCCTGCATCTTACAATAGTGCTTGGTGAAATAGTGGGGATTCTCTAGAAGAACAGGAAAACATGTTCATCATATAAGTTATAAACAGTAGTAAATTTTTGTTTTGATGTTTGTTATTTTTGTTGCATATGACTTTGTAGTCAGTGTATAGCAAAAGGTGAGAAACACATCCTTACCGGTTTGCTTTTAAAAGGATGAAGAAGTAATCCTAAAGGGAGTTTTGCTTTATTCAAAAGAGCTTGAGTCTGTGGAATATTCGCAAGTGTGCATCTAAAGAAACTGCAAAGTGGAAACACAGCTAAATCACTAATAAGTTCAAGTGAAGTTGTAACAATTTAAAAAAATCAATACAGCTCATTCAGCATCTACCATGGTAATAACGTATACTTGAAACCTACACACAATAAAGACAGCCAATAAATATCTGATGAGACAGATATATAACACTTACGGTATTGCAATGTGTTTGTCATCCACACGTTATTGCAGTTGTAAATGCTAATTACAACTGCAGATTGATTATGTGCCTATTACACAGGTCACTTGGGACAGAGCTTGGGGACCTCAGACTAAAACCTGTGAAGGACTTAAATGACAAAACACAATGTCGTCAGTTTATCTATTGGAAACAGAATACCTACTCTGGGTTGCAGTTTAGTCTTTTAAGGTCTGCATTTAGGTTTGGTGCTGGAGCTGTGAAGGAGGATACAGGAAGAATGTTGCGATCCTGAGTAAGGTTAACAGGTCGCAGGCCTTCTGGCTGTTGAGCTTGTTGTAGACTTAATCCTGCTAGAGAAGCAGGTAATTGATTCATTCCACTGTAGTGCTAAAACACAAGGGACATTTTAGTCGGAAAAACAAAACGTTCAGATGCTTAAATAGAATATCCCGCTATATGATTTCCAAAACTAGTTTACCAATGATGCTGATGCATTACAAATGCACAATCCCATTGCAGTAGCACAACCTAAATATAGTGGAAACTACAAACATTACAAAGCTAGTTTATAAATGTATTATTAATGCAGTTAAAATTCGATTTATAGTATGAATCCAAGTTAGTATCAACAATAAAATTGGAGATTGATTACTGGGAGATAAGACACCAAATAATGGGCCTGATACAGAGGTGGCTGCTAATGCTTGCGTGGCTGCAAATGTTTGTGGAGTCTCAGCGGCGGTAATGTGCAAATGCTAATTTCCGCCTTCCTCTTGTGTACTAGCGTATGATAGACTGTGCAAGCCCTGTAAACACTACACCACCGGTGCACCATCGCTTGTACTATCGACACTAATAGTGCCTTATGGCCTCTGTGGTTGTGGATCTGCGCTGGAGAAAGCGTTCACTGACACGCCCGTGACCTCCCATAACACGCCCGTGAGAAAGCCTTTTTTTGTGTTTACTTGAGGCCACCTTGCACACACCGCCTATGGTTTCTGCCGCCTGCTCAAATGGGAGGGATTTCATATCAACAGTGGTCTGTGTGTAAACTCAGTGGTACACATGCGCAGTAGGGGTTTCTAGGACTTTCTGGGCATTTGCAGCAGCAGACAATCGCTCAAATGCGCAAACACTGACACTGCATCCACCTCTGAATTAGGCCCAATATGAGGTGTAACAATATTATAAAAATAGCTAAACCGAATTGTCCAATACTGTTGGCACCTTAATTAATGAAGAATGCACTTGCTTTTCCTCTCATCTAAAAGTGTGAGTTTGTTTTTTTTGCTTGTTTCTGGGTTTATGTTATTTTTATACAGCGAACTCATCAGCAGGTTGGCTACATTTTTTATAGGCTCCATAAAATATATCCCTACAAGGGTAACAAATATACAATTAAAATGCTTACAGAAGCAAACTGTGAGTAACCCGGCTGGTGCACAGGGGTATTTGGATGGGAGCCTTGTGGAGTTGCAGCATTTTGATATCCTGGCTGAAGAGCTGGGTATCCATGTCCAAATGGTTTTGATGGCTTTAATGTGTGTGAAACAGCATTAATAGGAGTCTGGCTACATGTTGCTGCAGGTGTCTCTAGAAATGTAAACAACATAATACAGTTGCTTATTAGAATGGTGAACAAAGATGTATGAAAAATAATGAAGTTGATACACATGTACATTTAGAAGTAGTTGTGTTTAATAAACACAATAAAAAGTTACTGTTAATAGAGAAACATTCACCTGTGTATCCTCCTCCTTCTAGAACATCATAATTCTTAGGCTCAGATGATGCACTGCTGGTGGTGGAGGAGCTTTCATCAATACCTAAAGACACATTTTCATATCATTCTAAATTCCAGCCACAATTTCCAAACAGTTACAGCATCCAACTCTGTATACAGAACTGACGTTTACACCCTGAGTTTCTTTTACTTCAAATAATAAAAAATATATATACAAATGTGTTTATATGCTAGTATGCTTCTCTATATAATCAAACCTGTATTAGCCTGTTATTTAACAGTTTAATCAAAATAATAGTTACAAAAAATATCTAATTATAATGACTAGAATGATTAGAATGTATTTTGTGGGGACAGCCAAGTACTGTTGAGAATTGTAGTAAATAAAGTAAATTTTATTGCAAAAAAAAAAAAAAAAGAACAGTTGCTTTTCTTCATCAAAGCATGTGGGAGTTTTAGAGCAGCCGAATTCCTAACTAGAAAGCCAAGGCATTAAACACCCCTGGTAACAGAGCTGTGACTGAATACCGGGAATCCCTTTCAAGGTAATGTCATTACAGAGGCATCAAATACTGAAAAAACAAGCAGCTTTCTAGTTATGACAATGTAGCATTCTAACCCCAAGTTCCATAGTCCTTACTTAAAAGGGCTGAATAGGTTGGGTTTTTTCTGGTTACTTTAAGATTGCTTTTGAAGAGTTTGGTTGAGTCTATCTTCTGACGTTTTTTTAAAACTTTTACTGCCTGCGCTTAAAAGAAGACATTTACAATTTACATAAAGAAAGAAAACAAGGTGCCCTTTCTCATTAACACGTAATGAATCATTCTCAAATCAACTTCATACAAGGTCAACTAAACCGAACAGAATACTTTATAGCTTCTGAATCTTGGACTTGTGTTTTTCCTACATAGGCCCTCCAATGTCACTGCTTTCATGTCACCAGCAAAACCATAAAATGACAATGAAATGTAATGAATATGTCCAGTTTCATACATGGACATTACAAAACGTGATGCCTGGCCCCATTACATGGACAGTCATTGTATTTCCCTAGAAACACTGAGAATACTGCTTAAGTTTGTCAAGCTGCTGCATCAGACAGTGCCGATATACTTTCACTAATGGTGCTGGAGCATTGTAATGTAGACATGTCTGGGGAGTGAAATGGCAGTATCAGGTGGCTGAGAGGGAGATTTGCATGCATTGGTACTCCCGTTGTAGAGGAAGGACGTCCTAGGAAAGAAAACATTCATTTAACAAAAAAATATGCGAAAGGGGACAGATTTTAAAGCCTAACAGTTACCATTAGTAATAACAATTTGCAAAAACAATGAAAAATGCATGCAACAGAGAAGGTGAAGAGGATTAAAACAATGCATGTGATCTGTCAGCGGTAATAAATTAGTGATTGGAATGACTCATTAGAACATTTGCATCATTGAATTAAAAGCAGCTGAAATTCATATATATGTAAAGGTGTAATGAATACTCCCATGGTCTATACTACCTGTTGCTTCTACAATGCCACTTATGCATTGGAAGACAGATACAGTAGTCTAATTGGTTATTAGTTTGTTGGCATTTGCTGCATTTGTAATGCAGATGACACTGGGCATTAGTCCATGGTGCCATTTACAAACTGGACCACAAAACAGCAAAAACATGCTGACGAGACTGCCTGTAAGTCCCAAAGCCACTGCTAAGTAAAAATGGAAAAAAAAAAAAAAAAAAATGACCAATGCTCCAAGCCCTAGAATTACTGCAAACCTTTACATGTATTTGGCATCTATATGCTTGTGAGTGTTAATATTTTCCGTGATTTCACAAATTTGCGAACATCTAACTAAAGGAAGTTTTTTTTAAAAAAAAAAGGATTTTTTTTGCAATTTTGTAAATGTAAACAAATAAGTACCCGTTATTCTAAATGTAAAAATAAACTAAACTGAATATAGTACCAACAAAGGTCATGCTTGCAGTATGGGGCATGTTTAATTGAGTAGTTTTCCAAAAGTGGAAAATCTCTTCAAAAAGTATTTATTTTATTGCAATATGTACTTTATGTGTTGGGTATGGGATCCCGGTGGTGGGAATGCCGCTGGTCAGAATACCAACAACGGCATCCCAACAGTCAGAATCCCGACACCCTTAGGTAAGTAAGGTAAGACTAACCCTTACCCCTACCCCTCCCTCCTTAGTGCCTAACCCTAACCTCCCATCTTAGTGTCTAACCCTAAACTCCCCCTTTCCAGTTCCTAAGCCTAACTCTCCCCGTAACCCCCAATGCTTACCCTCGGGATGCTGGAGATCGGGATTCTGGTGCCGGGATCCAGAGGCTGGTATTTCGACCGTCGGCATCCCGCACGCCGGGATGCTGACTACATTCCATACTTTATTGCTTATTTTCAAATAACAATTTAACCATCTTAATATTTTTTTTGCTATATTACAAGTTTTGTCCAAACTCATCAACATATTAAACTATCAAACTAGTTTGACAGACCATTATTTATATTAACTTATAAGTTGTGAAAAGTTATTTTGAATAATCAAACACATTATTCAGCCTATTTATCATTTTTTTCTCAAAAATGCCCCCGTTAAATCACTTCATATTGCCATGGCTCCTGCAATCTGTTTAGTACTGAATGCAGGCAATATCTCATTCTGAAAACAATGCTTTACCGCATATTAGGATTGGGGCATTTTTTTTAAATTTTAATGAATGAGTCATGCATTAAAACTTCAAAAAAATGCCCCGATCCTAATATCATGCGGAAAAGCATTGTTTTCAGAATAGAACCGCTTTATAAATAGACCCCCATATTTGAGAACACAAATCATTAATACTCAGACTTGTGCCTGAAAGTGCACTTATAAGACTCAAACATGTAATTTGGCAGATATTTTGTTAAACTGTAAACATGGAAACAAATTATACATGCAAGGACTGTTTCACTGACTGTCGGATATTGCCTAGGAGCAGTGTTCTTCCCAGAATTTTTTTCCAGCCGGGTGGGGGCCTTCGCAATAATAAAATGTTTTAAATCCTGACCTTATAATGATTTAAACTTGAAATAACAATTTATATATTAATTATCCTCTTCCTCTTAGAGGCCCCACTTGCTGGCACCAAAGAAATTATTATTAATACAACCCTCAGATACTGGCCCCACTTGCTGGCACCAAATAAATTATTATTAATACAACCCTCAGATACTGGCCCCACTTGCTGGCACCAAATAAATTATTATTAATACAACCCTCAGATACTGGCCCCACTTGCTGGCACCAAAGAAATTATTATTAATACAACCCTCAGATACTGGCCCCACTTGCTGGCACCAAAGAAATTATTATTAATACAACCCTCAGATACTGGCCCCACTTGCAGGCTACACAGAATATATATTTTTATACAGCTCCACAGATACCGTCCCCACTTGCAGGCTCCCAAATACTGTCCCCACAGATTTCTGGAAAAATGGAACAGGGGCCGGTAGAAATATGCCCCTGTCTCCCCCAAGTCATTATTCCTTATGAAGTATAAGTTTTCCTCATTAACACTAAAGTGATTACGCCAGAACTCAATGGTTTTACAGCACATTATGCATATATATGAAAAAACACATATGTATTAGCTGTATATAAGAGTTTCGGGAGAATTTAGCGCATCTATCTGAAACAAGACAGCACTAGTGTGTATGGGAACAGAGAGCTTACAGTAAGTTGTGTAGCTAGTTAGTGCACACACTGAATACCCCATGCACGTCAGCAGTAATACTGGACTGGAAGTAACATCAGACTATGCTACTGCTTCTGGGATAGTACAGCCGGCACCCGGGGCTACAGGTGACTGTGTGCAACACAGCGCAGCAGCAACTTGTTACCTGACAGCCGATTGCGCCAGCTCCACATGGGCAGCAGCACTGGGGTACCCAAAGGACGTTCCCGCAGGAAGGGTAACCATAATAAGTTCCTGCAGGAAGCAGAGCCAGACCCTGCTGCACATGGGGACGGTGTAACTGCCATCAAGTTCCCCTGGAAGCGGCACATTGGTTCCGCTCTCAAAGTGTGTGTCAACAAAGACACGTTGAGGGTGACCGGGGACACGGCGCATTGGGGCAAGGGGAAGTGCCGGGCAGTAGGCTATTTCTGCTGGGCATGCATCTGCAAAAAACAGTCTTGTGAGAACACTGTAGTAGTGTCAGATAGTTACATGTCTGATGACCGCTATATACTGGGAATATTCTGTCTGTGGGGAGTTAACTTTTAAGTGTTGGCAAACTTTTGTTTAAGATTTTATTAATAGTGTATCACTTTTTAACCTGTATTGGGTTACACTGTACTTTTGGTTTTACTTCTAAAATATATATGGTATGCTATCACTTTATTTGTGTACAGACTAGAAGATATATCGTACGATAGATCGTTGGACACAGATACTTGTACGCCAGATTGCGCGTGCACAGCAGTTATTTACTGAATCATCGCATATGCTGTGCAATGAACGACACCATGTTGCTACATGCATGTAATGATAATATCGTGCTGTCGTACACAGAATTGTGTAGTGTGTACGGGCCGTACACACTACACAATTCTGCGTATGACAGCTTGATATACCGTTGCATTGCGTCTTTCTGTCGCTGGGTACACACATTGCATAGTACCCACTGAGTGTTAAGTAATTAGTATATGTTCCTGAAAATCCCTATTTAACTTCTTGCCGCATACTGGCATATTTGAATACTGTAAAAAGCATTGCTTTATATATTACTATACAGCATATTATAAAGGGAGAGCTTTTAGTTATATTCAACTATTTCTGAAATGTTAAAACATTGACAAAATACAAATGAAAACATACTGAATACATAGGTATAACACACTAACTATAATACTTTAGTACTGATGTTTAATCCTATTTTTTTTAGCACTTTGTTAATATACAGGAGATGAGTTATGCTGGGCATAGACTGGCAGATAAAAAGCCTGTCAGACGACAGGCATTTAATCTAGCAGCCTGATACCCAGCACATATTGTGAGCATACACTGTAAGATATATCAATGTACTGGCTACGATATCTGGCTTTCTCCACTGGGGACGAGACATTTCCCCGTTCCAGGGGAAATGTCTGTCAGTTGGCCGACCACAGCAGTACATACACTGGCCGATGCAAAATACTGCATCAAACGGACATGCTGGACGATCTGACATGCCCGATCGTTCAATATTTTCGATTCGGTCGCGCACATACACAGCACAATTATCTGTGCGATCCACTGATATTAGGTGAAATCATCCATGTAATTTTATAGTGTATGCCCAACATTACATGTTTCTCCTAAAATTAACATTAATACAAACATTTACAATGTACAAAATCATCCATAGGTAAGATGCATCTATTGAAACAGTATTTCAAATCTGCATCACAACAAATATCCCAAACATCTAGACAAAAGAGAAGGATGGGGGCATACACTAAGTACCGTATATACTCGAGTATAAGCCGAGTTTTTCAGCACAAAAAATGTGCTGAAAAAGTACCCCCTCGGCTTATACTCGAGTGAAGTGTAGCGCTGACCGGACGGAGTTCGGTCAGCGCTACACACTGCCAAACACACAGCCGCCGGAGCCGGCAGCTGCGTGTTTGGTGTAATCAGCAGCCGCTGAGAGTCTGTCAGACTCTCAGCGGCTGCTGCTGCTCCCACTGCGGGAGCCATCTTCCGGCTCCCGCAGTGGGTGATGGGAGACACGTCGTCATGACGACGTCTCTCCCATGCAAAGCGGCCGGAGGAGCGGACAGCGGCGGGACCAGGAGCGGACAGCGGCGGGACCAGGAGCGGACAGCGGCGGGACCAGGAGCGGACAGCGGCGGGACCATGAGCGGACAGCGGCGGGACCATGAGCGGACAGCGGCGGGACCATGAGCGGACAGCGGCGGGACCATGAGCGGACAGCGGCGGGACCATGAGCAGACAGCGGCGGGACCATGAGCAGACAGCGGCGGGACCATGAGCGGGAGTTTCAGGTAAGTGTTTTTTTTTTTTATTGTTATCACGTCTCTCTCTACTAGGGGGGGGGGGAATACAGGGGGCACTACCAGGGGGCGTTGACTGCAGGGGCCACTACCAGGGGGAGATGACTACAGGGGGCACTACCAGGGGGCGATGACTACAGGGGGCACTACCAGGGGGCATTATCAGGGGGCGATTACTACAGGGGGCACTAAAAGGGGGGAATACCACTGGGGGAACTACCAGGGGGGGATTACTACAGGGGGCACTACCAGGGGGGGATTACTACAGGGGAGGATTACTACAGGGGGCACTAAAAGGGGGGATTACTACAGGGGGCACTAAAAGGCGGGATTACTACTGGGGGTACTACCAGGGGGGGATTACTACTGGGGGTACTGAAAGGGGGGATTACTACTGGGGGCACTACCAGGGGGGGATTACTACTGGGGGCACTACCAGGGGGAATTACTACTGGGGGCACTACCAGCTGTTGCCATTTCCCACACTAGGCTTCTACTCGAGGCAGTAAGTTTTCCCAGTTTTTTTGGGTAAAAGTAGGTACCTCGGCTTATATTCGGGTCGACTTATACTCGAGTATATACGGTATATATCTATCATATTATAGGTATTATATATGATTTTATCCTTTTACATGAATTTCTCCAACAGATTCCAGGGATGATTTCTCTTAACATCCGTAGCCCCTTACAAATACAACTGTAGGAGAAAAAACGGTCTTAAGATGTTTCAAAAGAATAGAATATATAATGACAGACTCACCAAGAGTTAAAGGAGAAGGCCAGACATTTTTCGATTTTCAAATAATGAACATAATTAATCTTAATTATATTTCAAAACGGCAGCTAACAAAACATTAAATATATCTGGAAGGGCCATTTCTTTCTTCATAGTCATTCAATCAGTGTTACAGCCAATTATATCAGAAATCAGCAGTTCCAAATTAGGCTGGACACAACGGGCATGTTTCCCTGCAGCAGGAGTGCAATTACCTGGCTCATTTATCTTATGGGCTTCCTAGCGGACAAGGACATCTCTCTGCCCTCCAGGTGCTAAATTAAAAACAAAAAAAAGCTACAAGAATCTCATGCCCTAAGAGGCAGTGCATATAGCTCTTAGGAGAGAAAAAATAGAACTATTCATAATTATTCAGGACAATAATTGCTGAATAAGCATCTCCTTTAATATCAGTGGTGACATGGTATGTCGTTCAAGACACCGCTATCAAAGAAATAATGTTGTTAATGGTTAGGGATGTACACAAACTCATGCTAGACACCGTAAAAAAGCTAAAGCAGACCTGCTTCCTCATCATCCTCCTCCTCTTCCTCATCATCTGAGCTGGATGACAAGGGAGTTGGTGCAAAGTTAGCTTGATTATTGACATATCCAGCACACTGCATGCCTGTAAGGTATAGAAAGCACAAGAAAAGTCAGGTAGGTAGTAAATCACAGCACATCCTCATAAGGCACCCCACAACATGCTATTTTCTAGTTCTACACTCAAAAGAACACACAGGTCACACTACTAGTATTATTTTCATGCATTTATGTAAAGGAAATTGAAAGACGTCCTGCCATTTCCCAGCATTTCATTTCACCTGTTCAGTGTCTGGAGGTTTCCATTGGGAAGAATAGTTTATAAAAAAATATTGATACGGTAAAGAACAGGACTTCAGTAATGACATTTCATCCAGTTTTACTACAGGTGGGAAATTACGCAATTTAAATGTGCCAAACAAAGAATGCAAGGGAAAGCCTTATGAAAGCAAATACCTGATTGGCTGCTTAAAGATATGTTGATGTAGCATAAGAGCATTTCTTTTTCTCTAACGTATACCTTTCAGGTTAACGCTCAACTTTTGTAGCAGATTCTAAAGTAAAGGAAATTTGTAAACTTTTTCTATACTCCATTTAATATCTCTAATAGGTATATTACTAAAAGAGGCTCAAAGATGAAGGTAGACAGGGGGTGGTGTGTGAAGGGGTACTGAGGGAACAAGGGCAAAAGGGAATAGGATACTCCTTTTTAAAAAGACATCCAGCTTTGGATGCTCAGCTGTCCCCACTTTTAATCTAACAAACACTGTAGTCAATGTCAGTAAACATGAGCTAGCAGTTCTGCTACTCAGGGAGGCAGAGAACATAGAAATGGCTGGCTATACGTCCCTGCACACCCCCGCAAACCTATATTACTTGACGTGGATATCATTAAAGGCCATTGCAAATCAATAAGCATTTCCACTGAGATACAAAGCTTGACAAAGTGGTTATAACACAGAAAGGCAGACATAGTAATACATGCACTTTAAAGCTTGCAATTTATTGGTACATAATTCTTCCAATCTGAAAGGAAACTATTTCAAAAGTTTTTAATATCATCAACTTTAATGGATAGTTTTCTATATTCATCAGTGAAGGATGATGGGAAAGGGGAACAATATAACATAGATGTTCTTTTCAAGAACCGGGTCAAACCAAACAGTATTATTTGAGCATGATCCCCAAATGTACATAAGATGAGGCTCTTCGTATTCTATTATATTTAGCATCCACTATGCAGAAATCCTAGGCAAGGGCAAGTGTTCTGTGGGCCTGATTCAGAGCCACTCACTCTGACAGAGCACTCGCTCTGAATCAGGGCTGGGCCTTTTTTTTTTTTTGGATCCGCCTCTTGGCCGCTTGTATAGCTGTGGGTGACCACCCACAGCTATTGTGAGCGGCCATGATGATGGTCGCGATGTCCAAGGCATCACTCGTGATGTCAGTGGGGCCGCCCCCAAACAGCAGGCGTTCTCATGGGAACGCCTTCCGTTTGGGCAGCCAACCCCCCCGGCCCGCCCACCAAAGGGGGCGAGCTGTCACTCAACATTGACAGCTCGCCCCCTTTGGTGCGAGACCCGGAGCAACGGATTGCCCATCGCTAGCCGGGTCCCGCACATGCGCACAACGGAGCCGGCTCCGTCGTGCGCATGCACTGTGGGCCACCATCGACCCGGTTGCGAGCGCTCAGCGCTTGTGACCGGGTCTGAATCAGGCCCTGTGTTCCAAAAGAAAACACGCAAGTGACACCATCATGAAGTGGAATGAGTTTGCCCATGGGCCATTACCTAAGAATCAATCCACACATTTTTCAAAGAGATTCTAAGCTGTTTCCAAAGGAAATTGGAAATATAATCAGATGGCATCAGAAGCCAGAGGTTCTTAGGTAAACTGGAGACTTGAAAAAAGCCTCTACAGCCTGGACAGTTATAACACGATTATGCTGGGTACAAGTTAGACAATATGATATCCGATCAGGCAGTTCGGAGCGACATATCGGGCACATCTAGGGTGTACCCACTATGTCGCTAACGATGCGCGCTCCTGCGGATCTTCAGCCACATCCTCAGGTTGCCCTTCATGCAGGGCCGACGCATCGGCAAGTGTGTATGCACCTGCTGATGCCGGCTCCTTTGCCAGAACCCGCCGCTGCCAAAGTCGGGCTGGGTACACTTCGTCTAGTGTGTACCGAGACTTAAAATTGTGCTACATTAACTGCGGGTACAAAAAAGTTAATGATCATACAGAAAGAGAGAGAAAGAGGAAGACTGACAGGAAAGAGAACAAAAGCAGAATAAAAGTACAGATACTAGCTTTATCATACCTATGTTATTGGATTCTCAGCACTCTGCAGAGAACAGACAGCACCTCTTAGAGGGTAAAAATGTCTCACTGAACTAAAGGGGGTGAAAATGTCACTAACCCAAAAACACTATGAGAAAAGAGATACAATATTACACTTACTACAGAGAAGCAAAAATATCAAACTCAGGGTTCGATTCAATGGGCACGATTCTATTCTATGCGATGTGAATAGCGCCGGGAGATAGCTCCCGGAGCTATTCAATTGTGTGCTGTGTTTAGTCGGAGAATGCCCGTTCTCGCAACTAAACATCCTGTTTAAGGGGCGATAACGGGCATTCCCCGACCTATCTTCCCGGCGCGATGCTGTTTTCCCGGAGCTAAGCCTCGCGCTGGGACTTTTGGCGGATTTCTGGTCTCATCCCCGGGGGGATGCGAGAAGAAATCCTAGTCGGACTTGGCAGCGCTGTGTATTGAATAGCTCTGGAATAGAATAGAATCGTGCCCAATTAATTCACAGCGCTGTTTGGTGCGAGGAGAAATCCGACAAAAGTGCCGGCCGCGCAGCTGTTTTCTTGCTTAGTGCGGCGCCGCCGGCACTTTAGTCAGAGAATGCCGGTTCTCAAGACTAAACACCCAAGTTAAGTCGCGAGAACCGGCATTTTCCGACTTAACTGGCAAATGTCGGAATAGCTACGGGAGCTCCCTCCCGAGGCTATTCAGCATCACACTGAATTGAATCAAGCACACTATGTTTCATTTTTCTCAGCCTTTTACAAAGCCAATAAAAATTTTTAAAAAAAGTGTCAATTATGACAATAGATTTATGCATCTTTTACCTTGTTGTATTGCTTGCTGAGGTGAAGGTGATTGGTTGCAATTGGCTGAATGTGCCAAGGAGCTAGGAGCTGATGTTATAGGTTGTAACATTTGTGACTTTTGCCCTGGTACATGGAGTTCAGGAGACACTGTAAACAGAAATAAAAGGCATAATGAGATGATTCAGAATACAACACAAGCTTTAAAAAATCAACACCGGTTTATTACATAACAAATAAATGGCAAACAATACTTTTGTATAATTTATGATTTCAAAATTCTCAGATGAGCAACAGAAGTAAATGTATATTATGTGTTAGAATTTAACCACGTGGGATGCAACCGTAGCCAGCTAGGCCTTTGCGGGCATGGTTGCATCCTATGCGACCATGCCATTCCACTGCATCCACCGGCATGTGCAGAATATATTTCCTCATCCTGAACAAATATAGGATAACCAAACCCTCAAGTGCACAGTTTCAAGCTGCACGGTGTCATAAGAGTCACCTAACTCAAAAAATACAGAGTACAGAATACACAAAATGACCACCACAATATGCACTAGAAACAAATGTTCAAACAAGTATATATTGACCAATACTTATCGGTATACAGTATTCTTTGCTGTATGGTCTAATTGTCTATGTCTCCCGTGTACATGAAACAGAAAAAACATATAAAAACACAATACTGTAATAAAGTCTTAATACATAAGTCAATAATCCTCAGTGCGTGTAAAGGATGAATATAGTGCTTCTTAGCAGCGAAGGTCCACATCCAACAAATGAACGGTGCTCCCCTTTAAGTTCAGAAATCCAACCACATGTCAAGGTTTAAAGTGCAAATGCTTACATAGTGCTTACATGTAAACCGTGTTGTAAATACACATAAAGGTTTCTTTCGAAATCCACAACTCAAGCATCCTTTTCTAAATATATATAACAGGACCATGGGTAGGCAATAAACTAAATGTGCAACATGCTAACAGCACATTTTATTAAAAACTTTAAAACAGGGACACTAGAAACACTGCCGATATATATGATAAAATGGATCACAGTCACCTAGGAGATGGAACCACGGGATTATCCTCGTACCAATGCGTTTTGACGCACTGGTCCTCTTTGTCAAGGATCCTTGACAAAAAGACTGTACCGATCATTTGTTGGATGTGGACCTTCGCTGCTAAGAAGCACTATATTCCTCCTTTACGCACTGAGGATTATTGACTTACTTATTAAGCCTTTATTACACTATTATGTTTTTATATTTTTTTGTTTAATGTACACATGAGATATGGACAATTAGACCATACAGCAAAGAATATACCGATAAGTATTGGTCAATATATACCAACATTTGTTTGAACATTTGTTTCTAGCACATATTGTGGTCATCATATTTCCTAAAAGGGGCGGAGAGTGTAAGGGGGTAATGTTCCGCATAAGAATGAATGGCCCTGGGTGGAGGGTTATACTGTACATATATTTATACTGATACATGGTGGCGGGAGTGGGGCTTGTGCCACAGTGGGGGTCTATGGATACTGGCGGCTGGGGAGATAGTGGGAATCTATTACAACTATGGGGGCAGGAGGGTAATGCCACTGGTGATATAGTGCCACAGGGGGTTTGGATGTACTATTACAATGGGGATTGGAGTTTGCTAGGCATATATTTTATTCAATAAAATATAAAATTTTAAAAACGTACATTCTAAGCTTAAATTTTATTTTATTTTTTAAAATGACAATTTCTGAGCGTTTTTTGGGGAAATAAATTAGCCAGTTAAGTAGTTAAAAACAAATACAAAATAGTGCCAGCACTACCTTTGTAATATACAGTACATAACTGAATAGTGATAAAAATGCCAACAGCATGTAAAGACAGTTGGGTGAACTCTCTTCCAGAGAGTTCTGGCAGAACACTCATCTACAGTCTCCAAACACTTCTGTTTTTTCCCATTTTTTAAAGGGGCCCATACATCTGCGGCTGATTGCCAGAATTCCACGTTCTGCCGGGGGTCAGATTATTAGAGACATTCAACATGTTGATTCCGACCCAAAAATGGGCAGAATTGGCGAGTCACGGATTTTTTACATGTTGCTTTCCCCAATCCGCCAATGTATCTATCGCCGCCTGTCAAGTCAGATTGGCAGACTGGGGAATTGGGCACATAGACGTACAGCCCAAATTACTTACCACATACCTCCGCATGATGAAAATACAGACAATCCTGAAAATAACCCATTAACAACACAATCAATAACCAAAAAAGTATATCAATATACAGGTTGAGTCTCCGATATCCAAAATGCTAGGGACCAGGGGTATTTTGGATAACGGAATATTTAATATTTTGGAATATTTGCATATCATAATGAAATATCTTGGGAATGGGACCCAAATATACACACAGAATGCATTTATGTGTCATATACACCTTATACACAGCCTGCAGGTAATTTTATACAATGTTTTCAATAATTTTGTGACTCAAACAAAGTTTGTGTACATACATGAAATTCAGTTATGTTTCATATACACCTTATACACACAGCCTGAAGGTAATTTTATACAATATTTTTAATAATTTGTTCCTTAGACAGAGTTTGTGTACATTGAACCATCAAAAATCAAAGGTTTCATTATCTCGGTCAAGTAAAAAAAAAAAAAAAACTATTTCGGAGTATTTGGATATGGGAGACTCAACCTGTATAAGGGAAAAGGTTAAATCATTTTGCACATGCCTCCTACAGAAAATTTAAAAAAAAAAAACACTCTGTAGAGAAGAAAAAGTGAGGATGGCCCAAAAAGTACAAAAGTAAAGCTGTAAAGAAAGGATTATAGAAATTCAAGGAAGTCGCCGCCACTATTAAAACTCTGAAGAGTAAAAAAGCCCAGTAACAAAGCCCTGGTCCCTGATGGCTTTACGGCCAGCTACTACAAGGCCTTTCAACATCATTTTTACCCCACTTGACTGTTTTATGTAACAATATCTTACGAGGTGCCCCCCTCTCTAGGTCAGCTCTTGAGGCCAAGGTTATTGTTATACCTAAAGAGGGTAAAGATACATCGAACTGTGCTAACTACGACCTATATCTTTACTTAACATCGATATTAAGATATATGCTAAAATTCTGGCCTTACGATTGAACAATGTATTACCTCAATTTATACATAACGACCAGGTGGGTTTTATTCCAGGCAGACAAGCACGAGATAACACTAGACACATTATTAGCCTTATACATTCGATAAACCTCAGGTGTACTCTTGTTCTTATGCTTTCTCTGGATGCAGAGAAGAAGTTTGATAGGATTAGTTGGCCCTTTAGGTTTGAGACTCTACGTCATTTCGGGCTCGGTGACGACTTCCTCACTTGGATTCAAGCCTTGTACTCGGGTCCATCAGAAAGGGTTTCTGTAAATGGACTAGCTTCAGACCCATTGGAGATTACGAATGGCACCAGACAGGGGTGCCCTCTGTTGCCCCTGGTTTTTGCCTTGATCATTGAACCTCTGGCAGCATATATTCACGCCTCCAGGGATATCGCGGGGATTGGTGTTGGTGGATCAGAGTATAAGATCTCATTATTTGCCGATTACTTTTTGCTCTCCCTCTCTTCTCTGCCTAATTTGTTTCAAATTCTCAATGCCTGTGGTCATCTGTCGGGCTATAAAATCAATTGGTCCAAAAATGAAGCCTTGCCTCTTCACATTACTCCGGCCTGCTTACCACTATTACAAAGTAATTACAAATTCTCTTGGTGGCCTAATAAGATCCGTTACCTGGGTATCTTCATTACAAACCATCAAGAGAACTTCCTACCCTTGATATCGTCCATCAAAGCGGACCTGCACAGGTGGCAATCTCTTATCTCTTGGTTGGGTCGAATAGTGGTCCTTAAAATTAATATATTTCCACGCCTATTATACCAGTTTCAAACTTTACCGGTTAAAGTTCCTTACTCAGCTTTAGCTCAGCTACATACCTGGTTTCTTCATTTTGTGTGGAGGAATAAAGTTCCCAGAACAAGATTTTCATGGTGGGAGGGGTTTCCCGGACTTTCATTTATACTATTACGCCTCGCACTTGAGTCAGGCTAGTCCCTGGTTGGTTCGCCCCCTCCTCCACTCTTAGGTGGCTCCAACTAGAGACGGATCTCAGTCATGCTACCTCACTGGCCGCTCAACTACTACTTCCCTCCAAGTCCAGATTGCCTTACATTGGTATGTATCCTGTCCTTAATTTTACTTGTCAGATCTGAGACTATTGTGCCTGCCGCTTCAAACTCCTCTCGTCTCCCTCTTCCCTTATCTGGGATAATTCTGCCTTTCCACCAGGCCAGTTCACGGTAGTTGCAAACCCCTGGGTCAGAAGAAATATCCGCTTTTTATAGATATCATGGATAATGGTATATGTATGTTACCGGGTATTGTATCTAAATTTGACTTCCCTGAGGTGAACCCTTTTCTATGTTTTCAACTAAGACATTTTGCGTCCTCTCTATCTAGCCCCACACCACTTAGTTCCCTATGAAACTTAGAATCTCTATATTATCGTAGTACCCTAGCTCAGGGCATTATATCTACTATATATTCTCTCCTCCTATTGTGTGTGCAGTCTCCTTCACCATCGTTTGAACTTCAGTGGGAAAGACACCTGATGGGCAGACATGGGCCCTGATTCTGAGCCGGACGCTCTGACCAGAGCGCTCGCTCTGAAACAGGGCCCACCTCCATTAAAATGGAGCGTCCTCCTGGACGCTCGTATAGCTATGGGTCACCACCCACAGCATATACGAGCGTCCAACACGATGGTCTTGACCATCGCGACCATCGGACTTGCGAGTGAAACCCTGTGGTCGGGTTTCTCAACTGCAAGGCCAGGAGTGATTTTGGCTCTATCAGACCCAAAATCACTCCCACTGACATCACTAGTGATGTCAGTGGGGCCGGCTTCAGACGGTAGGCGTTCCCATAGGAACGCCTCCGACAGGCAGGCGCCCCCGGAACGCCCACCAAAGGGGGCGTGCTGTCAATCAACATCGACAGCACGCCCCCTTTGGTGCGAGACCCGGAGCGATGGAAAGTCCTTCGCTCGCCGGGTCTCGCGCATGCGCACGACGGAGCTCCCTCCGTCATGCGCAGTGGGGAACATCGACTCACTTGCAAGCGTACTTCCGCTCGCGAGTGGGTCTGAATGACCCCCATGGTCTGATATTTATATATCTGTTTCAAAGTCATCTATTTCGACCTTGGTGAAGGAGAATGCCTATAAGGTCTTTTACCGCTGGTACCTGGTCCCTACAAGGTTGCATAAGATGTTTCCTTCTGTTTCCCCTTAGTGCTGATGAGGATGCAGTGCCCTAGGTTCCTTTATTCATATATGGTGGACATGTCCCAAAATAGCGCTCTATTGGGACATGATTGCAAATCTGTTAAGTAAAGTAATCAATGGTCCTATAATTAAGGATCCTTGGTCTTTTCTCTTGGGTCTTCCAATTGAATCTCTAGATACGGTCTCCAGTAAACTTATGGTTCAAATATTGAATGCTGCCAGATGTCTCGTTGCATTATATTGGAAACGTGTAGATACTCCTTCTCTATGTCTAGTTATTGATAAAATCTGGTACCTGGCGAGTATGGAGAAAATTATCGTATCTCTTAATAATAGGTCCTCTAATTTCTTACAGATTTGGAATCCTTGGTATAACTATCATAGTCCCTCACATAGTTCCCCTTCATTGGGTGGCCTTTCAGCACTTCTGTTCTGACAGTTTGCTTTTATTGATTCATTTGTATTTTCATGGGATGTGTTTTTTACAGAACCTGTGATAACTATATTAGTACCATTTATCAATACTCCGAGTTCTAATATCTTGATTTTCGTCGAGAGATTATACCAGTGAGGTTTCTCCTCTCTCCCCCCTACACCTTCTCCTCACCGTGCCTTTATCTATTTCTTCCCTTTCTCCCTTCACTTATTCTTCTTCTTTTCTCTTTTATTTTTGTTCCTGTAACTAATTTTGTACAGTTGTTTATAATATATTGACACAATATATATGTTTAGCATATTTTTCAGACTTGTATTTGGCTCACAATGCTTTCTTTTTCTCATCTCAAAGCTAATGTTGTGGTTGTCTTATACATTTAAAATGAAAATAAACTATTTAAAAAAATAAGAAGAAAGGATTATATTAAAATCGAGAGAGAAAGTACCAACCAATCAGCTCCTAACTCTTATTTTACAAGCTGTGTTTGAAAAATAACAGTTAGGAACCAGGTTTGGTACCAGGGGTGGAACTATCGGCATTGCACCGGAACCCGCAACAATGAAGGGGCAGTACTAATAATGAGTCAAACTGACTCATTATTAAAGCACTCTGTAGCCAATCGCGAGCCGTAATGACGTAGGAGGCGGTCCACCAGGAGGAGAGGTGGGGGGCCTCTCCTCTTCTTACCCTCGCTCTACCTGTCACTAGACTTCACGAGACCCAGCCCCTTTCCCGTGTCCCCCTCCTCTCTCTTTATTCTACATGGACCCTCCTATCCCTGCCATAGACCCTGCCCCCTAACCCCAAGTCCCTTTCCCTTCTTCTCCAGTCTAACCCTGTGTCTCTCCTTGAGTCCTTTCCTGTGTCTTGGAGCTCAGCAATGACCACACAGCGTCATCTAGGGGGGTGGTATATGTAGACAATGAAGAGGAGGGGGGTATATTTGTTTTTTCCTGGGAGGTGGGGTTGGAGTATGTTTTAATAATGTCTGTGGTGGGGGTGGTTTATTAATGTAGATATATATTATATATACATACACATCTATCTCAGTGATACCAACAAAAACCAAACATCTTTAATTAAAGAAAATATGTAATGGATTTCAAACCACACAACTATAAAGTGGGGGAAGTAGTAAAAGCTTTAAGATCTAAGAGTTGGAATGACCAAGCATATATGTTAATGGGTCAGTTTAGACTATTAACATTGTTATCTGTAACTGAATAAGTAAACAAGCTACTTTTCTAATTATCGAATACTGAGGCTTAAGTCACCCCCAGGAGGGGTGCGAGAAGAAATCCTTAGTCGGGCATAACAGCGGACTGAATTTAATAGCTCCTGGAGCTCATTCCTGGCGCTATTCAATTTGCGTTGAATTGAATCGAGCCCAAAGCAGGAATTAAGCTCCAGTCTAAAGTGATGTGCGATATTCAATTGTTGGTGCTGCTGGGCGTGGATACCGCGGCTGCCCATTATTTCTGCTCGCACCCTCCTGAGGTGAACAGAAAAAATCCGTCCCAAGTTGAGCATTTCGGCAGCGTGCCCTCCGGCTAACAGTGCATTTTTGTGTCATGTGCGATAAGTAATGGATGTCCGCGCCACTCGTGTCCAGCAACAACAATTGAATATCGCCCGTCATTTTACATGGGAGCTGCAGGTGCGAGACATCAATTGAATTCTCACAAAAAAGTACAGTACTACATGCTCACAACAATGCAAAGTATGTACATAAATGACAAGACAAAGCTCAGAAGTTAACCTTACCACCGCATAAGAATGAAAACAGGTGCATGTTCTATTTCATCACTTTACAAACGTTGTACTTTCATTTCCTTTGGGACTGCCATCTGCACAGGGCTGCAGTAATAATATTGCACATATGCAAACTCAGAAACAGTGCTGTCAAATTGTTTTAGAAAGCTTGTAATGTTACATTATGGGTTGTAGTGTGAATTATGAAACTGCAACTATAAAGTTATCACTTCCTAAACAAACATTTAGCTAGAATGAAACTATAGCTTGGAACACTTAAGCTAACACATTAAAGTGAACATAACATATTTAAGGGCAGTAAGGTTTATGTATTATTGCCAACTAGCGTTTACATGCAGCTTTGCTTGTGTGGATGTCTGTTATTGCTCAACGACTCTATGATATGTAGTAATTGTCTTGGTGAGTCATCTACTGGATTGACATGTATACTGCAACTTAATGAGTCAAGATAAGCTGTCTGATTAGTGCTTATTATATAGTTGGCTTTTCCTGCAAAATAGATCTTGATATATATATATATATATATATATATATATACACATACATACATACATACATACACACACACACACATATACTGTTTGACTTTGGGGTGTGTAATGTGTGTATATATTTATATACATATAGTCATTTTGTACTTGAGAAACCTGTGCAAATTCCAATAAAAATAGTTTTTTGTATCCATAGTTCATAAACAGTCCCTAAAAGTATATTTGTCCCCAAAAAATTATATTTATAGTAATTTTTGGCTTAAGGAGCCTGCACACGCAGAGTGTCAAGGAGCCTGCACACACAGAGTGTCAAGTGTCTGGTTTTTCCTTTATTGCTCCTCTCCCTGATGTCACATTGAGACAATACATACCTCTAGGTGACTAAGCTATACAATATTGAAAATGCAATCCAAATCATCACTTAGTTTTTGCGTGATACCGGAACAAATAGACAAACTACTAAAAATCCCAGAATTTTTTTTTTTGTCTCAATAGTTCATCCACAGTCCCAAGGAGTACATTTCTCCAAAAAAAATCTATGTACAGACATAACCATTACAACTATATGTATAGATTATCTACAAACCTTGGAAAAAATTCCCACCTCATGACACTTTTACATTTTTAAATAGCAGCACTATGTAATCCCATAGTTCATCAGAACAGGAAGGCAACAGCTTCAAAAATGAAACAGAAAAGCAAAAAAAGATTTTACAGTTAAGGAGTCAAGCACAAAGTGTCCCAGTAACACACTATTACAACCATTGTGGTGTACATTGTTCAGGTATACGTATATATTGACCACGAGGACTGCCCAGATCAGAGTCGCAGGCAGAATACAAAATAACTGGTTAATAAGGGGACCTGTTCTTGATGTGTAGAGTACAAATATAATAAACCAGAGGAGAAAGAGCTAGCAAGCCTACCTAAAACAAGTGATCAGAACATGGACTAAACAACTGCAGTCCATTACATTTTACAATTCTCATTTTTCCAAGAATAAGGTGGAACCCCAAGTCATAGTGCTCAACAAAATGGCAATCCTAGGACCACAAAAATTTATTAGTACAAATTCTATATGTCTATTGTATAATATGCATATCCATTTATAATATAGTGGTCATTTTGAACGCTAGTGCACTGCTGAACACAGATTCCTGAGGATCGGGAACCTGTGCAGGCGCATGACCTGTTCTGTACCATTTGCAGAACAGGTCTGCGATTCCGCATTGAGACTGACAGCAGACTGTCAGTGATTGACAGTCTGCTGCCGTTTGGGGGTGGGGAGGCGATGTTTCCCGAAATGGAAGCGTGACGCCACCGCTGAGGGAAGAAGCCAGGATCTCTGTCGGCTGCCGGAGATTTCCTGGCTTCTTCCTCACATCTGCGGCGGCCGGCTGCGTGACTCCATGGGTCACCTTAGCCGGCCGATGTTCCACTAGCGTTCCCGCTAGGCTGTTTTAGCGGTGCGCGGCGCCCTGCCCTCACAGCCTGCGGGTGCCGTTCTCACCCGCGGGACGCAGTGTCCCG
This sequence comes from Taudactylus pleione, assembly GCA_031769625.1. Lineage (NCBI taxonomy): Eukaryota > Metazoa > Chordata > Amphibia > Anura > Myobatrachidae > Taudactylus > Taudactylus pleione. Next base: position 70,647 of record JAUIMM010000702.1, on the reverse strand, counting down.
CGGGTGGACAAACATGCGGTGACCCGGTCACCGCCGGAGAATAGACGCCGGGCGCATGCGCCCGGCATCTATTCTCCCTTTCAGCAGTGATTGGGGGCTGCCCGGCATGTCCGTAAGCGCTGGGCACGCCCCCAAGTATGACGAAAAGAGGACGCGTCTTATAGACACGCTCCCTTTTCATGACCACGCCCCCTTTTCGGGCGCACGCGCACAAGGTTGCCCTCTCTAGATTCGGCGCCCTGCCTGCCGCCGGAGCTAGAGTGAACACTATTCCACTGGGTATGCGATACTGCGTTGGACAACCCAGCTAGTGATACGTAATGCAGCACAAGGCGTGATGCCTCCTGCTGCATTAACATATCCGCACAGACGGAATTGCAAAGCTGCTTGCGAGCAGCTTGTCAATTCCGTCTGAAGCTGAATTAGGCCTTACGTTCATCTTTGGCATCCATTTAAAACTGAAAACTTTGTAAGCTGATCAATATAATGAGCATGTAGTGGTAAAAGCCAGCTGTCCATTAAATGCCTTTAAGAAATGTCCCAGTGGAGGCACCCTCACCCCCCCCCACCTAACTGCACCAACGGTTGCTACAGTAAATGTGTAAGATTTCCAAAGATGAGTCTCTAACATAAAACACCAATAAAATTAAAGTCACCATGAATGAAACATTCCTTATTCTTAATTTGTCTGGCGTAATTCACAGCTACTGGATCAAAGGAAATTTGAATGTTTGAGTGAGCTGACCAATGTGGAGCTGAGGCCATCTTGACCGGTTTCCTTGTCACAGATTAATAACATATGGTAAAACTGCATTTCCCACTATGTGCTTGTTTCTAAAAACCTGTGTGACACCAACGTAAAAATCTGTACATTTACCAACATGGTATTTCCACAGATGAGTAACCTGTAGTCCCTGTAAGACTACTTATCAAAGCCAATAGTTAAAAAAAAGTAATAATTTTCAGACACTGGTATGACACATCTTGGACACTGGATACAGAGATGGAATAAAAAAAGAGAACTGACCCTTAACACCTTACCTGTGCTAGATTGTTGATTGGTAGAAGTCACAGACAGCCCATGGTTCTGCAGATGACCACCCTGGGCCCCCTGGTGTTCTACAGCAGAAACAGGGGGTGAACTATGCATATTCATATCGTGAGGAAATGATGTAGGACCAAAAGTTGTCTGAAGTCTCTGTGCACTATTGATCACCTGAGTGCCAGACTGAAGGCCCGAGGCATACTGACTGCTGGCAGGCATGGAGTAGTATGGTGCGCCTTGATTCAAATGACTAGATGCTACAGGTACAGAATAGTGAGTGGAATGACTGGTTAATCCCTGAGGAAGACATGATGAGGTGGCAGTGTATGTATAATTGTAGTCACTAGGATATGCAGAATATGGTTCACCTGGAGCTATACCTTGGCCTAGCCCCAGTGATGCTGGAATATGATAACCTTGAGAATGTCCATGGTAGAACTCATGGGAACCTTGATTTGTATTTAAATGATTGGTCTGCGAAGGCGGAGCCATAACATTCTGGAGTGGAGCTGCATAGTTGGTAGAGTAGTAACCTGGCCCATATTGGCTGTTGGTATATGTAGGAGTAACTTTACTCGGCACTTGGGAGCTGAATGGTGGAGGAGCACTGTTAATTGATGGATACATTCTGTATCCATGAGGCGGCTGCGGTTGAGTTGGGCCTAAAATAAACAAAACAATATTATCTGATTAATAATGAAGGATATGTACATCCAATAGAGCGCCTACTGAATCTGTCTCCTTCCTCTTTAGTAACAAATGAGATGAATGACACAGACCTATGCTTTTTGCACCCAAAATAAACTACAAGATCATTCATGCTTTATACCTAGCCATCTGTGAATGACTTGTGAAGCATGCATTTTATAGGTGGATAACATACACATATAAATACTAGTCAGCATGTGATCCCCATCTATGACACAATACCATTTTCCTTTCAAAGCAACAACCTGACTTCTTCTAATAACCCTATCCATAAATCAATATAACATCCCTTTGGATGACACTTCTGAGTCTTGAAAAATATATACTGTACATACATGTTATAGGTAATATACACAAACGTGGAGTACAGATGTGCTTATTTACAAATATTTTAAATAGTGGGTTTCCCCTTGTAAGTGTGACTAAATAAGAATAACCACATCAGTGATCCCAATAGAAGCTAATATTTATAAATGCTATATCAAGCAAAGCCATTACATGTGACTGTGCATAAAACTGCAATTATCTCAGTCATAAAATGTAAGCAAGCCAGCATTTGTGTGTTCACAGAGATACGCAGGTCTAACCCAATTAGATCATGGTCACTTCCATCTAGTATATACATAAAGCAGGGATACAACTTGGAAGTGACCACGTTTAGTTAAACTTACACCCATTATTAGCATGCAGTAATAACACATTTAGATTATTGGGTTGGGTATGAAATCCCGGCACTTGGGATGCGGTCTGTCAATAGACCGACAGCGGCTTCCCGATGCTGACAATCCCGACAAGGGAATAGTTCACACACGTCGTTCATCACATTGTCTTTCTGGTGTGCGGCACAATAGATGGGACAATGCAATGAACGATGTGGTGTACATCGTGTAGTGTGTATGCAGGACCCCACAACCACAATTGGACAATCGTACCTCTGAAGTTTGCATTGTTCTGCATGATTATTGCATAGTGTGTACAGGAGCAACAATTGGATACATTCCATGGACACAATATATTGTGTCATCATTCAGAATATTGCATGTGTTTACGCTCTTGTGAGATTGTAAGTGAAATTGGATGGTCCGTCACATCGTTTGTTACATTGTTCAGGTGTGTACCTACCTTTAGCTCTACAAACACTGTCAGTTATATACACCAAATCTTTATATTATAGAAATTTTCAAAGGAGGTTAAAAATCATATCATTGTGTATGACAGGTTATAATACGATCATTAGTGTAAATAATAGCCAGAATAGTAACCACTGACACTTAGGGGGCGATTCAATTCAGCGCAATGCTGAATAGCCCTGGGAAGGAGTTCCCGGAGCTATTCAATTCACCACGCTGTTAGGCCGACTAAAGGATTTATTCTCGCATCCTCCTGAGGGTGCAAACAGAAATCCGACTAAAGTGCCGGCCGCAATGTTGTTTTTCAGCTAAGCACGGCGCTAACAGCCTTGCGGTCAGCACTATAGTCGGAAAGTGCCGGTTAGCGCGACTAAACACCCAGCTTTAGTTGCGCTAACTGGCATTCTCCGACTTAAGTGGCTTTAGTCGGACTTAACTGCACAGTGAATTGAAATGCTGCGGGAACTACTTCCTGGGGGTATTCAGCATTGCGCTGAATTGAATCTCCCCTTTTTTTTTTTTAAACTGTTTTTTGTACAGGTCAGAGAGAGCTATGGAGGCAAGTGAAATATACTTTATAGCAACAGAGGTGAAGGTTATGCAGGGTTATGGCTGCGGAGGTGAGTGGTACATAGGGTAATAAGCTAAGGTAAGTGCACTGGCGTAGCTATAGTGGGTGCCATTGTTATGGGGCCCAGAGGATTAGGAGGCGCTGGACCCAGGTTATATAGTTGCATACCAATTTTCTGGTTTTGCCTGCTAAGCAACTGGTTTGACCCAGCCTGAATGGGATGACATTTAATTACCAGCGAGAGCTTTGTAGTGGATTTTAAAATGGTAAGGAGCACTGTAATGTGGCAAAATCTGAACTGGGGAACTATAATGTAGCATAATATGAACAGGGGGCACTGTAATGTGGCATATATTGCACTGGACAGCTTTATAAAGTGGCATAATATGAACAGAGGGCACTGTAATGTGTCATATGAACTGTCATAATGTGAATTGGGGGTACTGTGTGGAATAATGTGTACCAGCAGTGATACAATGTGATATAAAGTAAACTAGAGCACTACTATGGTTCAAAATATTAACTAGTAGTGTTCACGCTATGCTGTTTTGCAAAGCGCCGCGCATTGCACGGTTTTTAAAGGGCAAAATGCGACATGTCCCTTTTAGCGGCGCCCTGCTAAAACAGCCTGGCCGCTGCCATTCTTCCGTCGCGTGAATAGATGCCGTGCGCATGCGTACGGCATCTATTCACATTCAGGAACAACTACGTAGGTGCTGGGCATGCCCTATTAACGATACCACCGGCTTGTCCCGCCCCCAAAAGTGACAGAGGGGGACACACTGCTCCCAACAGTGACGTCGGAGGGGCCGTGCCCCCTTCACTGGCTGGACACACAGTAGTGCCTCCAGTCATCGGTGCCCTGCCCAAAACTAATCCTAGCGAGAACACTAAACTAGGGCACTACTATGGGGCATAACATTAACTAGGGCACTAATACGGTTTAGAAAATGAACTAGGGCTCTATTATGGGGCATAACATTAACAACTGTTGCTGAGAGGTGTCTCTGTAGTAGCATTAGGGCAGGGGCCCCTTCAAAATGTTGTTATGGGACCCACAATGTTCTGGTTACACGCCTGTGTGAGTGGTATATAGGGTTACATCTAAGGACGTGATGGGTATATACATGTATAGCTGTGGAACTGAGCGGTATATAGGATTATAACTATGGAGGTGTGTGGTATGTAGGGTTCAAGCTACGGAGGTGAGAGGTATATAGGGTTTTATCTATGGATGTGAGGGGAATATATGGTTACAGCTATGACGGTGAGAGGTATACAGTGTTATGGCTATGGAGGCGAGAGATATACAGTTTTATGGCTATGGAGATGAGGGGTATATAGTGTTATAGCTATGGAGGCGAGAGATATACAGTGTTATGGCGGTGAGAGATATACAGTGTTATGGCTATGGAGGTTAGAGATATACAGTGTTATGGCTATGGAGGTTAGAGGTATACAGTGTTATGGCTATGGAGGTTAGAGGTAGACCATGTTATAGCTATGGAGATGAGAGGGGTATAGCTATGGAGGTGAGAGATATGCAGTATTATAGCTGAGAGGTATATAGGGTTATGGCTATAATGGCGAGAGGTATACAGTGTTATGGCTATGGAGGTGAGAGGTAGACCATGTTATAGCTATGGAGATGATAGGGGTATAGCTATGGAGGTGAGAGATATGCAGTATTATAGCTGAGAGGTATATAGGGTTATGGCTATAATGGCGAGAGGAATACAGTGTTATGGCTATGGAGGTGAGAGGTATACAGTGTTATGGCTATGGAGATGAGGGGTATATAGTGTTATAGCTATGGAGGCGAGAGATATACAGTGTTATGGCGGTGAGAGATATACAGTGTTATGGCTATGGAGGTTAGAGATATACAGTGTTATGGCTATGGAGGTTAGAGGTATACAGTGTTATGGCTATGGAGGTTAGAGGTAGACCATGTTATAGCTATGGAGATGAGAGGGGTATAGCTATGGAGGTGAGAGATATGCAGTATTATAGCTGAGAGGTATATAGGGTTATGGCTATAATGGCGAGAGGTATACAGTGTTATGGCTATGGAGGTGAGAGGTAGACCATGTTATAGCTATGGAGATGAGAGGGGTATAGCTATGGAGGTGAGAGATATGCAGTATTATAGCTGAGAGGTATATAGGGTTATGGCTATAATGGCGAGAGGAATACAGTGTTATGGCTATGGAGGTGAGAGGTATACAGTGTTATGGCTATGGAGGTGAAAGGTATACAGTGTTATGGCTATGGAGGTGAAAGCTATACAGTGTTATAGATATGATGCTGAGAGGTATAGAGTGTTATGGATATAATACTGAGAAGTATGCAGTCTTATAGATACTGTGAGGAGTATATAGGGTTACAGGCTGGGGCAGTCAGTCTGTGCAGACACAGTGATAGGACAGGGCAGGTGACATATGGCTGGTCTGGCTGACCCCATCCTATAGCTGCTGAATGAGAGGGCAGGGAAGGACCTAGCAGCGTCGCTATGCTCCCTGTGAGCCGGGTGAGATGAGGATAGCGGCTGTGTCAGCACAGTGTGTCAGTGATGCAAACTCTACATCCCGGACCCGGACGGCGCTCGGTACACACCCCTGCTACCCGTACCCCATCCTCTCACCGTTGTGCTGGGCAGCCGGGGGGCCGGGCGCTGCCATGTTGCCGGCTCTGTGCGACTCTCGCGCTGACGTTGCGTCACTCGCTCCAACCCCGGGCCGCACGACCCTCGCGTCACCACCGCAACCACCAGCGTGTGGGTGGAGCCACCACCGACCTCTCGGGGATCCGGAACATCATGTGACCCATCAGCAGTCTCTGCCGTGCACAGCGGTCTCCAAAGTGTGGACGCGAGCGCCCTCCAGCGGCCAAAGAGGGGGAGTGGGGTTTGTAGGTCTCTCTTCACCGCAAGATCAGGCTCTGACATTGCGCTGCTGTTGCATGTGCCTTGCTTCATCTCGCTATGGCAAGCTGGGTCAAGTAGTTTTTAAGGGGATGGACTTTACGTTCGTTACACGGCAACGTGTTTCTACAGGAGGGGGACTGCGCAAGTGCGTATTAGAGGAAGTGGCGGCCTAAACATAGACCTGTACGTGGTGTGCTATTAGGCTTGTAATACGCAGTTAGGGGATGTAGCTCAGTGGTAGAGCGCATGCTTTGCATGTATGAGGCCCCGGGTTCAATCCCCGGCATCTCCACTTTTTTTTTTTTCTGGATACTTTTTAATTCACTCATTTGATATGAGAACAAGTAAAACTGTAAGGGCTGATTCTGAGTTGGGAGCACAGCACAAATATCAAGTAACTTTTCACCTGAAAAACAAACATGTTGTACTGTAAGGAGTGCAAACACATTTATGATTTTTGTTTACAGGGTGACTTGTGCCTTCATACTCCCAGCACCTAGGGCCGGTTTTACATATACGCTGGTTACGCGGCTGAGTAGTGCACCACATAGAGAGCGCCATTGCTCTTCCGCGCCAGTGACATACAAATTAGAAAGCGGCCTCTGGCTGACTGTGTCACTGTGACACAGCTGCCTGTGCAGTCACTGCAGCACTCAGGAGGGCGCCGCCAGCCCAGTCTCCTGCCACCTGTCCTCTGCTGCCGCTATTCAGGACAGGAGCCGGCAGGTAAGTGTGGGAGGGGGGGATGAAAGGGGCTGTGATGAGGGGTGCTGAGCTGTGAGAGGGGGGATGAGGGGAGCCAAAATATATCCGCTTACCAAAAAAAATTGGCCCTGCCGGTACCGCAAGCCTATGCCATACCACGCACCCCACTGTGCAAACAGAAAGTCGGCAGGTATGGGGTAACTATTGGTTGCTTTTGCATGTAGCACACAAATACTGAACACATTTATTTTTACATTGCAATTTAGATTTGATTTTGCATTCGATTCTCCCAAATCTAAATCTCTGTACACATTTCAAATCTGCCCCACCTGTAGTGCAACATGGTTTTTGCAAATGTGCAAAGTTACAGATTGTTTTGCTTAGCTCCCAATTCAGAATCAGACCCATATTGTTCATGTGTGTGACACTGTTACACAGAACTTGTGTTGTTCATTTGTATCATACCTCCCAATTTTGGAATATTCACTGGTGGGACTTCACGCGCACAACGAAGGCATGTGCAAGTGAAAGGGAGCGCGACCGTATGTGGCCGCTAGGCCATGCCCCTGGCATATGAAGTTTTGGGGGCGAGACTGCATGTCATGTCCATGTTTTGCATCCCATTGGCAGTGCTGTACAAAATGGTGCAAGTGCAGTAGACTCTGGCACAGCACCAGAGTCTACTCACTTGTGCCCCCAGCTAGAGAGTACGAGGTCCGGAGGGAGACTGCAACCCCCCCCTTCCCCACTTAATACGCCAAATTGGTAGGTTGGGGACCCCCACCGCCACAGCTGTGCGGCGGTGCCGGACCCCGGAGTCAGAATGTATGCTGCGCTCATGCACGTAGCATCCATTCGGTGATGGGAGAGGGCTGGGGAAAGCAGCTAGTGAGGCTCACCCCAGCCTGGCGTTATTTGGAGGTGTGCCATGCGGGCACGCCTCCAAATAATGTCACATAGGGGGCATGGTATATGGTAATTAGGCCATGTCCCCATTTTCAGTCACGCTCCCTGTTAATAGCCGACACAGGGTGCTCCGACCCCTGGACCCAGCCCTGCTGCCAGCATTACAGGAGCACTTGGAAAAGAAAATATGGCGAATGCCACAAGGAGTCCTAGGAGCCATTGTCACGGCGAACTCGCCCCACGAATTGCATTTGCAATTCAATTTTAAACTCATTGATTTTTCAAAGGAAATTCACTTTTTTTTGTGTGCACCCCTCTAAGCAGGTAAAAGGTAGGGAAAATCTTTATTTTAAGGTAACAATGTCGGAACACATGGCCTGATTCATATTTGGGAATAAAGTAAGATAGAGCAAGTAACTGTGCATCTTAGTAAAACCATGTAAAACCAGGTGAGGCAAATTTAAAATGTGCATGGAGGTTTAGATTTGGGAGGGGTGTGTCCAAATTGAAATCTAAATTGCAGTGTAAAAATAAAGCTGTCCATTTACTCCACATGCAAATAAAATATGTATTTAAACTCCATGGTTTGTTCAGGTGCACAGTTACTTATTCTATCTTCAGGGACATAACTAGGTATTTGAAGGCCCCATAGCAAAAATTTGTAATGGCCCCTATGTATTACCCAATAGTGGAAAATGTATATAACCATACTTGCCTACTCTCCTAGAAGTTGTGGTAGGGCCCCGATTTTTCGGGTAGCCCCCCGCATCCCTGGAAGAGTAGGCAGATCTCCCGCATCCCGCCCACTTCCTTGTGAAGTGGGCAGGATTGGGAGATTTTACAGGGAATGTGCGGGCCCGTTGGTAGGGAGCGGGGCTAAAATGATGAAAATCACGTAATTTAGCCCTGCCCCTCACGAACCCCCGAATTGCTGTCTTTTCCCGTAAAGGGGCAGGGCCTAGTCTACAACCCAGCCCGCCCCCGGAAGCTGTCAGCAGAATCTTCTCTCTGGGCTGCTCCCGGAAAGGAGTTTTGTAAAGAAGGTAAGTATCATACTTGCCAACTCTCCCTGATTGTCAGGAAGACTCCCTGAAAGAGTAGTAGTCTCCCTGAACAGTCTAGAAATCTCCCTGATTGCACCTTACCCCCATTATGTAGCTGTTACTGTGTATATAAAAAAAAACCGAGATATATACATTCAAATGGGACCATTAGTATAATTTCCCTGCATTGGTTATAACTAAGGTACAATGATCCCTATGGCTTCATGCATTTTCTGAAAAGTATTAGTGTGTTTTCATCAACAAGTAGATCTTACTGTTTTTGGGTATGTTTACTTTTGGATGTAAATCAATTTTATGACACGCCCCTCAGATGTAGCAGTACTTGTCAACATTACCGCCGCGATCATTGGTGTTGCTTTCAAAATCTTCCGGAAATGCTTTTTCAAAAGTAGGCAAGTATGGGTAAGTATGCATATAACACATGTAACTTTGACAAGGAAGATTTTCCTCCATCAGCTCTGTGCTCCATAGCCAGGATCGTCATCAGGGGGGGAACGCTAGGATTTCAGTCCCGAGCCCGGACAGAGAGGGGGCCCGCCTCTGCAACTGTGAAGGCTGATATTTGTATAGAAATGTCCTAAACAAAATGGCCACCGCCAATGAGGAGACAAAACAATCGACAATATGGACAAACAAATATGTAGGAACACAAGGAATCATCACATTAAACATAAGTCAGAGAGAAGGTAACATCATGTCTGCAGAATCGCCAGACCATCTAGCACACTGGGAAACTCCGGCTGACAGCGGTGAGGCAGTGCTAAGGTTTATATATTTGTGAGAGAGACACAGGTGGCTGTATATGTGTGTGTGAGAGGGAGGTGGATGGGGCAGGGCTGGTGTATATGTGTGAGAGGGAGATGGTTGGGGCAGGGCTGGGTTTATGTGTGTGTGAGGTAAGTAGGTTTGGGTATTTATATGTGTGGTAGTGGAGCTGCCATGAAGGTATATATGTATACTGTGGAGGTTGAGTCAGGGCTAGGGTAACTATATGTGTGAAAGGGAGGTAGCTGGGGCAGGAGCATATTTGTGTGAGAGCTCGGTGGCTGGGGCAGGGCTGGGTATATGTGTGTAAAAGGGAGGTGGTTGGGGAATATGTGTGAGGTGGGTGTGCCATGATGGCATTTGTGAATCATACTGAGGATCATACTGAGGTAGCTGGGGCAAGGCTAGGGTATCACATAATTTACAGTATATGATAGATTGACATGTTATAAAAATACCCACCCCTACAGCCCAAACTTTGACAGTTTTATAGTTTAATCTGGTTTCTGTACTAGGGATGGCCATCAACCATCAATGTTTATGAAACAATGGTTTACGAAACATGGTTAACAGCTAATATTATATAGGTTTGCCATCGATGGCGGTTCTCCACCATTGATGGCAGAGATCCCCCCCCCCATGGTTTTTTGTTTTTATGAACTCAATGCCAGGACGCGGAGCTAGCACCCTGAAGCACCCATGAAGCCCCACCCCTCAGTTCTGATTGACCGGCAGCCCAGTATGTCATGGAGCAGGGATGACCATCGGTGGTTGATACCATCAATGGCTTCCCTTTGAATGGTTTGTACCATCTATGATAACCACAAATGGTACCATCAATGGTGATCATCGATGTTTACTCACTGCTGGTCATCTATTCTGCACCAAATGATGCACCACCCCATTGTAGCTCAACCCACATTATCCACAGCTCCACCCCCAGGGGGGCCCTGCCTATTTTGTCAGTCCTGGGCCCCACAATTTCTGACTGCAGCCCTGCCCATAGCGGCTGCACCCCTTGCACCTATGGTAGTTACGCCCATCCTATCTTACTTTATCCCCAAATCTGAATCAGGCCCACAATGCAGAAATTCTGGTACACCCCTACCAATGAATAATCACACACTTGGATGGGTTTTACTGTTTAGTAGCATAATTTCTCTAAAAAGTTTAATTGTGGGTAAATAATGTGAGAGTTATGTGTAGGTGTTTTACAACTTGCAGATGGGAGCTAAAAAGCATTTATTCCAAATTTTTACAGATTTGTATAAACAAAACTGAAAAATTACTATATTGATATATTTCTGTACTCCAAAGTGCTGGAAATATTTTATATTGATGAAAAACGCTTGCTATAATTTTCCCACCATTAATAAGTGCAAAACAGGGGAATATTAATGCCCGAGGGGGCCCCTGTTTTCCTCCTCTGAGCTGCGCCCCTCCCCCAGCCGCACATCTTATCTTTAGCGCCGGGTGGCAAACAGGTCCCTCCATCTCTGCTGCGCCATCTTCATATTCCCAGTGATACTCGGAAAGATGGTACACGCACACAAAAGAACAAGTCACAGTCTTTGCTTCCACTGTGCGGCGCTATCTTCCCTAAGATTTCACTGGGAAGATGGCGCTGTGGGGTGGAGGGAACCTCTTGCCATCACAAGGTAAGTATAATCTGGATGCAGGGTTGGCCATGTGGGCCCCCAGGACCAAGGGGCCCATGTGCATTGCATACCCTGTGCCCTTTATAAATACGCCTATGGTGCAAAAATCAGCCATTTGACACCTTGTAAGAACCTCCAGTACTTATGGCCACTAATAGCCTTCTATATGGTCCTTCTGTCTCAGTTGCCACTTTATAGGGTCCAGGATGGTTTCCCCATATTATTTATACACTTCTGTCCGGTTGGTTTTTGTAAACAAAACTTGCACAACTTTGCTGCAAGTCCCGCAAATTGGCACTTCTAATTGAATCTTGCATTTCTTGGGTGCGCGCATTCACACAATGTATGAGGCAGGGATGTATCTATAATGGGTGTATGGTGTGCGCACCTGGGTCCAGGAGGGCCCCGCACCACACACCCTGCACCCATAATACTACTTACTTCTCCGGAGTCCCACATGGGCGCGGGGGTCCAGCAATGTAAAACGACTGGAAAATGGCCGTTGCGGCCATTTCCCGTCATTTGCGCATGCGCAGTACAGGGAAAATGGCCGCTGTGGCCATTTTCCCGGTGACCTGTGCATACATTATAGACTCTGGGCACACTCTAGTGCCCAGAGTCTATAACTCCGGCAGCTCAGTGCGCTGCCGGCCGCCGTGCGGAGAGGAGGGGGCCCGTGTTGGAGAATGCACACGGGCCCCCTCTCTAGAAACCACCTGGTATGAGAGTTTCATGATACAAACTTGCTTTTACAAACTCGCTCTTAATTCAATTGAACCCTATCGGGTTAATGTATCAAGCAGTGTAAAGCATGGAGAAGTGGACCAGTGTAGAAGTTGCCCATAGCAACCAATCGGCTCCTTCCCATTATATTACAGACTGTACTTGATAAACACTACTTCAAAGCTGTTTGGTTACTATGAGCAACTTCTCCACTGTACCACTTCTCCACACTTTACACTGCTTGATACATAAATCTATATGATTGTTAAAGACAGGGCCGTAACTAGGGTGGTGCGACCTGTGCCAGGGCACGGCAGGGCAGGGGGCGCTGTTCGGGCCTGTCAATTTCCTGTTTACTGTATTATCATTCTAACTTGCAGCTTCCTCTTCTTTTATCCCCAGCATCTCCTGGCCTCCCCTATCTCTTCCCTGGCCCTTCCCCATGAGGCCATGGCCCTTTTTCAGATGTGCGTCTTATGTCCCTATTTGAAAAATGGTGGAGGGGGGTGCCAATGCTCTTTCTGGCACAGGGCACCAAAAAATCTAGTTACGGCTCTGGTTAAAGATACTAGTTCAGCGGCTTTATCCCTTTGGTGGCTTACATTTTAGTTGATGACGTCATGTTTTGAGTCTTCATTTGACTATATTTTGTCATTTTTGATTAATATTAAAAGACTAAAGAAAAGGATATATTAGCAGAGGGTGCTGAAATATTGAACAATGCAACTCTGATTCAGAACTGTACACAAATCAAAAGCATTCCCATCTGAATAAAGCAGATGCAATCATGGTGAAAATCTCCAGCTATTCAGAGTTGCGCGCATCCCTATAGCTGACCCGCCCATGATCAACTGCTTGCGCACGTAACAAAAATCAGCATTTGATATATACACATATTCGGAGTTAACAAACATGGATGGCATACTACTCTTATTGTGAGAGACCTGCGCATGATCTGTACCGTACATGTGCAAGTCTCGCTCTGCGATAACTCTTGCAGTTCCCCCAAGCCGCAGCCTGGTTGACAGGCTGCAGCTGTTTGGGAGTGGGGAGTGGATGGGGCCTGCCTCCTTTCCAGAAAACGGCGGCATGTTGCCAGGGGCATTTTAAGAGAGGAGAGGGCCTGTGTGCATGCTCAGTGTGGGCCCCCTCCTCTCTGGTAGTGCAGTAGATTCTGGCTTGGTGCCAGGATCTACTGTGCACGCGCATGTCTCCGGGAAAATGGCTCCCGTGCCTTGTTCCCGGGGATATGACTACTGCGCATGTGCAAGTCACCAAGAAAATGTCCGCTGCCATCTTCTCTGTGATTTTTGCTGCTCTGCAGCGCTGGCCCGGCGCTGCATAGCAGCACTCCAGAAAACTGCAGAGAGATAAGTACTGTATAACTGTATATGGGTGCAGGGTGTGGTCCCCCTTGGACCTAAGGGCCCGTCTGCATACCCTGCACCCATTATAGGTACGCCATTGCATGTTGCCTCATTTTCTGGGAGTGTCCGAGGCTGGGGTCTGTGTCTTCCAATGCAGACTTCCTGGCCTAGGATACAGGGCTACAAGGGGCAATCTGAGTAACCTCAGGGTTACTCAGATTGCCGCTGGTCTTGTAGAAGATCCAATGTTGTGTCACAGCACTCAGATCTGTGAAGCAGTCAGGAGGCGTCTATTCACACCAGACACCTCCTGCTGCATCTGGATATGAATTGCACAGCCTCTTCCCTGCAGTTATGCAATACCATACAACTCTGCATCAGGCCCTATACACCTTGGTAAAACCATGTTCCATTGCAGGTGGGGCAGAGAAATGTGAGAGGGGCGTGTCCAAAGACTGAAATCTAAATTACACTGTAAAAATAAAGCTGTCCCACATTTGTGGTCTACCAGCATCAGTAGCCAGTATTTATCCAGCATAAAAGAAAAAAAATTTTTGCACCCCTTTTATTGCTACATGGTTTGTCCAGTTACACAGTACTTGCTCTTTCTTGCTTTATTTCCAACTCAGATCAGGCCCAATGATTCACCAGTAATGTGACAGTCGTGTTTACATCCTATTCTGACCAAAACGAAAGTGCACCCGTAGCCCTTATTCATTACTCATTAAACAGCAAAATTATGTTTTTGGTACAGAATAAGTGAATTTAGTTTATTCTAACATAAACCAATATATTATTAATCCGTTGCCTGCTTCTCACTTCCCTCATTTCCCTATAATATGAGGGCAATCCTATTTCACACTACTTTTATTCTTCTTTAAACCCTGTGTATTTTGTCATTTATATAAGTCCATATTACATTATTTGTCCTTATATTTATATATGTGTATTTGAGATTGTATGCATTCCCTGTACTTAAAAAAAATATATAAAAACACCAATATAACGTGTGTGATATAACATAACATTTTATATAAACTACATAATTTATATTTATATAGCGCCAATATAGTCCACAATGCTTTACAGAGAATAATCATTCACATCAGTCCTTGCCCCTTTTACACTAATGTCAGAAGCCTATTAACCTACTGGGTTGGGTACATAACATAGGGCCTGTAGGGAAACAGACAGCTCCTTGCTGTACCTGCGATCCCAGCGCTACAACCGAGGTCTCAGCCTGGGGTCACCGTCGCAATGGTCGCGATGGTTACTCCTTTGGCCAGGCTGCGATAGCTGAAGCTTACCGCAGCCAGACAAGGTCCTGGCAGCTGCGAGACCAGGACATCAGCATCCACCGGCAAAAACCCTGGCCTTGTCCCTCCCGAAAAACGGGGATGACACAACCCTGTTTCCGAAAACAGTGGCCAGCCATGCCCCCACTCTGCCCCCCCCCCAGCTGCAGCTTTGGGGGGGCCTGATAGTGAGATCGCAGAACCTGTTCTGCACATGCACAGGACCCTAAACCATCTGAGATGTACGCTAACCACTGAGTAAAAACATCAACACCAAAACATCGACATTGTCAAAACATCGATATTCAATATGTCAACAGTCAAAATATTGAAAGGGGCATAATTTAGACATTGTAAAAAGTTAGACAATCAAGATTGAGACAGTATAGGGTTATCTATAGAGTTATTTACATGTCCGTTATTAATCAAAGTAGATACAGTATATTATCTAAAATCTAATGTCCTGACTGACTCACTGACTCGTCAACGCCCAGCCCAAACCCCTGAACCTAGAAACATGAAAATTGATACGTATATTCCTTCCATGACATACGTGCCCACTAAGAAGGTATTTTTTGAAATTTGACTCCTGTGCAGATGAAAAGGGCTAAAATGTTTCCCCCTGTGTAATGTCCTGACTGACTGACTCATCGTGGCTGTAGCACAGTTCAGAATTCAAACACCAACTGTCACCCCAAGTGCTGCCAAACATCATTATCAGTTGGTGTGGTTCCCCTATTTCAATAGTGAGGGAAGGGAATGAGTTACTACAGAGGTGAGAGAGGAAAATGTGTTACAACAGCAGTGAGGGAGGCATTTTTTACCATAGAAGTGAGGGAGGGGAAATAGTTAAAACAGATGAGGGAGGGGAATGAGTTACTATAGAGGTGAGGGAAGTGAATGTGTTACTACACAGGTGAGGTCGAAGAATGTGTTACTACACAGGTGAGGGAGAGGAATGTGAAATGTGTTACTACGGGGAGAGGGAGGGGAATGTGTTATTACAGGGGTTAGCGGAGGTAATGTGTTGCTACAGAGGTGAGGGAGGGGAATGTGTTACTCCAAAGGTAACAGGGGAATAAGTTACTACAAGTATGAGTGAGGGTAATGTGTTACTACAGGTGTGAGGGAGGAATTGTATTTCTACACAGGTGAGGAAGGGGAATTTCAAATGTGTTACACCACGGACAAGATAGCGAAATGTGTTACTACAGAGGTGAGCGAGGATAATGTACTGTATATATATATATATATATATATATATATATAAAATCAATTTTCCTGACTCACTGACTCATCAACGCCCAGCCCAAACCCCTTGACCTAGAAACATGAAAATCAGGGAGTATATTCCTTCCATGATGTAGGTGTCCACTAAGAAAGGATTTTTCTAAATTTGATTCCTAAGGGGCTGAAAAGGGCTAAAATGTTTCCGTATACATGTATGGAAGAACAGCGCAAGGATATTGTGGGTATATAGACTACTGCATGTAATGATTCAAATTTATACATTTATTGAACAAATTATATTATAGGTTATTAAAACATAAAATATGGAATTATTCCAAAAATATAAATACAATTAGAGAAATAAATACAATTGTATGTGTATAGGGGGTGTAATAGAATCCCATAAGGTTATATCTCTAGTGCAAATAATAGACCTGTCCCGCAGGTCAAAATAGATTACTCTGTCCAAAAATAAATATCCATACCATCCAAATGGAGCAGTCCTGGAAATGAAATGAATCCCTGCAGCTACTTGTAGTCCCACTGATGGGGAGATGTTATGATGAGTAAATTAAATTCCAGCAGCTTCGTGCCGTCCTTCTTGGGGTGTAGATTGTATTCCTTTATTGGAGTATCCAATCAGGACGCCTGGTAGAATGGTGGTTTTGGGATTTGAAAGGACCAGAGAAAACCAAAATCTCCGTGGATAGTGTGATAGGTCAGACTAACGCGTTTCTCTGTCTGTAGCAGCTTCGTCAGAGGCTTAATTCTTCTAAAATGTTTCCACCCCCTATGCAATGTCCTGCCTGACTGACTCATCGTGGCTGCAGCCGAGTTCAGGGGGCCTGATTCAGAGCCGAACGCTCTGACCAGAGCGTTCGCTCTGAATCAGTGCCCTCCTCCCTGAAAATGGAGCGGCCTCCTGGCCACTCGCATAGCTGTGGGTAACCACCCACAGCATATGCGAGCGGCCAAAAAGATGGTCGCGATGGTCAAGACCATCGCGACCATCGGGCTTGCGACGAGACCCTGCGGTAGGGTCTCGCTGCCGCAAGCCCAGGAGTGATTTTGGCTCTATCAGAGCCAAAATCACTCCCACTGACATCATTACTGATGTCAGTGGGGCCGGTTTCAGATGGTAGGCGTTCCCATGGGAACGCCTCCGTCTGGCAGCCACGCCCCCGGCACGCCCACCAAAGGGGGCGTGCTGTCACTCACCATCGACAGCACGCCCCCTATGGTGCGAGACCCAGAGCGACGTATTCCTCATCGCTCGCCGGGTCTCGCGTATGCGCACGACGGAGCTCCCTCCGTCGTGCGCATTCGCACATCGACCCGCTTGCGAGCGCCCTTGCTCGCGAGCGGGTCTGAATGACCCCGAGAATTCAAACAAACTGTCAGCCCAAGTCCTGCCAAACATCACAAGCAGTTGGTATGGCTCCCCTATTTGAATAGTGAGGGGATGTATTACTACAGACTTGAGAAAGGAAAATGTGTTACTACAGCAGGGAGAGGGGAATGTGTTACTATAGAGGTGAGGGAAGGGAATATGTTACTACACAGGTATGGGAGGGGAATATGGACCTCATTCAGAGTCGGTCGCAAGCGCAAGCCCCGGAGCGAGAGAGAAACTCTCTCGCTCCGGAGCTCACTAAAAAAGGGGCGGCTGTCGATGTTGATCGCCAGCTTGCCCCGTTTTGTAGGTGGGGCGGTGGGGTGGTTACACAAACGGAGGCGGTGATGCCAGTGGGGAGCCTGCTGCTCGATCAGATAAGGAAGCTTCCTGGGGCTTGCGGTTGCCGAGACCCAACCTTAGGGTCTCGTCGCAAGCCCCGATGGTCACGATGGTCTTGCAACACGAGGGGTAGGAACGTGTTACTACAGGGGTGAGTGGGGGGTAATGTGTTACTCCAGAGGTGGGGGAGGGGAATAAGTTACTACAGATGTGAGTGAGGGTAATGTGTTACTACAGGTGTGAGGGAGGGATTATACTTCACAGGTGAGGGAGGGGAATGTCGAATGTGTTAGTACACAGGTGAGGGAGGTAATGTCTTACTATAGCAGTGAGGGTACATCAGCTGATGTGTGTGTATATATATATATATATATATATAAATATACTATATATACAAAATGGCAAAAGTCATGGGATGATGGGATGGATGCCTAGTTTCAGTTAGGACACCTTCTAGTCTATTGAAGTGCACAAATTGATGTGGCATCGATTTCACAAATGGATGGAAGACCTCTAGAGAGATGTTGACCCATGCCATTTGGATAGCTTCCCACAAGTCCTTGATATATGAAGATGCAGGAGCTTTTGTGTGAATGGACCTGTCACAAGCCGTGGCAGAGGCTTGTTTCCCACCGGCTAGGGACCTACACTGACTCAGAATCCGGTTCCGCTGATTACCAAGCATCGGGGATGCTGCAGAGAGTGACTCATACTCCATATGCTGCTGATTGCTGCTCCTCCTATTTGTAGCTTCCAGATTCATTCCCCCTCGCCAGTTATAGAGTTTCCTCCTACAGCTCGGTCTGGTTGTTCCAGCTGTCCTCCGTGATTGTCTACACTTCAGCCGCTGCTTCTATTTACCACTCTCCGTCTCCCTCCATGCTGCCTTCCAGACTTCAGCAGGTAGCTCAATTATTCAAGACTGTTGTTCCACTCTGCTCTGAATGCTGTTAGCTTGCTGTCTGTTTTCACCATCCACATGCTGTGCTCAGTGTATGCAGGCCCAAGCCTTTGGGTCCGTGCTTCCTCTGTATAATCAGCAGCTACAGCTTTCTCAGCCCTACTGTGTGTAATCAAATTGTACATTTACACCTGAACTATTCACCATCCACATGCTGTGCTCAGTGTATGCAGGCCCAAGCCTTTTGGTCTGTGCTACCTCTGTATTATCAGCAGCTACAGCTTTCTCAGCCCTCCTGTGTGTAATCAAACTGTACATTTACACCTGAACTATTTTCAGCCTGTGTTATCCTGCCCTCCTGGCAGGCAACTCATCTAACCAAGAAATCCTGCCCTCCCGGCAGCCAACTCATCTAGCCAAGAAATCCTGCCCTCCCGGCAGGCAACTCATCTAGCCAAGAAATCCTGCCCTCCCGGCAGGCAAGTCATCTAGCCAAGAAATCCTGCCCTCCCGGCAGGCAAGTCATCTAGCCAAGAAATCCTGTCCTCCTGGCAGGCAACTCATCTAGCCAAGAAATCCTGTCCTCCTGGCAGGCAACTCATCTAGCCAAGTTATCCTGCCTTATCTGTTGAGACACTTTTCCATAACAGAACCTCTCCACCACATCCCATAAATGCTCCATTCATGTTGGGTGAACATGGCGGAAGTCTCCAGAATGCTCCCTGAACCAATTTGGGACTGATGACATGGTGCATTATCTTGCTGGAATATTCCATCATTGTGGGGGTACATGAAGTACATATCACGTGAACACACCCCACACCATTATCGAACCACACCAACCTGCACAATGCTTTGTTGAAACTGGGGTCTATGGCCTCATGGGGTCTGCACATGGGCGTAACTACCATAGGTGCAAGGGGTGCATCTGCTATGGGGCCTGGAGCTGAGGGGGGACCATCTTCCTTGTCAAACTTACATGTGTTATTCACATTGGGTGGTACATAAGGGCCCTTACAAACTTTTGCCATAGGGCCTTCAATTACTTAGTTACATCCATGGGTCTGCACCACACCGGAACCCTATCATCAGCCCAAAACAACTGGAATCATGACTCAGCAGATCACACCAAATGTTACAAGTCCTCCATGGTCCAGTTAGTAATGCCACAAGCCCAGGTGAGGTCCTGTGTCCGGTGTTGTAGTGTTAACAGTGGTACTCTAGTGGGTCTTTTGCTCCCATATCCCATGGAAGCTAGAGAACTCTGCAATGACCTGCTGAATATGCGTCTGGTACTGTACCTTCTGTACTGAAAGTGGCTGTGATGGATGCAGTATAAGAGATAGACAGTACTTAGATAGACAACGTCTAGGTAGACACTAAATGTTAGACAGACAATAGATTGACAGGGACAAAAGGCCGACACACTAAAGGTCAACATGTAGGAAGGTATTAAAGTAAAATAATTGTGAAGTCCGATCAGCTTACTTGGAGTTCCAAAGTCCAAAAGATTTATTTGCATAAAGAAATACAAAGAGTACCACCCTTACAATGCGCATGTGCTGTTGGCACCAACACAAGGCTTCAATTATGAATGCACTGACTTGCAGGGTCAGTGTAGTACATTTTATATACAGACAACCATATAGGAGTAACCTTAGTAAAAAATATTACAGTTTAGATAAACTAGTGACTACACAATAGATTACAGGAAAAAACAATGCAATTGGTCAAGCTTTTAACTGTCTTCCTGAGTCGTGGTAACCTCTTGCTTGTCATCATTATTGTATACATCTGTGCTTATGTCCTCAGGCGCTCGCCACTCTGAGTGGGAAAGTCCAGGTAACAGTTTACAGTTAAAAACAGGTTCTTAGGGGAAGTGTCAGGTTGCAGCCTAGGACCGGCCGTTGCTCACCTCTGCGCCGGCTTCCCCTAATCTCCCATTTGGTCAGACGTCAGGTGCAGCGGAGTAACGTGCTGAATATTCTGCTTAGTGCCATGTGTACTGCCTTGGTTTGCTCCATGCCTGGTTTCTGCGGTTGCCGGCATGGATGCAGCAATGACAGTTTGCATCACCTGACGACTCCATACCGCAATGGTAGCATGCTGCTGGTCAGCTGATGCTGTACACCAATGATCTGCTACTTCTGGGAATAAGTCCAGACTCCAGATCACAGGAAGTTGCCTGTGCAACGTCGCTACGAGTGCTTCTTTGCTGCTGCCTCGTTCCAGGTTGTCCCAAGTCTTTTGTGGATTTTGCTGTCATCCTCAAGCAACAGTGCGTTTGTCATCTTACCTGTGTGCCGGATGATTACCATTTCTCCACAACAGTGTATTTGTCATCTAGCCTGTGTGCAAGTTACCAGCTCCCTCTTCAACAGTGTATTGACTATCTTACCTGTGTGCCAGACGATTCCCATCTCCCTCTGAAACAGTGCGATTGTCACCTAGCCTGTGTGCAAGTTATCAGTTCTCTCCGCAACAGTGTACCGACCATCTTACCTGTGTGCCGGACAATTACCATCTCTCACAGCAGCAGTGCAATTGTCATCTAGCCAGTGTGCAAATTTATTTAATCTCTCTGCAGCAGAGTACGGAACATCTTACCTGTGTGCAAGGTTTTCTCCTGCTCGACGCATTTTAGCGTCCAAGTCCTAGTAGTCTCCAGTGTCTCCTCGACGCATGTTAGCGTCCAAGGCCAAGTATTCACCTAGTGTCACCTCAACACAAGGTAGCGTCCAAGAATCCTCCGGATAGCTATTCGGATCTGTCTCCATCACTGGCCTCAAAGGGTTCACCCCTCTCTCCCAGGCGACACTTCTATTTAGAAGTGTGTTCTCTCGGGCCATCGTGTAATCCGACTCCATTCCCACGGAGTCAGACACCAGTGCAAAGGACTGCGACCTGCCAGCTGGGTGCAGCTAAACCCATATCCCGATTGGTGGGTTCACTGGTGAACACCTCTCGGCTGGTTAGACTCTGCACTTTTGTACTGGTCTCGTCAATGTTTGACGTCCGTGGATGAGGAAGTCTTATATACAGGCCCCACGCCTATGATTCCTCCCGCAACCCAGGACTCCCGCTTTCATCCACACTACAGGGGAATTCCCCACCGTGAACGTGACAGGAAGCCTGTGCATTTACCAAACAAGCTTTAACTGCAAGCAATGTTGAATAAAATAAGTGATCACAAATCTGTGATCACTTACAAAATTAAATATATTTTCATACATAGAATTGCAGTGCTATATTTACACACTTATAATGGAAATTGTGCAAAGTTCGTAAAGAATTTAAAAACTAATATATAACAATGTGTGATATAGAAAAGCAATATTTAAGTATATGGAAAATGTAAAATATGATTTAAACGTACAGAAAGTTGTTTATTATTGTACTTCATTCAGTTTTGATATTTGACTGTGACAGTCCACCCTTTGATAGTCTATTAAGCTATCACCCTTGATATTTATAATGATGGATCTTATTGCAGATTCTCCATTTCTGTGTTGTAATACTTTATTGGAACCCTAGCATCCATTTCTATACCAAGGTGATTGATTTGGTTGTTGGTCATTTTGAACATATTCCTAACACACTTATATAACATTAGATCATCCCCCTTATGTTGTCTTCCCTATATCCTGTCTGGTGTCAATTGTCTTATCCCCCTGGGTCAGATAATGTCCCAAATATTTCTTCTTCGTCCGACATAGCTGTAGCTTATCCTTATTATACCTTGTGTCCTGCTTGCGAGAGATGAAACAACAATTGTTTTAGGGTCAGGCAAAGTAGACCATAATGAACATAACAATAACTCATCCATATGATTAATGATGGATACATAACTTGGTTAAAAGGATTGAAACAGTCACTTCAGACTTGTGGAAAGATACTTGGGCTATCATTGATCCTTTAGGGCACTAGCACTAACAGTCAGGATGAAGAGGTACAGAGAAGAAAGCAGAGTAGATGTCAGTGATAGCAAAAAAAGAAATATGAGAGACAAAAAAATAAATAAATTAGTTTTTACATTAAAAATGACTGCTGGATTGGCCACTATGGGGAATTGACTCATTCATTTATTGCCTCTTGATCCCATATCAAATGTATAATTAATTATGGGTGCTACACTACCTTTTGCTCTCAATCCAGAGTCCTGTCCATAGGGAACCGGGTGTTTGCAAAACAATTTTTTTTTCTACCCTTGATGGAATAATGGGCCTGATTCAGCTTTGGGAATAGAGTGAGAAATAGCACTTAACTGTGAACCTGGACAAACCATATTGCAATGCAAGGGGTGTAAATACATACTTTTTTTTTGCATGTGGGGTAAATACTGGCTGCTTTTGAATGTCGCCCACAGATACTGCACAGCTTTATTATTACTCTACAATTTAGATGTCAGTTTGGACATCTCCCTCCCAAATCTAAATCTCTCTGCACATTTTAAATCTGCCCAACCTGCAGTGCAGCATGGTTTCACCAAGATGATCAGTTGAGTTAGGTATCTCTCTATTTCCAAAGCTGAATCAGGCCCAATGTCTATAACAGTCTGGTGCATCATTCGCCTTTGTGGAAAGAATATTGATACACTTCTCCTGTTACTCCCATGGTCGAAATAGTTTCCATTGTAATTGGTAAACTTCCGCTGCTGCTGTGTGCATGCATACCTGGTGATTAGTATACAATGTGTGTTCACACCCTGAATAGGATAAGTAATAATGCATCACATGGTCATGCCTTGCATATTCACACTCTACTCCAGATGCATGACGTCACACTGCATTGTCATGCTATGCGTTATCATAATCTACATGTGGCTTAGTTCCAACACCACTTTGGTTCAGACTGTGTGTTGTATGTGTATCCCTCCAATATCTCTCTCTCTAATCTATCTATCTATATATATATATATATATATATATATATAGTGTGATCAATGGCAGACTCTTTAGGCGTGACCACTGCCATACCCCTTTAATTTTATGTTTGGACTCTGGCCTTTAACAGCTCTCTGAGTCCAACCATTAATACTGCTAATGTTGCTTCTCTGTAGTGCACATTTCCCATACCTTAATAAGTAATAATTCTGTTCTACTCCAAAGGCATTGTGATACCACATACAGGTACAATCCCATCCCTATCTGATTTTACCACTAGGGACCACAATAGTACTCACCGGATGTAACCCTATATTACCCTGGTCTTCTAACACACTAGGGATTATCTCTCTACCTCATGGTTCAGCAATGGCAGCCAGGCTGAGTGGATAATGTAACCCAGCTCCTCCCCTGCCCATGCCAGGCCACATATAACTGCAATCCCTAAGACAATGCTGCAACTAAGGAGAGTCTATCTTCTGTTCCTGCGTAACCTCCTTATACATATTACCAGACAATACAAAAACATCATTTTTTTTTTTTAATTTTATGGCAGTACTCTTTCCTATATTATTATATGGAGATGGAGGAGCACTTGGTACATGCACCAACTTCCTTCCGGTCTCCTCACTACTGGTTTGCAATTTACCTCTCCACTCCTAACCTTCACATTGCCAAATTTCTAAACATTCACAGTGCAATTTGTGTAAGCTTATTCTACAGATTTAATTATTAACATATTTCACATCTTTGTCAAATGTACCAACAATGGAAAAAGATGTCACACACTCTTGGGTCACTTTTGACCACATATCACACTATTATGTTGTGTCCACACCATATTTTGTCCCTACAATAAATCTAGCCGACACTGTCGGCGCTGTACAGGAAATCGTTGTTGACGGTCCATTAACCATTCCCGACATCCCTTTTCGTACTTTATTGGCTCTAAACTGTGACTGGCTCCCATAGCCCATACCGTTACTGACTTCTTGTCCTAATGGCTTCCCCTGCACACAGGTAGGTATGTTAGTACCAATACAGACAGTACTCAGCTGCTCATCAGCGAAGCCCACTGTGATTGACTTCTTGTCCTAACGGTGCAAACTCGTGACTGACCTATTGTCCTAACAGGTTTTCTACACATAATAATGCACTCACTATGTATCATTTAAATTCGAAGTGGTACAAGCTCATTGGCTCCCTGATATTTGACTTTTGTGCTTATTGAATTAGTGTAGTCTCATACTTAATAAATGCCACTCCTGAAATGCGATCCTTTCGCTTCTCTTGTTGCGACCTTTTAAGCTTTAAAATGTTGCAAATTGGGGTGCAGTATTTTGCTCCCCTATTTGCAGTCCCTAGCACCATTGCACCCTATCTATCTCATCACTTGCTGCTGGCATTCGCATATACCAAAAACTGTATATTTAGTGTGATTATCTTCATTAAGGACAATTTCCTATTTATATGATGGTTTGAACACCATACACACATCAAGCATACAGTTTTGTTAACACAATTCCTTTAGTTGGTATCTTTAATTCAGATATTTCTTTTAAACATGTACTGACTAAAAAAACTAAACTATGAGTCAGTCTCTGAAATTGTCATAGATTCTATTTGTGTGTGGCTGGCTAACTGCTTTTCATGTGCTAATTAACCTTTTCATTAAACAAACATAGGAACAGTAAATGGTGATTTTTTATAACACTGAGCAAAGCAATTTTGACAAATGTTTAAAGCTTATGGCAACGTAACTACGAGGCAGAGAGTTATTTTAAAACACAGCAAATATCTACACAGACTAAGCAATTTATTTAACCTTATTCCCGATTTCTTCTCTGCACCTTCTCGACTCACAAAGCAAGAATTCGGTGTATCAACACAGATGGTTTAAGACATAGAACAAATTGTTCTTACCTTTTTTGTGACGTGTCTTCCACACTTTTTGATACTCTGAATTCCATGTGGCTATGAGTAGAGAATTGAGAGTACTTTTCACGAGCCCCCAATTTTTAAAGTCAAGTAATTGCGAAGTCCGATCAGCTTACTTGAAGTCCAAAAGATTTATTTGCATAAAGAAATACAAAGAGTACCATATAGGAGTAACCTTAGTAACAAACATTACAATTTAGATAAACTGGTCACTACACAATAGATTACAGGTAAAAACAATGCATCTGGTCAAGCTTTTAACTGTCTTCTTGAGTCATGGTAACCTCTTTCTTGTCAGCATTGTTGTATCCATCTGTGCTCATGTCCTCAGGCGGTCGCCACTCAGAGTGGGAAAGTCCAGGTAACAGTTTACAGTTAAAACAGTTTCTTAAGGAAAGCATATGCATTTACCTAACAAGCTGTAACTACAAGCAATGTTGAATAAAATAAGTGATCACATACTGTATCTGTGATCACTTACAAAATCCAATATATTTTCATACATAGAGTTGCAATGCTATATTTACACACTGTTATATTGGAAATTATGTAACATTTGTAAAGAATATAAACACTAATATATAACAATGCGTGATATTGAAAAGCAATATTTAAGTATAAGGAAAATGTAAAATATGATTAAATCATAGAGAAAGTTGTTTATTACTGTACTACATTCAGTTTTGATATTTGACTTTGACAAAGGCCGACAGGTACAAATGGTCGACACAAAAATGGTCGACACATGATGGTTTTTTTTTTTTTTTCTAGCCCTAATTTTCATCCTAACCCTCCCCTTGATGCCTAACCCTCCCTCCTAGTGCCTAACTTTAATGGCCGAGGTAGGTGCCCGACCCTAACCGTCCCTTCTAGTGCCTAACCCTAAAAAAAAAATTTTTTTAAATCATGTCGGCCTTTTGACCCTGTTGACCATTTGTACATGTTGATCTTACATGTCGACCTTTAGTGTGTCGACCTTTTGTCCCTGTCGATCTATTGACTGTCTAACACCTGGTGTCTATCTAGACATTGTGTATCTAATTACTGTCTACAGTCCGGAACCCGTGATTTGAGCCAGTGTTGCTTGTCTGTTACCATGGACAATTCTGGCCTGCCTAAAAGTTAGGTTGTGAAAAAAATATGTTTGTGACCAAAATACCCCCATATGTACATACAGATAGATAGATATATATAATTTGTTTTAGTTAAGATATTTTATATCTACTTTCATTAATATCAGACATGTGTAGATAACCCCATAGATAACAATATACACCAGTATAAAACTAAAATTAAAGTGGAACAGCAGTAGATTATACAGGTCTGCAAAATTTAAGGTATTGAAAGCTTTTTTAATAATACTTTTATATTCTTAATTATGCTCCTGTGTACATCAAGAAATACTATAGTAAAAAAATTACCACATCACATTTACCTATAAGGGGGTTACATAAATTTTTAAGAAAAAACAAGAATTTTAATACGAAGAAGTGTAGATGATAACACTGTGTTTTTGTCTTAATTACATAATAAAATAACAATAAAATCAAACAATAATAGAAACAGAACCGTAATTATTGAAAATATTGTTAATATCTTGTTTTTTTTGTCTTCAAACTTTTGTCACTTTTCGATTATAAGCTTTTTCTGTGTTGTCTTTATGTATCATCCAGCAGTAGTCAGCCATCATGCCGACCCTGGTATCTTCTTTCTACATCTTTAACGTCTTGGTGGAACCATTCACCCTGTTCCTCGCTGTAGTCTCCGAGATTATTCGGGAAATGCTCAATATGGGAATTCTTAAAATGTACCTTTAAACTCATATTGCAGCCAAGATTTCTGTAACTATGAGGTATTAAGCATTTTCCTGACAATTTCTTTGTAGTTTGGATCCTTGACATTGCTTAAAGATTTTGAAATCACTTGTACTGCATGAGTGGTGTGTACTGTATATGTACTGTGTGTGAGTAGTGTGTACTGTGTGTGTGTATGTATGGTAGGCAGGGGTTAAAATGAGCCGGCATGGGGCAAAAATGTATTTGGTTCCACTTTCGCCAGCTCACCTTGTAGTTGTTGGTGTGTGTGTGTGTGTGTGTGTGTGTGTGTTGTTGTTTTAGACAGTATGGGGTTTAGGCCCTTTGTAAATTTCAGCTCCAGGACCATGTGGACCTTACTATAGCACTGGGAAAGGGGGAAGTTTTGTGACAAGAACTGAATTGCAAGGTTCTATACCTGTAGTGACTGAATTCATTTAAGACAATGTTTTATAATAAGTGTAGGCAGAATACATTTATTACTTTAAAGAATATGAAAAAAAATGACTTATTCATAAATACACATTTTGCAGAAAAACGTGATGTTATATGCAAAATTGGGAGTCATTTTCATGTTCAGAAGCCAAAAATCTATAAGTATCACATAAATTTGTTAAAATAGCTTTTTCACCGCAGACCTGTGTTATCGATGGTATCGATCACTGATGGTACCTAGGCCTAAAGCTACCTGATGATTATTGATGTAACTATTTAGAGGTTTAAACCAAATGTTTTTTTTGTTTTTTTTAAAAACACTTTTTTTTTAATATGCAGTGACTTCTTAAAAAAAAGACTTTTATAAGGGAATCCTCCTTGTATTATTCCACATTCTTGTTGCTTGTGGTCTTCATATCAGTGAGCTGAACCAATACAGTAAATTCACTACACACAACAGAAAAAAGGGAGGGTGAACCAGATCAGAGAGGTACTAAATCTGCCTTACATCAAGACAAGCTTCTCCCCTAACAATCCTATAGGACAGTAGAAAACCATAACTAACATTCTCAATCTTAAAGGGTAAACAATTCCAACACATTACAGAGGCAATACACAGAGAAACCGCTCATGGTTTAATCTACTTCATGTTTATTTAAATTCAAAACCTTCAGTCCAACTGAGATGAGTGGAAAGAAGAACAACTTAGGGCCTGATTCAGAGGCGCTCTCTATTTGCGAGCGCTCGCTCTGAATCAGGACGGATTTAAAAAAAAAAAAAATTCCGCCTCCATGCCACTTGCACAGCTTTTGCGAGCGGCCTGGCGATGGTCGCGATTATCACGACCATCGGGCTTGCGACAAGATCCTTGTGGTAGGGCCTCGGTTCCTGCAAGCCCGAGTGAACTTCCTGCTCTAATAGAGCAGGAAGTTCACTACTGACATCATGAATGATGTCAGTAGAACCATCCACAAACGGCAGGCATTCCTTCGGGACCACCTCCGTTTGTCCAGCCACCCCCCCATCCCTGCCTACAAAATGGGGCGAGCTGTCGATCAACATCGACAGCTGCCCCATTTTGTAGCGAGCTCCGGAGCGAGTGAAGTTCTCACTCGCTCCGGGGCTCACGCACGCACATTGCGCACTCCGTGTGTGTGCACTGGCCGACCATCGACCCGCTTGCGAGCGCTATGCGCTCACAAGTGGGTCTGAGTCAGGCCCTTAGTCCTGCTCTCTTTTGATGAGATAAAAAATCCTAATAATTTAGGATTGTTAATGTTAGAAAGCTTTAAAACATGGTTAATCAATATTTCTAATGCATAGCAATGTTTCACAGTATTAATATAATAAAGAGGATGAAATATTTTTTCATTAAAACATTAATGCAAAAAACAACAACTGGTTTATACCCCCCTAGCACTCTAGCAGTGGCATAACGTGGGTGGTCCAGTAGGGCACATGTCCTGGGTGCTGTCGAACCCGAGGGCCCCGCCGGCCACAGACCAGAGCAGTGTGGTCAGTGGCACTACACACTAAACCAATGCACCGACGGCGGTGTATTTGTTTTAGCACTGCAGCCAATAAGAGTCAGACAGACTCTTATTGGCTGCTTCACCCAGGGCTGGAGCTCACTCATGAGCTCCGCCTTCCAGCTCCCACAGTGGGTGAAGGGGGAGAGTGCCGAGCGGAACGGAGGAGTGGACGGTGGCGGGCGCCGGAGCAGGGATTCGATAAGTAAATTATGTCTGTCTGTGTGTGTTTTATGTGTACGGGGCACTGTATGAGGGACACCACTGGGGGCACTGTATAATGGGCACTAATGGAGGCACTGTATAATGGGCACTACTAGTGGCACTGTTTAATGGACACTACTGGGGGCACTGCATAAAGGTCACTAATGGAGACACTGCATAAGGGGCACTACTGGGGGCACTGTATATGTGGAACTACTGAGGGCACTGTATAATGGGCACTAATGGGGGCAGTGCATAAGGGGCACTAGTGGAGGCACTGCATAAGGGGCACTAATGGAAGCACTGTATAATGGGCACTACTGGGGCACTATATAATGGACACTACTGGGGGCACTGTATAATAGGCACTACTGGGGGCACTAATGGAGGCACTTGCATAAAGGGCACTACTGGGGGCACTGCATAAGGGGCACTACTATAGAGGGCACTGCTACAGGGGCATTGCGTAATGGACACTGCTACAGGCGGCATTAAGGTGCATATGGAATGGAAAGCAATGTTTCCAGAGTGATGAGAAATGGTGGTGTGTCATGTTGACACATCCTCATTTTCAGTGGCCACATCAATTATGGCATCTGGCCACGTCCACTTTTTTGCACGCGCACTGAAGGCAAAAAGTTGGGGGGCCCTCCAAGTTTCATCTTGCCCTGGGCTCCAAAGACCTTATTTACGCCACTGCACCCTAGCCAGGGAGGCGTAACTGCACACTTCAAGATGTCACAGCCATCTCCTCAGCTTATTCCAAGGGGGGCAGATGGGGTGTGGTCATACACCCACCTGGCAATGCCCCTCCCTCCCAAGTATCTTAGCTCATCTTAGCTTTTGCTGACTTGCATCCAATCAGATTCTACTTATCATTTATCTAGCACCTTCTAGAAGATAGTAGCTAGCATCTAATTGGTTGCTATGGACCACACCTCCACTTCTATAACAGGAGCAGACAGAGATGGGGTTCTCACACATTCCACCATTTCTCTTTCCACTTCTTTCAAAGACTTTGTAATAGGAGTTGATACAGTAGAAGAAGAGGGTATATTCTAGCTCTCCTCTCTCTTCTCCACTCACCATACAGTACCAGTTGCAACTATCTCCTATAACTGGAGATGTACTTAGCCTTGGAGAGAGATGAAGTGAAGAGAAATAAAGTACCAACCAATCGACTCCTAAGTGTCACTTTACAGGCTGTTTGAAAAATAAAAGTTAGGAGCTGATTGATTGGTTATTTATCTCTCTCCACTTTAAAGCTCACCTAGGCTTAGTACATCTCCCCTATATTGAACAGCCAGTGAATGGGGTGCAAGAATACAAATGCCACCTGCAGTAGAAAGCCCACTGTGTTTGCCACAGAAATGTGATGAGGAAAAAGTTTTCTTTAGGCAAGGGGCTCTGTAATTATATCCCCAACAGTGTAAAATGTAGACTTTTACATGGTATTTTTTACTTATTATGTTTTTGTATATTTACTAAACTAGCTGTTCCATTTAAGAACTTACCATAAAAATTGGAATTGGCATGGTAAAAGAGGTGTGGCCTAAAATTGCCACTTTTTCATGTAAACTATGTTTTGGAAAAGTAGAGAAAAATAAGGCAGTTGTGTATATATAGACTTCATTTTGTTTCCAGCTAGCAAAAGCTAAGACATTACAAATAATCAGGGCCGGATTAAGGCTTGTGGGGGCCCCGGGGCAACTAAGTTGTGGGGGCCCTATCAATAAAATTACCATGGCCCAATGCAGCAACTACTATGCCCCTTACCTTGTCTCCGGACTCTCCACTGACCGGCAAGGTGGTAGCATACTACATCATGTCCGTGACACTGCTGGGAACCGACTCCTGGCAGCATAGTGGACATGATCTAGTACACTGCCGGGGCAAATGCAGAATTTTGAGTGGAGCATTCGAGAGAGAGAAAGAGAGAGAGAGAGAGAGAGGGGAAAAAGGGAGAGGGTGGGAGTGAGACAGAGACAGAGAGGGAGAGAAAAATAGAGGGAGAGAAAGAGAAACAGAGAGAGTGAGGGGACGGAGGAAGAGAGGCAAGGATGGAGGGAGCGGAGAGAAATGGAGAGAGAGAAAGAGAGGGAAGGGGCGAGAGATAAAGCATAAAGTTACTTAGTAGACAGGAGGAGTGTGGATATAGTTCAGGTAATGGAAGTAAATATCAGTGTCCCACGTTGCAGAGATGTTATGGCAGAATATAATTATAGAACTGTGCACCGTCAGGTGTGCTCAGTGCCCATCACTAGCTCACAGTCCTCCAGAACATAACATTTCCTCTGCATTGGGCTTTATGCATATCATTTCCTCAGAGGAATGATGCTAAGATTCTGTGGATCCGAAAACCATTGTGTCATTGACTAGCGCCGACTGGTCCCCCCCCTCCCCTCCTTTTTTCCTCCTCTCTACTTCTCATTTCTTTCTTTTATCTTTTCTCACTTCTACCAGTTGTTTTCCTCTTCTCTACGTTCCTATACTACTATTTTAATTGTAATAAGGGAAAACATGCCCAGTTAATTACCTTTGTCATGTTGAAGTTTTTATTATAAAGCTTTGTATTGATTTTTCTGTAACTACTATATGCAGGGGCGTCTTAAGAGAGGAGGGAGCCCGTGTGCACTCCCCGTGCGGGGCCCCCTCCCCTCTCCCCGGTGGCTGGCAGCCAACTGACACCGCTGGCCAGCTACCGGAGCATTAGTAGACTCCGGGCACTAGAGTGTGCCCGGAGTCTACTGCGCAGAACACCGGAAAAATTGCTGCAGCGGCCATTTTCCAGCGTTATGTGCATGCACAGTAGTCTCCAGGCACACTCTAGTGCCCTGAGTCTACTGTGCATGCGCAGAACACCGGAAAATGGCCGCAGCTGCCATTTTTCTGGTGTTCTGAGCAGCGGAGAAACCCCACGTGGGACCACGGACAGGTAAGTTTAAAAAAATATGGGTGCAGTATGTGCGGTGCGGGGCCCCCCTGGACCTGGGGGCCCGTGTGCCCCGCACACACTGCACCTATTATAGATACGCCAGTGACTATATGACATTTTCTGTAACTTTCAATAAAAAAAAAAAAAAGAAAATGATAGTGTCCATCTTAGAGAGAGAAAGGGAGGGAGACAGAGAGATAGAAGTCATGAGGGACATATAGAGAAAGAGAGAGAGAGAGAGAGGGAGGGAAGGGAGGGAGAAAGGGACAGAGAGGTGGAGGGAGGGAGAGAGATGGAGCTAGGGACAGAGAGCACGCACTGACACACACACACTACCTGTTGACAGGGCCAGCAACAGAAAATTTGGGGCCCGGTACACCGATATCTCTGGGGGCCCCCCAACCCTTGGGAATCTGGCGGTCAGAGTCCTTACAGCGGTACCCTGACAAAGTTAGGATACCGTAACCCTCTCCCTTCTCCCTACCTCTAACCCTCCCTCCCCGATGCCTAAACCCAATCTCCCCCCTTAGTGTCTAAACCTAACCCTCCCCTTATCCTCATTACTTACATTCGGAAACCCAGCTGCCATGATGCCGGCACCGGTATTCTGACAAGTGTCGGGATTCCGGCGTCGGCATTCTGAATGCCGGAATCCCCGCGGTCGGGATTATGACTGCTTCCCTCCTATTCATACACACACACACACACACACACACACACACACACACACACATACATACACACCATTCCAACTAACGGTGGCACTCAGGGATTTTTAAAAAAGAGACGACACAGCCATCATTTGGTCGACGTTTCAATGCAACCGCCAATTGATGGCTGTGTCGTCTCTTTTTTAAAAATCTCTGAGTGCCGCCGTTAATTGGAATGGTATGTGCGGTATATGCTTACACTAATTGCGGAGGGCAACACGGGGTCCTTTCAGTGCTTTCCTGGGTGCCGGATATTTTTTTCTATATATATATATATATATATATATATATATACACCCACACATATACATATAATTTACATTGCTGTCTTATAAAAAAAAATACATAAAAAATAAGAAATAACAATAAGTAGTTACTTACCTGGCCTGAGAGACCCTTTCTACACGCCTTTATCAGCTGGACCACCTAAAGAGGAAGACTTGGAGTGTGGGGGGGAGGCGCGAGAGAGGGGGTTCAGGTGTGCCATGAGATGGGAGGTCGGGTGTGCCGCGAGAGGGGGGGTTGAGGGTGCCGCGAAAGGGTGTGGGGGGGCCGCAAGGAGGGGTGTCGGGTGTGCCGCAAGAGGGGGGGGTCGAGGGTGCCGCGAGAGGGGGTGGCGCGAAGGGGGGGTCGGGTGTGCCACGAGGGGGGGTTCAGGAGTACAGCGAGAGGGGGGGGGTTGGGGGTGCCGGAGGAGGGGGATGACAGACTGTTAGACACTGCAGAGTGGAGTTGAACAGGCCGATGGTGAGGAACAGGAAGCAACAGTTTGCTGGATCAGTGCGGGGTAAGTGTGGATGCGGGCCCAGGAGGGAGGAACTCCGGCCCCTGCGTGTCACTCACAGTGACTTTGGGGAAGGAGGGTGACGGTGGGAGGAGCTTCTGCTGGACTGCTGCTGCAGCTACTTGTCTACAACAGCACAGCACACACACTCGTTTAAAATGTACGAGGTGACCATGTTGCTGATCCATTTTTTTTCTTTCCCTGCATCATTGAGGGCCCCCTGACCCGTGGGGCCTGGTACTGGTGTCCCCTTAGTCCCCCCGTGTCGCCAGGCTTGCCTGTTGAAGACTGCTGCAGCAAGATTCGGCTTCTGAAAGAGGCGGGCAATTCACGACATTAGGCTCCGTCCCCTGATACACCCGCGAATCGTGTCTTTATGTCAGTGAGGGGGCGGGGCTTCATCGTTAGCCACGGACCGGCCCATCAGTGACTGCTCACAGTGTGCTATCTGTCACTGCTGTCGGGAGGTGGCCAGAGAAGGTATAAGTGGCCAGTAATGTTTGTGGCAATGTGGGGGCCCCTAATGTGTGGGGGCCCCTGGACGACTGCCCCGTCCGCCCCGCCTATAATCCGGCCCTGCAAATAATGTAAGTGAACATAATACAAAATTATAATTTTTACATATATGTTTACACACAACTTAAAAAATTTCTTCCCTAATCTTTATATTCCATGCCCCTTTATATGCCAGGCCGAGAGCTCCCTTAGTCATGCCACTTTATATGTTCAGAGCCCCCTTAGTCATGCCTTTTTATATGCCAGCCTCAAAGCCCCCTTAGTTATACCCCTTTATATGCTAATTCCCCTCTGTCATGACCCTTTATGCCAGTCTTAGGGCCCTCTCAGTTGTGCCCCTTTATATTCCTCAGGGTCCTCTCAGTCATGCCCCTTTATATGCCAGCCTCAGAGCCCCCTCAGTCATGCCCCTTTATATGCCATCCGCAGAGCCCCCTCAGTCATGTCCCTTTATATGCCTGCCTTAGGGCCCCTCAATTGTGCTTGTGCCCCTTTATATGCCAGTCTCAGAGCCCCCTCAGTCATGCCCTTTTAAATTATCAGAGACTGGAAGCATGGCTTGTTGGCCATCAAAGATATACTTGTTTTCAAACAGCCCCTAATCAATTTATTATTATATATTGCGGATCCTCATTCCTGACAAAAAACAACTTTATTGGCAGAGCTAACATTCTTCTGGGACAGGACCACTACCCGGACTGCCTCACCTGCTTCTGGGCCAGCATCAACCCTGATACCGACAAATCTGGCCAGATTGATTACTGCTGCCCTGGCTTAATTGTCCATTCCTATTCCGGCAATTGGACTGCTGCTGCTCACTGGCAGCATCACAGCCCACCCCAGACCCCTGCCTTGTGTCCTGTCACTATTGAGGGAGATAGCGGTTGTGTTTTGCCTGGCTCAAATGAGTCCATCAGCCCCACACTGCAGACTGTAGGTAGGCCTGCAGGGAGGGCCGGCCTGGCAGTAACGACGCCTGGCCGCACCATATGAGATTTCCAGACAAAACTGTTCAAAGGAATCCTGGACGTAGAAATTGACATCAGAAGCCTGGCATCGAATGGTTGCTGGGCTTCCAACATCAAATCCATTGATGCGATGGCAACTAGCCATCGCATCGCAACCATTTGATAGTACAACCATTGCAATGGTTATTCTGTGCACATGCGCAGAAGCAATCATAGCTTTGCACATGCGCACTTAAGGCATTACGACACCCCCATTCACTTCACTGTAGGGGTGTGCCCAGCATTCTCCAAGATGCTGGGTTGTCACCCGGCTCCCCCTAACACTGTGAATAGAAGCCATACGCATGCACACGTCATATATTCTCCCGCTGCTGACCCGCTGTGCAGTGGTGTTCCTCCCCCCCAACCAGCCATCAGCTGGGCAACAGAAAGCTGCATCCGATGGCTAGCAACCATCAAATTCCCGCTATTCCATGGAAAAAGTACTTCCATTGAATCAGAGACATCACTGGTTTGTAAACATTGACTTCCGATGTCCATTCCTACCTTGACGGATTTCAGCAGGGGGCTGCGCCGTTTTTGATACATGGGCTATAGTTTGCCTACCCTTTCATAGAGACACCAGCCATACAACAAGTAGCCTGAAGCTCATTTTCATAGCCGGAAATCCACACTAATAGTGAGAGAACCGTAATAGTGGAAAAACACTGCGGCTGTATAGCACTATGGAGGGAGGGCACACTGCCCATTTTAATTGTATTTTTTTTTCATAGAGCACTGTGCAAGGGAATTTTTGTATCATTAGACGTCAAGAATGAGACCTGATTTCTGCTAGTTCTGAGCTTATGATCCTTTTCTACTACAATAATCTGCAAAATTACATTTTGTTTATGCACTAAAATTATATTTTTACTTTGCTGGGAATGCCTTAACCCCACTTAAGTCCTCCATTCTACTTTGCCTTCTTGCTCTACATCTACAACTTATGTATCTAGTGGAAGGCACTTGTACAAATGAAGACACTTCACAAGTCCGAAACTGCAATTATGCTGCTAAACTATTGTTTTGTGCTTCATAAATGACCTACAGTATATGCTAGTGCATTTTCAGATTGTATCCACATGATGGTGCTGTTACATAAAAAGCTGATCGTACAGTACATTATTCAATGCTATTATATATAATTCCTGCCTAGTGTGTGTGTGTGTGTGTATATATATATATATATATATATATATACACACGCACGCACATATATATAATGTAAATTTATTTGTTTTTAAGCATTGAATAGAGCTTCTACAAGAGGTGATTATTTATTAACAGTTTCTTATATAGCGCAACATGTTCCGTTGCGCTTTAGAATTGGAAACATGAATAGAACAAAACTGGGTAATAACAGACAGACATATAGGTAGGAAGACCCTGCTCGCAAGCTTACAATCTATGGGGTAATAGGCATTGATACACAAGGTTTGTTTGCTATTGCATTTTGGTCCAGCCAGAAAGCAGAGTTTCTTGGTGGGCTGTATGATCCAGTCACACAGAAATGTTGGCCAAATGTCAGGAGGATGTGAAAGAAAGACAATGTTGAGGTTGTGTGTGGACTCTGAAAGGGGATGGAATTTATACTTGCCAGCTCTCCCTCATTGTCAGGGGGACTCCCTGAAATAGCAGCATTCTCCCTGTCTCCCTGAACAGTCTGCCAATCTCCTTGATTGCACCTTACCCCATTATGAAGCTGTTATATTTAAAAAAACAAAAACAGATATATACATTCAAATGTGATCATTAGTGTCATTTCTCTGCATTGGTTATAAAGCACTGTGATTCCTATGGCTACATGCATTTTCTAAAATGTATCAGTGTGTTTTCATCAACAAGTAGATCGTACTAACTGCTTTGGGGCTCATTTACATTTGGATGTAAATACAATTTATGCCACGCCTCTCAGATGTAGCAGTACAGTCCACTTTAGCGCCATGCTCATAGGTGTTGCTTTCACAATCTCCCTGAAATGCTTTTTCAAAAGTAGGCAAGTATGATGTAATTACATATGGAAGCTATGAAGGATATGTGGGCAGTTCTGGAATCTGATCAGCTTGTCTGAAGAGGTGAGTTTTCAGAGAACGCTTGAAGGTTTGGAGACTAGATGACAGTCTTATTGTGCGTGGTAGGGCATTCCACAGAGTGGGTGCAGCCCAAAAAAACTCCTGTAATCATGAATGGGAGCAAGTAATGTGTGGCATGAGAGCTGATCTTGTGCTGAGTGGAGAGGACGGGTTGGGAGATATTTTGGGAGATATTTTTAGATGAGTGTGAATATGGTAGAAAACTAGCAACCAATGGAGGTAATGACAGCGGAGCAGCAGACAATGAATATTTGACAAGGAAGATCAGCCTCGCAGCTGCATTCATAATAGATTGTAATTGCGAGAGCCTGTTATTGGGAAGACCAGTAAGGAGACTATTGCAATAGTCAATGCAGGAAATAATGAGTCATGGATTAAAGTTTTTGCAGTGTCTTGTGTGAATTTTGGATATGTTTTTCAGATGTATGTAACATGATTTTGAGACAGATTGAATGTGGGGAACTGTTGCTGGTGGAAATATAATGAATTCTGTTTTAGATATCTTAAGTTTGAGGTGGCGAAATGACATCCAAGATGAAATGGCAGAAAGACATTCTGTGACAGAGACCAATACAGATGGTGACAAATCTGGGGAGGATAGGTAGATTGAGTATCATCCACATACAGATGATACTGAAATCCAAAAGAGCTGATTAGTTTGCCAAGAAAGGTGGTATAGATTGAGAAAAGCAGAGGACCTAAGACTGAGCCTTGCGGTACTCCAACTGATAGAGGTGGCAAAGAGGAGGCAGAATCAGAAAAAAGACCAGTGAAAGAGCGAATAGATAGGTAGGACGAGAACCAAGAAAGAGCTGTGTCCTTAAGACCTAGTGATTGTAGTGTTTCTAAGAGAAGAGAGTGGCCAACAGTGTCAAAAGCAGCAGTGAGATCTAGAAGAATGAGAAGCAAGTAATGGCCTTTAGCCTTAGCAGTGACCAGATCATACACTACCTTAATCAGTGCTGTCTTTGTGGAGTGTTGGGAACGAAAGCCAGACTGAAGTGGGTGCAATAAGTTGTGTGAGTTAAGAAAGTGTGTGAGACGGGTGCAGACAAGTCTCTCAAGTAACTTGGAGGGGCATGGGAGCTGGGACGGTAATTAGAGAGTAATGTTAGTAATGTTAGGGTCCAAGTTTTGTTTCTTCAGAATGGGAGTAATCACTGCATGCTTGAACAGAGATGGAAAGATGTAGAGAGAGAGTGATTACAGATTTTAGTTAGGATTGGGATGAGCACAGGAGACAGAGCTTTACTGATTTGTGAGGGTATAGAATCAAGAAGAGAGGTAGTAGAGTAGGAGGATGAGAATAGTGTAGATCCTTCATCTTCGTTTGTGGGGTCAAATGAAGAGAATGTGCCAGAGGGTTAAGATAGGGAATTCAGCAGGTCACTGGCTGAGGAAGAGCATACCATTTCATTTTGGATCTTATCAATCTTGTCCTTGAAATAGGAAGCAAGATCTTGTGCACAGATAGTAGCAGGTGGGTTGGGTGAGGGAAGGGTAAGAAGCTATTTAAATTTATTAAAAAGTCGCTTGGTGTTAGAGGCTTGAGCAGAGATTAGAGATTGGAAATAAGTTTGTTTGGCAGCATCCAGAGCATTACGGTAAGAGTTGTATATAGTCTTCTATGTAAGGAAGTCACTTGGAGTACGAGCCTTATGCCACTGACATTCTACTTTTACTTGAGAGTTTTTGTAGATGCCTTGTTAATTTAGAATGCACAGTTGACTTCTAAGTCTACATGGAGTGTGATGGGTAGCTGGAGCTACTTCATTGAGGGCTTTTTCTAGAATCTGGTTCAGTTGCGATGCAGCAGTCTCAGGAGAAGTGAATGTAGAAATTGGTGAGAGCAGTTGTTGTAGAGAGGTGGATATTTGTTGGAAATTAATTAATAAATATTTCTTCAGGTTTGAAGAGGCTTGGTTGATTTTAATGACATTGAGGTTGATGTAATGCAGGAGAGTGTGCAGGTGGTTGGTTGTGATCTGAGAGAGGGAAAGGAGCATTAGTGAAATCAGAAACTGAGAATAGTCTGGTAAATACAAGATCAAGGCAGTGGCCATCCTGATGAGCAAAGGAGTCAGTCCATTGGGAGAGGCCAAGAGAGGAGGTTAAAGAGAGTAGTTTGGAGGAGTGAGGAGATTATGGACTGTCAATTTGGATATTGAAATCACCCATAATGATGGTGGAGATGTCTGAGGATAGGAAGTGAGGGATCTGGGCAGAAAAATGATAGATAACAGCAACTTGCAGAGAGAAAGGAGTATTTATGCTTGTCTTTGGAAAGCTAATTTAGCAATAATGCAGAGTGAGCAAATAACCATAGTTTAATTGTGGGACATTCCCCAATTCTTGCCAAAACACCTTCACAGAAGGTTGTAGAACCTACTGTCACGACCAGGACCACAGGTTCATGAGCGGCGTGAACCTTACCTCTCGGGGCGCTCTGGCATGGTCCTTCCTGCAGGTATCCTGGCTTCTGGAGGTGATCCTGATCCTGGAGATCGGGTGTAGTGGCTGGCTGAACAGCAGGCTGTGCATTCCTGAGCAGTGCTGCTGACTACTGGGCGTCGCCATCTTGGATCCAGGTCACATGTCTAAATTGGACCAATCAGCTTACAGCTTAGGCTGGAGGGCTAGCAACCTATCCTGCACTACCTGAGGGTATTAAAGAGTTGTCAAGAGGCTCTTTAGTTGCCAGTGCAATGTTTTACACAGCTTAGCTGTGTGCTAGTTCCTGAGCTCCCTTGTTTGTATTGCTGCAGTCTGTCGTGGTGAGCCTGCTAACTCTCAGTCCGTGTTCCAGCTCGTTCCACCTCTGACTCCTGTCCGGATTGCATGCTCCAGTCGCCTGCCCTATAGAGGGTCCTGCTGTCCCTGAGGGTTCTGTGTCCTTGGACGCCTCCAGTTCCGGCTCCAGTGTCCGACATACCTTGCCTTCCTCGGTTGCCACAGTTTGTACCTCCTGCACCTGCTTCCATTCATGAAACACACCCCATTAAGGCCGGCATCTTTTCAATACCAGCAAACGGCCCCACGTACTACTCCTGTGTCCACTCCGGATCCAAACTCCAATCAAGTTCTGACACCTACAACTCCATATTTAGCTCCTGTTTTAGAGTTACTTTAAAAAAAATGTTTGTCCTGTGTGTGTGAGGGGGGGGGGGGTGCCTATCTGTGTGTCCCATGTGTTCACTGTGTGTGTGAGAGATGGGAGAAGTGGTGAATACAGAGGGTATAGGCGTTTTGTTAAAAAGTGTCTAGAATTAGGACTAAAATTCATGTAAACATATGAAAGTCCCTAAAGCTTCGGGGGCTAGGCAGTTTCTGCCCATTCAGTTACATTTGCCATATTACCACTGTTGCAATGTGCCCAGTGCCGACTCTGAGCTTGGTGTGGGACACAGAAGAGATAAGCACTGGACCAAAAGAATACAGTCCAGTGCTGGAAGAAGAGGGGACCAGAGAGAATGGATTTCTCCAGGGGTTGGAGGAGACTCATCTGGTCAGCATAGGATCGGAGCAGCCGGGTAAGTATCTTCTGCTCCTTAGCGTTGGTGGGCTGGAATATGCAAATATTCAGACCCAGCCAATCAGCTTGCAGCAATTTGAATTTACCACCAATAGCAATTCAATCACAACTTGCTGTATGATAGCTTCACCCCCTCCCTCTGGCAGGGATTA
This sequence comes from Taudactylus pleione, assembly GCA_031769625.1. Taxonomy (NCBI): domain Eukaryota; kingdom Metazoa; phylum Chordata; class Amphibia; order Anura; family Myobatrachidae; genus Taudactylus; species Taudactylus pleione. The sequence continues at coordinate 29,386 of JAUIMM010000702.1, read as the reverse complement.
ATCAACCCAGTGACGTCTGAGTGGGAAAGAGCTCCAGAAGAACACTTGCATCTTTGCTCGCTGGGCAAACATTAGGATCACTATACTTCAATATCAAGAGACTATCCTGTGCTTGTTAAGTTGAGAAGCAGAAAAAAGCATAGAGCGCCCCTGTTGGAAAACACAGATAAAAGGTCATCCCATGTAAAATAACTCCTCTGTGCTTGCCAAGGTTGACCAGAAGAGGTAAGGTGTTGCCACTTTGATACCCGTGCACTAAGCACATGCCCTTTTAGTTTAGTTAGGGCATCAGTACCTTATTATAGTACATTATAGACCCCAGGGCCATAGGGAGGGTAGTGGTGCGGCCGGTGCCTCAGCACAGGGCGGAATCCTCCAACCGCAAACTGCCCAGCTCCAGAGGTCTGCATGAAGAGACCTCCTGCAGTGCTGCGTGGCGCTTGCAGAGCAACGCAGATGAAGGTCCCCACCCTCCACCCATCTCCTGGCTGAAAAAGGTATGCACTCAGGGGGAGATGGGGTCGGGGGGAGCGAGACAGGCGGTAGTGCAGCACAGGGCACACTGCTGTCCTGTTACGGTGCTGCTAGACCCTGTGTAAATAGGCATAAACACCCTAGTTTAATTAGACCCTCATGTAGGTGGGTAGTAGACATTAGACTTAGAGGCATATATGAGGTAACCCCATTATTATACAAGCACAGCGACCCCTAGTGTTCAGGACAATAATTGTTACCATAGTCATGCCCCCATGAAAGGTAGACTAGTGGCATAATTGCCCAATTTCAATTTATATTATTTGTTTCTCACTGCATTGTCATACCTGTGTTGTTGGGGAGTATAGTGGTAGAGTGATTGTTATTCGTAAGTTACTACACTACACCCAGCCTGTAGTTATTGTTGTTATCATTGGGCCTGATTCAGATGTAGACGGTATTGTGCAGTACCATCCAGCAAAATGTAAATGCTGCAGGAGGCATCTATAGGAAGCAGACACCTCCTGAAAGCAATTGTGCTCTGAGTGCAGCGTCCCTAGGTGCTGTATCAGATCACCATCGCGACCATCGGCTTCAACTTACTTTGGCTGGTAGCTTGCCAGGCCAGGAAATATGCGTCCACCGTCACAGACCCTGACCTCGGCACTCTCAGAAAACAGGGGCGAACACCCCTGTTTCCGGGAGGACAGCCCATGCATGCCCCCACTCCCCCCCAAACGCTGCAGCATGTCAATCATTCTGCGTATTGGACGCATCCATAGACCCCAAACAATCAGATTAGTACATAAACCATTGGGTTTACATACTAATCTGAATCAGGCCCATTGCTGTTACACAAGGGTCAGTTACTATTGTTAGGCCCTTATTGTAAATGTTAAATAGTTAGGCTGGTGAGGGTCGTACACTACAGGAGGATAGTGAATGTCCACCTCCCATACCAAACCGATCCAGGACCCATCTACTGTTGTATACAAGCATAGAAAAATAGAAACATTTGTGGTAGCATATAAGCAGGAGTCCAGGTATTTAATTTCTAGCTTCCAAAGGAGAGATTGATTGTAGATAAAGCTATGCACAAACAATAACTACTGAAGAGAGAAAATGCCAAAGAGCCTAAAATAAAATACACAACCCCAATGGACCTGGCAAACCCTTTAAATATAACCATCATATAGAACAATGACGATTTTAGAACATAGGGCCTGATTCAGAGATGGATGCAGTGCCGATGTTTACACAGTTGAGTGATGATTTGCTACTGCGCATGTGTGAATGGTCCAGAAATCTCTTTCTGTGAAACCAAGTGTCCTATGCCATTTGCAATTGCGTATAGATCTTGAGAAGGGGTTTGCAATCCCTGGACGTTTCAGGTTGGAGACTGGGAGGTGACCTAAAGTGATCGCAAAAAGAGGCCAATTCATGGGCGTGTTATGGGCATGTCTGGGAACGCTGCTGCATTCCCAATCACAAATCCACTGCTTCACAGGCCATGATTAGTTGCATTTGAGGAGAGTAGTTAGAGTAGACCCTAGGCTACTGCAAATGTTGACGGTGTGACCGATGTTGCGTCGATGTTGGAGTGTTTACAATCTCAATAGCAAATGCATAGACCACGGAGCCTGAAAGTGGGCGTCACAGTGCTTGCACACTCCATCGCACTTTTGAGCACAAAGGGAAGGCTGAGATTAGCATCTGCATATTCCTACAACCGCTATTGCGATACCAGCTGCATTACCAACCTTCTCTGAATCAGGCCCATAGTCAGTAAATGGGGGAAATGAGAAGGTAATGGGACATAAGGGAAATTAGAAAAGGAAGAGTAGGTGATAGAGGGCAAAGAGGCTGCGGGGACAAGGGACCAGGGACATGATAGTGAAAATTCACAGCACAGACAGACCTCAGCACCAGTCGGGAGAGATGTGCAGTGTGAGCGGACCTCTGTGATTTCCGGGAGCGACGCACAGCGCAAGTGGACCTCAGTGCTAGCCTGGACAGTCACCGAGAGGTAAGAAAGTGGATTTTAAGGGCCAAAGCGTGACACAGTTATTGATGTTTCAACTTCTCTCCAAACAATTTAGTTACTATGTAAACACTAAAGATGTACTAAGCTCTGAAAAGTGATAAAATGGAGAGTGATAAATTGGCAGCCACTCAGCTCCTAACTGTCATGTTACAGGCTGTGTTTGAAAAATGACAGTTAGGAGCTGATTGGTTGGTAGCTTATCAATCTCCATTTTATCACTTTCCAGAGCTTAGTACATATGGCCCTAAGGGGCATATTTATAATCAAATTTGGCCAAATTAGCAATGTGATATTTGAATATATAACGCAGGGATGTATCAAATATTACATGCAAGGACAGAGATTAGAAGAAAGCTCTGGGGCTGATTCAGAGCCGCTCGCAAGCGCACAGCACTCGCAAGCGGCTCGATGTTAACCCACTGCGCATGCGCCACCTCCGGCGAGCGCATGTGCGAGACCCGTCCAACGACTGCAGATCAATCGCTACGGGTCTCCCTACAAGACGGGGCGGTTGTCGATGGTGAGTGACAGCTCACCCCGTTTTGTAGGCGGGGAGGGGGGGTGGCTGCACAAATGCAGGAGTTCCCTTAGGAACGCCTGGCATTTGTGGGCGGCACCACTGATATCACTTGTGATGTCAGTAGTGGACTTCCTGCTCTATTAGAGCAGGAAGTCCACTCGGGCTTGCGGGAGCCGAGACCCTACCACAGGGTCTCGTCGCAAGCCCGATGGTCGCGATAATCGCAACGGTCTCCTGGCCGCTCGCTCAAGCTGTGAGTGGTCACCCACAGCTTTGCGAGTGGGCTGGGGAAAAAAAAAAACACGCCCTGATTCAGAGCGAGCACTCGCCAGCAGCAAATCCCCTCCAAGCACTTCTCAGGGTATTTTTCACCAAAAATACCCTGAGACTGTGATGCACATGCACCGCCAGCTACCCTTCTGCTGCCACCTCAACCGCAGGCTCCGGCTCGCAATTTCGATGGTCGCGATGGTCTCGACCATCGCGGCCATCAAAATGCACGCTCGTATAGCCTGTGGGTGGTGACCCACAGCTATACGAGCGTCCAGAAGGACGCTCCATTTTCATGGAGGCCGGCCCTCATTCAGAGCGTGCGCTCTGCTCAGAGCGTACGGCTCTGAATGAGGGCCTTGGTCAGCTGATCTGTGCAGTAGCCGGCTGAGATGTGGTTAAAGTCCCAGCAGGCCTGTCAGCTGAGGTTGCACAGACCTGGGTGCAGGTAAGCTTTATTTGCTTTATTTTCTATTTTAACTATTTATTTTGACAGTGATCAGCCTGTGGTCTGTCAGACACATATGGCTGAAAACAGAAGCCTGCTCCGGGCTTTGCTTTCCCTGTCTGCTGGCAGAGAAAAGTAGAGTAGGTGAAATGTGGGGGAATCCTGCATAACGCCATCTCCACACTCCATAGCATTATTATTGCAGAGCTCCCACTCGGTTTTCTTTTACAATTTCTTCTAGTGATTAGGAAACAGATCACATTTCCCATTATTAGTATGGCAAATGCGATCTGCTTAATAAAAAATAATGCAAATTAAAAGGCTTGGAGTAGTTTCTTGCAAAAACTGCTACAAAAACCCTTTAATACATTTAAATGATACAAAAATAATGTGAAAAAGTTGTGAAAACACCAAATATTGATAAATATGCCCTTAAGCATCTAAAGGGCATATTATGCACAAGCATAAATTGCTGATTACATTGTGTATGATTACACTATTGAAATATAATGCATTGTGCCCATTCATTACTTCTGCAGATGTTCATCAAACCTTTAGAGAAATGTGCACAGGGGCTGTTGCTGAGTTACACACAAAGTGGCTGTACTGCAGACATGGAATCCTCATTTATTACCTAATGCTAATGTGAGAAACTGTTCAACTAATTTGGGGTTTGTGCATGTGCAAGTGGAAACCAGTGCCCACCATTGGTTTTACACTGGCTACAGCAACCGTCATCATTGGGACCAGCCTCATGCTATGTGCAAGAGAACCGTCAGAAACAGGCTTCCCTTCTCCATATGCACAGCCCAGAATCGCACAGAGCTTTGGATTCATGCTCACGATACTCCCATGATACTCATACAAGTCAGGGCAATTCTGTGTGATCCCATTGTCACCGCCCAATTCACTTCCCTAAATCCACTATTTCACGGAAAGACAGATCCAGTCAAGTTCATTCAGAATAGGACGGACATATGCAAAGATGCATAAATTTGCTTCTGCGTATGTGCGTCTGTGTAGAGAGATCCATGTGACTCAGAATCAGGGGAAACAGTATGATTTACCGCCGCCAGCAGCTGCCTGACACAGGAGGAGATCCTGATCGTCTAGAGAGGTAAGTAGAACTAATCTAATTCCCTCCCCTAACCCTAACTCTCCTTTAGGGTGCCTAACCCTTACCCCCCCCCCCAGAGCCTAACCCTAATCCCCCCTCTAAATGCCTAATCCTCACCCCCCCTTCCCCTCCGTCTAAACCTAATTCCCCCGGGGGGGTGCCTAACCTTAACCTCCCCCTGGGGGTGCCTAACCCTAACCCCCCCTTCCCCTAGCCTAACCCTAAACTCCCGGGGGGGTGCCTAACCCTAAGTCCCCCCCGGGAGCCCTAACCCTTCTCCCCTTCGATCGGGATGCCGGGCGCCGGTCTCCCGGCATAGGTAAAATGACAGGCATCGGGATTTCGACGCCTGTCATTTAACCCTTGCTGGGATTCAACAGTCGGGAAGCGGGCGGTCGGCATTGTGTCCGCCGGCTTCCTGACTGCTTCCCACTATGTCTGATGGAGACAGCATCATCCCTAGAACACCTACCCTATCATGAAACATGGTGTCAGGAACACAATGATCCTTTGCTTCATGGACTATTTATATTCTAGCAGGACAAGATCAAAAAGCATAAAACCAAAGCAACATTGGAGCGTTTTTTTTATACAAAAATGTCTTGGAATGGTACAGTCAAAACACAGACCTCATTCCTATCAAGAATACTGTACGTTGGATCCAATCTGATGCAACTCAAAGTTATATTGCAAAGAAAAATGCAGTGTCAAGATGTGTAAAGCTGGTAGAGACGGATTCAAAAAGATTCACAGTTTCAATTAAAACTGCTTCTATCGTATATATAAAACAAGGACTAATAAAGTTTGTTTTGCAATTGTAATTAATTTAGAAAAAAAATAGTAGTTGTTATCTTTTAAAGTTAAATCGTTAAATTGTGCAGATCAGTGGTAAGAATTCCTGTATAAAGCCCTTTACATTTTATAAATGTCCATAAGTATTTGTTCTTCCAAGTGAACTAACTAATAAAGCATAAAAGGACAAAATGCCTGATACGTAATATCTACTTGTTACCTAAAATATATGTGAGCTAAAAACAATAGGATAACACTCAGCAGGCCAAGCAATCTGAAAATGTTATATGAATGCAATATTTAAAATATGACTTTTGAAAAAGTTGCATAAAGCTTGTAAATACACTTTAGGGTATTTCTGTCTATGCTGGTCTTGCTATGAAACTAAATCAACAGTGGGGCCAGAAGACCAATATGATCCATGGAAATAAGGGAAAATATACCACAGAGATCTCTAGTCATTTACGCAACATTTCAACTTGTGTCATCCAGCGGAGCTGACTTGGATCAAGGCCACTGGCAAAATTTTCCAGCCCTTGTGCTTCCCTGGAAGGAATGCTGTGATTTAATGGGTGAGTGATCGCTGACCTACTGAAGCTACTGTACTGAGTGCCCTTCAATTACTTGTAACTAATTTTATTTCATATTTCAGTGTATAAAATCGCAGTGTGATGATCCAGCATCCTTTTTGCTGGAGACCACAACAGTCAAGGCTCAGCTAACTTGGAGGAAACAGTTAAGCAGAAGCGACATCTCATTCACAATGGCATGACAGCTACAGTACAAATCTGCACTAGGCAATTACAACATATCAGTTTACCTGCGTCAGATACAGATGGGAAATGCATTAATAGAAATAAAATGTTAAAAGGCAATTCCCCTTGTGAAAATGTACTAAGATATCCGCCTTATTGGAATACTTGTTTTAAAGCTTAGTTGACACATGGAAGTAACTAATTATATTTCTGCTTTTAAAATATCTAAATAAATGTGTGCGGTTAGCACAAAACAAGGTCTGCCAAGGTAAATGAGAGCATGGTTAAACTGCTTTGTTCTTCAGTTGGACTTTAGCAACGTAACCATGGATGATGATATATCAACAACACAAGTAACTAGATATTATAATTATTTATGGTTTAGTAAGTTTCCTCTGATTAGTACAATAGCCTGTTGCAATAGTTTTCTTAGCTGATGTTTCTTAACTAGTAACAATGTTAAAAACATAAAAATGTGAAATTAAGTTACAACAGTAATGGGTAAAACCTGGTAGGAGATAATAGCCCCAAAGAAGAAGATGATTGAGGTGATGCTCCTGAAAACAGTAATTATGCTGATTATAAAACACAATGCCATATCCTCCTTAGAGTCAACAACTTTTATAGGAGTCTCCATTTAAAGCAGTAAAAGTGATCCGCTGTGTAGTTAACAGCGGATCACTTTTACTATTCTGTAGCACACATAGGGGGGAATTGAATTAGCCGTGGACTAAACCACTGAGCTAATTGATAGCGCTATGTGGGGTGAGGGCTATTAACCTTTTTCCCGCTTGGTAAACCAGGGGTCAGTGTGCGCTAACCGATTGATTCCCTGCACATTAAATCCCAGTGGGTGCCTTTTCTTGCTGACTTTCCTTACATCTCTTGAAGCTGCAAGGAAAAGTTCACTTCTGGGTAAACCCCACTAAATGTACTGGCTAGTCCGGGTAATTAGCCACGGGTTTGGAGTCCCTCCCCCCCAGAGCTTGTATAGTTGTGGACACAGGTTTGTTTTTTTTGCATAAAATACACATTTTCATACTGCACATGATGTATACAAAAAAAATCACTTACGTGTGTTTCTATATAAAGGTTTTTGCACAAATTACCATAAACTCCCTATGGTTGATATGAGCACTATACCTTTCAGACTTAACACAGCTAAAAACGTATCTAAAAATAAACACACGGACAACAGAATTTGGATTTAAAATTAAAGGTAAAATTTATTTGACATTAGATTATTAATAATTAATTAATAATTAATATAATTTGAATTTGGGCTATCTAATTAGATAATTAGAAGTTGGCAATTGAAATTGATTGAGAGCTTAAAGTTAGTACGGTGGCGGACAACAAAGAACAGACACTCCCACAAAACACACGCAGACCAAACACATCACCATTGGTGTTCAACTCTCCAGCATAAAGCATGCCCGGCCGGGCTGTGTCATTTCCCAGAGGGGACGGGTTTGGCCTACCATTTATCAAGGAGAGCGCACTCATCTAATTTGTATAACTAGAAGCACACTACCATTCTTTCCGCCACAACACAAAAAGAGGAGGAGTCTTTGGATTTCAGACCTAATATACCAGCAAGGCCCAACCCCCAAAGATCCCTATAGGCTAACACTAATGGCTGACACTAACATCATAATTCTTACAGGTATACTGCTACCACAACCACAGGGTTTAAACTGGCTCAGTCAGATTGCACTTGCCTTACGCTGTCCTTATGGCTGTTTAAGCCTGAAGTGGCAGAACAGGGGATAGACTGAGTAGGCCAAGTAAAATAAGGGTGTGTTCCTGTAATTGCGACTTAAGTAGACATGGACATAGACTCGCATACACCTGTTAGGAGGTGTATCTCTTTTGCATGCTGGAATGCAGGTGCAATGATGGTGATGAGAAGCTGTAAACATTTCTGATGGGAAAATTAGCTATTGGATCCTTTGGTGACATTACCAGTCTGAGCCTTTCCCAATTAAAACAAATAAATTCAGACTGAACCAAGATATGATGCTACCTAATGGCCTGATTTAGAATTGGATGTCAGTTCATTGTCACACGTGCATGTATACTTGTAGCGCTTATTTAGCTGAGTACATATAAAACTAACATCACATTGCAGAGGTGCAGAGAGGTGCAGGTAAGCAAGTAGTAATGCCTCCTTAGAGATGCATCTAAACTTATCTTATATGGCTCCTTAAAATACATAATTTTGTATTTAGGAGGTGGATCTTTGCATGCCCTATGCAGAGTTGATGATGGCAAACACATTTTTGCTAAATTGTGCGTGAAACATGGAATGGTAAGTTCTTATATTAAGTGGGCCCGCCAATGTAGAGAGACTTAGTTCAGGAATAGCAAAGTAATTCAAAACATGATCTCTGGAGATCAGTAGACTAGGGTTTCAGAGTATCGAAGAAAAGATGTAAGATACTGGGAAGCTATCAGCTGGACTCTGGGTTGGTACTGGAGAGACGTAGACTGGATTCCAGGCTAATACCGGAGGGCAGACTGGATTCTGGGCTGGTACTGGAAGACAGACTGTATTCTGAGCTGGTACCAGGAGAGGGACTGGACTCCGGACAGGTAACGGAGGACGGACTGGACTGTGGGCTTGTACCAAAGGACGGACTGAACTCCGGGTTGGAGAATTTGGCCAAAAGGCCAAGGATGGTTGAAGAGGCAGAGAGTACGCTGGGTCCACTCTGAGGAGCACAGATACAGGTTTCATGTGAAAGGCTATGAGTCCTGTTGCACTGGCAATTAGTCTGTGCAGCTGAAGCTTCCTTTATAGGGGCTGGCAGAAGCTGATTGGCCAGAGATCCAGGGGAAGCCGCTCCATTGGCTGTACTATGGTCAGCTGATGTGACCAAACATGGCTGCTTCCATACACCCAGCACCGCGGGTGACTGTACACGTGGGACGCTGGACCTGCTGTAGTGGAGAGAAAGCAGGCACCAGCGCAGAGAAATTGAGACCAGCGGGAAGCTCCAGAGTGGGGGAAACTGCATCTCCTGCAGTAGCCGCAGACTGCCAGGGATCCGGAGCGCTGCAAAGAAGTGTCCGGACAGGTAAGTATCGGGGTCTGTGGCTAAGGTCTCCTGAGCGGGTTGTAATAAAAAGTTTGTTTCCCCTATGTTGATTTGAAGTTAAACACTTTGATCACTGTGGTCCTGATTCGGGAAGCAGTCGGGAAGCCGGTGGACGCAATGCCGACCGCCCGCCTCCCGACTGCTTAATCCCGGCAAGGGTTAAATGACAGGCGTCGAAATCCCGACACCTGTCATTTTACCTACGCTGGGAGACTGGCGCCCGACATCCCGATCGAAGGGATGCCGGGCCCCGCAGTGGATAGCCGTGGGGGGAGGGTTAGGTTTAGGGCTCCCAGGGGGGACTTAGGGTTAGACACCCCCCGGGAGGTTAGGGTTAGGCTAGGGTAAGGGGGGGTTAAGGTTAGGCACCCCCGGGGGGAGGTTAGGGTTAGGCACCCCCACCCTTGGGGCACTTAGGTCTAGGCGGCGGGGAAGGGGGGTTAGGATTAGGCACTTAGAGGGAGGATTAGGGTTAGGCACTGGGGGGGGAGGTTAGGGTTAGGCACCCTAAAGGAGGGTTAGGGGGGTCGGCGTTAAATCATACTCATTCCAACATAGTACCTGGCACTGAGTACGAAAACTTAAATCTTGATCTAATCAAACTATAAAATTTTCACCCACTTAAAATGAATATGAACTGCAATAAATGCGGATCTGCACTCCTACTATTTTTTCTTATGTCCAGCTATTTGTTCGATAGCACATCTGAAGGTACACGCTCACTTCCTGAACTTTGGAACAACTCTCAACAAAGAGGGAAGCACCGACATTTGTGGACATGATAGAAAATATTTATGGAGGAAACAGTAAAATTCCACTACCAAGTAATTTCTTTGAAACAGTATAAATTAGTCAATTTCTTCCCTTTCAAGCATGTTTTCTACTAATACATTTATTGGTCAACCTACCTTCTGCATACTTTTGTTCTTGAGGTCTGTACGGAGGACAGCAGCTGCCTGGTGAGTGTTGGTCCCCCCCAATGTTTTCTGGAGAACTTGCACATTTGATATTATCCATGTGCTTTTAAAAGTAAAAAAAAAGTGGAGACAGAGATCAGGAAGGGGAGCGTAAGGCATCATACTGTTAGCAGGGCCCCTTTAAGATTTCTGATCACTCCCCTTTATGACTATTTATTTACATTGGCCAATTGAATGTAGCCTATAGGATATTGAGGGGTGTGTTTATGGAGGTTATATCAGTGCTTGCAGGCTGCTGGCATTCCCTTCCTGCTACTGGAAATCCCTCCCTGCCATCACTTTTGTTATGTCTTTTGGTCATTGTTCTTTGTGTGGTGGAAAGAACGGCAGTTTCATTGTTTGATTATTGTTGTAAGCTGGGGTGCACTCTCTTTATATGTAGTGATATCTGCCAGGACATGACACAACCCGGGCAAATTTTGCAGGAGAGTTGAACACAATCACTTGATTTTTGTATACATGTGTTTGTTCATTCTGTTGTCCTTTATTTTGTCTGCCACTGTACTAACACTAACTGAATGATGCAATTTGAATTATTATATCAAACTAATTTGTCCAAAATGTAATACCAACTCCTCCTGTCTGGCGTGTTTATTTATTAGATGTTGTTTAGAGTTATTTAAGTCTGGAAGGTGAACTGTGAAATTTCAAACATTAGGGAGTTTATTTGCATTTACTCGATAAGCTTTGGGACAATCACTACCAAACTGGTTATTAACACCCTCCATAAACTGTAATACACTAGAGTGATGTTGCAGTAATAATAGAATTGCATCAAAAAAGTTATTATACCTTGACATGACAGAAATAAACATCAAGACGCCAATAATATGTTCAAAGTACAATTTATAAAAAACACAGTTTCAATAATACTAAAAAATATATATAATATCATGCATAAGATAAATATCTCATCTGAATACCACTCCAGAAATCCCTATACAACTGTACAGAAGTAATTAATCCACAATAAAGGGTTTCCTTCATAAGGTATCAATTTATGTTGTAATATTGTAGCATAGTCATATAGCTCTCATCGGACTTGTATATAAGGTCCTGTTTAAGTCCTCATGAATCAGACCTCTCAGGTTGTAGTAGTGAGAGACTCGTTGCCAAGTAGCGGTGTCCCACAGACTCCACCTCCTTTTTACAAGCCACACACCCCTTTTCGGTCGCGCACGCATCTGGCAGGTGGCCTGTCCCTCCTTAGCATATTAAAATGTTGGGAGGTATGCATAACTACCTTACTGATTTATTAGTGAATCATAGCCTTCTTATATATCACACTATTTCACACAATAAGGATTAGAGAGACTATATAATTTTTAAAAATATATATTTTTGTTTATAATTCTTACCATATGTTAATCTCCATTCATTTAAACCTTGTATGTCAACTAACCACACAAATAGTGAAAACATCAGATAATTTACAATCATTATGGATGAACTGCAAAATAATTTGCATATATGCAAACTAGTTAATGCTTAACCATTATGCTTGTAAATCCTCTAATGTTTGCACTATCTGCCTGATTATTTGAGATACAAGGCTTAAATGAATAGTGATTAGCATCTAGTAAGTACTGCATATTTTCTCTCTGTGTATGTCCTAAAAGCAAATGCACGTACTGTAAATGAATGATTATAGAGTTGTATGTGTGTGTCTTATTTAGACCAACATTTATATGCATATATGCCTAACAGGAGGCATATCTTTTCCAACTGTTATAAGGCAAGTGCAAATACAAGCTGATGATGATGACTTGTTGCCAATCTCGACATGTGTATGACTCTGCATATGTGTAGAAATATTAGTGTTTTGCCTGCACAGTATTTTATTAAATAATTGTTTGTTTGCTACCAACTCTGCTTTACGGTTGGCTTACAATAACGCCAGCATGCTTACGAAGTGCATGCTTATGAAGTGTATACGCAAATCGCTAGGTGGATCCAGGGGGTGCGGACCTCACCCACCAACTAGGCACTACAGTGTTATGTTATTGTGCAGCACCTGGCTACCGGTCACTGAGGAGTCGGCAGTGCGGGGAGAAGTCTCTTTGGACAGCACGGCATCTCCATAGTATTGGCCCTGAGGCCACACCCCTTCCCTGTGAGGCCCCTTCCACGGCCCCAGTGATGCCACTACTATTTGCGGTGGTATGGCAGAGTAGTTCTACATACCAGCAGATGCCCTGAGTCAGTGAATAGCCTTAAAAAAGTGGGGTAGTTTATTCAGTTGTAATGTGATTGGTACAGCCCTACTTACAGTTATGCATATACAGACTCTCAGCATGAAAGGAGTATATGGTACATTAGCCTGTGACTGTATGTTGGTAGCAGTGCAGGATGCAAGCGGAATCAGCGGTTGTAGCAGGATGGAACACGCAGTTATAGCAGGGTATCTCTGGAGCTAACTGGAACATGTCCGTGTCCCACTGTGGCACTCTAACACAGAGACAAGATGTAGTGTTCACTCTAGCTCGGGGGCATGGTTATCGAAAAGGGGGCGTGTCTATAAGATGCGTCCCCTTTTCGTCACTCTTGGGGGCGTGCCGGGCACTTACGGACACGCCGGGCAGCCCCCAAGCCCTGCAGACAGGGAGAATAGATGCCGGGCGTCTATTCTCCGGCGGTGACCGGGTCACCGCACATTTCTTCACCCGCGGGACACTGCGACCCGCGGGTGAAGACGGCTCCCGCAGGCTGTTAGGGCAGGGCGGTTTTTGCCCTCTTTCTGGAGGGCAGGGCGCTTTTTGCCTTCCAGAAGGAGGGCAGAGCGCCGCGCCCCGCTAGAACAGCCTAGCGGGAACGCTAAAGATGGCGCTGTGCATGCACTGAAGTACAGAAGGTGGCCATCTTGGTTAGAGATATAAGCCTCCCTAAAGAAGCCATTATGGAGTATGAGCAGTAGCGCTCTCCGGCTTCAACATAACAAGTGCCAAAAATCGTATTTAGGGAAGATCATTACTCAGTTCATTAAATATTATGGTTATATTATGTAATTATTTATTAAGAGTTATTTATATAGCAAACACAATATGCAGTGCTTAACAGGGAATATTTCAGTCATTCATGTCAGTCCCTGAACCAGTGGAGCTTCCAATGTATACTACCTACCATATGGACACACATACACACTGTGGTTATTTTTTTTCCAGTAGCCAATTAACCTTCCAGTATCTTTTTAGATTGTGGGAGGAAACGAAGTATACAGATTAAACCCACATCAACACAGGGAGAAGGTACAAACAACTCATATAGGGCCTTGGATGTTAATTGAATTAATAACCAAAGCAGTTGTGAGACAGTGACCGTAACCACAACACAACCATGCTGCCCAGTTATTGTATTTTTACTTTATAGTACATGCTGTTTTGGCTTATTTCTGTAACCAGGATTGAATATGAATACATGTTGATTGCGTGCCTATAATTTCTAACATAGCACAAGTTACAGTTAAAGATTTCAAAGCAGATTTTTTTTTCCTAGGAAGTGGCAACATAAATGTAAATTAAATTCCAAAATTTACACTTACACAGAAATTAATTTACGATTCATTATTTTTCCTACAGAGGAAAAAGCACGGGTGATGTTAATTAACCTTCCTGCATTTTTCTGTTGATTATTTGCAAGTTTTACACCTGCCAAATCCCATCACGGACACAATCCCAGGCATGTTACCGCAGGACAATATTTCATTAGTGTTATTATGTATCACAGAGAATATCAGTAAAATCTGGCATGTAGTCACTTGTGTTTGTTTAGTTTTGCATTTAATTAGTGGGCATAGAATACTCTTCTTTGAATCTATAATACAACAGTAAAGCAATAGGAATAGAATTGGTGCCCTCAGAAGCATATAATCCAAACATGAATAACTTTAACCTAATGATGTTGCATTTCAGATAATACAAAGGAATATTTTTTCTTTTTGTATTTGAAATCTGAGCTGATATTATAAAAATGTACAGAAGTGTGACTCACTAATGGAGTGATCAGGTTCACAAATACATGACAAATCCACTTATGAGAATTGTCTATATGACATGCCATGTATATGCCAAGAGTGCTACATCCATATATAAAAAATCATATCCCAGAGGGTACACATATGCAGAAGAAGTAATATTAATACAAATTCTGGCTATTATAATCTTTTTATTGATGTTTTCTCTTTCTTCCTTGGCAGAGAGGTGAAGACAAACCAACCCCAGACCCAAGAATCATATAGGGTTACAAAATCTCAGTTTATTTAATAGGCCACGGTTCTGACTTTAGATGATGGAAAAGTTAGTCCATTCTAAACAGTAAAATGAGTAACATCCATGGTACTATAGCATTTCCATAGGTAGTTAAGATAATTTACCTATAACACATAACCATTTAATTGCGAATCCTTAAATAAGCATTTCTTTTATACTAATAACACTTAAGCAAATCAATATATATTAATTTCACTCTGCCTTAGCTACTGTAGGACTCACATGTCCTGACTTAAACCTAGTTGAATTGTTCCTGTGAATCTGCCCCCGGATCCATAACAGATTATACTCCTGTTTTGAGTTCACTTGTAAATAACAGTCTTAAAAGGTAGTCCTTGGTGCATTGCAAATTTACAAATATATATGCATATACAGTCAGGTGCATAAATATTGGGACATTGACAGAATTTTCATATTTTGGCCTCTCTTCACCACCACAATGGCTTTGAAATGAAACAAACAAGATGTGCTTTAACTGCAGACTTTCAGATTTAATTTGAGGGTAATTACATCCAAATCAGGTGAACGGTGTAGGATTTACAACTGTTTCTATATGTGTCTCCCACTTGTTAATGGGCCAAAAGTAATGGGACTATCAACTCAAAAGCTATTTCATGGACGGGTGTGGGCTATTCCCTCGTTATTTCATTATCAATTAAGCAGGTAAAAGGTCTGGAGTTGATTCTAGATGTGACATTTGCATTTGGAATCAGTTGCTTTCGACTCTCAATATGAGATCCAAAGAGCTGTCACTATCAGTGAAGCAAGCCATCATTAGGCTCAAAAATCAAAACAAACCCATCAGAGAGATAGCAAAAACATTAGGTGTGATCAAATCAACTGTTTGGAACATTCTTAAAAAGAAAGAGTGCGCCGGAGAGCTCAGCAACACCAAAAGACCACGGAAAACAACTGTGGTGGATGACAGAAGAATTATTTCCCTGGTGAAGAAAAACCCCTTCACAACAGTTGGCCAAATCAAGAAAACTCTCCAGGAGGTAAGTGTATATGTGTCAAAGTCAACAATCAAGAGAAGACTTCACAAGAGTGAATATAGAGGGTTCACCACAAGATGTAAACCATTGGTGAGCCACAAAAACAAGAAGACCAGATTAGAGTTTGCCAAACATCATCTAAAAAAGCCATTACAGTTCTGGAACAACATCCTATGGACAGATGAGACAAAGATCAACTTGTACCAGAGTGATGGGAAGAGAAGAGTATGGAGAAGGAAAGGAACTGCTCATGATACAAAACATACCACCTCATCAGTGAAGCATGGTGGTGGTCGTGTCATGGTTTGGGCATGTTCGGCTGCCAATGGAACTGGTTCCCTTGTATTTATTGATAATGTGACTGCTGACAAAAGCAGGAGAATGAATTTTGAAGTGTTTCTGGCAATATTATATGCTCATATTCAGTCAAATGTTTCAGAACTCATTGGACGGCGCTCACAGTGCAGATGGACAATGACCCGAAGCATACTGCAAAAGCAACCAAAGAGTTTTTTTAAGGCTAAAAAGTGGAAAGTTATGCAATGGCCAAGTCAATCCCCTGACCTGAATCCGATTGAGCATGCATTTCACTTGATGAAGACAAAACGGAAGGGAAAATGCCCCAAGAACAAGCAGGAACTGAAGACATTTGCAGTAGAGGCCTGGCAGAGCATCACCAGGGATGAAACCCAGCATCTGGTGATGTCTATACGTTCCAGACTTCAGGCTGTAATTGCCTGCAAAGGATTTGCAACAAAGTATTAAAAAGTGAAAGTTAGATTTAGGATTGTTTAGTTTGTCCCATTACTTTTGGCCCCTTAAAAAGTAGAAGGCACATATAGAAACCGTTGTAATTCCTACACCGTTCACCTGATTTGGATATAATTACCCTCAAATTAAATCTGAAAGTCTGCAGTTAAAGTACATCTTGTTTGTTTCATTTCAAAGCCATTGTGGTGGTGAATAGAGGCCAAAATATGAGAATTCTGTCATTGTCCCAATATTTATGCACCTGACTGTATATAGACATTTCCATGCAGATAATAACTTTTTGGGCCAGATGTAATCCTCTGCTATAGGTGCTAATTATGTTTGTAGCTGTAATACTGTATTTGGTATTATCCCCACAGAATACTAATCTGTTGGCAAAGCTGGCACTGTAGTTTATGTAGGCAGAGTTCTCTGCTAAGTTTAGGGTGCAGGTGCCATTTACAGTCAGTGGAGCAGAACTCAATCACCTCTCCTGAGGTAAATTACTAGGGCATAGTCACCATACTCCCAAAGATACTGAGGGGGATTATTAGTTGGTAGTCAGTATTGGCTGTAGCAGTGGTGAAATTCTGTTTTTCCTGTCTGATTTGTGTCTGACTATTCACTGTTACACGTACAGACCTCTCTAGATGGCTTCACATCAGCATCAGATCAAAGTGGAGAGTCTCAGCTGCTCTTGTTTGTCTCTTCTCTTTGTGCTGTCACATCCCAGTCTCTCAGCACTGGTTTCCCTGCACAGCCTACTACCTCTGGCTGCTGCACTGCACTCTCCTCACAGACATGGCTCTCCCACTCAGACACTGCTCTCCTTCACACAGCGAGGACAGTCACAGCACCCCCTTCTTCCTGTGTCTCACCCTGCTCCTCTTTTTCTGACTGGGCAAATCACCCAGATCTGTATCACTCCGCCTCCACATTGGAAATCACAAGAGTCATCCAAAATAGTTTCACAATATATATTCCCATGACTGTTATATAGCGACATGTGCCCCTTCTGAGCCTCCTTGGGTCAAGTGATGCCCCTCTTTGGGGGTGTCACATATTCCCCTGCTGGAATGATGCATGTCCCCATGCATCTAAGTCTCTCCAGAACTTTTTTGTCAGAACTAGTCCATTAATAAGTTGTTATGGTTCTTTACCTATTACATACAATTAACAATAAACCAGTAAAATTAACAAGTAAGAACTCTTAATATCTGTATCTGAGAGACAAAACCTCGCTTGTATTTCTTTCTAAACTTCTGGGTACAAAAGTGAGTTCTGGTATATTACAGACATCAAAACCTGGTATATTACATTCTAACATTTCTGGTTTGAAAAGAGACACTTGGTTACAAGAAATGTTTATGCCTAACACAACAGGCCAATACATGCTCATTTAGACTATTTATATGGTAATCAAGGGGCTTGGCTATGGGAGAACCCAACCTCTCTGCCAAGGAGGAGTCTGTAATTTTCTCTCCATCTTCCTTTGGACCCGCCGTGCATAGTTTCATTTGGTTGACATCTACTTTAGTTTGGCTCTGATGAGATGGCTCTTGAAGAAATTGGGATCTGCATACTCTTCGCATGTTTGGTGGCACTGATCTATCTTCTTGCTCTGTATCTGGGCCAACCATACTTTCAAATGTTTTATCTTGCAACAAGGCATATGAGTATCGTCTTCTGCTGCTACATGGCTTCCTCCATGTGTTTGAGGTATAGTAGCGTCTCCAGGAAGACCTCTGCTGATTAGAACCCTCTTGATAGTACCTTCTGCGGGTTTGGTTATGCCAGGGTTGGCCACAATCTGCTGCATATTTGCTGCCTTGAACTGGGACATTACCAGGTCCAGTCACATTAGCTGCCTGTACACCCTTCTCTCCTTGGACAATATTGAACTCGACCACCTCTAATTCTCCCACACTGTGGAGGTACTTCCTGGGGTTATTCTTCTTGATGTCAGTATAATGTACGAATATGTCTTCCTTTGTATCATTCTGGTTAATGAACCCATAACCATGACGCACATTGAACCATTTGATTGTGCCCAAAACTTTGGCTGCGCTATCTTGGGTTTCAAGGTCTGTTGAAATGGGCATAGCAATCCCTTGAATCTAGTTCTGATGTGCCAGACTCAGTTCTACATCCCTGGGCTGCCTTTCTTCCAAGGGTGGACCTATTCTATTTGTTCCCTCCTGAGGTTCGGTCTCCAGCCATGGAGCACGGGTGTTTAAAGGCTTTCCCTGGTTGCAGCCACGTTCCACATGGCCATAATGGTCACACTTTCGATAAATTGGCCATCCTTGTGTGTCAAAATGATCAGAGGGCCTAAGTCTGCTCTCTTGAAGAGATTCCCACCAATCATGAGAAGGTCTTTGCCACTCATTTTGCCATTTAGTTTCATGCTCCAGTGGCTGGCGCTTGATCAACTTCTGGAGCTCTGTACTCATTTCGGCCATTCCCTGAGTGAGCTCTTCGATTTGTACTTTTAATGCAAGGATATGATCAAGTACCTCAGTTTGAGCACTTTGAATAACAGCTGTCTTTGGCATTAGGGTTTCTACTACCCCTGAATAATGCATTTCCAGTGGATGTTTACCCTTCTGATAGCCTGGCATCTCGTGAGTCTGATTGGGTCCCACCACTTTGATCGCAGCTTCTTTAAAATCTAGAAAGGAACTATCTGGACTTTGAATCCTCAGAAGGCGTAAATGGGATTTGACATTTTCTCCGCTTGCCCCCTCTATAAATTGGTTTACCAGTATTTCATCAACTTGTCTCACCTCTGTCTCATCTACCTTCTGGATGGCCCGCAGTGCTTCCTGGAGACTGAGGGCAAGGTCTCGCAGAGATTCTCCTATCTGTTGTTTACGAGCATAGAAAAGCATCTTCAATTCTGACACTGTACTTGTAACAAAAGTAGTCGCCAGCCTTTTAAGAATCTGGTCTACTGTCTGTCTCCTTTGGATGGGCCATGACATGACTTCCTGGAGTGCAGTCCCTTTTAACTGTCCATTCAAGATTTCCACTTGTTGTTGATCGCTCAGTGGATATAAACGAAACAGAGCGTGTATTTTCATGTTAAATTCTCCCCAGGTACTGGACTCTGTTCTGTGTGCATCTCGAGTATATGTGGGAAGCCATGGTGCCCCAAAGTGATATGGCAAGGTAATATGATTAACATTAGCCATGACTGGGTGTGTGGCTGAGTTTCCTGCAGCTTGTGTGTCCGTCGACATCCTGTGTGTATCTTCTTGTGTTTGGGTTCTTCCTTCACTTTGGACTCTGCAAATCCTGTTCGTAGACGCCAAATGTGACATCCTTCCCCGCTATAGGGTGACACTCACCAACGATATCCTGTGGATTGGGTAGGTTCTGAGAATCGGGTACACTGCAACAGGGATGTTTTCTCTTTCTTCCTTGGCAGAGAGGTGAAGACAAACCAACCCCAGACCCAAGAATCATACAGGGTTACAAAATCTCAGTTTATTTAATAGGCCACGGTTCTGACTTTAGATGATGGAAAAGTTAGTCCATTCTAAACAGTAAAATGAGTAACATCCATGGTACTATAGCATTTCCATAGGTAGTTAAGATAATTTACCTATAACACATAACCATTTAATTGCGAATCCTTAAATAAGCATTTCTTTTATACTAATAACACTTAAGCAAATCAATATATATTAATTTCACTCTGCCTTAGCTGCTGTAGGACTCACATGTCCTGACTTAAACCTAGTTGAATTGTTCCTGTGAATCTGCCCCCGGATCCATAACAGATTATACTCCTGTTTTGAGTTCACTTGTAAATAACAGTCTTAAAAGGTAGTCCTTGGTGCATTGCAAATTTACAAATATATATGCATATACAGTCAGGTGCATAAATATTGGGACATTGACAGAATTTTCATATTTTGGCCTCTCTTCACCACCACAATGGCTTTGAAATGAAACAAACAAGATGTGCTTTAACTGCAGACTTTCAGATTTAATTTGAGGGTAATTACATCCAAATCAGGTGAACGGTGTAGGATTTACAACTGTTTCTATATGTGTCTCCCACTTGTTAATGGGCCAAAAGTAATGGGACTATCAACTCAAAAGCTATTTCATGGACGGGTGTGGGCTATTCCCTCGTTATTTCATTATCAATTAAGCAGGTAAAAGGTCTGGAGTTGATTCTAGATGTGACATTTGCATTTGGAATCAGTTGCTTTCGACTCTCAATATGAGATCCAAAGAGCTGTCACTATCAGTGAAGCAAGCCATCATTAGGCTCAAAAATCAAAACAAACCCATCAGAGAGATAGCAAAAACATTAGGTGTGATCAAATCAACTGTTTGGAACATTCTTAAAAAGAAAGAGTGCGCCGGAGAGCTCAGCAACACCAAAAGACCACGGAAAACAACTGTGGTGGATGACAGAAGAATTATTTCCCTGGTGAAGAAAAACCCCTTCACAACAGTTGGCCAAATCAAGAAAACTCTCCAGGAGGTAAGTGTATATGTGTCAAAGTCAACAATCAAGAGAAGACTTCACAAGAGTGAATATAGAGGGTTCACCACAAGATGTAAACCATTGGTGAGCCACAAAAACAAGAAGACCAGATTAGAGTTTGCCAAACATCATCTAAAAAAGCCATTACAGTTCTGGAACAACATCCTATGGACAGATGAGACAAAGATCAACTTGTACCAGAGTGATGGGAAGAGAAGAGTATGGAGAAGGAAAGGAACTGCTCATGATACAAAACATACCACCTCATCAGTGAAGCATGGTGGTGGTCGTGTCATGGTTTGGGCATGTTCGGCTGCCAATGGAACTGGTTCCCTTGTATTTATTGATAATGTGACTGCTGACAAAAGCAGGAGAATGAATTTTGAAGTGTTTCTGGCAATATTATATGCTCATATTCAGTCAAATGTTTCAGAACTCATTGGACGGCGCTCACAGTGCAGATGGACAATGACCCGAAGCATACTGCAAAAGCAACCAAAGAGTTTTTTTAAGGCTAAAAAGTGGAAAGTTATGCAATGGCCAAGTCAATCCCCTGACCTGAATCCGATTGAGCATGCATTTCACTTGATGAAGACAAAACGGAAGGGAAAATGCCCCAAGAACAAGCAGGAACTGAAGACATTTGCAGTAGAGGCCTGGCAGAGCATCACCAGGGATGAAACCCAGCATCTGGTGATGTCTATACGTTCCAGACTTCAGGCTGTAATTGCCTGCAAAGGATTTGCAACAAAGTATTAAAAAGTGAAAGTTAGATTTAGGATTGTTTAGTTTGTCCCATTACTTTTGGCCCCTTAAAAAGTAGAAGGCACATATAGAAACCGTTGTAATTCCTACACCGTTCACCTGATTTGGATATAATTACCCTCAAATTAAATCTGAAAGTCTGCAGTTAAAGTACATCTTGTTTGTTTCATTTCAAAGCCATTGTGGTGGTGAATAGAGGCCAAAATATGAGAATTCTGTCATTGTCCCAATATTTATGCACCTGACTGTATATAGACATTTCCATGCAGATAATAACTTTTTGGGCCAGATGTAATCCTCTGCTATAGGTGCTAATTATGTTTGTAGCTGTAATACTGTATTTGGTATTATCCCCACAGAATACTAATCTGTTGGCAAAGCTGGCACTGTAGTTTATGTAGGCAGAGTTCTCTGCTAAGTTTAGGGTGCAGGTGCCATTTACAGTCAGTGGAGCAGAACTCAATCACCTCTCCTGAGGTAAATTACTAGGGCATAGTCACCATACTCCCAAAGATACTGAGGGGGATTATTAGTTGGTAGTCAGTATTGGCTGTAGCAGTGGTGAAATTCTGTTTTTCCTGTCTGATTTGTGTCTGACTATTCACTGTTACACGTACAGACCTCTCTAGATGGCTTCACATCAGCATCAGATCAAAGTGGAGAGTCTCAGCTGCTCTTGTTTGTCTCTTCTCTTTGTGCTGTCACATCCCAGTCTCTCAGCACTGGTTTCCCTGCACAGCCTACTACCTCTGGCTGCTGCACTGCACTCTCCTCACAGACATGGCTCTCCCACTCAGACACTGCTCTCCTTCACACAGCGAGGACAGTCACAGCACCCCCTTCTTCCTGTGTCTCACCCTGCTCCTCTTTTTCTGACTGGGCAAATCACCCAGATCTGTATCACTCCGCCTCCACATTGGAAATCACAAGAGTCATCCAAAATAGTTTCACAATATATATTCCCATGACTGTTATATAGCGACATGTGCCCCTTCTGAGCCTCCTTGGGTCAAGTGATGCCCCTCTTTGGGGGTGTCACATATTCCCCTGCTGGAATGATGCATGTCCCCATGCATCTAAGTCTCTCCAGAACTTTTTTGTCAGAACTAGTCCATTAATAAGTTGTTATGGTTCTTTACCTATTACATACAATTAACAATAAACCAGTAAAATTAACAAGTAAGAACTCTTAATATCTGTATCTGAGAGACAAAACCTCGCTTGTATTTCTTTCTAAACTTCTGGGTACAAAAGTGAGTTCTGGTATATTACAGACATCAAAACCTGGTATATTACATTCTAACATTTCTGGTTTGAAAAGAGACACTTGGTTACAAGAAATGTTTATGCCTAACACAACAGGCCAATACATGCTCATTTAGACTATTTATATGGTAATCAAGGGGCTTGGCTATGGGAGAACCCAACCTCTCTGCCAAGGAGGAGTCTGTAATTTTCTCTCCATCTTCCTTTGGACCCGCCGTGCATAGTTTCATTTGGTTGACATCTACTTTAGTTTGGCTCTGATGAGATGGCTCTTGAAGAAATTGGGATCTGCATACTCTTCGCATGTTTGGTGGCACTGATCTATCTTCTTGCTCTGTATCTGGGCCAACCATACTTTCAAATGTTTTATCTTGCAACAAGGCATATGAGTATCGTCTTCTGCTGCTACATGGCTTCCTCCATGTGTTTGAGGTATAGTAGCGTCTCCAGGAAGACCTCTGCTGATTAGAACCCTCTTGATAGTACCTTCTGCGGGTTTGGTTATGCCAGGGTTGGCCACAATCTGCTGCATATTTGCTGCCTTGAACTGGGACATTACCAGGTCCAGTCACATTAGCTGCCTGTACACCCTTCTCTCCTTGGACAATATTGAACTCGACCACCTCTAATTCTCCCACACTGTGGAGGTACTTCCTGGGGTTATTCTTCTTGATGTCAGTATAATGTACGAATATGTCTTCCTTTGTATCATTCTGGTTAATGAACCCATAACCATGACGCACATTGAACCATTTGATTGTGCCCAAAACTTTGGCTGCGCTATCTTGGGTTTCAAGGTCTGTTGAAATGGGCATAGCAATCCCTTGAATCTAGTTCTGATGTGCCAGACTCAGTTCTACATCCCTGGGCTGCCTTTCTTCCAAGGGTGGACCTATTCTATTTGTTCCCTCCTGAGGTTCGGTCTCCAGCCATGGAGCACGGGTGTTTAAAGGCTTTCCCTGGTTGCAGCCACGTTCCACATGGCCATAATGGTCACACTTTCGATAAATTGGCCATCCTTGTGTGTCAAAATGATCAGAGGGCCTAAGTCTGCTCTCTTGAAGAGATTCCCACCAATCATGAGAAGGTCTTTGCCACTCATTTTGCCATTTAGTTTCATGCTCCAGTGGCTGGCGCTTGATCAACTTCTGGAGCTCTGTACTCATTTCGGCCATTCCCTGAGTGAGCTCTTCGATTTGTACTTTTAATGCAAGGATATGATCAAGTACCTCAGTTTGAGCACTTTGAATAACAGCTGTCTTTGGCATTAGGGTTTCTACTACCCCTGAATAATGCATTTCCAGTGGATGTTTACCCTTCTGATAGCCTGGCATCTCGTGAGTCTGATTGGGTCCCACCACTTTGATCGCAGCTTCTTTAAAATCTAGAAAGGAACTATCTGGACTTTGAATCCTCAGAAGGCGTAAATGGGATTTGACATTTTCTCCGCTTGCCCCCTCTATAAATTGGTTTACCAGTATTTCATCAACTTGTCTCACCTCTGTCTCATCTACCTTCTGGATGGCCCGCAGTGCTTCCTGGAGACTGAGGGCAAGGTCTCGCAGAGATTCTCCTATCTGTTGTTTACGAGCATAGAAAAGCATCTTCAATTCTGACACTGTACTTGTAACAAAAGTAGTCGCCAGCCTTTTAAGAATCTGGTCTACTGTCTGTCTCCTTTGGATGGGCCATGACATGACTTCCTGGAGTGCAGTCCCTTTTAACTGTCCATTCAAGATTTCCACTTGTTGTTGATCGCTCAGTGGATATAAACGAAACAGAGCGTGTATTTTCATGTTAAATTCTCCCCAGGTACTGGACTCTGTTCTGTGTGCATCTCGAGTATATGTGGGAAGCCATGGTGCCCCAAAGTGATATGGCAAGGTAATATGATTAACATTAGCCATGACTGGGTGTGTGGCTGAGTTTCCTGCAGCTTGTGTGTCCGTCGACATCCTGTGTGTATCTTCTTGTGTTTGGGTTCTTCCTTCACTTTGGACTCTGCAAATCCTGTTCGTAGACGCCAAATGTGACATCCTTCCCCGCTATAGGGTGACACTCACCAACGATATCCTGTGGATTGGGTAGGTTCTGAGAATCGGGTACACTGCAACAGGGATGTTTTCTCTTTCTTCCTTGGCAGAGAGGTGAAGACAAACCAACCCCAGACCCAAGAATCATACAGGGTTACAAAATCTCAGTTTATTTAATAGGCCACGGTTCTGACTTTAGATGATGGAAAAGTTAGTCCATTCTAAACAGTAAAATGAGTAACATCCATGGTACTATAGCATTTCCATAGGTAGTTAAGATAATTTACCTATAACACATAACCATTTAATTGCGAATCCTTAAATAAGCATTTCTTTTATACTAATAACACTTAAGCAAATCAATATATATTAATTTCACTCTGCCTTAGCTGCTGTAGGACTCACATGTCCTGACTTAAACCTAGTTGAATTGTTCCTGTGAATCTGCCCCCGGATCCATAACAGATTATACTCCTGTTTTGAGTTCACTTGTAAATAACAGTCTTAAAAGGTAGTCCTTGGTGCATTGCAAATTTACAAATATATATGCATATACAGTCAGGTGCATAAATATTGGGACATTGACAGAATTTTCATATTTTGGCCTCTCTTCACCACCACAATGGCTTTGAAATGAAACAAACAAGATGTGCTTTAACTGCAGACTTTCAGATTTAATTTGAGGGTAATTACATCCAAATCAGGTGAACGGTGTAGGATTTACAACTGTTTCTATATGTGTCTCCCACTTGTTAATGGGCCAAAAGTAATGGGACTATCAACTCAAAAGCTATTTCATGGACGGGTGTGGGCTATTCCCTCGTTATTTCATTATCAATTAAGCAGGTAAAAGGTCTGGAGTTGATTCTAGATGTGACATTTGCATTTGGAATCAGTTGCTTTCGACTCTCAATATGAGATCCAAAGAGCTGTCACTATCAGTGAAGCAAGCCATCATTAGGCTCAAAAATCAAAACAAACCCATCAGAGAGATAGCAAAAACATTAGGTGTGATCAAATCAACTGTTTGGAACATTCTTAAAAAGAAAGAGTGCGCCGGAGAGCTCAGCAACACCAAAAGACCACGGAAAACAACTGTGGTGGATGACAGAAGAATTATTTCCCTGGTGAAGAAAAACCCCTTCACAACAGTTGGCCAAATCAAGAAAACTCTCCAGGAGGTAAGTGTATATGTGTCAAAGTCAACAATCAAGAGAAGACTTCACAAGAGTGAATATAGAGGGTTCACCACAAGATGTAAACCATTGGTGAGCCACAAAAACAAGAAGACCAGATTAGAGTTTGCCAAACATCATCTAAAAAAGCCATTACAGTTCTGGAACAACATCCTATGGACAGATGAGACAAAGATCAACTTGTACCAGAGTGATGGGAAGAGAAGAGTATGGAGAAGGAAAGGAACTGCTCATGATACAAAACATACCACCTCATCAGTGAAGCATGGTGGTGGTCGTGTCATGGTTTGGGCATGTTCGGCTGCCAATGGAACTGGTTCCCTTGTATTTATTGATAATGTGACTGCTGACAAAAGCAGGAGAATGAATTTTGAAGTGTTTCTGGCAATATTATATGCTCATATTCAGTCAAATGTTTCAGAACTCATTGGACGGCGCTCACAGTGCAGATGGACAATGACCCGAAGCATACTGCAAAAGCAACCAAAGAGTTTTTTTAAGGCTAAAAAGTGGAAAGTTATGCAATGGCCAAGTCAATCCCCTGACCTGAATCCGATTGAGCATGCATTTCACTTGATGAAGACAAAACGGAAGGGAAAATGCCCCAAGAACAAGCAGGAACTGAAGACATTTGCAGTAGAGGCCTGGCAGAGCATCACCAGGGATGAAACCCAGCATCTGGTGATGTCTATACGTTCCAGACTTCAGGCTGTAATTGCCTGCAAAGGATTTGCAACAAAGTATTAAAAAGTGAAAGTTAGATTTAGGATTGTTTAGTTTGTCCCATTACTTTTGGCCCCTTAAAAAGTAGAAGGCACATATAGAAACCGTTGTAATTCCTACACCGTTCACCTGATTTGGATATAATTACCCTCAAATTAAATCTGAAAGTCTGCAGTTAAAGTACATCTTGTTTGTTTCATTTCAAAGCCATTGTGGTGGTGAATAGAGGCCAAAATATGAGAATTCTGTCATTGTCCCAATATTTATGCACCTGACTGTATATAGACATTTCCATGCAGATAATAACTTTCTGGGCCAGATGTAATCCTCTGCTATAGGTGCTAATTATGTTTGTAGCTGTAATACTGTATTTGGTATTATCCCCACAGAATACTAATCTGTTGGCAAAGCTGGCACTGTAGTTTATGTAGGCAGAGTTCTCTGCTAAGTTTAGGGTGCAGGTGCCATTTACAGTCAGTGGAGCAGAACTCAATCACCTCTCCTGAGGTAAATTACTAGGGCATAGTCACCATACTCCCAAAGATACTGAGGGGGATTATTAGTTGGTAGTCAGTATTGGCTGTAGCAGTGGTGAAATTCTGTTTTTCCTGTCTGATTTGTGTCTGACTATTCACTGTTACACGTACAGACCTCTCTAGATGGCTTCACATCAGCATCAGATCAAAGTGGAGAGTCTCAGCTGCTCTTGTTTGTCTCTTCTCTTTGTGCTGTCACATCCCAGTCTCTCAGCACTGGTTTCCCTGCACAGCCTACTACCTCTGGCTGCTGCACTGCACTCTCCTCACAGACATGGCTCTCCCACTCAGACACTGCTCTCCTTCACACAGCGAGGACAGTCACAGCACCCCCTTCTTCCTGTGTCTCACCCTGCTCCTCTTTTTCTGACTGGGCAAATCACCCAGATCTGTATCACTCCGCCTCCACATTGGAAATCACAAGAGTCATCCAAAATAGTTTCACAATATATATTCCCATGACTGTTATATAGCGACATGTGCCCCTTCTGAGCCTCCTTGGGTCAAGTGATGCCCCTCTTTGGGGGTGTCACATATTCCCCTGCTGGAATGATGCATGTCCCCATGCATCTAAGTCTCTCCAGAACTTTTTTGTCAGAACTAGTCCATTAATAAGTTGTTATGGTTCTTTACCTATTACATACAATTAACAATAAACCAGTAAAATTAACAAGTAAGAACTCTTAATATCTGTATCTGAGAGACAAAACCTCGCTTGTATTTCTTTCTAAACTTCTGGGTACAAAAGTGAGTTCTGGTATATTACAGACATCAAAACCTGGTATATTACATTCTAACATTTCTGGTTTGAAAAGAGACACTTGGTTACAAGAAATGTTTATGCCTAACACAACAGGCCAATACATGCTCATTTAGACTATTTATATGGTAATCAAGGGGCTTGGCTATGGGAGAACCCAACCTCTCTGCCAAGGAGGAGTCTGTAATTTTCTCTCCATCTTCCTTTGGACCCGCCGTGCATAGTTTCATTTGGTTGACATCTACTTTAGTTTGGCTCTGATGAGATGGCTCTTGAAGAAATTGGGATCTGCATACTCTTCGCATGTTTGGTGGCACTGATCTATCTTCTTGCTCTGTATCTGGGCCAACCATACTTTCAAATGTTTTATCTTGCAACAAGGCATATGAGTATCGTCTTCTGCTGCTACATGGCTTCCTCCATGTGTTTGAGGTATAGTAGCGTCTCCAGGAAGACCTCTGCTGATTAGAACCCTCTTGATAGTACCTTCTGCGGGTTTGGTTATGCCAGGGTTGGCCACAATCTGCTGCATATTTGCTGCCTTGAACTGGGACATTACCAGGTCCAGTCACATTAGCTGCCTGTACACCCTTCTCTCCTTGGACAATATTGAACTCGACCACCTCTAATTCTCCCACACTGTGGAGGTACTTCCTGGGGTTATTCTTCTTGATGTCAGTATAATGTACGAATATGTCTTCCTTTGTATCATTCTGGTTAATGAACCCATAACCATGACGCACATTGAACCATTTGATTGTGCCCAAAACTTTGGCTGCGCTATCTTGGGTTTCAAGGTCTGTTGAAATGGGCATAGCAATCCCTTGAATCTAGTTCTGATGTGCCAGACTCAGTTCTACATCCCTGGGCTGCCTTTCTTCCAAGGGTGGACCTATTCTATTTGTTCCCTCCTGAGGTTCGGTCTCCAGCCATGGAGCACGGGTGTTTAAAGGCTTTCCCTGGTTGCAGCCACGTTCCACATGGCCATAATGGTCACACTTTCGATAAATTGGCCATCCTTGTGTGTCAAAATGATCAGAGGGCCTAAGTCTGCTCTCTTGAAGAGATTCCCACCAATCATGAGAAGGTCTTTGC